>CM031243.1:782002440-783202440 GCA_018340775.1 Taxus wallichiana var. yunnanensis | reverse complement strand
TTACCTAATCTAACAAACTATCACTTTAGGTTTTGTTTATATAGCTAATCTAAGGGTGTAATAAATTAAGATTTATTCACTCACTTATAACAATTACAATTGCAACAAAGATGGAATTGCATTATAAACTGATTTCTATCCAACCCCTCTTATACTCCTAGTTGATATGGGAAAAAAATAAACCACTCCTACATGAAATTTATTTCAATATTCAAGTAAGAAAGGATTGCAAATAATACAATTAGGCAACATTTATTTACTATTCGAGAGCACAATTTTATAAAACAAGGAACTCCTAAATATAATTTATCACAAGCTTCCTTTTACACATCATTTCTTTATTATCTTACAATCCTTTCAATAATATACATCTTCTTGCAAGTAAAATTTTGCATTCAACCATGTGACTTTTGATGCAATATAGATTACAATGTCCATTATTTTTGAGTGAAAACAAGATGATACAACTTTCTTTCTCTTACAAATTTACAACAAAATAAAGTATATAAGGTAAATGGAAAGAGTCTCCACAAGCTCCAAGGTGCTCTTCATCCATGCTCCAAGTTCCAAGTAGTTCAATCACAACCAAAATAGGGGGAGAGGCAACACTCTCCTCCCAACCAAAACTCAATGGAGAAGAGAAGCAATCTCCTCCATTGACCCCCGAGCCCCAAACACAACACAATGAAAGGGTGGTCTCCAACTCAAGGCAACAATACTTGCTTCCACAATACAATTTCTTCACAACATTCAAGCTAAAATAGAAGAACAAAGAGACACACAAATAACACCAAACATTTCACAACAAGGCTTGCATCCAAGCCAACAAGAGAAGGAACTATGGGAATGTTTTCCTTATGCCTCCCAATTGAGATGAGATGCCCATCCAAAACCCTCCACAATAAAACACAAGCCCCTATGACTCTTATGCCTCCCTCAAGTACCCCTTTTTCCTCCCATACTCTTATGCCTCCCTCCTCTTATGGCTCCCTCAAAGACAAGGTAGAATGTAAACATTCTTACCCAAGATGGGCATCCCTCTCAAACTCCCTCCACAATATCCTAATCTACTCTTATGCCTCCCTCATGAGTATTCCCATAGACCTCTCCTATACTACACAAAAAGCATTCCATCCATTTTTCACAATACACCAAAGTAAACATGCATTTTTCACAATTTTAGCATAGAAGCAACAATAATATGAAGCAAAACAAAGGAGAGGGTTTCCTACCTCTCCATTGGAGAAGCCTAAACCAAGAAATTTGTCCAAGCTCCTTCCCAAATCAATCCAAGCATGCAAGTCCAAGCACTCTCTTTTTCTCTTTCTCCCAATTCTTTTCTCTCCCAAAAATAACAAAAGAGAACTCTTCAACCAAACAAAAACAAAACTCCAACCCCCTCAACAAGAGAGGAATTTTCCATAAATAGACAAGAGGAAGAGTGAGGGTGATGTGGCTCCTTGTAGGATGCCACATCACACATCCTCAAGACCACCTCCCTTTAGTCAACTCAAATCCCAAAACACCATAAATGGGTGGTTGGGTTGAATGACATCTTTAATCCAAATCCATCCCTTCCCCATGTGTCCTAAGACACAATTAAATGCAAAAGAAGACAAGTGCACTCCAAAGTCACATTTCCCTTCCCAAAACAATAAATAATCCCCTTTTTGGATTCCCAACCCATAGATATGGTTGGTAAGGGGTTTTGGGAAGTGTGGGACAAGTTCAACTTGTCCCACAAGTCCCCTAAAATTGCCCTCAATCTCAAATTCGAGATTCAAAGAGTTTGGAGTGGTCAACACTCAAAACCAAGCATTCAATACATGAGGAAACACAAGGCTCAAGGAGCCAACCATCAAAATTAATTACACCCACTTGACTTCCCTCCAAAACTTAAAATTTAAAGCAAGATGTTAATTTAATCCTAAACATACTTAACAAAAGTAATTTAACAAAAAGACATCACAAAAGAAATCACCTACTAAAGCAAGTTAAAACAAACAATTAAAATTCTTACCCCCTTGGTCACATTAGAAAATTTCCCCCTCATGGAAATTTTCTTAACACATAAAAGAATAAAGGTAACACAACACAATTTACTAGTTGCCTTGACGACCAAATGTTGTAACCACCCGACATCCTGTTGTGTTTGGTTCCCAATCCCCCTCATGGTTGTGATCATGCTGTGTTTCCTGCAAAATGCAAAATACCTCCTTCGGCCTTGCGGCCATGTCAAAATATCCAAAATAACCATATGCATGAAATTTACTAACATCTATACGTAATTCAATCAATCATTATTTCTAGGTCTAAATCACAACTTAATTATGCATTTCATCATTATCCAAAATTATAGTAATGTAAATTCAACAACTACATTCTACTCATCATGGCGAAGAATCCAAAGTTAGAACACATGCAATATATCCATATAAAAATAATATCGGTATCCAATAGTCTGTCCATGAGTCAGTGTAGGTCATACTGAAAACAAAATCCAATCATAATCTAAATGCATCTAGTCACAAAACATCCTGCTAATCAACATAAGTATAAGTCATGTCCATATCCAAAGTCTGCATAAATCAAAATGATAATCAACTAAGTGTCATAGGGAAGTGGGCATTATAGGTAGCTGGGTATTAGATACTTTACTAGGTAGTAGTGATATATTATGTAATAAAATTTTCAAACAATAATTACACTAGATATAAATAAGGCATTACATATACCTAAACATATAAAATTATACAATGAAATGGATTAGTGCCTAAGTATGTTTATCGCAATGTCAACTCCTTTCAATATACATGTGTGTGTGTGTGTGTGTGTGTGTGTGTGTGTGTGTGTGTGTTGTGTGTGTTTATAATGTATTAGATCGCGATATGCGTAATATAACTGGATAGTAAAATGAAAAAATAAAAATAAAAATTGAGTGGTCAGTGAAATTCTTTTCGTAATAAATTACATCATACCCTAAAGCTAGCATTGAAAACATTGCTATTACGACAGCACCAGACATCAGACAAATTAACTCGAAAGACGACCCTCCTTTTCTTTTGTGAAACGTCGAATGAGATTTAATTAAACATCATCATTCCCGAAGCATTATCGGACTGTTTTAGTTCGAGCCTGTATGCGGGCACACCCATCATTACCAAAAAAAATTTGTCGCATCTTCGGGTTGCATGGTTGTAAGCGCGCATCATCGTCGCAAAATGTCGTCATCTTCTTTTAGCGGCGTTACAAAATTTTATACCAGTTGCATCATTTCTTTTCAATTCATTGCATTTACAAAGATTTCAAAGTCATTTTTAAAAATTCGCCAAATAATATCTATGGTTTTTGAGGAGGGTCTTAAAATTTACCCTTCAACTATATTTTTCTTTTGTGTTCCACTTTTTCTACATGGATATGTTCAACCCCTACTTCATGGTGTCTCCATGACCAACTATTAAAATTTTCCTATGGGCTCAGTGGGAATTTAACTTGGGTTTTTGTTAAAATATACTTTTTTATCTCTAATATCCATATTGTGAAACGCCCATGTTTATTTTGAAATCTCATATGACTTTATCTAAATATTAAATTAAATTGGGATTGCGTACCTAATGTTCACCAAATGAATTATATATGGAGTCATCGAGTGTCCCAATATTTTTTTGGTCCACATGGATTAGTTGAAACCCTAAATCATGGTATCTCCATACCCACTTATTTAAAGTACCCTATGGGATTAATATAAATAGAAATTTGTTTGGTGGTTATAAGAGAATTATTTATCACAACTAGAACAATCCGTTAAGCCTGTAAATGTTTGAATTAAATCTCAAAGTAGTTTCTCTAAGTGCAACATGGAGGTGGTCTTTTGTATATACCATCCTTTGAATGATATGCATCTATAGATTCCCACTATCTTCCTCTTTAGACACTATGATAATTTTGACCCTTGCATAGAAGTGTCTCCATTGCCACTTATTTTACTTTTCCTATGGGCTAAATGGGAATGAAATATGGGTTGGTGGTACAAATTACTTTTTCTTAACACTAGCATAATTTCTTGAGCCAAATTTTTCTCAAGTTAAATCTTCGATAAATTTATTTATGTCAAGTGTGGAGGTAATTTTATTTCTATAATTTCAATGGAATGATCAACATCTCAAGAATCCTATTGTGTTGTAATTATTCTATATGCTGAATTTTGAGCCCTACATCAAATTTTCTCTATAAACACTTATTGATTCTCTCTTATATGGTAAATGTCTAAGGATTGTGGGGTTTTATTATTAAAAACATGGGGTATTTAAAACCAAAATTAATATCTTAATCATGATCTCAAATTTTTGTTTTAAATATTTGACAAAATGGGTCGAGTATGATTCCTAATATAAAAGAGTATATGGGGAAAACGTATACATGCTTTTCTTTCACGGAATGAGAATTTAGGGCATCAAAATTGATTATATATATATATATACATATATATATATATATATATATACACACATACGAAATATTTACCGAATATGGTAACTAACTTGTTGGGAATGTTGGTAACTAAAATATAAACTCTCTTAAAATTTGATATTGGCCCAATAGAAAAGGTTGTGCTAAATAGTATAAGAAAAATGTAAAACAACGTATTCACTACATCCAATAATGCTAACATTCCCCCTTTATTACATTGTTTTTACAAACATCATATTTCTTGATAATGTGCTCCCCCCCACCCCCCCGCCCCCCCAATGTCAAACACAAGATAAAGGTTTCACACTCTTCATGTACCTTGCTCACCTTTTAGGTGGAATGGCATCTTTATGGATTCATGGTATTTGTGAAACCTTTTTGTTTCCTTACAGGATTACCACAAGCCTAGAAGTGACATGAGTATATCTCTCTACTAACACCTTTCTTTGGTTTTCCAAATTACCACAAACCCCTATGTTTTATTTGTATAGGTTGATCATGAGCCTAAAGGTGGCATGAGTTCTCAACTATTTTATACAAGTTAGTGGTTTCTAGGATTTCCAGAACCAAGCTCTACTTTAGTGATTTTCTCCTCACAATGTTCTTCATAAACAGGTACAAAACTAGATAATAATGCTCAATATTTTTATTGAAAATCAAACCACACCATGCAAAACATAAAGAACACACACCGAAAAATGTCACCATAGCAATGATGTGGCCCATCGTACTTTACTCGTGAGAGGATGCCAATTTACCTCCAACATTCATGTATCCTCCAACCTATAGTAAGGTGATAGTACATGCTTCACAAAAAGAGATATGAAATGAAGGCGACCTCATCAACTAACTCTTCACTTTCATCAGTATCTAGTGGATATTCTACTTGAGAAACATTAGCTTCATCGGGCTTGAATTTTCCTTTTAAAACATCTTTCACTCAAAGATGATAGTCCCATGTTGTATGACCTTTCTTCTTGTAGTAGCGGCATTTAATGTACCTTTTTCAATATTGGATTTTTATGAAAATTTCAAGAATAAAGTGCGTTCTCGTTTTGTGAAATACCTTCATCTTCTACATGCATCCATCTTTCTTTTGTGAGTAGTGTAGCAATAACATCATCTAAATATTTGAATGGTATTTAGCTAAGAGTAAATATAATATTGTTATATTTGTATGGTATAATTATCAATAGAATAGATTTTGCATTCTGATCTTCAACTTTAGTTTTTACCTCAGCAAGTTTACTTGATAAGAGATCTCTCGATTATTTATATAGCCGCAGACAAAGTAATTCAATCATCCATTTTGAATCTATGTAATTTTGATTTTAGTGACAATCGGGCATTTACCACTCTTGCACCGAAAAAGTTTTTAAGCATATCCCAAATTTCCCTAGATGATTTTTCTAAATCCACGTGATGTAACTCAGAATCTGAAAGTGCAAGGCCAATAATAGCTTTATGTATTTCATATCTTTTTTCCTCTACAATATTTTTTTGCATCAGTAGGTTGTTTCTCATCCCCATTTACGATGCCCCAAAAAAATTTATGCATCAATTACATTTGTATTTTAACCTTCCACGTATGAAAGTTTAAACTAGAATATTTCTCGATGGGAATTTCCTTTTTTCAAAACTAAGAAACTATAAGAGACGTAGATCAATATGATAAAAGGAAGAAAATGAGCAAACTACCAGGATTGAAACGTTGTGGAAATATGTAGCCTCCCAGCATGCGTTAACTAATAGAATCAACAAAATAAAATGGTATTCAAAAGCTCTTTACTGTGTTACTGGTACTCACGATGGACGTTCTCTTCAGCAATAGCCCCCTTAGATACAAACTATTTCACGTTGCTTTAAAACTCTCGTTGTGCCTCTGATATCACACGGACCTCCGATCATGACTTTACAAGTTCTGTTCATATGTAAGAGTGGGGAAAATATCTCCTCGAACCGTGGTTGTGTCTCATGGAAATTTGAACCCTTCACGCTTTATAGGTATTCCACGAGGGTGAAGCCTCTTCCACGTAAGGAAAATATGCTCGCCAATAGGAGAAGCGATTCAAGGAAATCTTCATCGTATGATCACGAATGGAAGGTGTAGTGAAATGGGCTGTATACATGGGTTTACACCACATGGTTCTTTTCTCTCACATTTCCTATGTAGCTACACAGAACATCACAAGGAACAGACTTCCTGATATATTTGGCAGATCTTGTATCGCTCTGATACCAATTCTTGCACAGAATGAGAATACAGTGCATCAATATTCATTATCAATGCATAGATATACAAATCTATTCACAAAAATATGATAACTAACCTGTCTGGAACGCAACAGAAAAGATTTCGCCAAACAGTCTAATAAAAAAATGTAAAACAACCTAATCGCTACATCCAATTATGTAAAAAGTTTTTAAAAATATATTGGGTGGTAGGTATAGTGAAAAATAAGAAGGAGGATAAGTAGTCATGAATAATATCAAAATCCCAAAGTTTTCATCATTTTAATTGTTTATTTATTCATAACAATAATAATAGTGTGATTTTGATACCGATACCTTGATTTTATAGAGTAGTAGCATTGGATAATCCTCAATAGATGGGATATCATTTATTATATCATTGATGGGATTTTTTTGTTTCGGGGCTCATTTTTATTCATTTTATAGGATAATGCTTGTCATGAAAGTAATAAATTAGTTAAAGAAAGAAGCCACCTATCACCCAAAATAAAACTATAGAAACCTTTAGGAGTGTAAAAAAATTATATAGAATATAAAAAGATACACATCAAATTAAACATATTAAGTGTTAACAAATATTGATTCCAATACAAACTTCATTAAATTTATAAGTGGGTTTAAAAAAAAATAGTTTAATTTTGTAAACATGTAAGATACTAAATTTAATACTTCAAAAGGATTAAATGTATGGTAAAAAAATGTTATTTAATAATTCAAAAGGATTAAGCAAGGGTCTATCAATAATAAAAGATTAAGAGGTAGATTTTAAAATTGGTGTATTATTTAGTATAATATGAATAATAAAGATATGTCATAATTTTATATATTGCATCTTTTAGAATGAACAATTGCTCAAATAAAAGGTACACTTGGAAGATAAGGAAAAACATTATAAATAAAAGGGTTTATAAAAAATAAAAAGATATATATATATATATATATATATATATATATATATATATATATATATATATATATGATACAACTTAAATAGAGGTATATTTCATTTTAAAGGTTGTGGATGAAAAATCTAAAATTTCATCTTGGCCAAATACATAATCCAAGACGCTAACAAATAGAAAATCTAGTAAGAGAAACTATATCCCAATCCTTTCCCCATTGTTCTATAGACATTACAACAAACTCTTTCTAGTAATCGAAACACATTCTTAATTCTCCTAAACATTATTCTTATGTTATCATTATAATACAATCTGATTTATGAATATCAAGATACAAGTGTGAATATAAACCAAAAATTAACAAAATATAAATCATTGTAGTATATGTTGATGCAAAATTACAACACCCCCAAATATGTAACTTAATGGGTTGAGATTCTCAATGTGACGACATAACATGGAGCAACTCTCAAAGTGTGGGACTTTGCGAGTCAAGAGAGCTCTTCGATGAAGGTCGGTTCCTATTCCTCTGTCCCAGTGCACACATTCATATTGAAGAGGGTCATTCTAAATCCTATTGTAACTTGCTAGAGGAGACAGGATTAAGGGAATACAAGAAATAAAACCTAATCTAACAGAGATGCATGCATCGGAGGAAAGACGAACACTTGCATTTACCTTAAACACAAACCATTAAAATGTGATGCAATATCCATGCACAGATGACAAAAATTGTAATGAGGGATCATGAAGAAGCAAATAAACATAAGAGAGGGTTGAAATCATCCAAAAACTTATTCTAATGCTCCAAGGATTGATACAATGCATTACAATATCCAAGAGGTAGAAATTGAATTACAATTTGGATGGAAGGGTTCGAGGCTCCATGAATTTTCTTGCTTTGAGCGAGAAGAAAAGGAGGGCACAAAGAAAGAATGTCCAACGTTAGAAATTTCCATTCTATACCATATATAGGGAAAATGAGAGGGAAAAGGGGAGAAAATTTAGACCCTATTTCAATTTCCTCTAAAGGAGCATTGAATTCCCCTGCCTCAATGATGAGTCTCGTTGCAACACCCATGCTCCTATCGTTGTTCCTTGTTGGGAAAGAAAGGAGCCCCATTCTTCATCGTGGTGGTAGGTGGGAGACTTGACAGCCTCAAAAATGAAAGGCCAAAAAATTAATTGTGGCAAGTGGGTAGCAAGGACCGAGAGCTCTCCAAAATTTCCCCTCCCGCTCGATTTGGAGCTTCTGATCAAAAGATATGGCCGCCTAAAGGTACTTCGGGTTTGGAGTCTGTTTGCTCATACCCATCTGGTGAACTCACATGTCTTAAGGCTTCGCCCCATCCTCTAGACTCTTGAAGTTGTGCCATTAAGGCACGTGGCATCATTCATGGGTTTGCTTTAGTTCTTTTGTTCTTTTCCTAAGCCGCCTATTGGCGAGACATTGAGCCCACTGAGAAACGTGGAGAGATGGTGCATGTTTGGATTTTCCCCCAATTTTTCTTTTGAAAGAGCACCGAGATAATGCGTGGCTCCTCCCACCGGCCTTGGAATTTTCAATGGCCAGCTCTATCCCCTTTTTTACTCTGGCCACGTGGCAAGATGGCACTCATTTTGGGACAAATTTTGCATTCACCCCTCGAAAGAGTGCTAAAGGGACACATGGGGCTTTCTGTTGGGCTTGCCTTAGGCTTACCTGATTCGGGTTTTAAGTGAACACTACCTATCTCATCCCTTTAGTGAGTTAAAGGGGCCCACTATATATAATGCCAAGAAAACCCTTAACAGGTGGGACCCAGTAGCCACCCACTAAATTATGATAGTGGGACACATGGCATCATCTGCGGGCTGCCCCTCCATTTCCTTTTTTTGGCTTAATCCCTTATGTATGACATGGCCATATGTCTAACTCGGGACACGTGAGGGGGCTGGTGCATGTTTACGTCACACCCTTGAAGTTACGCCATTGGGACACGTAGCTCCTCTCGTGGCTCTATGAATTTTCAATGGATGATGAGAATGTTTTCTCACTTAAACCACGTGGCGAGCTAGCACATGTTTGAGACCTATCCCCCGAATATTTCTTTTGAAGGAATGTCAATTGAATGCATGGAGGCTTCCGTAGGCTCTATACTATATGGGCGATTCAACTACATTCTATGCCACCATTTGGACTCGACCAAGTGGTGAGCTCACACACACTTTAGGACCCCACTTCGGACTCTACCCTTGGGGTGTGCCAATAAGACACGTGGCAACCTCCATGGTTTTTCTTTCGATCACTTCTAGACTCGATGATGGGATCAAATGTGAATCCACGTGATCGGGCCGACCCTTCCATTTTCTGTGTAATATCACGTTCAACCATTTTTCTTGGGAGGGGAATTGGGATAACAATTTGGTGACTCGTTGAATCTCCTACCTGCTAAGTTAATGGATCAACTACCTTGTTAAATCCATTAGGCACGGAGTCATGGGCGGTATCATGATACTGATCCTAATCTTGAAACATGAATCGACATTTTCACTTGGAAATTCTAAACCTTCCTCGCATTGTTCGTCTTTATCAATTTCATAATAAAATCTTGAAAATGAGGTTTTGCGAGTAAAAAATTGTCATGTCCTGGGGATTTCACTTGTTCTACAAATGGACTCCCTTGAGACCCAATTTTAGTTGCTCTATATTTATTCTATTTTGAAATTAACAATCACACGGGAAACTATGGGTCTCATTGTTGTAAATGTTGAAAGGCCTAATGAATTCACACAGGCACATCAAACTATATGATTCCGCAAACCTAGAGCAAGAAAACATGTGCCAGAGTACTTAGGAAATAAAACCTATACTAATAACAACAATGTGCACAAGCACTTGGAGGAATTGGAAATCCTTGACTAATATGTACGAGGGTGAGAACTCTCCTTCTAATAGTAATGTTTGAGATAGATCCCATAGAATGGAATCTACAATTCTTCACCATCCAACTTAGTTAGTCGGAAGGCATTACTACCTTTACATTTAATGATCATGTATGGACCACTCAATATGATGTCGAATTTGGAATGTTTTCCCGGCTTTGCAGGTCTCAGTATTACACTTCAATACAAAGTCTCCAACTTGGAATGTCCCGGCTTTAGCTTCCTTTTTAAAGCTCCTCTTGGTCAACGTTTGATCCTTCTCCATGATCTACACCGCATATTGTCTTTATTATTCTAAATCCATCAGTTCTATATACCCGATCTCCATAGGCTCAAACTCATCTAGTTCCAGTTGTCTCATGAGTTCTAATGTTGGCAACTCAAGTGATATGGGTATAAATGCTTCCTTTCCATATACAATCTTGAATGGAGAGCTTCCTGTAGACCTCTTATGGGTGACTATATCTACCCAAAGAGCTGATTAGAGTTTTTTGTGCCAAGTTCATTGATTCTCATCAAGAGTCCTATTATCCCAATTTTTTCCCACTCGGAAAATTGATCAAACACGACCCTATGCATGAGATCATCGAGGAGATGGTTCACCATGCGATCCAAAAGTTTAGATCCAATAACCAAGGGGTAGGTGGGCCACATAAGTGAATATCAAGGTCAAATATGAGGCCAAATGACATAAAGGAAAGAAGAGGCTCAACAAGAAAAATTGGAGAAAGATTAAAACTTTTCAGACTTCACACATGAGTCAAATTAGAGCCAAGTAGCAGGGTCAGCGAAGCCTCCAATTGGTCAGAACCTGAGGAGGCATTGTTTACTCAAGGGCCTAAATTTGTTAAGTATGAAAGATCTAGTAGAATCCTCCATGCATCCCAACTATGCATCTCCAAGGGTCGTGGTCTAAACAGGGTCCATGGACAAGCGGTAGCTTGCCACATGGTCGATGTAAAAGGGGACAAGTGGCCATTGAAAAGTCGGGGCCAACACAAGCCTCGACGTGTCATCTTGGCACAACAATAAAGGCATGACCCAAAGAGGGACCCTGAACTAGCACCAACCCTCCATGTGACCAACGTCCAAAAAGGCACAATAATCGTTGAAAAGTCCAAGATCAAGTCAAAATGGTGGAATCCTCCATGAGTCAGCTTGGCGTATATTCAAAGTTACAATTGGGGGGAAGCTCCCCAAAGAGTTCCAACACACCACATGCCCCATGTCCAAAAAGGGTCTCACCAGACGTTGAAAAGTAGAAGAGCCAACAAAAGGATCTATGATTTGGCTCGATACAACTTCATAAGTGAGACCCGAGGGACAAGTCCCAAACATGCACGAAGCCTCCATCTCCGTCCCAGTCAAGAAAAATGTCTCCGCCACGAAAGGATTTAGGAAAAGAAAAAATGAAGGTATCGCAGAGCTTCAAAAGGTTCCATGCTTCCCAATGGCATGAATTCAAGGGCATGACCCAAAAGTTAGGACCCAAACATGCATGCAAGCCCTACGTGTCTTGACTCGAGATACGTTGCTCTGCAAAACAAAAATAAAAAATCCAAACACAAGGAAATGGAGGGGTGACCCATGGATGATGCCATGTGTCCCAATGTCACAATTTAGGGGCTGGCTATAAGGGACCCACCCGTAAATCCAATATTCATTTGAGACTCAAATTAGCTAAGTAGAATGCATGGACCAGTGAGGGGGTTCACATGTCCCTTCGGCGCTCTTTCAAGAGGTGAATCCAAAAGTGGTCCCCAAACATGCACCAACTCTCCATGTGTCTTAGGTCATGTACATTTTCTTCTGTAGTGTCTCCACCAACAAGGGGATTTAGGCAAAGAACAAAAGGAACATAGCATGCATGCATTGATGCCATATGCTTTGACGTCACTTCTTCAAGAGTGAAAGGAGGGGGCTTAATATTCAAAATCGGTGTGGCTGCCACATGGACCCCGTATGGGTAGAATCATTCAAATATTTTGAGCCCGTGACAAACACCTAACCGATATCACCTTAAGTAGGCAATATATTTTGACTAGGAGCTCAAAATTGAGAGAGAAAGGACTTTTGGAGAGCTCCCGGCCCTCGCTACTCACCTATCACTATTAAAAGTTTAGTTTGCCATTTTCAATGTTGTCATGCTTCTCACCTGCCACCATGATGAAGAATGGACTCCTTTCCTAATCAGAAAGGAACAACACATGGAGGCATGGGTCTTGCACTGAAGCCCATCATCGTTGCAGGTGGATTTCAATGCTTTTGAGGTGGTTGGAGTTGCTTAATTAAATACATATCTTGGGGTGGTTGAAGTAGTGTTCAAATTATTCCCTCTCTCCTTCTCTCATTCTTCTATATATTGTAAAGGAGGGGCATATTTCTAAAGGTTGGTCATCTTTTCTCTCCTACTCCCTCTCTCTTTCTTCCTTAGGGTAGAATGTGGAGTCTAAGCCTCCTCTCTTGGCTCTGTAATGGCATTTTCTTGCCTCTTTCCCATTGATGATGTACCATGTGAACTCTTGGAGCAATAAAATCTATTTCATGATGCATTTTGTCCATCCTTGCTTATTTTATTATCTCTTCTTACCTCTCATCATTGCAGGGTATATTGTGCATATCTCTGATGTCTATTGTAGGTTTTGGGAGCTGTGTTTAATGGGTTTAAGTGGTGTTTTTATGAAATTTATCATTGGTTGTGATGTATCATTCTATCCTCTCCATTTTCATGTCTCTTCACTTCGGGCATTTGGATGGTGACCACTAACCTCCTTCTCTGGTGTATCACCATTTTAGTGTAGGCTTTTTTTCATGCACTCTCTCTCCTTGATCCCTTGGAAGGTTAGATTAGGATTATATAGTTTTCCTACATTAGAATAGCTTGTGTTAGGTAGTTTAGGAGTAGGAAGTAGCCTTCTCTAGATGTCCATCTCAAGTTTCATAAGTCCCACAGCTTGAGAGATGGTCCAATGTTATGCAAATCGCATCGAATGCCCCACTAAAATCTGATGCCATTTGGGGTGCTATGATTTTGCACTAACAAGTCCTTTTGATGATTCTCGGCAAGTTCTTGTTTGTGGACTCGATTGGTCATTACCTTAAGGGTAATAGTTTGAAGAGGTGTTGAGATATACACCATTCTTGACATCTCATTCAGTAATATTTTCACTAAGGAATGCCAATGTATTGTCCGATATGATATTAGTAGGGGCACCAAATGTCATGACTATCCTTTCACGAAGTCTAAAAAATTGTATTCATTTTCCTCCTTAAGTGCCACCGCTTCAATCCACTTGGTGAAATAGTTATTCATTGTGACTAGCCACTTGTGGCCCCGACTTGAATTTGGGTTGATTACTCGAATTAAGTCTAATCCCCATTGAATGAATGAATGATCCACTAAAATTTGATGAAGGGGTAAGGATGCTAATCTTTCTTTCCTATTAAGAATGTGAACTTCTTGCATTTCTTGATCAATGAGTAAAGCAATCCCTAAACACCATAGGCCAATAGTAACCAGCCCTCATAATTTTGAGTCCTGTTACCCATGGATCAAAGTGGCCTCTAGCTTCACCATCATGGAAATAATGTAACACCTTCTCAATTTAGACTATCCCAATGCACCTTAATAGGACACAATTGATGTCCCTCTTGAACAAAACACCATCAACAAGAACATATAGGATGGATTGTAATCTAAAGTACCTTATTTTCTCTCAGTTCATTTCTGGAGGGCAGAACCTATTTGGAGATAATGCACAAAAATTTGAGTTGAACATGGAATGGGTGCATCGTTAGTTGGATGCTCTAGCTCATTATGTGTTAATAGGACAACCTCTTCTTCATCTACTAACTCAGTTTGTTAATTGGAAGCGAGCTGCTCACATAGACCTTTGCCACGAACCAGCTTGATCACTTTGATTTCAATATCATACTCCATTACATGAGTAATCCAACTTTCTCTTTTCTCATTCAGATCCTTGTTTGGGGGAAAGTCCTTGACACCAACATGAGACACTAGAAATTGAATATTATTCCTCGAGACCAAGTGTGTGAACCTCTTCAAACTCCTAATGACAACAAGGACATGCTTTTCAATAAAATAATACCTTACTTCGTAATCTTCCAGGCTCTGACTGAAGAATGTTATGGGCTGTTCTAAACCTTCTCTATTGGGTTTTACAATAATAGTTGATATTATGTCCGACCCTCTAAAATCATACAACATGAAGTCCTTTTAAAAGTATGGGTTAATAAGAGTTGGGGCTGTGTTATTCCAAACTTGATGGCCTCAAAACTTTGTTTTGCTTCATTTTCCATTTTAATGCAAGACTCTTCTTTAGCATCATCGATAAATGCTTTACAAGAGTGAGAAAATAAGGCATAAATCTACGGACAAAGTTTATCCTTGCTAAGAATCTTTGGAGGGATTTCATTTGATGTAGTAGTTGAAGTGTTCTAGTGGCTTCAATTTTTAGGGACAAGTGCTGACCCTTCTCTTGAGATAATGTGGCCCAAAAACTTGCTCTCATGTTCCAAAAATACACACTTCTCTGGATTCAATGACACTCTGAATCATTTACACTTTTGAAATACTTACGAGATGAAAGAGGTGGTATGCTGCATTCTTTGAGAAGATAGTGATATCATTTAGATATACCAAAGCACTATTTTGTTGATTAATCCTTTGAATGCCATATCCATATCTCGTTAAAACATTTCTCCTACATTGGAAAATCCAAATGGCATCTTCTTCTAAGCATATGTGCCCCATTTCATTTCTCTTGTACTAATCTTCCTCTTTTAGCATTATTTGATTATAGCATGAGTATCCATCTAGAAACAAAAACCTTTCCGAGCTAGCTACAACCTGCAAGATTGTTCCATTGATGGGCTGGGTAATGATCCTTGAGTGATGATGCTTCGGATCACGGAAGTCCACACATAGTCTGATTCCTCTATTTATTTTACTCATTGGCATGAAGTTTACAACCCAACTTGAATGTTGGATAGGGAAGATGATGCTAGCTTCAATCAGCTTGTTCAACTCTTTCTTCATGAGAGGTTTAATGTGGGGATTTACCACCCTTTCCTTCTATCTAATAGGTTTATATCTTAGATCCAGCTCAATTGTATGTTGTGCCAACTTTGGGTTGAAACCTCTCAAATCTTTCTAATTCCAAGAAAAGACATCTAGTAATTCTTGACAAATTTGGATGAATTGAGATTATTCTTATTGAGTACTTACCTTTCCAATTTGCAATGTCATACCTTCATATTTTAAAATAGGCTATGAATCTTCACCCTTTACCCGAATTTTTCCTTCTCCTTTCGGAATCGATCATTTTGCTTGAAGATTGATTCCATGTTATAAGACCTTTTGGTAATTTTTTGGTCCTCAACTGCACCACTTGGTCACCATACCGCTGTCCTAACTTGTCTTGGTTTCTAGCGGAGAACTCAACATATTCTTGTAAAAATTGACAATTTGTTGATCATTCTCAAAGACTTTCCAACTTATATTGTTATCTGGAACAACTAGTCTCACAACCACTCGATATAGGGTTGATATTTCTCATTCTTGATAATTTCTACAACATCAAATGCTGCCACGATTATTGCCCGATCATTTTCTTCATTCTTCTTTCATGGGATGGAATTGATGTTAAAAGCCTCAAAATATTCGATGAGATCCCATACGATATTTTTAAGTTTTTAACGAGATCATTTTTGGCAGCATTTTTTCCTCGACTTGGTTTCCAATTAGCTCACTATTTCCAAACACTTGTAAATTTTTAATGCCTCTCTTTCTTTCCCAATGCGGTCCATGAGTCAAGGCTTCGTCTTGAGCTATGTTATTTGAGTAGGTGAAATGGAAATAGACAACCAAGTAATATTTCGTACCACTGAGGTGAAATTATCATGGATCCTCCTCCTATGCCTTTTCTACTTCTTGAGCCATCGAAGAATAACCTCCATACCTCATTACCACCCTTGTGTTCTAGCTTAGTGATGTTACGAAGAGGGTCATTCTCTTCTTGCAAACAAACAATAAAATCCTAGCTCAGATTCCTCCATTTCTTTGTAAGTGTCAAAAGCATTCCTCTTGTTTTCCTATTCTTCAAGAGTCAAGTTTGGAATGCATCAAACCTTAGTATTTGTCTCATAAGTGTTTGGGTAATATTCATGATAAAAGGTTGAACAATTCACATTGATTGGGCTCGGTACATGAGGCTCAATATGGAAATTTATGATGGAATCAGCTCATCATATCCTTAGCTCCATACCTCTTTTCTAAAAGCATGTGCAACCAATCAACGAAAAAAATAGCCTCCAATTTTAGCGGTGAAGTTCTTGACAAGCACAAAGTCAAAGAGTGTTGGCAATTCTATGACCGATACGTCTTGCAATACGGCCGGGTTGGGGCATGCATGTAATGTGAGGCTTAAATCCTTCATGACTCCAACCATTTTTACCATTGTCCCATCCATTTCACTACGCCTTTGGAGATGACTTCATATTGAATACCGAGATGATCAACTATTTGTTTTGGCATGAATGAGTTGCTCACTCTGAATCAATCCTGCAATAATGTACCAATTTTTCCCCAATGAACAATGAAATATAGAATGGAGGGGGCTTCAAAATTTTACCTTGGTGGCTTCCTTGATTTTCTCCTTGTTGAGTTGCATTTGTGAGCACCCTTTATTATTGATTGGGAGGTTGTGTTGGTGCCATTTTTAAGCTTACACCATGTTGCCCTAAAATTTCAAATCTATATCTGCTCAAAAAAATTTACCCTTTGAATTAATGGTCTAAATTTCTTCCCCTCCAGTTGAATGCTTTAAAATGCTCACAAACTTGTTGTTTTGCCCTAATTTGAAGGAATATTCCAAGTTTTCCCTTTTCTGTGCCCTAGTTCTTCCAATTTTGTGGGTCTGTGTCATTTTTTCCCTTTGCCAGATCGTGGAAAAATCAAAATTGATCAATTCATACTTGTTTGTATTTGAAAATCCAATCCCAAGGTCAAAAATGTTTAGAAATCATGCTTCAGTTGATTTAAAATAAAAAATTTGCCATCCTTGGCGAAAAAATTGAATTCTAGGGCATCCTTTGAATTTTTTGCATTTTGATAGTCATATGGGTGTCATTTTCCCATCAAATTCATCCTCAGGAGGTATTGGCAACGTGGCGGTTTTCATTGGCCGAGGCGGGTTGGCGGGTGGTCGGATTCCCTTGGAATTTTTAGACTTTACTCTACGATTTTTTTCAAAAAGTCAAAACTTGGCCCAAACCTTACTGACCAATCAAGAGTGGACACATGTCCATAAAATACCAAGGGTGGAGGAGTGGGCCGATGGGGGACTTAGAGTTTTTGGCTCTAATTCTATAAATTTTCAAAACCAATTTTTCCCCACTCTAATCAGAGGAGGACATGTTGCATCACGGCGGCACGAGTGGGTCGGTAGTAGGCCGGTGGAGGGAAAAGGTGATTTTTCCCTTTTTTACAAAAAGGTTAAACTAAATTTTTAGCCCAAAATCCCATGACCAATCTAGTTGACACACATGTAACATTTTAAGAGTCAAAGGGGGCACAGTCAGCATTGAAGTTTGTGAATTTTCAAAAATTTGTAAGGGAGGTTTGAAGGAAGAAAGGGAGACTTGGACCCACAACAAATAGGAGAGTGCCACATGGCGGGGACAATTTTAAAGGTGCGAGCCCGTAGAGACAAAGTGGAGAATTTTCCTTTGGCTTAAAGGGAGTAAAATGAATATTAAGCCCATGGGTCATCGGCAAATGAGAGATGGACACATGGTAGAGGAAAGAGGCAGGTCGGTGGGCTATAGGAGGTAGGAGGGAATTTTTTCACTTTTACAAAAAAGGTTCAAAATCAAAATTTAATGTGCTATCCCGCTAGTGAATCACAAGGACACATGTGGCAAGGAGACATCGTAGGTGTGGGCCCATGGGGTAAAAGGTGAAATTTTCTAATTTTATGAAAAGGTCAAAATTCACAAAATTGAAGCGTGATTTCAATGGGGTCCATCATATGCAATGTGTCAGCTCCAAATTTCAAGGGCAAAGGGGCAGAGAAAAATTCAAAATTTTCCATTTTCTAAAAATTTGGAAAAGCCAAAAATGATACCAATTTCGGTCCCAATTTTTTTGACACGCTCGGGGGGCCAAGATTAAAGGAAAAGATGGATAAGATCAATGGTTGATGTGCATCCATTTATTTTGACTGCCATGGGAGCTCCAGGAAGCTTGGAATCATGATTTTTGCATCAAAATTCATCAAATTTATAGTGATTTTGTGTCGTCTTGGCCTTCAAGTATCATTGGCATCACTTTCATGGCTTAATTCTTTGATTTGAGATGTTTTTGAAGTAATTTTATACCTCAGCTCAAGAAAACACATGGAATGTCAAAATAAAAAAGTTCTAGAGGTAATTTGAAAAGGTAAAAAGGTGAAAATGATGAGTAAGAGGTGTTTACATGCCTCAATGATGAAAGACATGCCTACACGATGGATAATGATCCAGATATTTGTAATGATTTAATCTTCTTGGGCACACCTAGCAACCTGCGAGTGTTTTTTGTTTGATGTCATTTTCATTGAATCATGAAGAATCTGTTGTAACGAACTTGATCCCATGGCATATTATTTTCTTGGGAAAAAAGGCTCCAATGTGTCATGAGGTATATAATGCATTTTGGAGAAATTGTAAAGGGGTTGGGAGTTGAAAATCAGGAGTAAATTCTTAGAGAAAGCTCATTTTTCTGAGAAACCCACCAAAAAACAAGAATAATTTCTTTTGTGTTGGATCTTCATGTATGTGAGTTGGTTACGAGTGTATAGCCATCATGCAGCTTTAAGATTGTTCATGAAACTCTCCCCTACTAATGAATCTAACAATATTTTGTGTTAATCTTTTTTTTTTTGGGCGATATGATGTCTGTTATCATTTTTAAATGCTTTCAAATAGTTTTCATTGTTATTGTTGAAATCTTGCATTGAAAGTCTTTACAAATCACACAAAATATCCATTTCTTGTTGATAGTTTAGTGGCATTTGCAATCTCATGTTCGAAGATCCTTCATCTAATAAAGAGATAAACAAATTTGAAATCACTTTGCCTTCCTTTACTTGTAGATATTGCTTGTAATCCTTTTCGGGTACCTTAGGCGTGGTTTGATCCTATATTTTTGTGGTTAATTGAGTTCTATACTTCAAGCTTTTGTGGTGAATTCTCAAATATTTTCTAAGAGTGCAGCCTTGGTTTCCATTAATGCCACTTCTGGTTAAAAGAATGTCCCGAGTATTTGAAGCATTTTATTTGATAGTTGTTTCAAGCATTGTAGAGGTTGTCGAAAGATCGATATATCCCAGTTTTTTCATCAATACCCCACAAAAATTCATTCGAGAATAACTAATCCTACCCCTGCATTGCATTGTTGTAGGAAGAAAATAGATCTGAGAAGAATGTGGAGTGAATAACTCTCAACACATTATTTTATTATGAAGAAGCATGAACATTATATAGGAGAAGCAATAAACAATATTCCCCTAAACTAAAGGAGGAAGATATGGATGTAGGTGAGAGAATAATGGAATACAACAAGGAAGAGAGAATAAAGGGATAATAGAAAAAAAAACACACCTAAAATATAAACTATGCTACATATGCTAACATTCCCCCCTTATTACATTATTCTTGCAAATGTGACCCCTGAAAAGTTCAAATTTCACTTTTCCAAGAGATTTTGTGAGAATGTTTGCTAGTTGTGCTTATTACGTAGGACATTCTTTGGAGCTGAATGTGATGGTTAGAGACGTGCTCTCGAATGAAATGATGATAAATATCAATATGCTTTGTTCGTTCATGAAAGACTGGATTTTACATGAGCTTCAACACACTCTAAATGTTACAATAGAGAATAGGTGATGATTTTGCAGGAATTCCTAGGTCATCCAAAATGTGATGTAACCAAATCACTAGGCACATAGCTCCTCATGTGGTGTGATATTCTACCTCTATGGATGAGATATAAACAACATTCTTCTTCTTGCTTATCCATGAGATAGGTCCAGATCCGAGATGAAATATGTATCCTATAGTTGAATTCTTGTCATCAACAGATCTGGCGTGGTCCAAGTCAATGTATCCCTATAAGAAGAATTGATCATTCTTCTTATATTCCAGACCATAATCAGTTATTCCTCAAACATATCTCAAAACATGCTTTGCTGCATTCCAGTGACATTTCTTCACTCCTGCATGAACCTAGAAAGATAGCTGACAACATAGCATAGATCTGGTGCATATATGTCAAATAGATGAGCCCTCCAACAAATTTCCTGTAGAGAGTAACATCTACTTGAAGTGAGTCCTAAAATCTTGAAAGTTGCAAGCCTTTCTCTATGGGAGTGGATATAGATTTACAATCAGACATTCTATACTTTTCTAGGAGTGTATTGGCATACTTTGTCTATGAGACAAAAATGTGATGCTCCTTTTGCCATATCTCCAAGCAAAGATAGTAATGTAGTAGCCCCAAATTTTTCATGTCAAAGGTTCTTTTGAGATCATTCTTTACAATATCAACTTTGATCTTTTTAACTTCTAGTGATAATAAGATCACCTACATACACAAGAAGAATGAAAATTTCTTTACCTACCTTTTTATATAGAAATTGGAATCGAGGGGTTACGACAACCCATGCTACAAAAGTGATTATTGATCTTGATATACCATGCCTTGGAGCTTGTTTTAGTCCGTAAAGTGATTTGATGAGATGACATACCTTCTTAGGCTACTCTTCATCAACAAATCCTTCAGGTTGGGTCATGTATACTTCTTCTTTTAGATCACCATTTAGGAAAGCACTCTTGACATCCATTTGCTGAAGTCTCCATCCTTTTTGTGCTGCAAGTGCACAAACTACTCTTATGGTCTTCATCTTCGCAATTGTAGCAAAGGTTTCTTTATAGTCGATGCCCTCTTTCTGAGCATATCCTTTTGCTACAAGTCATGATTTATGTTTGTCGATGTATCCATCTGTCTTATAATTTGTCTTGAAAACCCATTTTCAGCCTATGGGTTTCTTTGTTGTAGGCAGATCGACAAGTTCCCATGTCTAATTTTTCATGAGTGAGTCATATTTTGTATCCATGGTTTCCTTCAACTGAGTTTGACTGAGTACTTCATGAACTTTATCTGGCTCGTAGCTATTCATTAGCGAACTCATGAGTGTAAAGTTTACCTCATTTCTTGTTTGACTCCTTGTTTTGAATCTGGAAGATGTATTTGGAAGTTGTTGCAAATGTGAGTCCTTGATGGTGCTTTGTACCCACTTCAGATGAGAACTTGGCCACTTTTGAGAAGAACTTTGTCGTTGCCATGTTTATTGATGATGAGTCACATTCTCCAATTTTCCATGGTCAACAAATAGCTCTCCTGGTAGAAATTCTTTTCTCTAAGTAGTCTCCTCTAGCTCATCATCTGATTCAGAGACTAATCGGTGAGATGTGGTTGGAAGTGGATCTTCTATTAATACTATTGAGTCAAAGGGTGACTCATCACAAACCACGTCCTGACTCTCATATATCTTATTTGTCTCAGGATCCATGAGATGGTATGCCTTCGAGGTAGTACTGTAGCCAAGTAGGATGCATGGGAGTGACTTTTTCTCAACCATATTTCTCCTTTGAGCTGGGACATGCATGTATGTTGTGCAACCAAATACTCGTAAATGAGAAATTGATGGCTTTCTACCACTTCATACCTCTTATGGTGTTTTATTTTGTAGAATATTTGTTAGTGCCTGTTGATTAGATATGCAATCTATACTACCGCTTGACCCAATAGCATTCCTCAAGATTTGATGTTGTTAGCATGCAACGAGCCATCTCCATCACTATACAATTACTGACACTCAAAAATCCATTTTGGTGGTGTGTGTAAGGAGCGATCGGAGTTCTTCTTTATGCCTTGTTGGTTCAGGAAGGCCAAGAACTTATTTGATGTAAATTCCCCCCTCGATCTAAGTGAAGTAGAAGAAGTGGTTGTCTGGTCTCTTTCACAACACGATGATAGAAGTTCTAGAAATGTTGAAGAGCCTCACTTTTCTTCTTTAGGAAATATACCCACATCTTGTGAGAGTGGTCATCCATGAACAGTTGGAAGTACTTGTATCCTGAAAATGAAGCAAGATAATGGGCCATTCAAATCGGTATGAACTACCTCTAGATGCTTCTTGGCATGGAAGGTGCTCACCTGAAACAGATCTCTGTGTTATTTTCTGTAAAACAACCGGGGAAAATAGGCAAGGAACTTGACAATTTCGGTAGTCCATCGACCATTGCTTTTGAACTCATCTCGGTGCAATGAACTCGACCGATAAGTGTCCATATCTAAAATTCCATAGGGTAGTTGACTATATTGCTAAAGCGAATAAAGCTACTACAGAAGATGAAACAATATCTAAAGAAAATAACTTATGTTTTACAAATTCTTTAGCATGAACCATACCTTTTCTCGGAGATTAAGCATGATTTAATGCCCTTTAAACAAGAAATTCTACCTTAAGGTGATGATTCAAGAGTTGAGTAATTGACAAGAGGTTGCTAGTCAAGCCGGGAACATATAGTACCTTTGTAAGTGTACATTTTCATGGTCCCATAGGAATGGTGACATTTCCTATTCCTTCGCAATGTACTCTTTTTCATCCACTATCTAAACTCGATCTCCAGTTGGTTCTTCATGTAGTGAATCAAACAACTTTTTGTCACCTGACATATCCTTGCTTGCACCGAGTCTATCAACCAGAATTTCTTCATGGGCTGAGAAGTTTGAGAGATGAGTACAAGGTTCTTACCACAATGGGATCCTTCTGATGTCTCCTCATCAAATTCATAATCTTCTTGTTGGGCTATGAGATGTCCCTTGTGCTTTCTCTAGCGGGGACATTGTTTGGAATTTTGAAAATCTTCGCATCTTGATGTGCTTGTTTGACTTGAAGACCCTTGTTTCAAGCTATTGTACCGGTAGTGATCGAGTCACATGAGTATTGGTTCTACAAATGTGACACCACCTCTTTGACTTTTGATCTTTCTACTATTATTTTGGTTGTGCTTGATTTGTCTTCTCTAGGGGACCCTTCTGATTCTTCTGGCCACAGTAAGGCTTTGAGAACAAGGCTTTATCATGAGACTCCTCATGGGATGAAGTGTTAGCCTCTTCGTATTTGCAGAAAATTCACAAGATTTTTGAATGTCACTATCTGTGTTAGACACATTTAGTATCATAAAAACACTTAGAATTGAGAATGGAGTTCTCTCAAGGTGATTGCAATGAGAAGTTTATCATCCACCATTTCACCGAGCACCAATAACTCCGATCCTAGCTTATCCACATAACATAAGAATTCCTCCACTTTTTGTCTAACCCCATAGAGAGGGTGTGTAGGGTTGATTGAAGATAAATAATCTTTGTCTAATTTTTGGATTCATAAATTTTGCCAGCTTGCCCCGGCCTCCTCTACTTTTTCTACATTCTAAACAAGTGGTTGCACATCATCACGTCTTGAGCATTATCGGCATCAAGGATTTGCAATAGACATATCATAATTTATTAATTCATCAGGGGCTGTGGGAGTGGTCACAGACCCTGTGAGAATGCCCCATAATCCTTCATACTAAAGGATTTTCTTCCACGCCACAAAATTGGACCCTTAGAGCAACTAAGCATCGGAAAGAAGTAACTTCAGAGTAGACATCGTAATAAAAAAATATTTATTTATTTATTTCAAGAGTTATTACAATTTTGACTCACTGATGAGAATTACTAGCTCATAGATGCTCATGATATTCATGTGCTATGAGATGATGACACTTTTTGGGAGTTCTTCGTCGTCACAGATCGAGTGTCATACACGGCTTCTAATTATTTCTGTACTCACTTTTCTTGGCAGCTAACATTGAAAAGGAAATATTCAAGAAGTCCTTCTCAAACTAGCTTGTCGAAGGTGAGATTTCCAATTTTCTAAAGCTCATTGAGCAATGCAAAGTAGAACCCAGAGCCCTCAAGATCTTCTTCACACTTTTCTCTTGCTAGCGAGTCAATGTTCAGGCTTTCGGCTATGGAAATGTGTTATTGACGCTCTCAATCGAGTTGTCTACACTTGACATTCAGCGAAGTGTTGTAGGATCAGCTTCACATTGCCTTGGTAGAGTATCAAACTTCCACGTAGTAGTTCAATTCCAACTCTTTGTTGAAGACATGCAGATCAGGAAATAGGCATTAGAGATCTTCTACACTGCAACAATGATTGTCTTCCCACGTGGCTACGAGCAGAGAAATGCTTCAAACGTAGTTTTAGATTTCCATGAAGGAATCAAATATGTTGGCCACATTTTTATTATTAAACAACTTTTGCATACAACTCTCCACGTAACTTTGAATGGAGAATCCTTCGTAGGCTCTTTGTGGTTCACTGGTTGTTGATAGACTTCCATGTAGAGAAAAATAGTCACCTTATGCTGATCAAAGAATCTTCCACTCAAAATATCCACGCATGCTATTGACAAGAATAATAATTTTTGCCAAAAAAATTTTTGCCACGTAGATCTTGTTTTGAATTTGCTTTGTAGCAAATAAGACAAAAGACATAAAAAACAAGTGGATTCTTCCACGCAATACTCAGATAGAAATTATTCTATCCACACCACGTAGTCATCCAAGATGGGTCTATGCAGCAAGATGAGTCAGCAATCTCCTTAGCGTAGAAATTGAATCTCCTTCTTTCTCCGATGTGTAGCACATTCCATGTAGGTGTTCATGCTGGTGTCGAAGTCTTTTCATGCAACAAAAAAATCTTTAATCATTTTCATGCGAGTGTCTCCTTTCTCCACGCATGTTGAAGGCTTCACTTACAACACATCCTCCACGCAGATTGCATGCTCACCACACCAAGCACACGGGCGAGAGAGATGTTGATGCTCGATACCAAAATGTAGGAACTAAATAGATCCTGAGAATAATGTGGATTTAATAACTCTCAACACATTATTTTATTTTGAATAAGCATGCACATTATATAGGAGAAGCAATAAACAATATTCCCCTAAACTGAAGGAGGAATATATGGATGTAGGTGAGAGAATAATGGAATACAACAAGGAAGAGAGAATAAAGGTATAACAGAGAAAACAACACACCTAAAATATAAACTATGCTACGTATTCTAACAATTGTGTTTCAACAAAAGAATACAATCCGTTTATAAAAATGCACAAAGTAAATCGGGATCATACCATGTCTCTAACAACCTCAGTCTTGTCTTGAAAGAATTTCCATCATTTAGTAGTGACAAATCTATTGATTTTGAGTAATGGAAGATTGATCATATTTTCCCAAGGCCATCTCCATACAATATGCAGTATAAGAATATCTCTGCCTCCTTCATAAAACAAATGTTGCAATATAGGTTCTCTTACCTTGGTTTAAAGGAACAACCTAAAATAGTGAGGGTTAGATCAAAATCCTTTAAAAATTCTATCCATCTCTCCACGAATCTGAGTTCTAGTTAGATCACCTCGCTAGCTACAAAACAACCCACATCATGATCTATCTGACTTCAAGCTTCATGCCATATCCCCGATGCTACTTAGGTGAAAAGGAGAACAAATTTGGGTACCAACACCTTCGCACTACTACCGGGGACTTCTTGGAATTTCTTGGTGTTCTTGTAGTGTTTGAAGAGTTTAAGCATTTTGTTTTCAACTATTTGAGCTGCTACATTGTTAAAATATCATTCTATGTTTCGATCTGCAAGTTTTAAATAAGGGTTTCAAGTTTTGTCTTCCCTTTCTCCATTTACTAGTAGTTTATACACTTTGGTTACATTGTGATTGATTTATCTAAGAAGAAGGTATGATTTTAAACTCTAGAAATATTTTTAGTGCTGGTAAATATTTGATAGAAGTAGTTTAGTGCATTTGCACAACTAAGGTGAAATTCCTTAGTCGCGACTCCATGCTGATTTGATTTGCAAAATACCGGTTGTCTTACCTTTTTATCATTTACTTATGTGTGCCAATCCTCTGCAAAATGGAAGGAAGAAGATCTCTCTTCATTAAGGACTCTGCTAAGAAGTTGATTGTAGATTCAAGAAGCTCATAGCTAGAGGGAAGAAAATTGTGGAATGTTGTTGGAGACTTGACTGTAAGAAAGGAGATCCCTATTGTGGAGTTTGAAAAAGAGTAGCATGTTATCGAGGATTACAATTCTTCTTCAAGTGGATATGATTCAGAAAATCCTATTGCTGATTTGAAATCCCCATCAAGTGAGGGACCTTCTTGTGCATTTTAAAGGCTTGTTCCTAAATATGCTCCTGGATTTTCTAAATTTGTTAGAGGTCATCAAGAAGGAGAGCCCTTAAGAGAGATCTGTCTTGAAGTTTTTATTCCCATTCCCCAAATACCTCTCACTCCTCACCATTTTTTTCTCCTCCAAGATCACCCCCACCAAAAAATATGGCTCAGCATAGAACTCCATTTGTTGTTAACACGTTTTGTCCTATAAATTTTTGAGGAATGGATGGTTACCCAAACGTTGTCCCACAATATATTAGAAATGGGTTGCCAAAATTCCACGGTAACAATGCTATTACTAGTGATCAGTATCTCAAACTTTTTGATAATATGATGGAAGATTTGGAGATAGAGTTTGAGGATGTGTATGTCAAAATGTTTATTCATTCACTAGAAGAGGATGTTAGGTATTGGTACAAGGATCTACTTGATAATTCTATTGATTCATGGACTGAAATGAAAAATGCATTTAGGTTGCAATATGGTGACAAAACTGATCCTAGATTTCTTTTAACCGAGTTTGAGAGTATCAAGAAGAACCCTAATGAATCATTCAATGACTTTAACATAAGGTTTAACAAAACTTTGAGAAGTCTTCCTGTTGGTTTGTGGCCTTGTGAAGAATCTTGTTTTATCAAATACATAGATGCATTTGATAAGAAGGTAGCCTACTACCTAAGAGACAAGAACCCAACCAATCTAAGACAAGCTTTCACCATGACACTTCAAATTGAAAACAATATCAAGGCTGTTGGGAAACCTCTCAAGAGAGATGGTGTAAATTTGATAAACCCTGAAAAACCTCAAGCTAGCAAAGGTACTGATTTAGAAGAGGTTGTGAAAACTTTGGCAGGGGCTGTCAAATAAATCTCATACAAGTTGGCGAGAGCTGAGAAGGGAATTGGGTGGAGTTCACAAGGTCAGCCTAGGCAGCAAGCACAAAACCATGTTAGATTTGGCAATAATCCTAGGGCTTATCAAATACAAGATGATAGAGGTAAAGGACCTATGGGAGGGGGAAATAGAAAACCCCAAGCACATGAAATTAGATTGGTTCCTGACCCTCTAACTACCAGGGTTGCTTTGTTGTTGATGAAGTTGCTGATATGGATTGGTGTGATAGATGTTTTCTTCCTCATCCTCCATGTGAAGTGGACCAACAAGTTGATGAAGTTGATAATGAGGATGGAACTGATGATGATATTTGCATGATGGGTTGTTCTTCAAAATCACAATAGGTAGCAACATCAGTAGAGGTAATAAGTGTTAGGACTACTGATACCTTTTGGGATTGCATCAAACGGGTAAAAGTATTTCTCCCTCCTCATGCTCTTAAAGTTGATGTAGTGCAAGCTTTTGAAATTCCTAACAATGAATTTGAATACCTAAGAGCATTGATGATTAAGAAATACGATGGTGGTATCCCCTCGGAAGAAGATAGGAAGTTGTTAATTAATGTTGTTGTAGCTCAAGAGAAAGATTATAACACTAGAAGCAAGTTTGTTAAGGGATTTGGACCTCAAGCTACACCTAAAACACCCTTGCTCACAAGCATTCCAAAAGAATCTCCTAGGAAAGAAACACTTCTTAAAAGGTCTTTTGTCCCAAGAAAAAATTACAGTCCTCATTATGCCCAAGCTGCCAAGAATTCTTTGTCATCTGATGAATTTTCTTATCTCCCTTCCAATGCTATTTTTCCAAAGAGCATCCCCATGACATAGTACAAGTATTGAGCCAAATAAAAGTTAGTGTTTCAATCATTTAGTTGCTTAGAATTCCTGAGCATAAGAAGAGAGCATTTGAGTACTTGGGATTGAAAGAAGAGAAGGGTACTCCAGGCAGAAATGTAAATGTTGTTGAAATTCCACCTTAGATCATTGTTGACCTTGAAACACCACTAGAAGTAGAAGATCTTAGAGAGACACCTGAGGTATATTTGGGGACATCCTTGGTTGATTCTCAATTGAATGTTGATCCATTCTTCATAACTTTGATCATAAAAGATAGGTTACATCAAAATTCTATGTTTGATTCCGGTGCATCATGTAATGTCATGCCTCTAGAAGTCATGAATGAGTTGGATATAAAAGTGATAGCAGCCTATGGGAAGTGTACTGCCATGGATTCAAGGGAGGTGTCGATGGTTGGTTGTGTAAAAGGTTTGCTTGTGTAGCTTGCATCTTATACCGGAGGAATTTAAAATTGGATGTTGTGATTGTTGATTGCCCTACCAAATGGGGTATGCTTTTGTCAAGAAAGTGGGCTGCAAGTGTTAGAGGGAGTGTCCAAATGGACATGTCTTTTTCTACTATTCCCATTGAGGGAAGCCTTGTCAAGCTCTATGGAGAAAAGAAAATGTTACATCTAATTAAGGATCCAAATAATGCTTCTTATGAGGTGTTGTTTGTTGATGTTGATGCTGATAATTTCATTGGTTTTTCTGATGGAAAAGAACACAAAATGGATCATTCAAAGTTCCTTGAACAGGTATGTTCTCCTTGGACCTTGTTATTTGATGGAGCTTGCTCCAAATTTGGAAATGGTGCTGGTGTAATTCTAATTTCTCCTAGCTTGGAAGAATTTGTTTTTTCCTTCAAGATTAATTTTGAATGTACTAACAACATTGCTGAGTATGAATCCTTGTTTTTGGGTCTGAGAATTGCATAGAATTATGGTGTCAAGGACATCATTGCAAAGGGAGATTCAGAGCTAGTTGTCAAACAAATAATAAAATTGTATGCTACAAAAAATCAGTGGATGAAACAATATAAGCATGCAATTTGGGATCTAGTTGAGATGTTTGATTCCTTCAATATTATGCACCATAATAGAAGTTTAAATGTTGTTGCTTGACAAGTTTGTAGTGTTGGGGTCAATATTTGTAGATTGTACCATTTCACCTTATTGTGAATACAACAGTGAAGTGCTAATTATGCTAGCTGTCCCTGACAACATCAAGCATTGGCAAGTGTTTGATGATGATTCTAAAGTGTAAGGTTCTTGAAAAATCAAGGTGATTTTGTAGATCAGCATATTGATTCCAAACCTATGGTGTGTATGAATGAAGGAAGAGAGACTTTTTTTGAAAATACATCATCCAATTTAAAACAAACACCTTTCCTAGAGGTCTTGTTGCACTTGAGTCAAATTTTAACAATGTTGATTCCATCATAAATAAAAACATGTCTAGCTCAAGGGATGTGGAAGAGCATAACTTGGGAACAAAGGAAAAACCAACAAAAGTTTGGCTGGGCAGCAATCTAAACAAAGAGGATAAACAATCTTATGTTTAGTTGTTAAACCAATATCAAGACTATCTTGCATGGTCATATTCAGAGATGAAAGAATATAGAGAAGACTTATTTCAGCATGATATCCCTCTTGAGGCCAATGCTAAGCCATTCAGTTAGAGGAAAACGCTAATTAATCCACTTCTTTCCATGAAAATGCAAGAGGAGTTAAAGAAGTTGAGAGATGGAGGTATTATTCAGCCCACTAGATATTCATCAAGGGTTGCAAACCTTGTGCAAGTTAGAAAGAAAAATGGAGATATCAGACTTTGTGTAGACTTCAAAAATCTGAACAAAGCATCCAAGAAGGACAACTATCCCTTGCCAAATATGGAAAATATGTTACATCTTGTGACAGGGTCTGAATTGCTTTCTACATTAGATGGTTTCTCCAGATATAATCAAGTGGTTGTCAAAGAATCAGAAAGACTTAAGACAACATTCACTACTCCTTGGGGAACATATGTTTTTGTTAGGATTCCCTTTTGTTTGATGAATGCTAGTGCCAATTTTCAAAGATAAATGGATGTTTCTTTTGATGGTTACATCAATGAGTTCATTTCAGTTTACCAAGATGATGTGACTATGTTTTCAAGGTAGAGAGGTGATCATTTGTAACACATCGAGAAGATGTTGATTAGATGTAGGGAGTATGGAATTTCTCTTAATCAAAAGAAGTGTCATTTTGGCATGCAAAAGGCCAAGCTTCTTGGTCACATTGTGTCAAAATATGGTGTTATGGTTGACCCTGAGAGAGTGGAAGAAATCAGCAAAGTACCTATCCCAAGAACCAAGAAAGGCATCCAATCTTTCTTTGGTCAAATTAATTTTATTAGAAGGTTTGTTTCCAAATTTTCTGAGTTGACTCTTCCAATCACAAGCATGCTAAAGAAGGACCAAGTTATCAGGTGGGAGGAGGCTGCCATTCAAGCTTTTGAAGGAATTAAGGATGCACTTAAACATGCACTTGTTTTAGCAGCCCCAAACTATAAGAGGCCTTTCCAAATCTTTTCCTTTTCCTCTGAGTATACCATTGCTTCTATTTTGCTGCAAAAGGATGAGAATGGGGATGAGAGGCCTATTGCCTTCTTTAGTAAGGCTTTACAAGTAGCTGAGCTAAAGTATACAATCATGGAAAAATGAGCATTTTCCTTGGTGAATGCAACAAAAGTTTTCAGGCCTTATATATTGAGTTCAAAATTTGTTGCTTATGTTCCCCACACCATGGTGAAAGACATCTTCTCGTAGATGGAGGTATCTAGAAAAATATGTAAATGGGTGAACAAAATGTAGGAATATGATATGGACATCCAAACCACAAAGTTGGTAAGAGGCTTTGGTCTTGCTAAGCTCATGGCCGAGAGCAAATTGCAAAATGTGGAAGTGAATCAGATAGAGGAAGAAAGGGTAGATGTGCTTGAAAATTTGGTAAGTTTTGAGTGTTACAAAGATGTGATCTTCTACCTTAGACACCTATATTGCCCTAATCAAATGAATAAAAATCAGAAAAAGATCCCTCAAGCTAGCTTCTCAAAAGTATATCATCACAGATCTTGGGATGGCTTGGAAGAACCCAGAAGGTGTCCTCTTAAAATGCATAACTAAAGATGAAGATCCCAAGATAGGTGTTGATTTCCATGGGGGAGTTTGTTGAGGAAACTTTCTGGAAGAGTAACAACACATAAGATTTTGAGAGCTAGTTATTGGTGGCCTACTCTCTTGAGAGATGAAACCCAACTGGTTAGAAAATGTGATAGTTACCAACATTTATCTTGAAGACTTAAAAGCTTTCAGATCCCTTCCTTTGCATCATGTATCAATTAAATCTCCTTTCAAGCAATGTGGGATGGACTTCATTAGTGAGATTTCAGATCCTTCTAGTGCTAGCCATAAATGGATCCTTGTAGCCACTGATTATTTTACAAAGTGGGTAGAGGCAATCCCCACCAAGAAGGAAACACACCAAATAGTTATGGACTTCTTGTTGAATCAAATCATATGTAGATTTGGAGTCCCAGTCAAGTTTGTAGCTGATAATGCCATGTGCTTTAGAGCCAAATGTTTAATGACAATGTGAAATGAATATGGAATCAATCTGAATTATTCTTCAAACTATAACCCCTAAGGGAATGGATAAGTTGAGTCAAGTAATAAGAATTTGTTGAAGATCATTAGAAGAACCTTGGAGCAAAACAATAAGAAATGGGGTGAACAATTGAAATTTGCAGTTTGGGCTGATAGGATAACTCCTAAAAAGAGATACTAGTAAAATCCCATTTGAATTGGTATATGAAAATCACGCTTTCACTGCCCTTGCACCTGCAATTATCTTCATTTCATTTTTCCCAATAGTTGGAAGATCAAGAGCTTGGCCCATATGAATCAAGGATCAATCAGATTATTGAGCTTGATGAGGAGAGAAGAGCATCCCATCAAAGGCATGTCGATTTAGGGAAAATTAAAGAGATTGTTTGAAAATAACGTCACTCCTAGGGCCTTCAATGTTGGAGATCTGGTTTTGTTGTGGGATAGTAGGCATGAAGACAAGGGAAAGCATGGCAAATTTGATGCATTATGGATGGGCCCTTACTCCATTGATATCGGGGTGGTGAACATACCTTCTTTCTCAAGGACTTAGATGGGGAATTGTTGGAGCTTCCTGTTAATGGTAGACATTTGAAACATTTCTTGGATTAATTCCCATATTTGAGGTATGAACAGCTTGTACAAGTGGATAGTGTTTGGTTTTTTTCTCTGTTTTTGTGTTTGTCATCGCTTTGTGGTTGTCCTTGCTGTGTGGCAGCCATTTTTGTCAGGTTCTTAGCTAGTTTTTGGTGATTTTGGCTCTTGACTCCTTTGTCTAATGGATATTTTGGCACTTGGTCTATGTTTTGTCCTTGTGGCACTCATTGGGAGTGCCCATCCCAAAGAAAGAGCCGATGTTGGTGCCATTTTTAAGCTTGCACCATGTTGCCCTAAAATTTTCAAATCTATATCTACTCAAAAATGTTTTACCCTTTGAATTAATGGTCTAAATTTCTTCCCCTCCAGTTGAATGCTTTAAAATGCTCACAAACTTGTTTTTTTGCCCTAATTTGAAGGAATATTCCAAGTTTTCCCTTTTCTATGCCCTAGTTCTTCAAATTTTGTGGGTTATGTCATTTTTTCCCTTTGCCAGATCATGGAAAAATCAAAATTGATCAATTCATACTTGTTTGTATTTGAAAATCCAATCCCAAGGTCGAAAATGTTTGGAAATCATGCTTTAGTTGATTTAAAATAAAAAATTTGCCATCCTTGGTGGAAAAATTGAATTCTAGGGCATCCTTTGAATTTTTTACGTTTTAATGGTCATATGGGCATCATTTTCCCATTAAATTCATCCTCAAGAGGTATTAGAAACATGCAGATATTCGTTGACCGAGGCACGTTAGCGGGTGGTCAAATTCCCTTGGAATTTTTAGACTTTACTTTGTGAATTTTTGTAAAAAAATCGAAACTTTGCAAGAAACCCCACAACCAATCGAGAGTGGACACATGTCCATAAAAGACCAAGGGTGGAGGAGTGCACTGATTGGGGACTTAGATTTTTTTGGCTCTAATTCTATGAAGTTTCAAACTACTTTTTCCACCGCTCGAATCAGAGGAGGACACATGGCATCACGGCGGCGTAGAGCGGGTTGGCAGGCCGGCAAAGGGAAAAGGGGATTTTTCCCTATTTCACAAAAATTTCAAAGTATATTTTTGGCCCAAAAGCCCATGACCAATCCAGGTGAGACACGTGTAACATTTTAAGGGTCAAAGGGGCACGGGTCAACGTTGAAGTTTGTGAATTTTCAAAAATTTGTAAGGGAGGTTTGAAGGAAGAAAGGGAGACTTGGACCCGTAGCAAATAGGAGAGTGCCACATGGCAGGGATAGTTTTGGAGGCACGGGCCCATGGAGACAAAGTGGAGAATTTTCCCTTGGCTTAAAGGGAGTAAAATGAAGATTAAGCCCACGGGTCCTCAACAAATGAGAGATGGACGCGTGGCAGAGGGCAAGGTGGTTCGGTGGGCCGATGAAGGTAGGACGAAATTTTTTCCCTTTTTAAAAAAGGTTAAAAATCAAAATTTTAAGCATTGGCCCACTAGCAAATCACAAGGAGACACATGGCAAGGGAGAAATCGGAGGTGTGGGCCCGTGGGGAAAAGGTGAAATTTTTCTAATTTTCTAAAAAGGTCAAAATGTGTAGAATTGAAGCACGATTTCAATGGGGCCCACCATATGCCATGTGTCAACTCCAAATTTCAAGGGCGGAGGGGTGGAGAAAAATTCAAAATTTTCCATTTTTCCAAAAAATGTGGAAAAGTCAAAAATGATCCCAATTTTAGTCCCAATTGTTTTTTGACATGTGGAGGGCCCAGATTAAAGGAAAAAGATGGATAAGATCGACGGTTGTTGTGCATCCATTTATTTTGACCACCATGGGAGCTCCAAGAAGCTTGGAATCACGATTTTTGCATCAAAATTCATCAAATTTATAGTGATTTTGTGTCATCTTGGCCTTCCAAGATCATTGGCATCACTTTCATGGCTTAATTCTTTGATTTGAGATGTTTTTGAAGTAATTTTCTACCTCAGCCCGAGCAAACACATGGAATGTCAAAATCAAAAGTTGCAGAGGTAATTTGAAAAGGTAAAAAGGTGAAAATGATGAGTAAGAGATGTTTACATGCCTCAATGATGAAAAACATGCCTCTAGGATTGATAATGATCAAAATTATTGTAACGATTTAATCTTCTTGGGCACACCTGGCAACCTGCGATTGTTTTTCTATTTGTTGGCATTTTCATTGAATCATGAAGAATTGTTGTAACAAACTTAATCCCATGGAATATTCTTTTCTTGGGAAAGAAGGCTCTAATGTGGCATGTGGTATATAATGCATTTTGGAGAAATTGTAAAGGGGTTGGGAGTTGAAAATCACGAGAAATTCTCGAGAGAAAGCTTTTTATTTCTGAGAAACCCACCAAATAACCAGAATAATTTCTTCTTTGTTGGATCTTCATGTATGTGGGTTGGTTACAAGTGTATAGCTATCACACAGATTTGAGATTGTTCATGAAACTCTCCCCTACCGATGAATCTAACAAGATTTTGAGTTAATCTGTTTTTCTCGAGCATTATGATGTTTGTTATCATTTTCAAATGCTTTCAAATAGTTTTCATTGTTCTTGTTGCAATATTGAATTGAAATTCTTTACAAATCACACAATATATCCATTTCTTGTTGATATTATAGTGGCATTTGCAATCTCATGTTCAAAAGAGCCTTCATCTGATAAAGAGATAAACAAATTTAAAATCACTTTACCTTCCTTGACTATAGATATTGCTTGTAAGCCTTTGAAGATACCTTAGGCATGGTTTGATCATGGATTTTTTTGTTTAATTGAGTTCTTTACTTCAATCGTTTGTGGTGAGTTCTCAAATATTGTGTGAAGAGTGCAGCCTGGGTTTCCATTTATGCCTCTTATGGTTGAAAGAATGTCCTGATTATTTGAAGAATTTTATCTGATAGTTGTTTCAAGTATTGTAGAGGTTGTCAAAGATCTGATATATCCGAGTTTGTCTCATCAATACCCCACAAAAATTTCATTCAGAATAACAATTCCTACCCCATACATCCCCTGCATTACATTGAGTGTCAACAGAAGAATACAATCCATTTATAAAAATGGACAAAGCAAATCAGGATCATACCATGTCTCTAGCAGCCTCAACCTTGTCTTGAAAGCATTTTTATCATTTAGTAGTGACAACTCTATTGAGTTTGAGTAATGGAAGATTGATCATGTTTTCCCAAGGTGATCTCTATACAATATGCATAGTATAAGAATATCTCCACCCCTTCATAAAAAAGAGGCTGCAATATAGGTTCTCTTACCTTGGTTGAAAGGCACAACCTAAAATAGTTAGGGTTAGATCAAAATCCTTTCACAATGCTATCCATCTCTCCACAAATCTAAGTTCCAGTTAGATCACCTCCTAACTACAAAATGACACACATCATGATCTATTTGACTTCAATCTTCATGCCATATCCCGATGCTACTTAGAATGAAAAGGAGAACAAATTTGGGTACCAACAGCTAATCTGAGGCTAACTAATTAGCCATAGCAGCCTGCAATAGGTCTCTCTATTCTAGGATTTCCAATGACTCCCACATTGAGATGTTTACATTTGTTTTCTTCATCTGCTTAATTATGTTGAATGGGGATGAGCTATCCTTTTGTAGTGCCTTAGCTTGCACATTATTCTCTTACATATGGGTCCTTACAACTTGCACTTGAGTTGGTCTAGAAGGTGGCTTGGGATGACTCTACACATCGAGGGCTAAACTTTGATTGGTAGCACCTTATGGAGGAATAGAGACTTAAGACCATTTGAACCGGACGAATACCCTTCTCCAATATTCCTCTTCTTGGACCGTGTATTTACTACTACACTATGAGGAGGTGTTTGATTCATACTACGAAATCTTCAACCTACTAATTGGCAAGCGTGGTTTCATTTCGAGGTTCCTTTTTCTAGGTTACTTAATATTGTTTATTCCCTTCCCGGCCTATCTCTTGTTCCACACCAGTTGTTGTCACCATAAGATCTTGATTCAAAGCACCATTGAAACACATTGACTCGTTATGGGGCTGATTGCATGGGAAACACCAATCATATTCATGAGCCATGTTATTTTGTAATGGTACCAAGGCTCTAGATGTGGATGCTACATTAGGGTTGTAAGGTTGGAATGGTATATAAGAAGGAGGTATTCCTTGATTCTGACTTGCAGCTTGGATGGGTGGCCTATTATATTGATATGGAGGTCTTTGGGTTGAGTTTGAGGCTGATATGATCTCGAACTTTTGGCTTGTTGCCTCTTAAGTGTCACCAACTCGTTACCCAAGTTTTGTGGTTGCTTTATGACTTCTTGGAGATCATTTGAGGAGATATAAGATGAGATGGAAGATTTAGTTGAACTCGATTCCTTAGAGTAGGGATGGGAAATAATGTGGGTGTTTAACTGGTGCTTGGAGATTCTAGTTCTTGATATAAGAGGCATAGGTGGCCTCGGTTCAATTTTACCATCTTGAATTAAGCAATTTTTGGCTCTAATCGCAATATTACAGTATGTAGGTAAATTTCTACCTCCCATGGACTAAAACATTATGGAAATATCAAAATTTAAATCTTTAAGGAAGTATATAAAATCACCTTCATTGTTGGTATCATGGCTACCGGATTCCTATCCCATGTACGTTGGAATCAAGAAGTTGAAATAAGTCAACCGCTCACTTAGGAGCCCTCTTGATTTTTTCAATTGTTCCAAAAATGATAAATTATCTCCCTTCTCTCCAAATTGATTATGTAGAGCTATGTACAAATGGTACTAATTCTGAATGGATCCCATATTTAGCTTTACCTTTAAAAAATGAAGCCAAAAACTTGACCGCAAAATTCATTTCAATGATCTCATGAATTGCACATAAAATTAAAATTTCCTAGATGTGGTCAATTGGAGTCATGTAGTTCTCTTTAGTGAAATATGGAATGCTCTTTAGTACTACACTCAAACTAGATTTTGTGTATTGAGAGCTAGTGGGCTACTGCTAGTGAAGTTGATGTAGGTGTTGTGATGTGCCATCCTAATTGGTCGGAGGACTCTAGTTGATTGAAAAAAGGTCTACTAGGTGGAGGCATTGACAATGTCCTACTTGGTGGAGATGGAGACCTTTGGGCTCTTCTCCCCTCCCTACTCTATCTAGGGATAAATGTAGATAGAAAAATAGCCCCTCCTCTCTGGTCCTTGACCTTGTTTGTATTCTTCTCATGAACTTGACAAGATTGGGCTATTGAAACTAGTGGATTCTGCCTCTTTTGGAGTCACCAGATGTGTAATTTCAGAGCTTCTTGAAAGCTAGGAACTCACAAAAAGTGCACATCAATCTTGCTGTGATAAAAATGAAGACTTCTTGTCCCAATGGGTGTGCCAAAACTGTTGATGCAAAATCATAGCATCCATGAAATCTACAACTTGATGGGTTGCGATTCTCGGTATGCCTACATAACATGGAACATATCTCAAAGTGTGGGACTTTGTGACTCGAGAGATCTCTCGGAATGAAGGCTAGCTCATATTCCTATGTATAGGTGCACACATTCGATTGTAGAGGGTCATTGTAAATCCTACTCTAACTTGCTAAGGAGGCAATGTTAAGGGAATACAAGAAATAAGACCTAATATAACAAATGTGATGCACCAAAGGAATGATGAAAAATTGTATTTCCCTTAAACACAAACCATTAAAATTTGATATAATATCCATGCACAGATGACAAAAAATGCAATGAGGGATCAGGAAGAAGCAAATAAACATAAGAGAGGGTTTAAATCATCAACAAACTTATTCTATTACTCCAAGGATTGATAGAGTGCATTACAGTAGCCAAGAGGTAGAAATTGCATTACAATTTGGATGGAGGGGTTCGAGGCTCCATGAATTCACCTGTAGAGAAGAGAAAAGGGAGGGCACAAAGCAAGAATGTCCAACATTTGAAATTGTCCCTCTTGTACAATATATAGGGAAAATGAGAGCAAAAAGGGGGAAAATTCACCCTACTCCAACCACCTCTAAAGGAGCATTGAATTCCCCTACCACAATGATGAGTCTCATTGCAACACCCATGTCCCCATTGTTTTCCTTGCTTTGGGAAAGAAAGGAGGCCATTTCTTCATCATAGCGATAGGTGGGAGACTTGACAGCCTCGAAAATGGTAGAATAAAACATTAATTATGGTTGGTGGTTAGGAAGTGTCGAGAGCTCTCCAAAATGTCCCCGCACACTTGATTCCAAGCATGTGATTGAAATATATGGCCACTTGAAGATACTTTGGGTTTGGAGTTTGTTCGTGCATACCCACGTGGTAGCTTAGCACGTCTTATGGTTTCAACCCCTCCTATACACTCTTAAAGTTTTGTTATTAAGGCTCATGGTGTCGTTCGTGGGCCTTCTTTGTTTCTTTTTTCTTTTCCTAATCCCCCATTGGTGGAGATGATGTGCCTAACCCGAGACACGTGGCAATTTGGTGCATGTTTGAACCCCCCGAGTTTTTCTTTTGCAAGAGCACCAAGTGACTCTGGATCTGCCCACCCACCTTGGAATTTTAAATGGTTAGCTTTGTCCATTATTTTAAATCTAGCGACGTGGCGAGATGTCACTCGTTTGGGGACTACTTTTGATTCTCACCTTGAAAGAGTGTTGAAGGGACATGTGGAGCTTTTCGTTGGCCTTGTCTTATGCTTAGCTGATTTGGGTCTTAAGTGAACATTTCTGTCTCGTCCCTTTGGTGAGTTAAAGGGGTCAACCATTTGTAATTCTAAAAAAACCCTTTAAGGGTAAGGACCCTTGTAGCTAACCTACAAAATTGTGACAATGGGACACATGGCACCATCTACAGTGCTCTGCTCCTCGGTTTCCTTTTATTTGGCTTGGTCCCTTGTGTTTAATGGGGCCATATATCTAACTCAGGACGCGTGGGGGCTTGCACATGTTTGGGTCCTTTGTTATTCATCACACCCTTGAAGTTGCGCCTTTGGGACACGTAGCTCCACCTGCAGCTCTATGAATGTTCAACAACCGATGAGACCATTTTCCACTCTAACCACGTGGAGGGTTGGTGCATGTTTGATCTAAGTTTTTATCTTACAAATTTAGTTTTATTTGAACTATGTGAAATAATCATAAGGGATTTAGAATAGAAGTGCATAATAAGATTGTTCTTCATATTTAAAATATGATAAATCCATTATCTATAGTTATTGAGCATGTTAACACTTACTTATTCCTAGTTGAGAGCATTCAATCAAGTTAAACTTTTCTCGTCATACATTGTTGATTACAGATCATCATAGATAACTAAGCATGTAGGTGAATATGAATATACGGATTTCATTAAAGAGGAGTTATATGTTTATGTTTAGAATGAAAATGATGTATTTTTCCGTTAATATCCTACACATGACAAACAAAGGGCCGTGATCATGTTAGTTGTATTGATTAATCAAGTATAGAAAGAATGCTCCATTAAATCAAATCTAATAAGGTTAGATCAAGTTGAAGACTAGGTTATGAAGGCTTCAAGAAATGTTTAATCTATTAGAGCATATAAAGCATAAATAATCTCATCTAATCTTGTCCCTAATAATATTATAGCATCCTAGATATCATAGCCCTTTAATGCACATAAAATGTTAAGATAAACTTAAGAGGAAAGAAGTATTTGGATCCTTATCAATCAATAAAATAATTGTATGAATACATGAATAAGAATATATCAGTGTAAAAAGTGTTGGGTTCTTGGATGCATTTCCTAATAACCATGAATATATAAATCCATGATATTTATACAAAGAATCAAACTAGTTTTCCCATATCAATGCTAGAACATACAAATAGGACTATGAGCATCCATAAAAGGAAATATTATTGAATAAATGAAAAAATAATTTTTATGATCTCCATGTTGATTTTCTCAACATCATATTCCTTATAAGATAATGTATATTATGAGGTGAAATGTTCTTAAGATCAAGGATAAATGATTGATTGGAAACCATTCTTCGATCTAAGATTGGCACAATTTTGGTATCATAGTGTGATGATACCTATTTTAATATCATATTTATACTAATGTGGGTGATGATATAATGGAAATTGCAGTTGATTAAAAAATATTGTACGTAGTCAAATCCTAGAGTGTCTAATAGAAGGAAGTGTTGAAAACGAGAAACCTAAAAGGAAGTACAGCTCAAGAAGATGTGAATAGTCTAGAATACTAGGGTGAGAGAGACCTAGATGAGGATTAAGGGGATCTATAGACCAAGGTGAAAAATAATTGTGTGAATATCTAGTGAAATGTAGAGAATGAGAAGAGTAAAAGGATTACAAGAATAGAGAAGCCATAGGAGATGAAGAGATATAATATCTGAAAAAAGGATAGATGAGATAAGAAAGGCAATTGAGGAGTTAGAGTCTCTAGTAGAGACCATGGTTGACGAAGACATCCAAAACATTGGATGGAGGATAAGAAATAAGGTAAAGTGGCTAATTAAACTATTAATGAATAAGAAGAGGTGTAAAAACCTGATTTCATTAGAGCAAGAAAAGAGAAAAGGTACTCATAGAAGAATGAAGAGTGAGTTACCTTATGAAGGGAACAAATTTCTCATTGTAGAGAAAAAATAGAGAGATGTCTATAGAAGTAATTGAAGATTACATAATGAAGAACAAGATATTTGATGCAGATAAAATGTATAAACATTCAAATAATCAAATTTTGAAGCATTTACAAAACACACCTTCATCCAATCTCTTCATGAGAGGATCCACTATAAGCTTATAATGGATTATAAATTGTTAAAAATACTAAAATTCTCCTAGAATTACTTCATTTATAGCTAAAACAACTTACTACCATGCTAAGAAACCAAATTCACAAGACCATTGATTCACCATATCATGACTTCATCATTGTAGTCTTCTATCCATTCATTTGCAATTTCTTTCCCACTTCTTGTTTACCCACTATGTTACTAATGGATACAATTTTAGGTTTCTTACTTCTTTGATTCTTGTTATTTCCTTTTACGTGTTATAACACACAAACCACATGTGATATATCCTCTATCATTCTTTATAAATGCTTCAATACATCAATCCTTAGACAATTACCTATAATGTAGTTTAAGCCCTTAAGATAAGCTATTTTGAAACCACTGTACATCTAGACATCTAAGAAAACCCACCAAAAATATTTCACTCCATCATAGAATCTGAATCATAGTCAAGATGCATCCTATCATTTCATCTTTTTTTCCTTATACTTCTCTTTCAAACCTATCATCTTTCCTTGTTGCTTCCTAGCTCCCAATTAGGTCTAGGCCTATAGAATTTTTCCTCTCTTTAGATATAGGAATGGTAAAAGATAAATATCCATATTTTATAACACCCATTATCTATTTCTTCAATCATGTAAAATATTAAAGTTATACTCTATGTCTTGATGTAGCTTCTTTTGGAAACAACCCTTTCTATTAGCCTTTGAACTCGTGTTTAGTTACTTCTTCCAAGACTATCATAAAATTAATAGATTAAAACTCTTAACTCCTCAATTTTATTGCATAAGACCTTTCCTTGAGGATTTAAAATGATATCTTGAAATATTCAGAGAAGAATTTTTTTTTAAGTTCCTTAAATCCCAAACCCTCGCACTCACAAAATGAAACCCTCTTAGAGAGCCCCGAGAATATATTTAGTTATAAATTTCATCATACTTTGATTCAATCCTAATAAATTGCTATGGAGGTTTGTTATGTCACTAGGAAAAGTATTTCATTTCCATTTATTATATGTAAATGTGAACACTTTCTAACCTCCTCTCTTCTCTCCTTTGCACAACCTCTAGATGATAGTGTGCAAGTATGTATATAAAAGAAATTTGTTTTCCAACAAAGGAGTCTCACTATTCACAATCTAGGATTTATAAAAACTTCACCTCAACCTTATGCTCCACATACCTATAAAAAAATGTTCATTGAATGGTTATTTCATGCCAATAGATTATTTATAGTTGTGTAGAAGTTAGTAATAGCTTTCAACACGTAGATAAATTTAATCTTAACTATTCTAAATCGATTCTCAAAATATACCAATAACATACAAGGTCCTCGATGAGGCAATTAATCTCTAGTATATGATAGTAATCTTTCATGTGTAACCTATACCCTTATAAGAACCACTATGTTTTTTCATGAAAAAGCAAGCATCAACAAGGGTTGCAAAAAGTTTCAACACACATGCACACCTTCACATTATCTGATATCATGTTCCTGTTAGTTTCCACTTAAGAAAAAATTATATTCACTCAAAATAAATTCTGGTACATGCGCATGATAAACATACACATATATCATAGTCACATTCATATTCTAGACTCAGTCAAGATTCCATGCTCATATCAAATTAAAGTATCATGTTGAAATGCTATAGCTTAACTGGTTATATTCAAGCTCTAGTTTCACAACCACATATCATGAATGTTACAAAAATAAGTTCTCCAACACAACAAAATTTATTATAAAAACAAAAGGAACATTTATTTAAACCAAACAAAAATTTTTATTCCTTCATACTTACATTACAAGACTAGTTATATTTTCTTCTCCTTTATTCTATAGTTCCTCTCATTTTCCATACGAGAAATAAGATCCAAAATCCCTAATTATATCCCTAATGTTGGGCTCACACCCCTAGATGTACATAAGTTAGCAATGTAATTGACTTCACAGACTTGTTGTGATAGCCACTTGTGACTTTTGAGCTTTCCTTTTCCTTCTAGGTGTATAACTACCATTTTGACATTATTTCTAGAATCCTAATAAGGAAAAAACATACAAAGACTCAATGCACAACCTATATCCCCTAACAACACACTCTCTCACATTAATAAAAAAATAACATTCTTGGATATTCCCTTATAATTTGATTACCTATTTTAGATTGAATGTGCAAATTTGAAATTTTAAATATCTCACTCTAAAATTCCTCTCTCAGGAAAACATATACTCAAATTTACCTTATCAAAATTGGAATTGCATTTTTTTAGTATCATTGAAAGGCTCCCCTACATCACACTCCCAAGGGGAAGATAATTAATCTTCATTAAATTTTTTTATCTATCCAATTTAATTTCATCTTTTAATTCCTTCTTCTATTGCTCTTGAGTCCATAATTTTTCGTTTCACTTGCTATTGCTTCATGATTTCTTTCTTCCTCCCTGGTTTTCTTTCCTTGTCACCTTCTTGGTTGATTATCTCTTATCATTCATATTTTTTTATTCTTCATCATCATTCACTTTCCTTTTGTCATTCATGTCATGATTTTCTTCATCTTTCTCATGCACATATTGGTCCATACCTACACACACAAAACTAAAAGCCACCTTAGTTTTAAAAATACAAGACTTCTAGTTCCTTCCTTGAATTTTATTCTCCACTCAACCTTCTCCACATGCTCTTTAGAGATTCCCATATTCCTCTCATCACACTGCATGTTGCATTCAAATTCTTGGATTATCCATAGTGAGCATGTATTTTCCAAAAAAATGTTTCTCGAGATTTTATTCAATATTCATATGACTATCAAACTTATCCTTTTCCTCCTCTTTAGAATTTACAATAAAAATAATATCATTTTTTCATTATAAATGGATTACATACCTAATTTATGGACCATTATGTCACTTATGTAAGTTCATTGTTCTCACCCAACCTCTTAGTGCTTTCATAAAAACTTCCCCGACCATCTCTTTCACCGCCTTACTCGCACACTTCCTCATGTGTCTTAACATCTTATCTTCTTCCCCAATGATCTCCTTCAACTTCTCCCTCTGATTCCAATTGAATATCTGAACTACAAGCCATTTACCCATTTTTATCATTAAATATCCCACTTCTTTATCCTCTCTAATCACTATTAGTTATTCTATTTTATTGACATCCTCTCTCAATGCATTCAACAATATCTCCATCCATTCTTCTTATCTTCATTTCTCCTCTCTTTCTTCTAGACTTCTATTTATTTTCTCTCTCTCACTCTTTCCTATTAACTTCACTATTTTCATCACTAGTTCTTCTTTATCCATCCTTTTCTTTGTCTCTTCACCTATCGCTTCACAATAAAAAAAAATCCACATTACTTAGAAATAAACAATAAAATATCAAAACAAATAAGAGACACACTCTGATACCAAATGAGAAATATAAAATGCACAAACATTAATATAATCAACTTTTCAATAGTTTAAAAACACACCTTCATTCTCGTCTCTGCATGAGAGTATCCACTACAAGCATAAAAAAGCTAAAAATTGCAAAAATAATTAAAATTATCCTAGAATGGCTACGTTCATAGCTAAAAAAATCTTCCTACCATTCCGATAAACCTAATTCACAAGAAAATGTATTCACCATATCATATTTTATTCATTTTATATTTTTATCCATTTATTTTCAATGTCTTGATCTCTTCTTGTTTACCCACTATGTTGCTCAAGGATAGAATTTTAGGTTCCTTTATTATTTTATTACCCTTATGTACTTTTAGATGTTATAAAAATTAAATCAAATGTGAAATATCATTCATCATGTTTTATATATGCCTTAAGACTTTACTCCTTACACACTTACCCTATATTGTAGTTGAAGCCCTTATGACATGTGAGTTTGGAACCACCATACATCAAGACATCTAATACAACCCAAAAAAATATTTCACCCCTTCATAGACTCCCAATAGCACTCAATATGAACCCTAAGTATGATCACTTTATTCCTTATATGTATCTTGTAAACCAATCTTCTTTCCTTTTCGCTTCCTAGCTCCCAATCAAGTTTGGGAAAATCAAATTTTCTCCATATATTCACATTTTGGAATGATCCAGGATAAATATCTATATTTTCAAGAACCCATTAATGGTTTCTTAGATCATGTAAAATATTAAAGTTAAAATCTAAGTCTAGATGTGGCTTCATTATGAAACTTCTCTATCCTATTAGCCTTTAGACTGTGTTTCATTACTTGTTCCCGAATGTCAACAAAATAATAGATTTAAACCCTTAACTCCTCATTTTTCTTACATAATCACTTTCCTTGATTACCATGATTTTCTGAAAGATTCAGAGGAAAATAACCTCATTAAGTGCATCAAATCAAAAACCCTAACACTCACACACAGAAACCCTCCAAGAGATCACGAGAGAAGACATTTAGTTATAAATTTCATCATACTTCGATTCAAGACATATAAATTGTTATGAAGGTCTTTTATGATACTAGGAAAAGTAATCCCTTACCAGTGAATATTTATAAATGTGATCCCTTTCTAGTTTCCCTCTTTTATCCTTTCCACAACCTGTAGATGACTATGTGCAAGGATATATATAGAAGAAATGAGTTTTCCAACAAAGGAGTCTCACTATTCAAAATCAAGGCTTGATAACCAACTTCACCTCAGACATATACTTTTCATACTTACAAAAAAATTCTTCATTGAATGGTTAATTCATGCCAACAGATTATAGATAACTATGTACATGCTAATTAATAGCTTTCCACTAGAAGGTATATAGACAACTCTTCTAAATCAATTTTTCACTTATATAAAGCATAGGAAAGGTCCTCATCAAGGTAATCAATTTATAATATATTAAAATCATCTTTCATTTGTAATACATACCCTTACAATAGTCAATAAATATTTTCATTATATAGAAATCATCAATAAGGGTTTCACAAATTTGTAACACACATGCACACCTGCACATTTTCTAATATCATGTTTTTGTTAGTTTCCACACAAGACACAATTATATTCACTAAAAATCTAATTTGGTCTGTGTTCATGATAGACATACACATATCTCATAGTCACATTCATAGTACACACACTCAATCAAGATTTCAAGCTCCTTTCAAACAAAGTATCATGTTCAAATCCTATAGCTTAACATGTTATTTTCAATTTGTAGTTTCGCAACCACATATCTTGTATGTTACACAAGGATGTTCAAAAACACAACACAATCAATTACAAGAACAAAATTAATTATTTCCTTATCTCAAATAAGAGTTTTTATTCCTTCATACTTGCATTAAAAAACTTGATATAGTTTCTTCTCCTTTACTTTATAGTTCCTCTCATCCTCCATATGAGGAATGGGATCCAAAATCCCTAATTCTCTCCCTAAACTTGATCTCATACCTCTGCATGTACCTAAGCTAGAAATTTAACTAACTTCACAAACTTGTCATGATAGTCAGTTGGGACTTTTGAGCTTCCCTTTCCCTTCTAGGTGTATAACTGTCATTTTGACATTATTTCAAGCATTCTAATGATGCACAAACATACAAATACTTAATAAACAACCTATACCGCCTAACAACACACTCTCTCACCATAATAAACACATAAAATTCTTGGATATGCCCTTATAATGTAACTACATCTTTTGGTGGTAATGTGCCAATTTGAAATTTTAAACATCTCACTCTCAAATCCCTATTTCACAGGACCACATATGTTCAAACTGACCTTATCAACCTTGTAATTGAATTTTTTTAGTCTCAGTGGAAGATTTCCTTGCATCATACTACCAAGGGGAAGAGAATTAATCTCCATTTTCTTTTTCTTGTTCCAATTTATTTTCCTCCTTGAATTCCTTCTTCTCTTTCTCTTGAGCCCATCTTTGTGTCCCTTGACTTGTTGTTGCTCCATAATTTCTTGCTTTCTACCTTGTTTTCTTGACTTGTCACCTTATTGCTTCGTTATCTCTTATCCTTCATTTTTTTTTCTTATTATTCATCATGCACTTTCCATTTCTCATTCATGTCAATATTTTTTCATCTTTCTCATTAATATATTGGTCCATACCTGCACACACAAAACTAGAATCCTCCTCGGTTTGCAAAAATAGAGGACTAATATTTCCTTCCTTGTATTACCTTCTTGCAAAATTTTAATCTTCATCCACTTGCTACTATATCTATGCTAATATCAATATACTATTATGAAACTCATCATTTTTTTACTTATTTATTCATCTTGGACCTCTACCACACTTTCATCTTCATTGCATACTACATTTTTCCATGCTTCTCTCACAATTGCCTTGTTTTTCAACTCATCTTCTCCACTCAACCAGATCCAAATGTTTGTGATAGATTCCCATGTTCTTATCATCACAATGGATGGTACATTCACATTCTTGGCTAATCCATAGTGAGATTTCTTTTATTCACAAACCTCTTTCTCTATCTTTTATTCTCTATTCACAAGACTATCAAACTTATTCTTTTCACCCTCTCGAGTGTTTTAATTACAAAAATATCATTTTTCATTTGAATTTTATTACATACCTCATTTATGGACTAATCTTCACTAATGCTCCTTCATTTTCCTAACCCATCCTTTGAATTCTTTGATACAAAATATCCTTTACCATCTCTTTCATTGCATTGATTGGATGTTTCCTTATGTGTTTTATCATATTTTTATTCTTCCCTAATGATATCCTTCAAATTATCCCTCTGAATTCTTTTGAAAATATGAAGTACATGCCATTAAAAAAATTTCATTACATATCCCACTACTTTATACTCTCACATCATTATTGACTCTTCTAATTTCTTGACATCCTCTCTCAATGATTTCAACACTCTCTACATCCATTATTCTTGTATTATTTTGTTCTATCTCTTCTTTTGGACTTCTCTTTCAATTATTTCACTCTCTACCTTTCCTATAAAATTCACTAATTCAATCACTATATCTTCTCTAGCCATCTGTTTCCTAGTCTCTTCACCTATCTCTTCACAATAAAAACTTCCAAAATTCCTTGTTAGAAATCAACAATAAAATATAATTAAAAATAAATCCAAGATCCAATACTAAATGATGAAGAGTAAATTTAAAAACATTCAAATAATAAAATTTTCAAGAGTTTACAAAACACACCTTCATTTAGTCTCTGCATGAGAGGATCCACTACAAGGCTATAATTGATAAAAACATACAAAAATGTGAAAATGGCCCTATAATGGAATAATTCATAGCTAAAACATCCTCCTACCATGGTCAAAAACCTCATTGAAAATCCCATTGATTCAACATATCATCATTTATTCATTGTAGTATTTTATCCATTCATTTAAAATTTCTTGCTCACTTCTTGTTTACCCATTATGTTGATCAAGGATACAATTTTAGCTTCCTTTCTTCTTTTATGATATTTTTTTCCTTTCACCTATTATAATACTAAAGAAAAATGTGAATTATCATTATTTATGATTTAAATATCTTTGAAGACTTTGGTCCTTATATACTTACCGAGATACTATACTTTAAGCCCATAAAGTAGGCTAGTTGTCAACCACCATACATCTAGACATCGAAGACAACCCAAAAACATATCTCAGTCCTTAATAGACTCCTCATCACACCCAATATGAACCCTGAATTTCTTCACTTTATTCCTTATACTTATCTTGTAAACAAATCTTCTTTCCTTATGGGTTTCTAGCTCCCGATTAGGTCTTGCACAATAATTTTTTTCCATATCTTCACATATAAGAATGGTTCAAGATAAATCTCCATCTTGTAGAGATTCCATTAAGTTTTTATTAAATCATGCAAAATATTAAATTTAGAATCTAAGTCTAGATATGGATTCTTTTAGAAACTTCCCTTTCTTATTAGCCTTTGGACTATGGTAAGTTACTTCTTACTAGGCTATAAGAAAAACCACATATTTAAACCCATAAGTCCTCAATTTATTTGCATAAATAATTTCCATAAATAGTTACCATTATTTTTGAAATATTCAGAGTAAAACAACCTCATTAAGTGCCTCATATAAAAATCCTAGAAGTCACACACAAAAACCCCGCTAAAGATCCCGAGAGAAGACATTTAGTTATAAGTTTCATCATAGTTACATCCAAGAAGTATAAATTGTTAGGAAGGTATGTTATGATACTAGGAAAATTATTCCCTTATTAGTGAATCTTTACAAATGCAATCCCTTGATAAACGTCCCTCTTCTCTCCTTTCCACACTTGTAGGTGAGTACGTGAAAGGATATATATATATATATATATATATATATATATAGAATAAATGAGTCTTACAACAAAGGAGTCTCATAATTCATAACCAATACTTGATTAAAAACTTCACCTCAGCCCTGTTCTACCCATACCTAAAATAACATGGTTCATTGAATGGTTAATTCTTACCAACATATTATATATAACTATGTACAGGGATAGTAATAGCTTTCCACCGATAGGTAAATATTCTCTCAACTCTTCTAAATAAATTCTTCACTTATACCAAGAACATGTAAGGTCCTCATGGAGATAATATATCTATAATCTATTACACTCATCTTTCATATGTAACCCATACCCTTTAAATAGTCAATAGGTCTTTTAATGATAGAAAAGCATCAACAAGGGTTTCCCAAAGTTGCAACATATATGCACACCTTTGAATATTTTAATATCATGTTATTGTTAGTGTCCACTTAAGAAATAATTATTTTCACTTAAAATCCATTCTAGTGTATGCTCATGATAGCCACACAGAGATCTCACAGTCCCCATTCATAGTCCACAATTAGTCAAATTTGCAAGCTTCTATCAAACAAAGTATCATTCTGAAATCATATAGATTAACTAGTAATGTTAAGGCTTTAGTTTCATAGCAACATATCATGTATATTATATAAATAATTTCCACATGACAACAAATGTAATTACAAGAACAAAAATGAAAATTTCCTTAGCTCAAAGCAAATTTTTTGTTCCTTCATACTTGCATTATAAAAATTGATATATTTTATTCTTCTTTACTCTATAATTCCTCTCATCCTCCATACAAGGAAAGGGATATAAAATCCCTAATTATCTCCCTAAACCTGATCTCACATCGTTGAATGTATGCAACCTAGAAATTTAATGGTCTTCACGAGACTTTTCATCATAGCAACTTCTGACTTTTGAGCTTCCCTTTTAGTTCTAGGTGTATAAATACCATTTTGACATTACTTAAAGCATCCTAATAATGCAAAAACATACAAATACTCAATAAAAAACATATAGCCCCCTAACATGACACTCTCTCACCTTAATAAACACCTAAAATTGTTGGATATGCCCTTATAATGGGAATACATATTTTGGAGGGAATGTTGAATTTTGAAATTTTAACATACCACTCTCAAATCACTCTCTCTTATGACCACATATGCTCAAATTTATGTTATCTACCTTGGAATTATATTTTTATAGTCTCATTGGAAGATTCCCCTGCATCTAGAGTGTCCATGATGGAGGTACTCATGAATATGATTTGGTATATGTTTTTGATTTCTAACACTTTACTTTGGATTTTGTATACAAGGATGAAGAATGGACTAAATAAGATCAAAGAAATTCTCTTGAAGAAAAATAATAATAGGCGAAACAAGGAAATTGTGAAGGGAAATGGAGTGGTTGATTAAATTTTGATACTTAATGATAAAAAATTTCATTCCAACTCACCTACAAGTGAAAAATAATTTGAGTAAACATTACTGTAAACAAGTGAAAAGAGTGAATCAAAACCTACATACTATGATGCAATTAGAGATAGAATGGAGAAGATACATCAAAATGAAGAGTCCTTAGATGGATAAATTCTTAAAAGGGTGTGCCAAAATATCGTAATAATGAAAAGGTAAATAAAAATTAAGATTTTTATCATACATATGAAAAATAAATTGCAAAATGTCAATTCACACAAGAAAGTGCATATAAACAAGAAGTTTTTAGTGAAAGAGTTCGAGTAGATTATCACACACGATAATTTATTCACTTCTTTGTTCACACTATACGAATATATATAGAATAAGTTTCCTATAAAATAGGAAACCTAAAACCAAACATCCTAATTACGTGAGTCATTTTAATAACCAAATATCATGTATAAGCAATAGTTAAATTCTAACTTATGAGTTGTATTCAACAAACCTTATAACAAATATATTACTAATGATATATTTACCACTTGGTAAATAGCTCATATAATGCGAAAACTAAATTATTTATTTCCTTAAATTCCCCCTTAGTGTAAACATGGAGAAAACCTACCTTTGTAATTGCACTTTCTCATGATATTGTGATTTTCACAAGATGGTCAAAAACACGAAGGATGGTTTTGCAAACGGTTGACACAAAACTAACAATGGTGGTTTTGCAATTGGCTTACCACAAACCACAAAGGGATGGTTTTGTGAATGGATTACAAAACAAATAATGGTGGTTTTGTAATTGGTTTACCATAAACCCCAAATGAAGGTTTTAAAGTGGTTTACCTATAACCACATCATCATGTGCCAAATCTTGGTATCAAACATCATCACATGTCACCACTGCGAGGGAATAACATAGGAAATTCTCTGAAATTTGTTTCTCTTACATACAAAGAAAATGCTAACATAATCGAAATGGAACATTGGATCATGTTCCATTGCTCAATGTAAAATTTTTACTTATTCTTGAAACCAATAAATCAAAAATATTGGACATTGAAATCTAACACACACCACACATAAATTAAAGCACACTTGAAAAATTGTCACCAAAAATTTGTGAGGCCTCATCATTGGAGAATGCGGAGAGGTCCCTCATTGACCTCCAACCTCCAATTCCTCTATCATTCAGTATGAATCTAATAATAAAACTAGATTTGACCATGACGCTCATTTATAACTCAAACGTTGGTTACCCCAAAATGCATCTCAGAAAGCAATTTAAAAATATATATATTTTACAAAATTTTGACAATGATCTATTTTTGACTCTTGAGACAACATACACTTTGAATTTTTTTGACATTACAAACTATTTTAATTCACATGAAAAATGGAAAATGACATAAAATTTTAATGTTGACTAAAAATGTCATTAGTAATTTAATGAAGAATAGTTATCCGATATTCTTATTGACTATTATATAATAATTATACTCTAATTCCTATTAAAAAAATTTGCATCTAGATGAATATTTTTGATTAAAGATAAAAAATAATATCATATAAATGAAATAGCACATCCGCTCTGGTACCAAATTACAAACCTACATTAGATTATCACACACCAAAATTTATTGATTTCTTTGTTCACACAATACAAATATATAGATAATAACTTTCCTATAAATAGGAAACCTACAACCAAAGATCCTAATAATGTGAGTTGATTTAATAAAAATTATCACATATAAACACTAATTAAATAGTAAATTATTAGTTGTATTCAACAACCATTATAACAAAAATATTAGTAATAATTTATTTACTACATGGTAAATAGCTCATATAATGTGAGCACTATGTTATTTATTTCCTAACATTCGAATGAGTTTATCTTCTAAATCTGATAATTTTAATGCTTCTAATAGGTTAAATGTAGATGAATAGGTTATGAAGAGAATGAATGAGGAAAAATTCATAAAATTATCTTACGAGCATCGATATATAGTCCCTAAATCTCTTAAAAATCCTAATCCTCTAGTGAAGAATCCATTATCGGTGATCAAGAGTGCAAATAATGGTGAAAAGAGAGATGCATGTGATGAAACCATGAAGATAGCAGCTCTCCCAATGAGTTGTTGGAGAAAAATTGAAGTAAACTCATATTTAGATGAAAGTGATAACGACAAACAGTAAGAGAAACTCTTAACCAAATACTGAAATATATTGACAAATGTAATGACGTAAATATGAAAATGCAAGATACACTCCATAAAAACAAAGAGGCAATTGGACGTCAAGAATCCATGATCAAGGAAAAAGGTAAACAATTTGCTTTAAATATTTTTGATGATGATGTATTGAATGAGTCTAATGTAAGTGATGATGAATTAACTAATGAATAGTATTATCAATTTGTTGTGGAAACTAATATGCAGCACAAAAAATTCTCTTACAAAACTAAATAATAAGGAAGTGGAAAATTAGTCCCCAAGTTTGATGAGGAAAATTGAAAACTTTGTATTAAATTTGATGATGAATGTGAAGGAATAGATGATGTTATGTTGAATGAAGATTTGAAGTGGATTGAAGAGTTGTTAAACCATCAAAAGAGAATGCATACAAGTTTAAATTATAATTAAAACATCATTCATCAACTTGAGAAAGAGGAAAATAAAGAGCAAAACATGATAAAGAAAATAGGCTTGAAGATAGTCAATGAAGAAACAAAAGAAAATGAAGGAGACCAACACCATGAAGGAACTCAAAGGGATACATGGCCTAAATTTTCTGCATATAATCTTTTCTTTGATGTTTTGAATCTAGGTTTAAAAGATATTGAGATTAATCAAGCACTAAATTCACTAAGCGATCTCAAAAATGAAAAAAATAAGAATATTCTCAAAGACGTGTATGATGATGGTCCGTGGAATTTTTATTCATACACTATAATTTCAGGAATATAAAAATACTAACATTGAAAAAGAGACCTTGGGATTAAGTTATACATTGAAGAACAAATGATGATGATGATGATGATGAAGACATTAAATTTTAAGCCGGAGTTCAAATCTTACATTACCTAGGGAGTCTCGATCTAGGAGCATCACTTAGATTCTTGGAGAGCATGGATAAGTTTGAATAATTCTTTAGAGGAATGAATTTGTATTTTTGAGTTTGAATGTGTTTCCCTATAAATTAGCATAGTCAGAAAATTCAAATTGTTATTTATAAACTCTCTATGAGAGTAAAAGTAGAAAAATGGTTAATCGGTGAGTATGAGTTGTCATAGCTCCGAAGGAGAAAAGTAAGATTTCTTAGTATATTTTGTTAAATTTTCAAAGGTCATTTAAAAAAAAACTCATTATGTTGTGCATGCATGGCTAAAAATCTCACCCAAAATAGGGATTTTAGATATTGATAAGGAATAATACATTTAATTCAATATATTAAATAAAAGAGGTCAAATTCTCTCAAGGAGGAGGTGAAGAAGTAAATTTTATCTTTGAATCAAAACACCCTTTGGTTTGCAAGTGTGTGTGTACTTCGATCATAGTGTGACTGGATAAAATGGGTGTTATCTCCAAGTTGTGGGACTTAGTACTTGAGATAGACCTCTAGAGAAAGCTGGTTCTTGCTCCTAAAGTACCTGTAACAATCTACTCTAATGAAGGAACAACTAACTTTTCCTAATCTAACCTTTGAAGGGAATAGGGAGAGAGAGTGCATAAAAACAAAACCTACACTAAAGTGGTGATACACCAGAAAAGGAGGATGTGAGGATAGCCTTCCAATGTGTGAAAAACAGAGGCAAAGTGCATACTATAAGGGGTGATGAAACTTCTCCACAATCGAAAAAATTCATTCACAACAACATCTCATACAAACACAACGATAATGAATCCATGCAAGAGGATAAATACACACAATATATTTTCATGATATTGAAAGGGAAAGAAGAATACAAAAAATAAAATAGGGGAAGAGATATCCAAAACTTGTATTTATTGCTTTCATTGATATGCACAGTTTAATCTATTACAAAATAAGGGCCTTGATAAACATCCAAGGAGTCCACTACAAGGGCCTACAACACATTGGATTCACAAAAAAACTTGATAGAGTTTTGTTACTAAAAAGCTATCTCCCTTACAATGAGAGCATCACTCCAATTTATAGAATTTTGAGAGGAGAGGAGAGAAGGAAAAATGGAAATCCTAAAATATGTCCTCCCACCACTTGAAAGATGTCATAAATTGAGTGAAATGATGTTATGTTGCTTGCAAAAGGACCCCCATGTTGTCCCATAACTTGCAGCAATGAGAAATGTTTGCCCATGCTTCATTGAATGCATCCCAACTACCAAATAAAACACTATTATGAATTGGGTGCATTTTCTACAAAATCACTGTCAATTCCTCTTCAAATTCTTAATTTATTTATTTCTCTATGTCATGATTGTAACTTTATTTTAACGGTACCAATTTTGTGTATTTTTGTTGAGAATTGAAAAAGATATGGCATTCGAATGTGGGTGGATGTTTTGGAGTCTCATCAAGCATTTACGTCATTTAACGAGAATGAGTATTTGATTGAATTGAGTTGAAGATGTTTCCTTTATTTTAATATATATATCCTCAATAAAATTAATAAATTTAGTTTCTGTGGCATGGAGGACGTTGTGCTCATTTTAGAAAGTTACGACCATTTGAAGTTTGGAGGTCGTGCGCAGGAGGAATTCATCCGAAGGAGGGTGTAAGGTAGGATAAAATAAATGAAGGTGTGTGATAGGAAATGTGTATGAAATCACACAAGAGGAATATCGGGACTTATCCAACTCGCGAATGTCTATAGAGGGGCACACAATAAGGGCATGATGTAATAGGAAAGAAAGTGGGCATCTTTGGAGGAGGCATAGAAGGTGCACACATAAGAGGAAGCCACGAAGGGAACTTGAAGGAGGATAATGTAAAGGGAGAATAAAGATTTATTAAAAATGCACGTGGAAGAATTAAAGTAAGGAAACAAGGTGCGAAGCAAGATGTAAGCATGCAAAAGGAAAGCAGAGGGAAACCGTGCACGTAGGTGCCCACACAGAAAGAAATAAGGCATACTCATAAAAGGTAGGTATGGGAGTAGGTCACAAACATCCAAATGAGGAAAGACGTGTGACAGAAAGAGAAGGGACTTAGCCCAATCAAGGCAACACGCGAAGGGGCGTGTAAGAAGCACATGCAACCTGAAATGTGAAACATCAAAGCCGGAATAAAAGTAAAAGTTATCCAAATAGATATGAGAGTTATTTGGATAAAAGTAAATTATTTGTATGTATGAGTTAGAGTATTGCATAAACGTGTAGGGAATTGTATGAAGGCTATGAAGAGTGACAAGTTTTTATGTGAATAAAGTGGATTTTTGAAATATCTAAGTTGATATATCTATAAATACCCTTCATATTTTATATATTGAATGATTTATGATGAGTGATGCATGATTAAGAGATAAAGAGGTTGTTTTACATGCTTATTATGGAGTTGTGTGTAAGAGTTTTGCATCATAACAAGATAAACAACCCTCGATTTTCAAACATTCACTAAAATTACTTAGTAATACCTCTAAAAGGGGGATGGATTGATAACATAAAAATTCAATTTAGTTGGTATTTTGACTTGGAGTTTTGATGTGTTTTAAAAGCTATTTTTTCTCTTGGCTCGAACTAGGACAAGCCATAAATTTTGTTTTAACCAATTAAATTTTCTAAAATCTTGAGGAAACATTTGTCTTAGCTAGGAGGAGTTCAAAAAAATCAAAGAATTTAGACAGATGCATAAAAAAATTCAATGCAAGAATATTTTATGACCATGAAAAAACCTATTTTACTGAAATCTAGTTGTATTAGAAGTCATAACTTCCGGAAAATAAATCTAATTGATAGTAAATTTGTTAGAAATGATGTAATGAGGAAAGTTTTTAGGTGGTTTTGTAATGGTTTATGTTGAAAATGATAACTTATTTAGTTATGTGTTATGGAATTGATAGTAATATATAATTAACAAATTATAGATCCACAATATAAATGTCAAAGATTATAGATTATGATGTACAATTAAATTAAACATAGATTTAGCTTATTATATATTGCACATTATAGAGATTAATTACCATAGAATAAAGCAAATAACATGAAATAAAATGAGACAGATAACAATAGATTTAAAGTGGGGAAACTAGAAGGAAAAAAAACCCATTGAAATAAAACACTATCTATATTAAGAATTAATCAAGACTTTAACTCATATCTTGTACTTCACTCCTTGATCTCAAAGAAATAGTTGTAGATCAATGTCTATGAAATTATACAATTCACTTACATAAAAGGCTTTAGTGTATATCCTTTATAATGGATAGATCTTTTGGTATCTCATATTATGTCAATCTTGTGAGGGATCATCCTATATATAGGATGGGTGGATGGTAATACCATTGCACTCTATTTTACATATGAAATACCAACCTAAGTTTATAAATAAACTTGTAATAAAAGGGGTCATAAGTGGAGATAAAACATATGGTATCCCCACTTGAAATTATCAACCCCAACAATCCCCTTCATGTTAAATCCAGGGAAAAAAAAACAATACGTGCCAAATTTACCTCTTTATACAAAAGGATTTACAAATCCATGAATCAACATGATTGATTTAGGCTAGCATGAAAATAAGGGAAATCATACATATTATCCCATATAGAAATTCTTAAGACAAGTGCTTTATATTTGAAAACTTATACTAGATTATATGTAGACTTTAAAAAAAAGGCATTCCCATAACTAATGGTTCACTCATATTTACGGGGAACTTCACAACGTGTGACACATTTACTTATCCCAAAATTGAGGAAGTATTGAAGTTTACAAAACCATTATGAGGTGACATTATCAAGAACACTCCCCCTCAATGAAAACTATGATAGATCCAACAAGCCACGAAACATGCAAAACATCACAACACACAATGCATTGGTGAAGATATTTATAACTTGATCTTTAGTGGAACAAAACCTGAGATCAAATATCACCATTTAGGACTTTATCTCTAGTAAAATATATATTAATTTCAATATGATTTTTCCTTTGATATTGAACTAGATTGTTTGCAAGAGAAATTCAACTCTAGCTATCACATAGAAGAGTAGTTCTTCCTTTGAATCCCATATGAAGTTAATCCAACAAAGTATTTTCAGCCAAATAGTTTCCTTTTCTACTTCCGTAACACTTCTATACTTTTCTCGTAGTAAATGATATAGACATTGTTGGTCACTTCTTTCTACTCTAAGTGATGGAACTTCCACCCTTCTTGAAAATATATTTAGAATTATATCTTCTATCTAAAACATCACCAACATGGTCAAAATCACAATAGCCAAATAAGTGTGCATCATTAGAATACGAATAAAACATACCATAATTAAATATTCCTTTAGTATATTTTAATTTTATTTTTACCATTTTCCAATGATCCTCATAAGGATCCTACACAAATCTTGAAACAACTCCTACTGCATATGAAATATCCGACCTAGTAATAGTCAAATAAATTAGACTATGAACTAGATGTCTATACAAAGGAGGATCAAATTTAGCAAAATCACATTTAGGATCTATTTTAATACTAACTTCAAAAGGAATGACAACAAGATTACAATAAATCATGTTAAATATTCTAATAAAATTCACTACATACTTTAGACCGAGATGTAGCAATAGATTTATGATCCTAAAATATAACCATGCCTAAAAATGATTTAGAAAACCTTAATAAGTCATTCAAAATGTTGTTTTAACCTTTCTTTGGTTATAACAATTAAGTTTTTATTGTTGATAGTAATCAAAAGATCATAAACAGAAATAACAATAATGATAATATGATTTTTTAAAACTTAACAAATAAATCATTATTAGAACATTGGTTAGAGAAACCAAATTCTAAAATAAACTATTAATTTTAACATAAGACCATATAAAGACTTTTCAGCTTACAGACATAAAATTCCTTACGGTTCTTCAAAAATTCTAGGTTATCTCACGTAGATATATTCTTTTCATTCGCCATTTAGAAATTCTTTTTTACATCCATTTTTTGAATATCCTAACTAAATCGGGTATCCAATAAAAGAAGAGTCCTAATAGTTCTCATTTTAGCAATAGGAGAAAATGTCTCAACATAGCCAAGACTAGGTTTTTGAGATAAACCATGAGCTACTACCTTTTCCTTAAATTTATCAATATCTCCTACGAGTTATACATTATATTATAGAACTACGTGGATCCTAGAATACTTCTCTTAGAAGGAGCATGGACTAGTTCCCAAGTGATATTTTTAATTAAAGCATTATATCCATCTTTCATAGATGAGTCCATCTATTATCTTGACAGGATTCTTAAAACATTTGTTGTTCAACTCATACTGGGTTAATATGGTTTTTGGTTTGTCTCTACTTCATAAGGAGTAGTTTGATGAAGAGCTTTAGTAGGAACTCTATTAATAATATATATAACAAAAGTATTCATGGATTCTTCCCATAAAAACTCAAGAACATTAGATGCATGAATCATTTTCCTAGACATTTATAAAACAATATTATACTTCCTTTATGTACAATGCAAGTTTTTTTGTGGGAAACAAAGTGTGTAGACAAATCTATTTGAATCTCACATGACACACAAAACTCATAATAATTATTCGTAACATACTCACGTTTATTATGAGTCCTAATTGTTTTAATTTTTAGATTACAATAATTTTCAACTAAGGATTTAAATTATTGAAACTTATACAAGAAACCAAAATTTTAGTAATAAAATAAGAACAGGTCATCCTCGAGAAATGATCAATAAAGAAAACAACATACAATGCTCCACTGAGAGAAGGAACTTCAAGAGGTCCCCTCACATCACTTGTGAATCAACTCTAATAATTACGAAGAGTAGGGATCATGATGTTTGTGAAATGGTTCGACATGTTTCTTACCACACAAGAAACTCTCTCATGTGTGATGATTAGATTTCATCTTTCTGAGACCAGAATTACTATTAAGTGTAGACATTTCATGCAAAATTCTTAAAATCACATGACCTAATCTTTCATGCTAAAGCTGAATATAATTCTAGAAGAAGAAACAAATAAAGATTAAAACACAAATCCATCAAAAATATATAAGCCTTTTTTTTTAATACTAGAATAAATAACATTACTTGAGATGATCTCATTACATACCATTTATCTTGTACAAAAAAAAAATTTAGAGCTTTCTTTAGTTAACGTTGACAATTTTACACTTATGAAAAAATAGGCAAATCAAAACTTTGTTTTAGACTAAAGGAATTGATTATATTAACCTAACTAAGAAAGAGTAAGAGAAGCAAAATGTCACTTTACCGGTTTGAGATGCTATTTTATTATTATCATGTCTTTCAACCACATCTCTGTCATGATCTTGACACAAATGGGAAGGACACAAAAAGGAGAAAATGGATAGCCCAAAGCTCGAAGAGGACATTCCACTTAAGGTACAAAGTAGGTTTCATCTCATCTTTATTCACTTTTAAATTGTTATCGCTATCTTAAGTTCATTAAATATAATAAAATAAAAGGTTTTTAGTGTGTATGAGTTATACATTTTTCATTTTACATCATGTAAATGAAAGAATAATGCAAAAAAATTAAAGATATAACTCATCACATGAAGAAATTCTCAATTACTTCATAATTATTAAGTATGTTGAACCCACACAAGCCACGTGAATAAATCTGAAATAAATTGCATGAAATGAAAGTACATGTATTTAAAGCAATGACAAAAAGAAAAGGGAAATCCATCATTACCTGATTGGATGGAATTTACCGTGTAATTTTATTTCAGCTTTCTCCTCTTGATATCCTTTCCATTCTCGACAAGTATCTGAAAAGTGAAACAAGATTCTATTAGAGCTCCGGATTATACCATTATCTTGCATTCATAGTTTAAAATAAATACACTAAAATGAACATGAACATGAAATCGAGACATTATAGAAATGAATAAATGCACAATTTTAACTAGAGAAGCATGACACATGGAAAAAATACCACAAGGTACATCTTGAATAAATAAAAAGATCACATAGAATGTAAAAATTTCATTTTTCTCCAAGTACACAACTATGGATTTGAGAAGGAAGTAGACAAGTCAATCATTTAAAGTTTCAGGTTCAACGTCCATGAGGCATAAAAAATGTAAATGTGAAGAAAATATAACTTACAACATTGAAATCATGATATAATGTTGATCATAATTGTTATTTAAAAGAATGTCTAATTATCATGAATCCCAGAACATGAATAGAAAAGCTACAGTTGCATTAATGAAGAAAAATGATGCACAAAGTTTAACATAAATAACAAATACTAAAGAATTGTGAGTCTATTATGCCATAGAATCAAGTGGCTAAGTAAGTACATTATAGTGCATGGAGGTGTAAAACACAAGAAAACATCAAGTTTTAGAAAGAGGAACAAGTTTTATCTATCAAACATATGCTTTTAACTTATAGAATCTATAATAAATAAAATGTGCAATGGAATAAAAGAGATCATCACATAAGAGATATATTAATAATACAACCTTAGAGTATTAGTTTCTGAATGAAATGTAGAGAATGCTCTAGTCATCACAAGAAAGACAACACTTTTCAAGAATAGTTATTACAATGTAGCCATAGAATTGCAATGAATTTTAAAAGATTCACCTAGAATTTTTTTAATGAACTCAAGAAGAGTAAAATGTGGAGCTTGAAAGGATAATATCTCATAAAGTTGTGGCATTACCAAGAAAATGAGTGAATTTCTTGAACCAATATAGAAAGAAAATACGGTTTGGAAAATGAGCCATTTTTAACTAGCTATATATCTTAATCTAAATAGCTTAAATATTTGAATGATGCGGTTCCAGTCAACATCCAAGGGACTCAAATGCTTAAAAGTCAATTCTCTAGAGAAATTACATAGTTTCATCATTCATTCCTAATTTGAAAAAAATATAGGTACATCCATTTCATTCTTAATGGTATTCAAGTACAACACTTAAGGAACCTATCATTCGTAATAACAATGTTCCCGTTATAAAGCTAAATATTTTGGCTGCCATGGGATGCATGAGTAATAATGAAGAAAATACCAAATGCATATATAGAAGTAACCGGAACATACAGGATATATATATAAATTGTAAGAACAATAATAGGTTGTTCCATTCAAATAATTGTTAATAAGAAAAGAGAGCCATACAAGAATGCCATATAAATTAGCAGCCCCATATGAAGAGGCAATTAGCAATTTTTAGCATTCATTAAGCTATGATATAGTCATAAGTTTCATTTCTCTCAAGTGGATCAAACACTAATGGGAAGAGGTAAATCTTAGAGAGTAATGAGTATGCTCAAAAGAGGAGATATAGTGGTACATAGTATAACCTCATATTTTCAATTACAAGTGCCACCTTTTAAGTTTCAAATGAAGTTCTTATTGAGTTTTAAATCAAGACAAAGATTTCAATATCTAAATAAGTACAGATAAAACACAAAAAATAATGAGAAGCATAATACCAACCATATAATAAAATAAGAAAATAACAACACTGAATTTTCAAGAAGATTTTCCATATCCCAGGTTTGCATAATTCTTCTAGGAGAAAAGTACTAGTTTCTCAAGACATTTTTTTTTCCAATGATCTTAAAGAAAACTAAAGAAACAAAATATAAAAATTAATTTTGTAGTCTCACATGGAAAATTAGGTTGTACAAACTTGATTCATTAAGAGTTAGGAATGATCCTCAAGGAATCCTCATAGTAGAAAATATGACTCTAAGACTTTTTTTCAAAATGATCAAGTAGTGATAATATGTTCAACATTTCAGAAAAGTGGGAAGAAATTGAATTATTTACTACAACCACATGAGGATTATACATTCCATGATGCATTTCCAAAGGAATTTTTAACAACATTGTTGCATTCATACAATAACAACAAGGATTAATGAGAAATTTTATTCATACAACTGTAAAATGTTCTTATCTCAGAGCTTGCATTGTCTACTATTTGATCATTTTTAAGGTTTGTTATAGAGAATAAGCCAAAATGAGTCCATGAAAAGCTTAGAGAAACCAAGAAAATATCCATGTTATTCAAGATGCATATTTTCAACAATTTTTTCAGGTTATAGAGCATATAGAAAAATTCAAGGCTCTGAGATTATTATATTACCTAGGATCCAAAAAGACAAGTAAATGAAGTATTCAATAAGATACAAGTGATTTTTAATATAGATGCAAAAATGAGAGCTTGAGATCAATAAATGGAAAGTCAAAGCTCCAAGTGAGAAAAAAAAACTAATGGATTGCCCAAATCAAAGCAATCTACCAAAGAAAGGAAAAATGGAGCTCCCAACAAAGAAAATGGTGACAACTTGTATAATAATCTTGATATGGCTATTGTGAGAAAACATAAAAGGTGGGACTCAAAAGTACATAATTAGCTCGAATTAGGTCAATAATGGATACAACCTCGGGAGAAACTTGAATGAAACAAAATTGTTCTAGGAAATGTAAAAAAGAGCTCAGAAAAAACCAAAATCTAGCCATTATTCCATAAGTAAAAATTGTAGCACGTAGGAGCTTGAGTTCAAAACAGAAAGGAGAAAACAAAACCCTTATGCGAAATAGATGCAGGGAAAATATTTCTCTTGCAAAAACCTAGATCTGAATGATAAGGATATCGGCTCAAAATTTTAGAGCTTACTAGATTTAAAAATGAACCAAATCTCGAGCCACGTTCATACCACAACCGAGTGAAATACAACAACTTCCAATAGAAAAATCTAGCTACCCAGTGAAGATGCATCTTAAATGTCCAAACAAATTTTAATGGTGTCTATAGTTGAAATACAGGTCATACCCATCAAAAATGGTAACTAGCTAAAACATAAGAAATAAATCTTGCTTGTATTGCATGGACATAAAGGATAATCATCTTTTGCAAAAAGGAGAGAATTAAAAATACCATTTTAGTTCAAATATATGAAACATTTGTCACATCCTATAAATATATAGCCCCATAATGATTTCCAATCTTGAGTGTTCCATAGGAACGAGAGATCAAAGAAGCCATAGGTATTTTCAAAGTGTTCGATATCAAATCGCTGGAGGAAGAAAAAAAAGAAATATAGGTTTAGAATAAAATGAACCACTGCTCATCTTAACAAAGTTTGTCTTAAGGAAGATGAATTTAAGTATTCATCCGAAAATTGAGCTTATAGGCATCACATAGTGACCATGATTTCAAAGGAATAGCTCCATAATGAAAAATGGTCGAATAGCTTACATACCGAGAGTTTTCAAAAATAATTTCCTTAGCGGTTGCAAAAAATGATAGGGCTTCACTCAATCTCCTCGAACTCAAAGCGAGAATGAAATGATTAGGGTTTCAAATCGATTTTCCCCTATTTGACCTTGGGATACATAACTCAACCAAGGTGGAAAAAAAGTATAGATGTGTCATCATTTCAAGAAACCCTAATTACACAGGGTACAATACAAATTCCACAAACATCATAAGGGATGAGCCTCATTAGAGAGGGGACCAATAATCATTTAAATGATTATTTTTAACTATAGTCTATGGCATAGGAAGAAGCAAGGGGATTGAATAATAATGTGACAACAACCAATGATATTATTTTCCAAACATTTCTCCAAGTTACATGGTTCATATTATAAGCAAAGGGGTAAAATAACTTGTGCTATGGTTGATACTATTAGTTATAAAATGGTGGTCTATTTGTAATAATAATGTCCCTTGACCTTAGAAAAATTCGTCATGATAATAAAAATAGGAAATGATTAAAACTAGTTCTATCTACATAGACCAACACTTACCTTCCTCCCTTTGAATTATTATTTACTTTTGGTAATCATATTACATGTACACAAAAGAGAAAAGGGGAGTGTTTTTGCATTTGATATTCTTGTAAATAAATACAAAGAAGATACGATAGTAATATCATGCACAAGAAGACAAAATGCATATTATCACTAAAGATAAAGCATAGAGGTACAGGTGGCAGATCGCACAAAAAGAAAAATTGTATGCATGTGAAGCATTACTCATACATTAAGAAAGGATAATAATAAAAATTATTATTCACCCACAAATAACCTTATTTCTTCCAAAGATGCATTGTACCATCATGCAATATTGGAGTAGGAGTCAAATTAGTTTGACTTGAGCTATTTTTAGAAAAATCAAAGCTATTTTCACCTCTTGTAATAACATGTATAATTTTAGGCCTTATTTATTATTTATTATTTATACAAATGAAAAGGCTAAAATTATCATGCATGAATGTAGTCTATTTTTTAGGGAATGGGGGTTAATAATTTTCTATTTATTGTGTGCATTAACAAAGCACGAGAGAAGGACTTTTTGAAATAGTACTACTGATGCATATTTTTTCTAGTTTTTGCCTTGAATGAGAACCAATTAATGCATTTCCAATTATTTACAATGGTGTGTATCTTTCCTTTAATTCTTTGGAATGTCAATTCCTTTTCTAATCATCTTACCTTATTACAAATATGGTGTTTTTTGTAAAATCTTAGTGTGAGGGTTATATGTTACGTTGTTATGATTTATTCCCTCAACACACAAGTGTTTGCCTTAGGATCAATTTGAAAACCCATTATTTCATGCGTCTAAAACTTGTTTTCATATTTAATTGTGTATGTACTCAGTCAAATCCCTCCATCACTTTGGTGTATCACCCCATTTTAATTCACTTACAACAATATTCTTACCCTCAAAACCCCCCCAAAAATAGTTTAGGATACATTAATCAAGAACCAACCTTGATCTCTCGAGACTCACCTCAATAATAGGTATACCCACAAATCTGAGGTGTTTTGATTATATCTATGAAATTGAGAGATAAGGAAAGCTTAGAACCTGTGTTGTCATATCTTAACAAGGTTGCACTTTTGAGAGATAACAATTTTTGGCACGCTCGGTGGGACAAGAACTACTATGGATGAATTCAAACAATTGACGGTTTAGAGTAGAGTTTGTATAGTGACTTTGTTAATATGATTTCAAATCAATACAACACTATTCAACATCATCAAAATTTCAACTACATTTCAAAGATATTTTTCAAGAAAATAAATATGTTATTTAGTTATTTTCAGCCTATTTTCATGATCAATAGACCTATTTTTCCCATTTTTACATATTTTATGAGGTCATGCAATCATGACATCAATTTCTTAGTGGAATGCTTCCATCTAGGATCTTTATCGACATATCCATAGTATTTTCATCCATATTCCTAGCTAGATCAATATTATGATCCTTATCAAAATGAATACCCTTATGACCCAAACCTTGGGAATCAATATGACTATTAGTATGATGATTTTTATGCTTCTCAAAACCAAGCTTATGAAGATGGTTATGTTGAGTGTGAATGACATAATGATCTTAAGATTCAGTTACATGAATTGGAGCAACAAATGTTAGTTACCAAGAAACTATATGAGAAATCAAAAGTAGTGAAGAATGATAGGTATCAGGTTCAATAACCCTATCAATGGGATGTTCCCACTTACCTTCCTTATCAAAATCCAGTATCCATAGACCCTCCTTTCTAGATAATGCAAAATGTTCCTTAGTTTCCAAATTATCGTGCTACTGCAATTAGTGTTTTTTCTATTCCACAACCATGTACTGAATCCAAATTTAAGTGTCCAAGTTGGTGTTCAAATATTTTCCCAAATGCAAATGTTTTACCCTAGTCTATTATTTAATAAATTTCTAGTTTAAGAATTTGAAATTCATCCCACTCCTTCTCCTCCATTAGTATTACCCTTTTATGAAGGAGGAAATCAGAAAATTATTCAAGATGGGTAGCCAACTAAAGAAAATAGTAGGCTTGACTTTTTTAAGAACCTGCAATAATGAGATTCTAGGATTCAATTTGATTATATTCCCAAGCTGGAAAAATAACCCATGTAAAAGGTAAAATCTGATCTTGTAGTAGATCAAAAGAAATTGGAGGATAATAAGCAATCTGCATATTCTAAGTGTAGTGTGCACAAAGTAACCATAATCACACAAATTACATTCCTATCAAAAGAGGATGGATCAATTTTAAATGAAAATGATAATTAGATCAAAATATTGTGCTCTTCTGATTTACATCCCGAAGAGGCTGATTTCTGATAGATTTGGAAGATTTCATTGGTTAAGAACAACCTATAGAACTCACTGATGTTGCATTTTCGTCATTATTCTTCCATTATACAAAGCCTCTTATTATTAAGGTCTCTTCTACACTTGAAGGATAACAAGAAGTTACAATGGATATAGATCTTTGTGTTCCTCTCTTTGAAGAATGATTTTTGGAGGAGAATATGTCAAAACAATTTTTGAAAGAGATGAAACATGTTCATATCAGCTTCCGAAATGTCTTAAAAGATGATAAAGAGCAACAATTTTACATAGTTGTCTATTAGGAAGAAGGATCTATGATCTTGAGTTTTCAAACTACAAAATGGATCTAGATAGTGCCTATGAAGAAGGAGATGACCTTGATTTTTTAGACTGCTATGGAATATCTAAAAAAATGTGGAGAAGAATTTAATAGTACTACTAAAAATCACTCACAACATGAGCTTATAATGAAAAAACAACCCTAAAAGTAGTTTCAGAATGAGTTACAACAATTAGAAAACATAAAATAACTTTCAAAACAACTTTAGAAATTGTTCATGGTTGAAAAGAATGTTCTTAAGAAATATCAGATCAAAATGATCAGTTTAATAGTGGATAGGAGTCCATGTCCTATCAATTACTTGGTTGATTATTAGTTGGTTACAGAAGTGCCAGATTTCATGCATGTTTTGGAGCACTAACAAGTGTTTCATGTTCTCAAGATCCTACCACAAATATTTTGAAATCAACTTTCAAATCAGATAGAGGTGTTTCCCAATTCTTGGAATGATCTCATGACCTGAATAAAGGTACATATCTTGTTTCCAAATTTTCACTTTGGCGGTTTGTAGAGCTAGATTCACGGCCTTAGTTATGGAGAAAGGAAGTTAATTTTATAATCTTGTTTCAAGTTTCATTTAGCTTCAGTTTTCTTCTAGTTAAAGTAGGGTAGATTAGGATTTCCATTTCAATAAGTGAAGTTCATGCATATTGCAGGTTCCAATTTCAATAAGTGAATTTATGAACATGATCAGTTTACCAAATCCTTTCCCAAATTTAGTTTTTTTTCAAAAGGGTCAGTTTTTTTGAAAACGAACATTTTAGTTATATGCTATGGACTCCATGGCAAATGGATTAGATCAAGGCATTGGTCTTGAAGCTAGTAGGTAGCTTTACCCTTAGGATCACTAGAAATGTTGACAAGTTTTACACTTGTGTAAAATGGACAACTCAAAACTTTGTTTTAGATGGAAGGAATTATTTGGATGAACCTAACTAAGGAAGAGAAAGATAAGTGAAATGTTAGTTTATGAGTTTTAGATTTCCTAAATTTTTATCAACATGTCTTTCCACGACATCTTTGTCATGATCATGCACAAAATCCATTAGTAAAGCGTGTAGGATGTTGACACAAACAGAAGGACACGAAAAGGAGAATACGGACAACCCCAATATTGAAGAGGGACAATCCCCTTCAGGTATAAAGTAGGTTTTAACTCAACTTTATTCACTTTTAAGTTGTTATCAGTTATCTTAAGTTTATTAATTATGATTAAATGAAAGGTTCCTAGTGTGTATGAGTTGTACATTTTTCATTTTACGACATTTAAATCAAATAATAATATAAAACATATAAAGATACAACTCATCACATGAAGAAATTCTCATTTATTTCATAATTATTAAGTACAATGAACCCACACAAGCCATGGGAATAACTCTGAAAGCAAGTGCATGAAATGAAAGTACATGTATTTAAAGTTATGAACAAAAGAAAAAGGAAACCCATCATTGACTAATTGGATGGATTTTCCCATAGTCATTTCATTTAATATTTCTCTTCCCACTCTCCTTTTCATTCTTAACACATACTTTAAATGTGAAATAATAGTTTGTTAGATCTCTGAGTAACATCATTCTCTTTTATTCATAGTTTTAGATAAATAAACTTTCATGAACATGAACGTGAAATTACACATTAAAAAATAAATAAATGTAGAATGTCAACTTCAGAAGCATGCCACAGAAAAAATAGACCATAAGGTACATCTTGAATAAAGAAAAAGATCACATAGAAAGTACATAATTGCATTATGCATTGTTGACAAGTTTTGCACTTGTGCAAAAATGGGAAACTTGAAAAAAAAAAATTGATGGAAGTAATTTAAGAATCAACCTAACTAAGGAAAAATGCAGCTATGTGAGTTGTTGCAGAATTTAACACCTCACGTATGTTGCTATCCCATGTTTTCCTTCTTCAAAGATGCACAAAATCTTTGAAGAACAAAAGCACATCCTTGAAGAAGGTGGAAGTAACTTAAGACTTTAGGACTTGGGCTCCAACAAAACAAACATAGTTGTTGTTTGCATTAAATGTGTTCATTACTAAGTTACAAGTTTCTTCAATTTGATCATTTCCTAATATTAATTTTTATTATGTATGTTATCGAGTTGTTTAATTCAGTACACCATAATTACATATCAAAAGAGATAAAATTAAAAGGAAGTACACAACTCAATTATAGAAACAATATAAATTTTCATGAGGAAATTCAATGTTTATCTTGCACAAGCCATGAGAAATAACTAAGTCAGGAATGCATATATTTATGAAATTGAAAATAGAATGAGGAGAAGGAAACTTGTCATTGCATTGAAGTGGTTTTCCTTTTGTCTGAGATTTTCTAGTTTTCCACTACAACTACATCAGTGTACCTGTGGAAAAGAAAGAGAAAATTTTCAATGTTGAGCTCAGGTTTTGATTCAACTCATAATACTTTCAACTTCATAAAAATATGCTTTCAAAAGGTACAAGATACGCATTTTTATACAACAAAATTTTGATTTCCATGATGCGATGTCAGCAATTAGATGATCAAGTACACGTACATTGTTGTCAGGTAACAATGAGACTAAGGTAAAAGGATGATAGAGTGAATCGGATCTGAAATAGAGTTTAACATCATAAAAAAGAGTTGAATCTTTTATTAAATGAACAAATTAAATACATAAACCTCCATAGTTTTCATCAAAAGGAAGGGGTTCCCAATTCTGAAATAGGAAACTATCCATAGTTCACAAAACTCAAAATTATCATCAAAGTTGCAAAGATTCCTGAAGAAGGAAATGTGCCTTCTTTATATGACATTGACATGATATCAAAAATTTACAGAGAAGATTGCATGATGGGCTCTAATTACAAAGAATGCATATATTTAGAGTAGCAGAGAGAAAAATTACAGTCATATCTTCTGAATACTCAAGTATACATTACATTGAGAAGCATAAAGAGAGTCAACTTTCAAAGTACGAGCTTCAAGTTGCAGTTATAAAAATAGACATCTGTGTTCAGAGCTTTATATTTTCAAGTATCCACAATTGGAAGAAACATCAAATGCTATGAATTTCATTTTAATCGCAAAGAATTTTCACAAAAGGATTAGAGAATTTAAAATTTCAGTACAGGAACTCAGATTCTATCAAAAGAAAATAATCTCCTAGCAACATAAATGACTCTCAACGAAAAAAATTGCAACATAGCATAAATGACATATATAATATGTGTAAATGAAATAAATTTATATGCATTCAGAAGCACAATTGACTCTCAACCTATCATGCATTCAGAAGAAGAGACAATTACCAAGTAAAAATTTCGTATTACAAGTACAGATTCATTAAGCAATTTCTCACCCATTCAGTTTAAGGTTTAAGGAAACAACTTTGAAAAAATGAAGGAGCAAGCTTAGATATTTCATATTCAAGGAGGATGCATCTACAGTGATGCAATTGAAGATAATAGAAATGAAAGAACTAGTAAACCAGTCCTAGCTATCAAGTGGATCCATTAAGCACGTTAATGTAAAAAATCACTAGCTTTCACTACAAAATGACCATAAACATAGCAACCATTGGCTACCAAATGACCATATCTTAAAAAAGGAAAGCAACAACTGTACAAACAAATGCAAATATTAGAGAAGATTTAAATGAATGAAGAGATATGTGAGAAGGTAAAACCATAACAGGCTCAAATGAGTTTATTTAAGAATATAGAAAGGATACAAGAGTACTCCAGCAGGTTTGTGAAAACATATCTCCAGAAAAGGATGTTTGTTTCATTTCGGAAATTTATCATTATTGCAAGAAATCATAACAGGATCATATTTCTAGAATACTAGCTGCCCAAAAAAACTATTACAGGAAAAGAATCCAACGTGCTTATCTTCTCTTTATATAACACGGATGCAAATCCAAGCAGAGACCCAAAAAGGTTCAAATCGAGATCAAAAGAGCAGAGAATGTTTTGGTAAAAGTACGATTAAATCAAGAAGTGAATATAAGATCGCTTGGTAGGATCTCATAAAAAGGAAGCTAAGCACACTAAGATCTAGGCTAGAGGATGAAATATCAAGCTTGAAAGCATAAGCTCCATACCCAGTTATGAATATAAAGCAACCATGCAAAAATTGTAGTCTCAGATTAGAAAATGAGAAAAATAACAGATTTGAAACTCCAAAATGGCGGCTTAACAAACGAGAAAATAAAGAAACCCCAACTTGTTTTTCAAACAAATCCAAATTTGAGATAACATAGAATAGTTAAGCGTTTTTTCAACTTACCAAGAAATTAAAATGAAAATTGCTGAGGTCGGATCCATGGTGGTAAGCTCAATAATATCTGAACTAGCTAGAGTAAAATGGCACTATACAAGGTACTCGCAAAAGTATTTTACCAGGAAAGAGCATAAATCTCAGACAAAGCAAGTATGGGTTCAAAACACATTAAAGATTGTGAATGGTAACCTGTATGTATCAAAATCTTCACTATATAGTGGCTCAAATAAGGAGAAGTAACTAAGCCATAACATCCGATAGAAAGCAAGAAGGACAAGTGAGAGAGCTTACCCTTTAGAATGGCAAATACCCACATCAAGAAACGTACAGATCTGATGAAATGGTGATGAATACATAGAATAAAACTATTTTTCAATCCATCAATAGGGTAGAAAAGTATAGACTTACCTCATAAAAATGAAAAATTACAAAACCAAAGCTAAATTATGAGACCCCATAAACGTTTTTTCTCTTAGAAGTTTCGTAAAATGAAAAATCATGAAGTTCAAAGGCATTGAGTAGTAGTAGTTCATCAAAGGAATAAATATATGGTTTACAAATCATATACTCACCTTCAATGTCTACCAACGCCGAGAAACATATTTACCAACGCCGAGAAACATATTTACCAAAGCTTGAAAAGAGTGAAGTATGGTGGCTTCCATTAAAATATTTACACAGCTGAAAATAAGGGAAAAAAATGGCAGAAATCTTGAATATTTATACTCGCAGAGCTTCATAGAAACCAATTTCGAAGATATTTCAAAGCTTCAACGATTTGGAAATCATGGCCGTTGAGGGAGAAATTCAACAGGGCTTCTCCAAGATCAATGGAGCTCGAAGAATGGTGACATGATTAGGTTTTCCACCTCTTACCCACCTAAGTCATTGAGTTAGTTCCAACCTAACCACGGTTAAAGATACATGCATGTGTCAGAAGAACAATTGAATCCTTAGCAGGGTTGGTTTTACAAACCACTGACAAAGCATGAAGGGTTGGATCATCATGGCCATAGGGGACTTGGTTCCAATTTAATAATCACATTTACATTTACCTTATCCAAGGTCTTAAATATTGACAATATTGCCACACTCCCGAAAATAATAATGCCAATGATTATTTAATCAAAATATGGGATCAAGTATTATATGTTATCTAAGATCAAAATCAAATTCCACAACGTAATTAAGGATAGCCCAAGGACTATTGTATTGGTGGAAAATAATAACAAGAGAGGAGCTAGCAATCACGCGATATATAAGTCAAACCAAAAGTTTATGCCATATCACGATCAAAGGGGCCAATCGTGATATATGCCGATGCCCAAGCCAAAAGAGGGGAATGATCTTACCTTAAATATTGTTAACTTACATTAGCATTTGCTAAACCCCTCATGCTCTACAAATGGATAGTGAAGTAATAAGTTATATTATGTGCATAAGAAAAAGTAAACTGCATGTGGTCACGTATCGCATCAAAGAAAATACAAAATCATCCATGTGCACAGGTGGTCCCCACAGTGAGAATGAGTATCTATCCAATTATATGCATGTAATGATGAGATGAGATAGGGAGGATAATGCATGCATAGAGTGTCAACGTTAGAGAAAATTTGGTGGCCCAAAAACCTTGTTTTTTTCACAAAATAAGGTACTTATTTTTTTGCACAAAATAAGGAACTTTTTTTTTCACATGTACCTACAGGTGGTTCCCACATGGGTGAATAATTTTTGAAGTATTGGATATCAAATGCATTATTTATTTTTCTTGCATAGAATGTAAATTTTGCATGCATTCACAAAAGGACAGAACAACAAGAAGACAAATAACATGCACTTTCATTCGAGGAGACTTTAACATGAAACAAGTGGCTAATATTAGCCAAAAATATTCACCCAAGTTTATTAATTGTATAAAAATAGAGCAGTCAACTATAGTTTAACTAAGTATATTTTTGTAACTAAGGCTATTAATGCCTCATTGTAATCAGCATGTCTATTTTTATTCCTTTATTTATTCATGATAAAGAGGTAAAATTAGCATGCATGGGAGATACAGATTGTAGTCCATTTTTAGGAGGGGATTGGTGAAGTATTTTTCTTGTATATTGTGTGCACTAGTAAGGCACAAGGATTACTTTTTGACACGGGAGTGTTGAAGCATATTTTTGCTAGTTTTTTACCTTGAATGAGAACAAGTTATTGCCTTTCCAATTATTTGCATTAGTGTGTATCTTATCTTACTACAAATTTGGTAATTTTTATTCATTATTAGTGTGCATGTTAGCTATTTGTTGTTGTGAGTTATTACCTTAACACACCAATGTTTTCCATAGGATCTAAATGAAAACCCATTGGTTCATGCATCTGTAATTTTTTTCTCAATTTTATTGTGCATATACTGATTCAAATATGTCAATCAATTTGGTGTATCACCCGATTTCAATTAAGTTACGAAAATCATTTTTACCCTCAAGACCCCAAAAATTAGTTTAGGATACATCAAAGGAACTAACCTTGATACCAAAGACTCACCTCAATAATAGGTATATCCATAGACTTGAGGTGATTACATTGTATCTATGGAAGTGAGAGATAAAACAAGCTTAGAACCCCTATTGTCATCTCTCAACAAGTGTGCACTTCTGAGAGATAACAATTTGTGGCACGCCTGATGGGATGAGAACTACTTTTGATGATTTCAAAAATTAAACATTGAGCGAATTCATCTGGAAACTCTGTAAATATGATCTCATAATAGTCAACCCTTTTCAATATCATAAAAAAATTTCAGCTCCAGTTTTGAGGTATTTTTCAAGAAAACTAGATCTGTTATTTTGTTGTTATCAACTATTTCTTTTGAGTAGCAGAATTTTTTGTTTATATTTCCATATTTTATGAGGTCCAATGAACCATGAAACGTCTTTTTCAGAGTATTATCAGCTAAACCAACAACCCTTTTTCCATTCTACCCCTTTAGATAACTTCATGAACCCTATCAAAATGAATATCCTTATGACCCAAACCTTGGAAATCAGTATGATTATCAATATGATGATCATTATGCTATTCAAGGTCAAAGTTATGTAGAGGGTTTTACTTGATTGAGAAAGGAAAAAGATATTGAGAATGATTTTGAGTAACTTAAGCAGTCATTTTTAGTTGTCAAGGAACATTATGAAAAGTTACAAGCAGTGAAAAATGAAGGGCACCAAGTTTATCAAAATTCAGTTGCCCATCTATCCTTCTTGTTATCCAATTAAGCCTATTCCTCAATTTCCAAATCCTCAAATTGTTGAAATTTATGCTCTTTTTACCCCGTAATCATGTACTTATATCAAATCTAAGTTTCCAAGTTGTCGTTCAGATGTTGTTCTAAATGCATACCTTGCACCCCAACCTCTTGTTTAAAATTTTCCAGTTAAGGCTGACATTAATCCCACTCATCCTCCTTTACCTATACTACCAGTTCATGATAGAGAAAATTAGAAAATATCTAGGAGAGGTAACCAACTGAACAAAACATCAGATTGGATTTTTCGTAGAACATGGAGGAATGGGTTTCCAGCTTTCAGTTTGGTCATATTCTAGAGTTGGAGAAAGAAACCATGCAAGAGGTACAATCTGATCTTTTAGTAGATCAAAAGCAATTGGAAGATGATAAAAAATCTTCATATTCTAAGTTTAGTGTTCACGAAGGCACCATACTCACACAGATTAGAATTTTATCAAAAGAGGGTAGATTAGTTTCAAATATAATGGAAGATAAGATCCAAACAAAGTTTGATGCAGATTTACAACTTGAAGAGGTTGATTTCGTGATGATGGAAAATTTCATTGGTGAAGAACTACCTATATAACTCACGATGTTGCGGTTTCATTATTCTTCTTCCATTATACTGAGCCTTTTATTGCTAAGGTATCTCCTACACTTGAAAAATATTAAGAAGTTCCATTGAATATAAATTGTTTCTTTCCCCTCTTGGAAAAATCATTTTTGAGGAGAATATGTCGAACAATAGTTTAAAAGAGCTTATGAGTTTTCATATAAACTTCCTAACTTCCTAAAAGACAATAAAGAACAACAATTTCATATGGATGCCAATGAAGAAGAAGGAGATGACCTTAAGTTTTTAGACTACTCAAGCAATCTGGATAGTGCTATACGGAAGAAGGAGATGATATTGTGTTTTTAAATTATATGATGAATCTAAATAATAAAGAAGAGATTGAAAATATTGTTGAAAAATCTATCATGAAAATTGTCGTACAACATCTTGTTGAATCTAAAAAAGTTCAAAATAGTTTAAAGAGGTAAAACAACCCTTAAATCATATGCATGATGTCATGGTTGATGAGTTTCATCAACTTCAAGAGGTTGAATACTTCTCGATTAATGTCATAATGTCAAAGAGTTTAAAAACAACTTATAGAGGCTGAAACACCTTCAAAAATATTCAAAAGAGCTCATGGTTGAAAAACATGTTCATTATTTAGATCTTGATTTAAAATAGTGATATTTTTCGCTTCTAGGTGGCATTGTCCTATTCAATAATTAGTTGATTCTCGGTCGATTATAGCGATGCCAGATTTCATGCTTATTTTGGAGCATATAGAAGAGTATTATGTTATCAACAGAAAGCCTTAAATCATTCTAGAGTGACCTTTAGATCAAATAGATGTGTTAACCTATTATTAGAATTATCTTGTGAATGAAATAAAGGTTCATATCTTGTTTCTAGATTTTTAGTTTTTAGTTTGTAGATCTTAATTCATGGTCTTGGTTTTGGAGAAAGGGAAGATATTTTTTGCTTCATGTTCCAAGCTTCGTTTATCCTCAATTAGCTACTAGTTAGAGTAGGGCAGATTACGATTTCCCTTCAATAAGAACAATTCATTCAAAGAGCATTTTTTTTTCAATTCAATAAGTGCATTTGTGCATGTCATTTGGGTTACCAAATCCTTTTTAAGATTTAGTTTTTTTAGAAGGGTCAAATATTTAGAAATGACAAACTTTTTTATATGCTTTAACTCCATGCCCAATGGCCTAGAGGAAGGCATTGGTCTTGAAGCTAGAATGAAGCTTTCCCCACAGGATCGCTGTAAATGTTGACAATTTTTTCACTTGTGCAAAAATGGGAAACTCGAAACTTTGTTTTCGATGGAAGGAATTGATGAATGAACCTAACTAAGGGGGCATATATAGTTTAATTTTGTTTTCAGTTAAGTGAATCAACAAGGAAAAATGTAGCTATGTGTGTTGTTTCAGAATGCAACACCTCACGTATGTTGTTATCCCATGTTCACCTTCATCAAAGATGCAAAAATCTCTGAAGAACTAAAGTATAACCTTGATGAAGATGGAAATAACTATAGACTTGGATTTGGACTCCAAAATTGAAAACCTAGTTGTTTTTGCATTGTAAATGTTCATTATTAAGTTACATGTATTTTCAATTTGACCAGTTCTATGATTAATTGTTATTATATATGTTATTGAGTTGTTTTATTCATTACACCATCATTACATATCATAATAACTGAAAGTAAAAGAAAGAACACAAGTCAATTATAACGAAATTAATATCATTTTCTCCATGCGAAAATTGAATTTTTATCTCAAACAAGCCATGAGAAATAACTGAGAGAGGAATGCATATATTTGTGAAATTTAAAATAGAAAGAGGTGAAGGAACCCTATCATTGCCTTGAAGTAGTTCTCAATCCTTATGATTTTTTTCTAGTTTTCCTCTGCCATTGCATCGTGTATCTTGTGAACGAAATAAAGGTTCATATCTTGTTTCTCGATTTTTAGTTTTTCAGTTTGTAGATCTTAATTCATGGTCTTGGTTTTGGAGAAAGGGAAGATATTTTTTACTTCATGTTCCAAGCTTCGTTTATCCTCAATTAGCTACTAGTTAGTTAGAGTAGGGGATTACGATTTCCCTTGATAAGAACAATTCATTCAAAGAGCATTTTTTTCAATTCAATAAGTGCATTTGTGCACGTCATTTGGGTTACCAAATCCTTTTGAGATTTAGTTTTTTTAGAAGGGTCAAATATTTAGAAAGGACAAACTTTGTTTATATGCTTCAACTCCATGCCCAATGGCCTAGAGGAAGGCATTGGTCTTGAAGCTAGAATGAAGCTTTCCCCACGGGATCGCTGTAAATGTTGACAAATTTTTCACTTGTGCAAAATGGGAAACTCGAAACTTTGTTTTCGATGGAACGAATTGTTGAATGAACCTAACTAAGGGTGCACATATAGTGTAATTGTGTTTTCATTTAAGTGAATCAACAAGGGAAAATGTAGCTATGTGTGTTGTTACAGAATGCAACACCTCACGTATGTTATTATCCCATGTTCACCTTCATCAAAGATGCAAAAATCTCTGATGAACTCAAGTATAACCTTGATGAAGATGGAAATAACTATAGACTTGAGGATTTGGACTCCAAAATTGAAAACCTAGTTTTTTTGCATTGCAAATGTTCATTATTAAGTTACAAGTATTCTTCAATTTGACCGGTTCTATGATTAATTGTTATTATATATGTTATTGAGTTGTTTTATTCATTACACCATCATTACATATCATAATAACTGAAAGTAAAAGAAAGAACACAAGTCAATTATAACAGAAATTAATATCATTTTCTCCATGTAGAAATTGAATTTTTATCTCAAACAAGCCATGAGAAATAACTGAGAGAGGAATGCATATATTTGTGAAATTTAAAATAGAAAGAGGTGAAGGAACCCTATCATTGCCTTGAAGTAGTTCTCAATCCTTATGATTTTTTTCTAGTTTTCCTCTGCAATTGCATCAGTGTACCTATGGAAAAGAATGAGGAAAGTGTCAATGTTGAGCTCGGGATTTGATTAAACTCACTATACTTTCAACATCAGAAAAAAATATGCATTCAAAAGGTACAGGATATGAAATTGTTATAAAATAACATTTTAAGCTCCATGATGCTATGGAAGCAATCAGATGATCAAGTACAAGTACATTGTTCTTAGTTAACAATGAGACTAAGGTACAAAAGGATGATAGAGTGCATCAGATATGAAATAGAGTTCAACATCATAATAAAAGAGTTGAATCTTGTTTCAAATCAACAAACTAAGCATAGAAACATCCATAGTTTTTATCAAAATGACGGGTTTCTCAATTCTAATAAAGGAAATTATTCATATTTCACAAAACTCAACATTATCATCAAAGTTGTAGAGATTCCCGAAGAAGGAAATGTTTCTTCTTTATTTGACATTGGAATGAAAACAATAATTTACAGAGAAGATTCCATGATGGGCTCAAATTACAAAGAATGCAGATATTCAGAGTAGAATAGAGAAAAAATACAGTCATATCTTCTGAATACTCAAGTATACACTGCATTGGGAATCATAAAATAGAGTCATCTTTCAAAGTGTGGGCTTCAGGTTGCAGTTATAAGAGTAGAAATTTTTGTTCAAAGCTTTATATTTTCGAGTATCAAAAATTCAAAGAAACATTAAATGTTGTGAATTTCATTACAATCCCAAAGTATTTTTGCAAAAAAATTATAGAATTGCAACTTACAGTACAGGAGCACAAGTTTCCAGTTAGAAGCACAAATTCACTAAGCAACTGCTCATCCATTTAGATTAATGTTTAAGGAAACAACTTTGAACAAATGAAGGATCAAGCTTAGATATTTCAAATTCAACGAGGATGCTTCTACAGTGACGCAATTGAAGATTATAGAAATGAAAGAACTAGTAAACCAGTCCTAGCTATCAAGTGGATCCATTAAGCACGATAATGTAAGAAATCACTATCTTTCACTACAAAATGACCATAAACATAGCGACCATTGGCTACCAAATGACCATATCTTCAAAAAGGAAAGAAACAACTGTACAAACAAATGCAAATATTAGAGAAGATTTAAATGAATGAAGAGATATGTGAGAAGATAAAACCATAACATGCTCAAATGAGTTGCTTTAAGCATCTAGAAAGGATACAAGAGTACTCGAGCAGGTTAATGAAAACATATTTCCTGAAATGGATACTTGTATCATTTCCGAACGTTATCATAATTGCAAGAAATCATAACAGGTTGTAATTTCTAGAATACTACTTGCCCAAAAAAATTACAGGAATAGAATCCAACATGCTCATCTTCTCTTTATGTAACGCAGATGCAAATCATGAGCTTAAGAATCATATTCGTCACAAATCCAAACAGATACCGAAGAAATATTCAAATCGAGCTCAAAATAGCAAAGAACATTCTGGGCAAAGCACCATTAAATCAAGAAGTGACTATAAGCTCGCTTGGTAAGATCTCATTAAAGCAAGCTAAGCGCGCTCAGATCTGGGCCGAAGGATGAAATATCAAGCTCGAAAGCATAAGCTCCATACTCAGTCATGAATATAAAGCAACCACGTAAAAATGGTAGACTCAACTTAGAAAACGAGCCAAATAATAGAGTAGAAACTCCAAAATGGCGACTCGACAAAGGATAAAAGAAAGAACCCCTACTGCTTTTTGAAAAAAATCCAAATATGAGATAGCATGGAAGAGTCAAGAGGTTTTTAACTTACCTATAAATGAAAATTTAGAGTTCTCAGCTCGGATTCATGGTGGAAAGTTCAATAATCTCTTAACTAGGTAGAGTAAAAGGGCACTATACAAGGCACTCGCAAAAGTGTTTTACCAAGAAAGTGCATAAATCTCACAAAACGCAAGTATGGGTCACAAAACCATTACATATTGTAAATGGTGAACCTTTATGTATAAAAAACTTGATTAAATGGTTACTCGAATAAAGAGATGTAACTAAGCCATAACATCTGATTGCGAGTAAGCAAGACAAGTGAAAGAGCTTATCCTTTAGAATGGCAAATACCCACATCAGGAAATGTATAAATCTAAAAAATGGTGATGAATACACAAAATTAAACCGTTTTTTGAGTCGTCAATAGGGTGTGAAATTAGAGACTTACCTCATTAAAATGGCTGAATGCAAAACCAGAGCTAAATGGCGAGAAACCATAACTATTTTTGCACTCAAAAGTTCCGCAAAAGAAAGAAACAAGAAGTTCCAAGGAATTCAGTAGCAGTTTTATCAAAGGTCTCGATATAGAGTTCAGAAAACATATACTAACCTTTAATTACTGCCAAGGCTGAGAAACATCATCAACCAGAGATCGAAAAGAGTGAAGTATGCTAGCTTCCACAAACATTTTTAGATAGATCTTGAAATAAGGGGAAAATGGGAGAAATATTTAATATTCATACTCATAAAGCTCCATGTAAATCAATTTTACAGATATTTCATAGCTTCAATGTTTTTTAAATCATTTCCATCAAGAGATAAATTCAATAGGGCTTCGCCAAGCTCAATGAAGCTTAAGAATGGTGAAATGGTTAGGTTTTTCACCTCTTACCCACCTAACTCATCAAGTTAGTTGCAACCCAACCATGGTTAAAGATACATTCACTTGTCATAAGCACAATAAAACGCTATCAAGGGTTGGTTTTACAAACCACCGACAAAAAATGAAGGGTTGGATCATCGGTCTAGAGGGGACTTGGCCCCAATCTAATAATCAGATTTTCAATGTCGTTAACCTTGGTCTTAAGCATTGACAATATTTTCACAATCACACAAGTAATAATGCCAATAATTATTTAATCAAAATATGGGATCAAGTATTATATGTTATCGAAGATAAAAATCACATGCCACAATGTGATTAAGGATAACCCAAGGACTATTGTATAGGTGGTAAAAAATAACAACGGATGAGCTAGAAATAAAGTGATATATAGGTCAAACAAAAGTATATGACATATCATGATCAAAGGGAAAATAATGATATATGCTCATGCCCAAGAAAAAAAGACGGGAAGGAGCTTACCTTAAAAATTTCTAACTTACCTTAGGATTTGCTAAAAGCCTTGCGGTCTCCAATACTACAATGAAGTACTAAGCTATATTATCATGTGCACAAGAAAAAGATAATTGAATGTGATTAGGTGTCACATGAAAGAAAAGAAAAAATCATCCATGTGGAAAGGTGGTCCCAACAATGGGAATGAGTATCTTTCCAATTATATGAATGTCATGATTAGATGAGACATTAAGGATAATGAATGCACATATTGTATACATCAAACAAAATTTGGAGGCCTAATTACCTTGTTTTTTCACAAAATAAGGTATTATTTTTCTTGCACATGCACCTATAGGTGGTCCCCACATGGGTGAATAATTTTGTGAATTATTGGAGATAAAATGCATTATTTATTTTTCTTGCACAAAATGTATATTTTGCATGCCTTCACAAAATGACAAAGAACAAGAAGACAAAGAACATGCACTTGCATTGGAGGAGACTTAAAGAGCAAGCAAGTGACTAATATTAGAAAAAATTATTCACCTAAGTCTATTAGTTGTATTAAAAATAGAGAAGTCAACTACACTTTAACTAAGTATATTTTTCTATCTAAGGCTATTAATGCATCATTGTAATCAGCATGTCTATTCTTATTCCTTTATTTATTCATGATAAATGGGTAAAATTAGCATGCATGGGAGAGTATAGACTATATTCCATTTTTAGGATGGGTTGGGTGAATTATTTTTGCTATATAGTGTATGCACTTTTGCAAGCAAGGCACAAAGAATAATTTTTGGATACATGAGTGGTGAAGCATATTTTTGCCAATTTTACCTTTTTAATTCGAACCAATTATTTCCTTTCCAATTATTTAAAGTGGTGTGTATATTTACATAATTTATTTTGCATATTAATTCCATGATTAATTATCTTAGGTTGCTATAAATTTGATACTTTCTATTCATTCTTAGTGTGCATGGTAGCTCTATGTTGTTGTGATTTATTCCTTAAACACAAAAGTTTTTTCCTTGCATCAAACTAAAAACCGATAGGTTCTTACATCTGTAATTTGTTTCTCAATTTAAGCGTGCATATACTCTATCAAATCCCTCAATCAATTTGGCGTATCAACCCATTTCAATTCAGTTACAACAATATTTTTTACCCTTAAAACCCCCAAAAATTAGTTTAGGATACATCAATGAGGAACTGACATTAATACCGAGAGACTCGCCTCTATAATATTTATACCCACAGACTTAAAGTGTTTCCATTGTATCTACGGAAGTGAGAGATAAAGAAATCTTGGAACCCCTGTTTTCATCTCTCAACAAGGGTGCACTTCTTACGGATAGCATACTCCAAGTACACATCTATGGATTTGAGAAGGAATTAAACAAGTCAATCATAAAAGTTTTAGGTTCAACATCCATGATGCATAAAAAAGGTACAGTGAAGAAAATACAACTTAGAACATTAAAATCATGATTTAATAGTGATAACAATTGTTATTTAAAAGTATATCACAATATCATTAATCCCAAAACATGAATGGAAAAGCTACAATTGCACTAATGAAGAACAATGATGCATAAAGTATAACATAAATCGAAAATACTTAAGAATTTTGAGTCTATTATGCCATAGAATCAAGTGGTTGATCAAGTAAATTACATTGCATGGAGGTGAAAAAGAAAAGAAAACATCAAGTTTCAGCACAAAGAAACAAGTTCTATCTATCAAAGATAGGCTTGTAACTTTTAGAATCAAAACAAACCAAATGGTCAATGGAATAAAAGGGATCATCATATAAGAGCTACAACAATGATAAAACCTCGAGTTTTAGTTTCTTAATGAAATTAAAGAGAATGCTTAGTCAAGACAAAAATTACAACAATTTTCAAGAACATATATCCCAACGTGGCCATAGAATTATAATGAATTTAAAAATATTCACCTAGACTTTTATAATGAACTCAAGAATAGTTAAAGGTATAGCTTGAAGGATAAGATATCATAAATTTGTGGAATTACCAATCAAGTTTGATGGAGTTGTGGCATTACTAAGAAAATGAGTGAAGCTATGGAACCAGTATAAAAATCAAATAGAGTTTGGAAAATGAACCCTTCTTAATTTGCCATATATTTCAGTCCAAATAGATAAAAATATTTGAATGATGTAGTTCTAGTCAAAAACAAGGGCCTCAAATGCTTAAAATTAAATTCTCAAGACAAAGTAAAGATGGGCATCATTTAGTTCTAAATTTTAAAAATTATAGTTACATCCCTGTCATTCTTAATGGAATTCAAGTACAACACTTAAGGAACCTATCATTTAGCTTACAATGTTCCTATTTATAAAGAAACAAATTGTGTTGGTATAGGATGCATGAGGAATAATGAATAAAATGCTAGTTGCATATATATATATAAACAAAAAACTTGCAGGATGTATATACATCTTCTAATAACAATAAAAAGTTTTGTGTTCAAAGATTTGTCAATCGAAAAGAGATCCATAAAACAATGCCATATAAGTTAACAACCCTATATGAAGAAGTAGTTAGAAATTTTTATATTACATTAAGACATAATACATTCATAAGTTGAATTTCTCTCCAAGTGGATCAAACACAAGTGGGAAGATGTGTAAGCTTATAGAGTAATAAGTATGGTAAAAATAGGAGCTACAACATTACATAGTACAACCTCACACTTTTAATTACAAGTGCCACATTTTCTATTTCAAAGGAAGTTCTTATTGATTTTTGAATCAAGGCAAAGATATCAAGCTCAAAATAAGTACAACCAAACACAGAAGCTAAGGAAAAGCATAATGCCAACCATAAAACAAAAGTAGAAAAGAAAAAAATTGAATTTTTAAGAATATTTTCCAAATCCCGGTTTGCATAATGGTTCTAGGAGAAAAGCACCAATTTTTAAAGAAATTTTTGTTTTTCAACGATCTTCAAGATATTAAAATGCATATTTCAATCTCACAAGGAAAACCACTTGTGTAAAATCAATTCATAAAGAGCTATGGATAGATCCATAAGGAATCCTCATAGTAGCAAATATGAATAGGACACTTCTTTCAAAATTATCAAATAAGGATAATATGTTCAACATTAAAACAAAGTGGGAAGAAAATGAATGATTTAGTACAACCGCATGAGGATTATACATTCCATGATGCATTTCAAGTAATTTTTAATTACGAGTGTTGCATTCATACAAGAAAAACAAGGATTAATGTGAAATTTAATCTACGAGTTGTAAAATGTTCTTCTTTTAGAGCTTGCACTATTTACTATTTAAGCATTTTAAATGTTTTTAGAGATCATAAGCCCAAATGAGTCCATGGAAAGCATAGAGAAAGAAGGAAAATATCCATTTTATTCAAGATATAGATTTTCAACAACTTTGTTAGGTTACAGAGCACACCTAAAATAGTTAAAGGCTCTAAGATTATTATATTACCTAGGATCCAAGCACAAGTAAATGAATCAAGAATAAGCTATATGTGATTTTCAATATAGATAAAAAAATGCAAGATTGAGATCAAAAAACTTAAAGTGCAAGGCTCAAAGAGAGAAAAACACGAGACTAATGGATTACCCGATCAAAATGATGTACAAAATAGAGGGAAAATGGAGCTCCCAACCAAGTGAAATGGTGGAAACTAGTATAATAAATTTAATATGGCTATTGTGATAAATTATAAAATGCGGGACCCAAAAGTACAAAGTTAGCTCGAATTAGGTCAAGAATGGGTACAACATCAAGAATAACCTGAATGAAGCATAATAGTTCTAGGAAATTGAAAAATAATCTTGGAAAAACTAAAATATCGCCACTAAGCCATAATTAAAACACAGAGCACATACGAGCTTGATTTCGACAAAGAAAGGAGAAAACAAAAACCTTATGTGAAATAGATGCAGGAAAATATATTTCTTGCAAAAACCTAGATCTAAATGATAAGGATATGGGTTTAAAATTTTAGAGCTTACTAAATTTTTAAATGAACCCCAGATTAGGGCCACATTCCTACCATGAATGAGTTAAATATAACCATTTCCAACATAAAAATCGAGCAACCCTGTAATGCCCCCAACCTACCTTGTCTCGGTCAGCATTATCTCCTGACTGCATGGAGGATGGAGACATTAAAATCTTGATGTGTTGGAGTCTTCTGGCTGGTGGATGTACCTCATTTATTTTGTCTGATTTGCAAATCTTCCTTGCTTCTTGTTTGACTGCCTGCTGATCCTCTCGGACCGCGTGAGATCTTCCTTGGTTAGTCTGCGTGCGGAGGCGTGTGAGAGACGTTCCCTGCCTATGTTGGTTGCGTGGATTATTTGCTTGCTTGGTTTTTGTTTGTCTGCTTGGTGCTTGTAGACCGCATAAGAATATAGAACTTTGAGTTTTTAGCAATTTACCACATCTCCTGTTTGAGCTGGTTCCTAAAAACGCTGCTCCTTATGTTCTTATGTTAAACATCTATGTAGAAGTGGGCATGCGGGTTACCATTCAAAAAGGAGATTGATGAAAGACAGGAATAAGAAAAAAATCACTGGAAGTAGTTGTATTGAAGTCTATTAAATTGCTCATGCATTTCGTAGGGGACATATCACACCCACGACAGAGGAGATCTATGCATGGTTAGAAAATTTGTCTAGAGAGATAAAGCGCAAGGGGCATTTTCCAGTTTAAGATAGGTACTGAATGTTGTGGAGGAGGATAAAGACTTATTCCTTTGCCACCTTAGTGAAAAGTCGACAATTTGTTTTGGATTGTTAAACTTTATTAGAGTCATCAAGAGCCTTCTAGCAGATGTTGACTGCCACACTGCAACCAAGTTTATCTCCAAGATTATATTGCTAGAGAAATTGTTGTGGGTAATGCAATCCAACTCTCTCATCTTAAACAATGACAATGTTCTTATGGAGATTATTGGTGCTGCTAAGTGAAGCAAGCTGTAAGCAATGGGCTGCACATTTGCACTATAACAAGGTGCATCATATGAAACTTGCAGTGATAAGAAGGAATCAGACTTTATTTTCACTTTCGAAAAAGTATTCTTTTACGAGTGTTCGAGAGACTGGACTATGTTGTTTACTTCATCAAATCTGATGTATGGTATGCATCTCGGGATGAAAAGCAAGAAGAAGAGTAGGTGGAGATTGGGAAAAGCAAGAGAGTACTACTTGAAGGAAATGGAAAGCTACTTGGGCAGAGCAGGGAAATGTGAGAAAGAGCTGCAAAGTAAATCCAATGCTAGGAGACTACGAGGAGAGCATCTCTTGATATTTCTTTTCTCCAACTTTGTCATTTTGTATGGTCTTTTTCTCTGGATTAATTGGGTTGTCTTGTGCCTATGTCAGGTTTTTCATTTAGGACTGAACTAGGAATTGCACCCTTAGCAAAAAGTATAACAAAAATAAAATTAGCAAATAAACATAGAGGTCCCTTCCGGTATACTTTGGAACTCACGTGCATTTGCTAGTATAGGTATTGTGGGCTTTCAATGTTCTGATCAGGTTCACCTATTCCCTGTTTATTTTTTTATTCCTCGAGGGAGGGGAGCCTATGCTTCCATGGATGTCAATGGGCTTTTACAACTCTGGTTTGTAGGAGATGATGGAGAAAATGTCTTGGGAGATGAAGGTAGCAGGATATTTTTCAGATCCAGAACATGTACTGAGTTTGTATCTTCAAAATCAATTATGTGACAGTGAGGGTGTTACCAGCAGACCTGATGAAATTTATTTACAAAGATTCTCTATTGAGATCTTACTTGTTGTACGATGTAACTCATGGAAGAGAACCTCATAGAGGCCGATCTGTTTCATATCAGAATATTCATGAAAGCACAATTTACTTTGCAATTATTGAACCTGCTGGAAAACGTGACAGCTGTGTAGCTTCGACTTTTGTTGGGGATTGAAGAGCATAGACAAGGCATTTTAGCTGTTTTATTGAAAGCCTGAAGAATGTGACCGGCATACCTTTGCTGTTTGGAATTGTGAACCTGCAAGGCAGAGTATCTTGCCATTTGTTCTTATATTCAGAAGATATTACGCAGGAGACCTTTTCTAATCAAGAATCTTGAAAATGTTATGCGAAAGTATTTACAGTCCCTTGAGCTTTTTGAGGAAAATGAAAGAAAGAAGCTGCTATTTTCACCGCACTCACTTTCTCTCAGAAACTGTCTGGGCTTCCACCAGAAATGGTTTTTCAACCTCTGCTTAAAGACAATCTTGTGGCCAAGGGCATCGTGCTTTTATTCATCACAGACTTTTTCAAGGAGTACTTGGTTGATAACAGCCTTGATGATCTCATAGGACTGCTGAAGCGAGGGAAGATGGAAGACAATCTCCTCGAGTTGTTTCCAGTGCAGAAGCGTACTACGAGGTGGTGTGAGGTGGATTTGTGAAAGGAATCAATCATTAAATTTTCTGCCCCATCTGTCTATCTAGTTATCACATTTGGCCCTTTGACATTGCCAGCAGCAGTACTCACATCCTTGTCTCATGCTATTGTTTTTATGCTGGCCCGTGTGGAGTCTGTACGACCTGTTGAAGCTGGAGAAACAGAAAGATATTTCTACACCTTTCTACTGCTATTATATTTACAATTATTGCGAAATCGAACCACTTTTCCTTGCATTGATTTGTCAGTTGGATGTCATGATGGGAGATTTCCCTTTCTGCTTGTTCTTCTTGTTTTAGCTTTTATCGTTGTGATATGTGGGTCGAAAGGATGCGTGTTCCCTCTCCTCTAAATGTTATATTACTCGAATGATAGAACTTCGTCTGTTTGTTTATGTATTAATTCTTCTCTGCGATTGAGTTGCAAGTTATTATGTTGATCAAGCTAGTATTTTCGATATCATGGAAGTAAGTTTACGATAACTATGAAACCCCCTTCCTAGCACCCAAGTTTGTCCTTGACGTTTTTGTTAGCTCCTTCGCAAGTCCCTTTGATAACCTTTTGGCATCGAGAAAGAAAGGTTGTAGGATTATGTGAGCAATGCGTGTGCTAGCCAGGTTAGATTTTTGGTATTAAAACTGGTAGAATGAAAAGGTTTGTTTGCAATGTGTTTTTCCATCTCACGTGTTTAGACTCTTATACTATCTTTCATCTTGTTTCTAGGCTTTTAAGGCCATCCTCAACAATTACCTTGACCATCCCTATAAACTTGAACCATAACTAACTTTTCGGATCAACTAGGCTGGAGGTTTCATTGTGCGAATCTTGTACCTCGTTGACACTAGAATAGTTGGTCTAATCCCCTCTCAGAATTATTGCTGATGGTGCTCTTTATATTTTTCCTAACTTGCATTATTTTCTCCCTTGTAATGTTAACGCTATTAATTAATATTGGTCGGTTTTTATGCACGTAATTTACCGTAATAGTTTGTGATGGAAATTTCGTTAAATGTGATTAACCTTCGGGAAAAACTCAGCTTTCATTTGATAGTCTTATGGATTCATAGCGGAAGGTTTTGTTTTGATAATGTCACTTAGAAGTTATGTTTGTATCTTTGTGCGACGGTCGACTGTGTTACCAAGGGTTGCCATAAAATATGGTTGTTTTGGGATGTGGGCAATTTATTTTAAATTAACCAAACATTAGTATTGTAGTGGAGGTTTGCAAATCTTTAGTGTTATAAAAATTGTTGATGACATTATTGTATACTCTTGTTGGATGGAACCCCCTTCTTCTCTCGCGTGTTTGCTACTAGCCTGTAAGACTTTGACCCTTCCTGGATGATTGGTAAATCTATTTGTAGTTAATGGTCAAAACTAGTATATTATACCTTCACTTCGAAACTTATGTTGTGTGTATACTCTATTTGATTTCCGGTTTGAAAATCATTTATACATGACTTTTTGTGTTAAATTTTAGAACCCGTGTTTCCCCTTTCTTGGGCCGATCAACTTTTGTTCTTTTAGAAATGTATTATTTTAGCCTACGCGTTGGTACCTTTGATAAATTTCTTGATGGTTGGTCTATTTATATCAAATCTCAATTTTGTAATTATTGTTAATTACTTACTTGATGGGAATTCTGTTTTTGCTAGATTGTTAGTTTTCTCCTTATAGGGCCAAGGGCCATTCACTTACAATTGCTATACTTTCGTTGTTATTACTCCTAATCAAGTACAAGGTCTTCTCCTTCTTTGATTGGCATGATGAAGACGTTATTTTAGCTTGATGTGTTAATAGTGTTTAGAGGTTTGAACCAATTCTTGTAATAAAGTGCTTCCTTTTCGTGATATTGTTAGATAATAGTTATGGTGGTTTTGTGTAGCCTTATCTTGCTCAGTTCTCGTGAACTGACTCTTGTAGAAAATTTGCTGCAGATGGATCTTGCGTGTAGATGAGGGATAGATTTTTAGACTTTTGTCATCAACCTCAATTGAGAAGATCCTTTGCTCAAAACCTTTTTTATGTTGTTCAACTATTGTTAACGTCCAGTGGAAAGTTTAAAAGAGGATTAATGTCTTAGTATAAAGTATTGTGGACCTTGTCATCTGAACTTTGGAAACCTTGCATTGTTTGACCATCATTGAAATTATAAGAAAATTTGGTTATTGTTATTGAGTGACATTGTTGGAGTATCAGTACTTTAAGAATTGATGTAATCTTGTTTTGTTCTTGTAAATGAGTGTTGCTACAACCTTGCCTTGAGAATAAATTTGGAGTTAAACCTTGCCATGACTTAGTAATAAAGTGTCATAAGTAAACTAACATGGGATTGTTTAATACTTCTGGAAGTTAAGTTAAAATTTGTATTCAAATAAAGTAATGTAGGGGTCACCAACTTGAGAGCAAGAAACTATTTAAGTAAACAAGGGCAAGACTATCATTGCAAGTAAACTTTATATCATGATAACCCTAGCTCCTCTAGTGAACATTATTCCTTTTATGGTGAAAATTGTAAAATGACCCTAAGGTGAAATGAACTGTTAGTTGTTTGAAGATGATAAGATTTAATAAGCCAGAGAAAACAAATTGGAGACCTCACCATCTTTCTCACTGCCATTTGGAAAGTAAATTTTTACTCCTTGTTAATATTTTTAGCGAAGCCTAAGTAAAGTCTTTGATAATTCTGGTTAAGAGCCCTAGCTTCAATTAAATACTGGCAATAACTAATGAGGTCCTAAAGATGTTTCATCTCGACCTTCTCCCTCTAACCCTTTTCCAGGGCACCTTGTATCTCTTCTCTTAAGTGTGTTGAACTTAAAACCATGTTGTCTTGTGGGCAAGAACGAATCTTAGTAGCGTTAGTGGTGAGTAGATGGCCTTGTGGAATTTAAATACTCCTTTTTCTTGATAAACGAATTAAGCAAATAAATGTCATAATAGAGAAGATTTAAAGATAATTACTCTGTGTCAAAAGAATAAACTTAACTTGGTAAGATGAATTGTATGAATCATATCTTGAGCCTCCTTGAAAACGTAAGCTAAGAATTGCAAGATGTCCTTTTAAAATAAATAACCCTCAAGAATATCTCCTTGTGGTTGGCCCTAACTGTAAGTGTGTTCTGTGATTGGACTTCTATGTTGTCTTGTCAAAAAGAAAAGTAAATTGTCCTTGATATGTGTGAACGTTTCCATGTTGCCTTTATGGCCATCCTTGTATCAAGTTGTTCACAGTGTTAGTTGTATACTTGGTGACAACATGTTGCGTCATGTTATGTGTCAAGCAAGTCAAAAAAAAATTATCATGTATTTCACTGTGTTGTTCGTGTGTGATTATTTGGGTCATTACAAACCTAGGTCAAGATGCATCTTAAAGATACAAAAAAATTCCATGGCATCTATAGTCAAAATAGAGGTCGGGCCCAACAAAAATTGTAACCACCCAAAACAAAAGAAAGAAATATTTCTTTTATTGTATGGGCATAAAGGATAATCATATTTTTCGGAAAAGGATGGCATCAAAACATACGAGTTTGGTTTGAATCTATCAAACAATTATAATATCCTCAAGATATATAGCCCCATAATCATTTTCAAGCATGAGAGTGTTCCATAACAATGGGAGATAAAAGAACCCAAATGTGTTTTCAAAGTATTCAAGATCAAATCGATGGAGGAAGTAAAAATAGAGAAATACATGTTTAAAAGAAAATGAACTAGTGGCTCATCTTTAAAAAGCGTGTCTTTAGGAAGAGAAACGTAAGGATTCATTTGATAGTTGAGATTATATAAGCTTCAAATGGTGACCATGATTTCAAATATAGAACTTCGTAAATGAAAAAAATTCAAATAACTTACAACCGAGAGAGTTTTCGATAATAATTTCCTTACCACCACAAAAATGGCAAGGATTTTCCCTATCTCCTCGAACTCAAAGAATAATTAAATTGTTAGGGTTTCAAATCTATTTTCCCCTATTCAACATTGGATTAAAATTTTATCACATCCTAAAGATATATAGTTGCGAAATCATTTTCAAGCTTGAGAGTGTTCCATAGAAATGAGAGATAAAAGAACCCAAATGTGTTTTCAAAGTATTCAATATCAAATCGATGGAGGAAGTAAAAATAGAGAAATACAATTTTGAAAGAAAATGAACCAATTGGCTCATCTTTAAAAGTGTGTCTCCATGAAGAGAAATGTAAGGATTCATCTGATAGTTGAGATTATATAAGCTTTAAATGGTGACCATGATTTCAAATATAGAACTTCAAATGAAAAAAGTCGAATAACTTACAAACAAGAGAGTTTTCAAAAATAATTTCCTTAGCAGCCACAAAAATGGTAGGGATTTTCCCTATCACCTCAAACTCAAAGAATAATTAAATGGTTAGGGTTTCAGATCTATTTTCCCCTATTCGATGTTGGATTACATAACTCAACCAAGTTAGAGAAAAAATTTCATACGTGTCATCATCTTGAAACCCTAATTAACCAAGGTTGAATCAATATTCCACCGACATCATAAGGTTCGAACCTCATTGGAGAGGGGACCAATAATAATTTAAATTATTATGTTTGAACTATAGTATGGCAACAAGAAGAGAAAAGGGACCGAATAATGATCCGACAAATACCAATGATATTATTTGCCAAACGTTTGTCCAAGTTACATGGTGCATATTATAAGAAAAGGAGTCAAATCACTTATGTTATGCTCATTGCCATAAGTTATCAAAAGGTGTTCTATTCCAAATGATAAGGTCCCTTCACCTTAGGAGAAGTCCTCTTGATAATGAAAAGGGGAAATGATTAAAAATTGCATAGTCTATATAAACCAACACTTACAATCCTCCCTTTTAATTAGTATTTACATTTGGTAATCATATTACATGTACACAAAAGAGAAAAGGGAGTGTTTTTAAATGCAATCTCCTTGCAAATAAAGACAACAAAGAGACAAATATCACATCATGCATAAGAAGAAAATTGCATATGATCACTAAAGACAAATAAGAGGGGTACAAGTGCTTTGGATCACACAAAAAAATATGTTATGCATGTGAAGAATTACTTTTAGATTAAGAAATACTAATAATATAAATTATTATTCACCCACAAATAACCTTGTTTCTATCAAATATGCACTTTGTACTGTTATCTCTCGAAAGTGCACCCTGTAGAGAGATGACTGCAGGTTTTCTAAGCTTGCACAATTGATCTCTCTCTTTCGTAGATACAATGGAAACACCTCAAGTATGTGGGTATACCTATTTTGAGGTGAGTCTCCGATATCAAGGCTGGTTCCTTATTGGTGTATCCTAAACTGATTTATGGGAGTTTGAGAGTAAAAGATAACTGAAAAATAATTAAAACTTAAGGTGATACACCAAATTTGTATGAGGGCTTTGACTGAGTATATGCACAACTGACATGGAAAGAATTTTTTATGCACGAGACAATAGTTTTCTGTAGAATATCTAAGGGAAAAATGCTTAATTGTATTGAGGGAGAATCACAATAGTATTAATAAGTTAACATGCACATTAAAATTAAGCAGAAAAGACTGAATTTGCAGCAAGGTAAGGTGATTGATAAGGGAATTTGTATTCACAAGACTAATAGAAACATACACAAGACTACAAAATAACTTGGAAAGGCAAAAATACTTCACACTCAGAGGGTAAAACTCAGACAAATCCCTCACAGAAATTTGGTGTATCCCCTTAAGTTTTAATTATTTTTCAGTTATATTTTACTCTCAAACTCCCAAAAATCAGTTTAGGATACACCAATAAGGAACTTACCTTGATACTGGAGACTCACCTAAAAATAGGTATACCCACAGACCTGAGGTGTTTCCATTCTATCTACGAAAGAGAGAGATCAATTGAGAAATCTTATAAAACTTGCAGTCATTTCTCTATAGGGTGCACTTTCGAGAGATAACAGTTTTTGGCATGCTTGGTGGGATGAAGAATCATATCTGCATGTGAATTACAATTTCTACAGCAGATCTATAGCATATTACAACAAATTAAAAGTTACTTTTGGGAGAAAGTTGCAGCAATTTATTCTAAAGATTCTAGGATCTTTTGGCAACTTTGCAGAGCTGATTTCAGACTAGTATTGCAGCATGTTCCATGCCTAAAGTGACTACAAGATCATCGAAGAAGAGGTATTCCTTCTAATTTTGTATCATTACCTTTGAATTATGCTAGAAGGAGAAGAGTTGGTAATACTTTACCTTATAATAGACTTGGTTTTGATAATCCTCCTCTTAATATTCCTTCACCACGTATCAATTTCTCAATTAATATCCCATTTTTTCAAATGGCTATCCAACCACCAAGGAATTTTGTGACCTTTACTAATGGCAGTCCATTAGTAATCCAATTTACCATGACATTCCTAATGCTGCCATGAAAAGTTTACCATGATTCATGGGTGAAAATCAGGTTACACTAGCTTCACATATCAAAGATGTTGCATCCATATGTGTATTCCATAACATCACTCTTGCGGATGTAGCTTTTAGACTTTTAGTTGCATCCTTCAAAGGGTAGGCCTTGTAATGGTATAGAAACTTAGAAATTGGAAGCATAAGAACTTGGGATGACTTAGGTGAAAAATTGTTGAATAGTTCTAGGATAATTCAAATCATTTGTCTCTTATTGAACAATTGTCTACTATTAAAATATTTCCCAATGAATTTATGTCCAATTTCAATATCTGTTTTCTAGAACTTGGGAGAGAATTCTAGCAAGTGTCAAGCCTCAAGTTGATCATGCTTTCCTTTATTATCTTAAAGCATTAAACAAAGTGGTATCTCAACTATGATTCAATAAATGGGTGGAGAAACACTCCCAACAGCTTATGATATCACTATCTGAGATGAAAATAGTCTTATTCAAGCTGGAAAATTAGCACTAAGGCCTTCAATTCCATTTTTGGCATATTTAGCACCGATTTCTCATCCTATTAAAATCATAGAACCTACTATTGTAGCTCCATTAGATGATGTATTTAAATCCTTATAAACTATGGGAAATAAACTGACTTTGATTTAGAATAGGATTGCATTACCTTATAGACCCTATCAGGCTCCTTATTAGCAAAATCAACAAAATAGACATCCTTACCAGTAGAATCAAAATTATAGGTAGCCTTACCAACAAAGGAAGTTTTACCCAAAGGCTCCTACTTTATCTAACGCTTTAGTCCTAGTTAATATGGCTACTGAGAAGAGTGGTGTCAACCTTGTAATCGACCTCATTCAGCTGCAACTTTCCCAAATGCTTTTCTAAATCTAAATCTTGTTGTACAACCTCAATCTAAAACATTGTTCATGCCTCAAATGGAGGGTTTGAAGCATGAAACTCATGTTCAGAAATCACCTAAACAAAATTTAGTCAGTTTTAATGAGAAGGATATCACTACAGTCACTACTAGGGCTCAAGGGAAGGATGTTGAAAACCAAAAGAAACAAAATAGGCCTATTCTACCTACTTTGTCATATATAAGACATCATCTACACTCCCAAAGTCAACTAGAAACCATGTTGTTCCTAAAAACAACAAGTGTTCCAGTTGATAAAGGCATCAAAAATAGCTACAGCCTAATCCAAGAAGACTGTTTATACCTTAGATATCCAAAGTAGTGAAGCAGAATAAGTTTTTGCTAAGGCCTACTCTAAGACAGGTTGAGTTTGTCTAAAAACAATTGCTTCTTTTAACATTGTTTATGTAATGAAAAAGCATAATGTTAATATCTCAATGTGGGATGCTCTAAGTATTCTTGGATAACAATATTTACTCTCTCATGAGCTAGCTAAGATGAAAAATTCTTCAAATAGAATAGAAAAGGAAGTTCAAAAAATAGACATGGTCCTTGGAATGTTCGAGAAAGACCGCATTAAAGAAGTTAAGTGGATGGTTTAAAATTTTTTGAATGCTCGTGACATCAAGAAACCACCACCATTTTATTTATCGCTGATTATTCGTGAAAATCTAGTTCATAATTACATGGTGGATAGTGGTGCAAGTAGCAAAGTTATGCCAAAAGTGATTGCAGAAAAATTAGGTTTGTAGTATGAGCCTACAGAAAGGAGTTTCTTATAGCTTGATGGAACTATAACTAATACAGTTGGTATAATCAAAAATTTAGAAGTGACGTTACATGCTTGCCCAAATGTTTCTATTCTATAAGATGTCAATGTTGTGGACTTGCCTCCATACTTTTCTTTATGCTTATCTAGAGATTTCATAGCAAAAATAGGAGGTTATCTCTCTTCAGATTGGTCCTTCTTATTTTTCACTACTCGTTATGGTACTAAAGTTACTATCAATTCAGAACCATTAACTAGATTTCACGTTGAGCCTCACTTCTCAAATGCAGTGGCTAATTATTCAGCCCTAGATTAGTCTGACTTTGATGAGGTAGCTCATGTTTCAGCATTGGATGGGGTTTCTAACATGTTTATGGATGAGAATATAGTGTAATAACATGCTCGTGATCCTTTTAAGGAAGTTGAAGAACACTTGTTTGGTGTGTATTGTATGCATGAGGATAATACACCACTTCCCTTGTTGTCCAAAATAGAAGATTCAACAGAAGGGATTTGGAAGCTTTATTTTGATGGATCTAAGAATAAGAAAGGACAGGGAAAAGGTCTAATGCTAACTTCCCCAATGAACGAGAGGTATTTCTCAGCTTTGAGTCTCCAATTTTCATGTACTTGTAATGTAGCTGAATACCACGCTTTACTTCATGGCTTACTTTGGGCTAGAAAGGAATCAATGTGTTACAGATTTTTGGTGACTCTCGGTTGGTTATTAATCATGTAAAAATTTCAATGTTTGTAAAATCCATTAATGAAGTCTTACAGGACACGTTTCAGACTTAAAGAAAGATTTTGATGCTATTAATATTCGGTATATTGCTAGATCTGAAAACAAGAATGCGAAAGACTTGCGTAGTTAGGGATAGTTTTGAAATCTTGGAACATATTGAAAATACAAAAATCTAGCCTCGAGATAAAGTTAATTTTCAAGCCCTCGATGCACGATAATGATTCAAATTGGCAAGTTTTACAAAGTGATGATCAAATCTATAGGTTTTCACAACAAGAAGCTGAGTTTTCTATAGTTAATCAGGATAAATTACAACACTTATATGGTGACCAGATTGTTCAATTAAAGAAAAATAAACTACCTCGAGGTCTAGTCACATTAGAAGACATCTTTAGCACTGATGATTAGTTAAGAAAGGTCAAGACTAAAATGTCAACTCACGCTGACAATTATGAAGAGATCTTGGTTGATGAAGGAAAAAAGTTATTTCTTGGGAAGGTATGTTCCTTAACTGAAAAGAAGACATTTATTAATCTTTGTAAAGAGTTTAAGGATGTTTTACTTGGAAATACCAAGATCTGAAAGGATTTGATCCCAGTCTAGCACAACATACAATCGAGTTACAGCCAAATTCTAAACATGTTAGATAGAAGCAAAGGCCTATAAATCCCGAAATATATCCTTTGATGAGGAAAGAACTATCTAAGTTGATTGAATTGGGTATTATCTTTGCGATTAAGCATCATGGTTGGGTAGCCAATCTTGTTCTGTTAGGAAGAAGAACAATGAAATCAAACTTTGTGTAGATTTCAGAGAGATCTTAATGTAAGGATTCACTAAAAGATCATTACCTACTCTCAAATAAGGGTAAGATTTTAAGAACATTATAAGGTCCAGATAGACTATCTCTTCTAGATGGTTACAGTGGATATAATCAGATTTTAGTTCGAGAAGAAGATAGATACAAAATAGATTTTACCACTAAGTGGGGTACTTATGCTTACAAAAGGATGCCTTTTGGTGTTTTAAATGCTAGTGCAACCTTTTAATGTGTAATGGACATGGCTTTTCCTAGCTTGTTAAATAAATGAATCCTTGTTTATTTAGATGATGTTACTGTATTTTCAAAAAATTCTGAAGAACATCTAATGCACTTAAGGCAAACTTTTCAGTTGTGCAAGCAATTTAGAATATCCTTGAATCCACTAAAGTCTATCTTTTCAATACATCAAGGCAAGCTACTTGGTCATATTGTTTCTAAGAAGGGTTTAGCAATTGATCCTTTCAGGATCGAATCCATATCACAGCTATCATTGCCTCATCATAAGAAGGAATTATAGATTTTTCTTGGAAAAATCAACTTTGTTAGAAGATTTGTTCCAAATTTTGTAGCATTGGTTAAACCACTCACAACTATGCTAAAGAAAGAGAAAACTTTCTCTTGGACCAGCGAAAGGAAGAGAAGGATTTGAAGAAATCAAAGAAACTATCTCTTAGGCTCCTACTCTTGCAAATCCAAATTTCAATAAAGATTTTACAATGTATGCACTTGCAAGAGCTGAAACAATCTCAGCTATTTTAACTCAAGTCAATGACGAAAATATTGAGCAACCTATTGCTTTCTTTGGATAGAGCTTGCATGATTACGAAACAAGGTACATATTTCTTGAAAATCAAGTACTTTAAGTAGTCAGAGGACTAATTAATTTCAAGTATATGCTTTTGAACAATAAAATCCCCATTCTTGTTCTCATCCAAGTGTGAAAGCATTCCTACTAAATAAGGAATTCAATGAAAAAGAGCAAACTGGATAACAAAGGTCATGGAGTATGATGTTAATATTCAGGTTCTAAGATAGTTCGAGGGAAAGGTTTATGTGAGCATCTAATTACTGATGTGGAAAAAAGCAAGCTACAAAACCAGATGATTCAAAATAGCATGCTAAAATTACGTATTAGCATTCAGAAATTATGGTTCAACAAGAAAATCAACAATCTGAGCTCACTCATGAGATTCAGGAATCAAGATGGATGACTGATTTTGTTAATTATCTTTAGTAAGGAACCTATCCGAAAGGTATGGACAAAAATAAACGAAGGTATTTCAGGTTACAAGATGTACCTTATATCTTCATTGATAATGTGTTATTCAAAAAGGATATAAATGGAATCTTGTTGCGGTGTGTTGATTATGATAAAGTTTAGAAAATACTATCAGAATTCCATGAAGGACTTGTATGAGGTCATTTCTTAGCATGTACCATAGCCTTAAAAATTGTGAAAGCTAGTTACTATTGGCCAAGCATATTCAAATACTATTTTGAATGGATTAGAAAGTGTAAAAAAATGTGCTTTATTTGTTGGAAAATAACGTCTAGATTCACCGCCCTTGCACCTATTTCGATTGATCAACATTTTATGCGTGTGGGTCTTGAATTTATTGGCATGATAAACCCACCATCATCACAAGGAAACAAGTGGATCTTAAGCTGCTACTGATTATTTTATATGATGGATGAAGCAATATCCTTGAAGGATGCTAATGAAACTTCGATACTATCCTTTTACGAAGGAATAGTTTACAAATTTGGTGTTCCAAAGAACTATCATATTAGATAATACTTTAGCATTCCTTGGTGCAAATATAACAGATTGGGCTCTCAACCATAGAATATATCTAAGTCCTTCACATAATTATTACCCATAAGGTAATGGCTTAGCTTTGAGAGTACTAACAAGAATCTCTTAAGGATCATCAAAAGAACGCTCAAGGATAATCAAAGAGCTAGGTATCGATGTCAAATTCAACACTTTAGACTGATAGAGTGACTCCTAAAATATCGCTTACCAATTCACCATACAAACTTGTGTATCGAAAATAAGCTAGAATGCCTATTTTAGTTGAGTTACCTGCATTAGATTTACTGCATCAAATGGATCTACTTGAGAATGAACCATTGTAGGTTCATTATGCAGAGGTAATGGAATTACAAGAGCCAAGAGATCAAGCTCATTTGAATATGTAAAAGAATCAGAAACAAATGAAGAAGACTTTTGACAAGAAATCCAAATTCAGAGTCTTCAATGAAGGAGATATTGTGTTAAAATGGGATGTTGATCGTGCAAAGCCAGGAAGACACTCAAAGTTTGATACACTCTAGAGTGGTCCTTACATGATTTCAACTTGCAAAGAACACAATGCTTTTTAGCTTTCGAAGCTTGAATGGAGAGGAACTTCCCATTCCTGTGAATGGTATGTTTCTCAAACACTGTTATTGAAAATCTTACAGTGATTGTTAGAGTAGGATTTCCTTTCAATAAGTGTAGTTCCTGCACATTGCAATGTTTTTCAATTCAATAAGTGCATTCATGCATGTGATCTGGTTTACCAGATCCTTTCCCAGCTTTAGTTTGTTTTGGAAGGGTTGGACCTTTCGGAAAAGGAAAATTTTTGTTACATGTTTAGACTCCATGCCCAATGGACAAGAGCAAGGCACTAGTCTTTAAGCTAGTAGGTAGCTTTCCCCACAGGATCACCAGAAATGTTGAAAATTTTTGCACTTGTGTAAAAATGGGAAACTCGAAACTTCGTCGTTATGATGAAAATTCTTGGGTGAAGTATACCTAAGATAAAAGAAGTTTCGATGTTATTAATTATTTCTGAATTAATTAATGATTAAGTGAAATCTGCAGTTATGTGTGTTGTCTCAAAATAGAATAGATCACATAGTCTGCAATTTCATGTCATCTTCAACAAAAGAACACAAATCCCTGAAGGAAAACTATGTTGTCTTGATGAAGACGACAAATTAAAAATTAGGTGAAGTGTTGAGTTTTGAAGTAGCAAACAGAAATGCAGATTATAGAAAATTAGAGTTCATTACTGAATGTTACAAGTTATCATCAATGTTCTTTCCTTCATGATTAAGACATTCAATTATTCTATTGAGTTGTTTAGTTCATTTTACAATCCACAAAGAGAAGCTAGAATGCGAAAGAAATATACAACTCATTTATGAAATCCAATGTTTCCCACACAAGCTGTGGGATGTAACTAAAAAGTAAAGTACAACTACTAAAAAGAAAGGTACACATGCATGAAAGAGAAAGCAAAGGAGTATGAGTGAACCCATCATTGCCTTGAGATTTATATTCTTTGATTAAAGCTTCTTCATCTCCATCTTTTTTTCTCCTTCATATCCATGGTATAAGCCATTGTACCTAAAAAGAAGAAAATTTAACTACCAGTTACGAGCTCAGGAATCAATTCATAGTCCTACACTATCCTACTTCGTGCATATGAATCTTCTCGTAACAGGAGATGTATTCTACTTGAAGAACAAATCTGCATGCATGCTTTATTTATTCAAAAAGAAGAGAGGAAAAAGAAAGAATAAAAATGGACATAAGAGAGGCCAAATAGCGTAATTATTTTCTAACTATTTTCCTAAGTGTGCGTGTATGCAGTTGCGAAATAAATAAAATAAAAATAGACAAGTCATAAGTGCATGCATAAAAGGAAGAACGTAACTCAAATTTTCAATAACTGCTCAAGTAGAATAATTTATAGTGTAGAAGAGAGACTAGGAATAAAAGCACATGTTTCAGTTTGCAACAGAAAGAAGAAGAATAATTTGAAAGTTGATGTTTGGTAGGAAGAAAGTTTTACTGCTGAAACAGAACAAAAGATAAGATTTTGGGAAAATTTTGACAGGCCTTCACCATGTAAAACAAACATTCGCAACTTTCCATCATGCTTATTTTAACTACTACATGCTTTAAAAGAGTTATTTGAATCAAATAAGTGATACAAAAAAGCAGTAAAGCATGCTATGATCAAGATAACACAACTATGATGTCTCATTTTATTTACCAATCCAACTTCAAACATAAAGTGTTATGTTCTAAATCAAAAATACAATTACTATGTTGGAAATGGATGGAAGATAGAATTCTGGAAAAAAATTGCCAGGGCTTCACCATGAAAAATCAACATTTTAAATTTTTCAGAATGCCAGAAATGTTACTATAAAGGAAATAGAGCCTCTATCTAAAAGAAACAAGCTTCAGAGATCAAATTGAATGCAAAATTTACAGCTACAAAGATAAAAGTCATCTATAGTTTAGAACAGATGAGCTATTCACAGTTTCCAGAAGGCCACTTGCAAGGTACAAAATATTAGAGAATATACTTCAATCATAACTGATAAATTAAATTTAATTTCAGTTACAGAATCAACTTAGAGTAAAAATACAATAAGCTATAGGTTACAAGAATGTTTTCCAAACAAAATCCATTTTGACAAGTAAGAATCAAGTACAGCTATATCATTTGAATCCCTTAAGTAAAGATAACAGGAAGTATTCATGATGCTACAGTAAAGTCAATGAGCTCATTAAATGCAAGATTCACAGTTAACTGGACCAGAAAACCACAAAAGGTCAAAAGGATCTCAACTTCACCATGGCTCAGCTCAGCAAAGCTGAAATACAAAACATAATAGTCTGGGTTTGCATCAGAACAAAATAAGATACCGGAAGCTCAAAGGTAGAGAAAACCCCCAAGGTATTAAACATCAAAGAAAAAGAGTTCTACACAAGGATGAAACACCAAATAAGTGCAATGTCTAATCGAATTAGGGAATGTAGAGATTAAAACAATGTGAAGTGAATCTCAACTTTTCAAAGAAGATGTTATAATCCTCCAAATAGATTGCAGAATAAAATAAAGAAATCTTAATACCCACATTGATAAACCTTCAGATCTAGTGAGGTTCAAGAAAAATAGGAATACCCTCTTAGTATTCGAGCACCAAATCAAACGGAAATTTTTTGAATCAAAATTCAAACACATATCGATTGAAGAAATATTCAATTATTTCAGAAACTATCTTTCCCATTAAACTCATTTTCCAGATCATGAGATCACGAGGAAGTAAATTTATATTCTGAATTTAATCAAAAGCCCATTAAATGGGTATCAAGAATCGAGAATAATAAATAAGAACTTCTGTTTAATTTGGAAGTTGGAAAACCCTCGAAGGATGAAGGATCATAGAATTGAAAAGAGGAACTGGAATGAGTTTCAACTCGGAATATCCAAAGGAATGAAGAGATCACATAGAAAATGCAAGGGAAAAATTAATTATCATTATTTTGAATTTAAAATGGCAACGAAAAGTAGCAATGTAACTTAGGGGTTCGATAATTACTATCCTCTCATCAAATAGTGATGATAATAACATGGTTTCAAATTGAAAGTTCACAAAAATGGCAGCCCCCACTTCAACCACATTTCTCAGAAAACTCTAACAGAGCAGATACAATTCAGAGCACTATAAAATCCAAACTCAAAATCTTACTCAGGAAAGATGAAATCTGAGCTTCAGGGACATAAAATGACAGAGAGGTCAAACACCTTCACTCACAGAGCTCCACAGATTTAAAGAAACCATTTCTTAGAGCTATCTCAGATTCCAGATCAAAAGAAAGAATATGGAAGAGATATCAAACACTTCCGCTCACAAAGCTTCACAAGCTCAGCTCAACTAGATCTCATAAAGGTATCAATAACAGAGCTCAGAAAACTTCAAACAATGACAGAATCTCTTAAAAGATTTCTCAAAAAACTCCAACAGATCAAAACGATAGAGAAATATCAATGTTGAGCTCTCATGACTACACAGGAACTATAGAACCAGATAAATCTCAAATAAACAGAAAATGTAGGCCATGAAAACTTGCAGATAGCTCCAGAGAAACAAGAAACAACAGAGAATCATTTAATCAGAAGGTCCAAGCTCAAAAGAATAGACAATGGCTTCGAGGGAAAAAATTTCCAGGGCTTTCCCATACAACCAAAAAACCAAATGAAATGTGCTTATGGGTCGAGTTCCCTTTACCGCTCGAACCCAAGAAGTGGGTTAACTCTAACTTGACCATGATAAGGGATCAACGATTGCAAAACTTCAAGGACTTAAGAATCCATGGCCTCAAATCATCGCAACAATCAATGCCAACCACCAGAGTTGATGCCACCGTCAACATTAAATGCTAGTCAGAAAACCCTAACCATAGGTCATGGATTGTCGGCATCGAATACAAAGGTACAAAGATCAATGATAAAGAATAAGGCACAAACATTCAAAATAAACCACCAAGGTTATATTTAACTGACCCGAGTTGCGAAACTTGCCAATGACCAAGTCACTAAGGGGTGAGTCATCATGCAGAAGGGGAAAACCCACATGTCCACCAAATAACACTACTACAAGGAGGGATGTTTTGAGACAATAATAAAGTTGTGTATTGTCTCTAATATTGTCTAAAGTGGGTGTCTCTAATATTGTCTCTAATTATTGACTCTTTAGAGATAATATACATTGATACATATTTTGTCTCTCTAGAGACAATGTCATTATTGTCTCCCTAGATACAATAATGAATACTAATTTTGTGTCTCTCTAGAGACAATACTAATTTCAATTTTTATTGTCTCTCTAGAGACGATATGAATTTAAAGAAATGAAAAATATGAATTTCAAGAATAAATAATAACCAAATATCATATAGTGCAATCAATGGCTACATATCGTCTATGATGTCAGAGTGGACTAGTAATTAATATTATAAATTAAGAACAATTTGATTTGAATCTTGTGCCCAAAAAATGGGTCAAACATTTTATTAATATCAAATAAAATAAAATACAAAAGGGTGTCTAAATGTTGTTAACCCTTGAAATACAATGATAAAATACAAAAGGGTGCCTATATGTTGTTAACCCTTGACATACAATATTCACACCACCTCTCCACCACTAGCTTAAGAGATCCATTTGCTTCACTAGTGTTACTTCGACGTTCTTTTTTTAACTTTTATTTTGAGGAACTACCTTCTCATGCCATGATAGTTGTCATCCTCATGTTCTTTCCATATTCTTCAAATTACCTACAAGGACATTATACAAATTTAAATAAAGCACATTTTTGAGATAATTATAGGAAGTAAGTAAATTCATAAATGTTGCAACACTTTGCAAAATAATTTGAGAAAACTAGTTCACATTTAAGGAACAAAACTCACATTTAAAACATCTCCTCGATATGAGAGGGTGGAATTCTTGCAACAAATATTCATGTAATCTTCTTGGAAGAAGGTTTCCTTTCCCCCTACAAAACTCATGTTTAATATAAAAGAGAATATCGTATTCTCGATATAAATTAAAGATAACAAATTGTATAAATTCTAAAAAGGGTGATGCATTTTTGGCACAGAAAGTTCCTCCCATGGGCATTAAAATAGATGCTCATACAATTCAAGTCATACAAGGTTTACCAATTCCAAGGGAGTACCATCAACTTGCATATACTCTAGCATAAAATGTCAAAGCATTTAAACTTACATACATCAAAAGTTCTTTCAAAGGCAACATCAATATCTATTCTTATAAAATGAAAGTACAAATTTGCATAAAATTAAAGGCCACAAGATAGCATTAATGCCTCAAAAACAATAATAACATCTAGTATGTTTTTGACACACCATATTTGAAATCAACTACTTGTGATTGATATAGATAAATAGAAAATGGTGAAATAAACAAATTTAGAATTGGGAATTCAAAGAGTAGTGAATACCATCAAATTTTTCCAGCAGATGAGCATGACATTTATTTCAAGGTTAACTCAATAGGAAGCTTGAAGCATAACACCATAATACCAATTATCAATCATTTGAATACAATGAATTTTTTATTTGCATATCACCATGATATATGACCAAAGAAGCTGGTTTATAAAGTCAAGGAAACCTTGTTCTAAATCCCACAAAGATGATTTCATCAAAATTTACTTGCTTAATGATAGTACTTGTTCCTCCAAGACAATTACCGTGTAATCATAGTTGGTGTCATAACATGATCTCAGTATGATAGATCTTTTTATTTGAAACAACAAATAATTTTTTATTTCATCTTTCACCCCTTGTTCATTGCGGGTTGGCTCTCGGCCTTGGGGAAACATATCTGACCACTAGTCATGACCTCTAAAAATTATGCACTAATTTGTGCTAATGCAACCCATAATAGAATTTTGCTTAACTAAATTCATCAATTACATCTTACAGTGATGAGAAACAATATCAAGCCAAAAATCCAAGAGGGCATTCAACCGAGGATACATATGAAAATATCACGATGAGATCATTTAAACATTTTTAACAACATCACTATATCCATTTAATAACATTTTATGTTGATGACACCATCGGTCAAAGTCAAAGTGGATCCAAACCATAATTTTCTCACTCCTATCCAACCTAATTAAGATGAATGTTTTACCACTTAAGTTGATCGGACCTAGGCTGCGTAAGTTTCCAATTACTAAATTATTCTAGGATGCATTTTTAGACCTCGGTGAAAAACCTACATGACATTATAGTGCTTGACTTACATAAATTTATAAGAAAAGGAATGACCTATTCAATTTAAATCCCATATTCCCAGCAAAAAAATTGAAGTAAAATCTACTATGACCAGCAATTTGACATTTTTAAAGCATTGAAACGTTATGACATCAACATTAGCTCTACAACAATTTGACTATTTTGACCTAAAATTACATTGTTGATCGAGATATAAGTAATTTCAATTTTCCAAGCGAGAAATTGGTGAAGGATGGAATTAGATTTTCATCTTTGACTAATATATTTGACTAAGCAATTGACTACTATATAAAGAATAATAATTATGTCATTAGTTTTAACTAAATGTTTACTTTAATACAAACTATTGAATATTGTACTAGCTCATATGATTGACATTCATAATGGTGTAGTTAAATACTTGTTCCTAGAAGGGATGAAACTATTTCCAATGAAAAGTGGTAAATTTATGCTATTTGGATACAATAGCCCAAAATAGCAGATCAATTCTTTAGATCTGATAGCCCAAAGTTGATAAGTGGGGTGTGTTTCTTGTATACAAAATCTATGTTTTACACAAATGCCATTCTTTGGATAACTTAACTAAGGATTTTGTGAAGTAGAAAATCTTGTCAAAAGTTAAGCTTGGTATAAAGGTTTAATTGATTTGTAATAACATTCTTGGTTTCCATTGGTAATAGCACTAAACAATGGAAACCGGGAGCGATGGTGGTGAGCAGGGTTTTGCAGATGTGGTCGCAGCCTCTTTTGCTGCGGAAGTCCTGCGTCCTCGCCGTTACAAAGCTGTTTCTTCCCCGCACTCTGGCGGGATAAATGAAAAGGATGCTATTAGCTTCCAAGGAGAAAAGTTAAAACAAGGACTCTCGTGGGCAGATATTATTAAAAAACCCTCGGTCAGTCTGGCAGGGACCAGTCACGGACCTGACTCTTCAAAGGGGTCCACACCTGTCATTTTCCAACAGGAGTTGAAAGATGGAGAAGTACACCTTCATGTCCCTGAAGACTGCATTCAACGTGCTTTGGTATGTACAAACCTCTCTCTTGTTGGTAAGTTTCTTGGTAAACGACCTAACATTGATGATATTAGAAGATGGGCTTTAAGAAGATGGCATCCGGTTGGAGATCTTGTTATATCTGCCCTCCCAAGGGGTTTTCTTCTCTTTCGTTTCAATCTTTTGGAAGATCTAAACTCGGTTCTTCTGGGAGGTCCATGGTGTATTGGAAATATGGGTCTTTTTCTAAAACGTTGGCACCCAGGTTTTGATCCTATTTCAGAAAATATCCATATTATTCCTATCTGGTGCAGGCTCCCTGGCTTACCTCTTTATTTTTGGGATAATGAGACCCTCTTGAATATTGCTAGAACCATTGGCTCTCCTCTGGGTCTTGATGATTCAACGCGAAACAGATCCAGATTTCTTTATGCTCGTTTCTGTATCTCCTGTGAGACTGATAAGATTTTGCCAGATTTCATCACGCTTCATTCCAAATTTGGACCCTGGAAGCAAAAAGTTGAATATGAAGCCTTTAATTTGCGTTGTAGATCTTGTAGTAAGCTGGGTCACTTCTCAAGCAAATGTCCTGAAAAAAAAGATATTACAAATAAGGCTGAGTCGAATCCCCTTGATGTTAACCTTAAGGATGATCAGTCTGAACCCCCTCTGGCTGGTGTGGATTGTTCAGGGTCTATCCCTCCTTCGCTTTCTGGGCATAAAGGTCTTTCTATTCCCGCGAGGAAAAAATCTTTCAAATATGTCTGGAGGCCTAAACAGAGCGGTATGAAATTTAAGATGCTTAATCAGTCTTCCTCTGGAGGGGATTCAAATATTCCGGAGCTCCCCTTGGCTACATCAGAAAACCCTGATATTACTGTGGATCCGGTTAAAGTTTCAGACGAAGTTTGTGGTTTTGGGAATCGGATCTTCTTGAAAGAATAGACTGTTTTAATCAATATGAGACCGAGATCATCAATTTTTATTCCGAGCTTCCTACTCTGTCTGTATCTCATTGTGGCTCAGATGCTTCTCTTCAGTTCTCTCTGGTAAAAGTGTGGCAGGAAGACCTTTTCTCTCTTCTAGAGCAAGAGTGTGCTTATCAAAACTCCTATTCAGACTTTTTTTCTTCCTCCTCTGCTCAGGTTTTAAAGCATTCGCCTTCAGCAAATCTTCAGCATTTAAGACAACTTTCTTCTCCCTCTGTTCGGCAAGATGCTTCTGGCTTTTTAGAGGAAGGGGAAATCACCCCTTTATCCAAAAATCTTTTAAGCAAGGTCATTTCTGGGCATCGAATGGAAGGTTTTGAAGAAGTTCCAGACATCCTCTATAAGGAAAAAAAGAAAATGATTGATAACTGGTCTGCTACCCCCTCTCGGGTAACTAGATCTAAAGCAAAAGATAAGGTTGATTTTGGAAGATCTCCCAAAAAGGGCAGACCGCCGAAAACTCTTCTTCGATTGCAAGAAACAGAAAAAGCCATTGCGGATGGTATCCAATCTAAATTGGATCTCCAGGTAAGGCCCTCCCGTAAATTATTTTAATGAAGATCATTTCTTGGAACATAAGAGGTCTTAATGGGGATGCAAAGCAAAGACAGCTAAGAGCCCTTAGAAAATCCTGTAGACCCAGCATCATTGCTTTGCAAGAAACCAAAATGAAGAAGGAGGTTATGTTTAACTGTTATAAAAAAATTTGGAAGAAAAGTTCCTTTGTTTGTGAAGACTCCAGTGGTGCTTCGGGAGGCATTGCTATTTTTTGGGATCCCAATCTCCTCTCTGGTGAGAAAATTTTTTCTGCTGCTCATCACTTAGCGGTTAAGTTTTGTTCTTTGGATTCGGGTCTCACTTGGGTTACTAGCGTTATCTATGCCCCAAATTCAGTTTCCGGAAGAAGAAAGCTTTGGCAGGAACTCCAAACCTTTCACTCTACTATTCTGGATGCTTATTGGATGATTATAGGGGATTTTAATACCCCTCTAACTCCAGCAGAAAAGAAAGGTGGAAAGGAGGCCTTAACGGCAAGCATGGAGGATCTTGCTTCTTTCATTTCCAACTTAAGTTTGATGGATCTGGAGCTCAAAGGCAATCCTTTTACCTGGTCTAACAGGCGTTTGGGGACTGATCATATTCAGGTAAGGTTGGACCGCTCTCTAATCTCTAATAACTGGATCCTCAATCAAGAGTTTCATCTGTCCTCTCTGCCTAGGATTGGCTCGGATCACAATCCCATTGTTCTCAACCTTCTTTCTGATATCAAAACTAGCCATGCCTCATTCAAATTCCAGAAAATGTGGTTAGATCATGAGGACTTCCAGGACAGTTTGAAAGAATGGTGGACTGGGAATGGGCTGGGAACTTGCCAATTCCAGCTTCTTGAAAAACTTAAAAATGTCAAGCAAAAAGTTAAGATCTGGAACAAATCAGTTTTTGGTAATGTTATGGCCCAGAAAAAAGATCTCCAGCAGCAACTTGAAGACCTTGAGCAAAAAGTAGCATTTCAGGGTATGACTTTTGAAGATAATAATCAGGAAAAGCTCCTTCTCTCAAAATTTCACAACATATGTGCTAGAGAAGAATCCCTCTGGAGGCAAAAGTCTCGGGCTATCTGGCTCAAGGAAGGTGATAGAAACACGAAATTTTTTCACGCCACCACTCTGCAGCATAGAGCTCATAATAAGATTTCTGAAATTGCTAAAGCGGATGGATCTTCTTCAAAAGATCCGGCGTTTATCAAATCCGAGGCTGTGAGATTTTTTTCTAGTCTTCTCCATGACTCTTCTCAGCTTAATGATGAAGCAGCGGCCTTTATGTTAAGAGCAATTCCTGACAACCTTCTGTCTGTGGAAACTTTCAAAGGGCTTTCTCGTTCGGTTGCTGAAGATGAATTAAAGACTGCTGTTTTCTCTTTGGACGGGGACAAAGCGCCGGACTGACGGTTTCTCGGCCTTCTTCTTCCAATCTTGCTGGGAGGTCTGCAGGTTAGATCTTCTGAATGCTATTAATGAGTTCTTTAGAACTGGAAATCTTCTCAAAGAATTCAACAATACTCATATAGTCTTGGCTCCTAAGAAGGCTGATGCTAAGGATTTTAAAGACTTTCGTCCGATTAGTCTTGTAAATGTCGTTTACCGCATTTTCACAAAAGTTTTGGCCCTAAGATTACAGCCTTTGCTTTTTTCTCTTATATCCACCCAGCAAAGCGGTTTTATTAAAGGAAGAATCATCCAGGATGGAGTGATCATGGTTCACGAAGCCATCCATTCCATGGATAAAAGCAATACGGAAGGTATGGTGATTAAATTAGATATGAACAAAGCTTTTGATAGAGTCTCTTGGCAATTTTTGGATATGGTTTTGCTGAAGTTCGGCTTTCAACCCAAATTTAGGAAAATCATCCAAAATTGCATCTCCACAGCAAGATTTTCTGTGGTGATAAATGGCTCTCCTTCTGGTTTCTTCTCTAGCACACAAGGGCTGAGGCAAGGAGATCCTATCTCCCCTTTACTTTTCATCATCATGGCTGACAGTCTCAGCAGAACTATTTCCAAAGCCATTGAAGATGGATGGATAAAGGGCTACAAGCCTACTTCTCAGGACATTATAACTTCTCATCAGCTGTTTGCGGATGACACTATTCTGCTTCTTATGGCCTCCCTCCTTGAAGCAAAAGGCATTAAAATTATTCTCAAATTCTATGAGTTAGCTTCGGGACAGAAAATTAATCTCCTCAAGAGCTCTATCTACTTTTTCAATACCCCAGAGAAGAGACAGAACAAAATCGCTAGAATTCTTGGATGTCCTATTCATTCCCTTCCTGCTACTTATCTTGGATTGCCTTTGGGTGTATCTAAGGTTTCTGAGCAGGTCTGGAACTTGCTTCTTGACCGCTTTTCAAAAAAATTAGCTAGTTGGAAAGGAGCTGTTCTCTCCTCTGCTGGAAAATGTCTTCTGATTAAAAGCACTCTCCAAAATCTGCCGATTTATCTTATGTCTCTCTATAAATTTCCTGCTGCTGTGCTGAATAGTATTGATAGAATTCAAAAGCACTTTCTTTGGCACGGATCTGAAAGTGGTTTTAGATATCATTTGGTTGCTTGGGAGGAAGTTTGTATTCCTAAGCGGCTGGGGGGCTTGGGTATTTTGAATCTTAAATATTTCAATGCTGCTTTGCTGGCCAAGATGGGGTGGAGATTCATTAAAAATAATCAACCTTGGTCTGATCTTCTTAGAGCAAAATATCTGCAGAACAATCAGCCTCAAAGCTTCCTCTCTCAACAGCCCCTCCCTTATGGCTCCATCTTTTGGAATAATTTGCTTGATACTAGGAGCCTGTTGATTAAAGGCACTAAGTGGAATCTAGGTAACGGAGCCAATATTAGTTTCTGGCAGAACAACTGGAGTAATCTGGATTTGGAAAATGATTTTATTCAGATCAAAGACCCCCTCATCCAAAAATATGGTTGCCTAGTGAAGGATTACATAGAAGATATAGATGGTCAGAAAAGATGGAAAATGTTGAAGCTGCCAGGTTGTAATAATCAAGCTACTCTTTCCTCCTTTCAAGACGAGCTAAACCTTATTCCTCTGGATCAGAATGATATTGCTGATGAGCTGGTTTGGAAAGATTCCACTGAAGGTGACTATACTGTTAAAGCTGGTTATAATTCCTTTTTCCTGTCTATTAGCAGAAATTTTGATTGGAATAGGATTTGGATGAAAGAGCTATCGCCAAGAATAAATCACTTCATGTGGCTAGTTTTAAAAGGTAAAATCCTCACTATTGATAATCTTATCAAAAGGGGTTTCATTATGCCCAATGGATGCTGCATCTGTAAAGGAGATGATGAAAATATTAATCATCTTCTCCTCCACTGTGATTTTGCTAGAAACATCTGGAGCCGGGTCATTTCTAATTTAAATGTCACTTGGACCTTTCCGGATAATGTTGTTTCAGCTTGGAATCAATGGCTTCCTCCTTTCAAAAACTTCATTTTATGTAGGCTTTGGCTTTTAATTTTTCCTCATGTTCTTTGGAGTATTTGGAAAGCTCGGAACAACATTATTTTTAGAGATATCAGAACTTCTGGGGAGAGCTTAATTAAGGACTTAATTTCTGCTGTGAAAGACAATGCTGAATCTATCAAGCCTCCAAAAAATAAGAATTACAGCAAGGATGAAAATTTCATTCTCCAAAATTGGAATTTGAATCTGGATGATTCAGTCTATAGAAGCTCTAAAGTGGATAGATCTACTGTTAAATGGATCCCCCCCCCTCACGGCTGGTTCAAGCTGAATTTTGATGGTGCTTCGAAAGGTAACCCAGGACCTGCGGGGGGCGGGGGCATTATCAGAAATCATCAAGGATCAGTTATTATGGCCTATGCAGGAAAAATGGGGTCTCAAACAAATCATTATGCGGAAGCTTTGGCTGCTCTCTGGGGGATTCGCCTTGCTAAGCGGATGAATATTGATAAGCTTATTGTGGAAGGGGACTCCTTAAATATTATTAACACCCTCAGAGGTAAGCAGCCTCCCAGTTGGACCATTCGCAGCTTCATTCATGAATCTATGAAGATTAGTGAATGCTTTCAGAACTGCTCTTTTCTTCATACATACAGGGAAGGAAATAGAACTGCCGACGTTTTGGCTAATGTAGGGGTTGTTAATGATCATTCAAACCTTACCACTTGGAATGATCGAGCACCCCTTCCCCCCAACGTTCATAATTGCCTTATCAATGATCAGCTTCGCGTTCCTAGTATTGATGAGACTACCGTGTGAAGCCCTTGAGCTGGCAGGTTCTAAGTGGGTCAATCAAAAGTATTTACCTCTTGCGCTGCATTGGAAAATTCACAGTACTGTTATCAGCTGGCACGCTTTCTGGGTGTCTAAAAACATTGCCTGTGCGCTGTTCGGTGGCAGCAAGGTCGCAGCAGCTAAGCGGAGTCTTGGGGGAAATATCAAGCTTTCGCAGTCCCTGAGCATAACAATGGGTGGTGCCCCGAAGCAAACTGAGCCCACCTGTGATCCCCGCTGGAAACAGGATGAGGTTCTCTGGAACCTGCTGAAAATTGGGGGGGTTAGCAACTTTATTGAGCGCATCAGTGGTTATGATACGCGCATTTCTGCTAAATTCGCGCGCCTGTGGAAGGACGGCTCCATCACCTTCAGAGGGGTTAGCTATGCTGTGAATGAAGAGCTGATTGCGTTAGTTACTGGTCTTGATATGGATGGAGTTAAATTTTCGAGTAAGAGGATAGACAGGAAGGTGGAGGAAGCTAAGTTTGTCGAAGAGGGGGATGACTTAATCTTCACCACTGGCGGTATCCTCGTCTCATCCATCCCTCCTCCTTTCGACGAAATTGCCCGCATGATGGTGCGCTACATCACGTTGGAAGGCAGGTTTATCACTGTTCCTATTCGCCATTTAATTTTTCTGAATCATTTTCGCAGAGGCTTCAAGGTTTGTTTCCCACACTTCATCCTAAAATCTTTAGAAGCTTCTATCATTGCTGTTAAGCATTCTGTGGGCTCTCTTCCCCTCCACCAGGGGGTTATCCTCCTCCTTCATCAGCATTTCCTCCTGCACTCCCCCCGTCATTCTATTTCTACCCCTGTCGCTGGCTCTGTTCCTTCTGGCACCCCTCCCGCTGTCCAGCCCCCTGCCCACTCCTCCATGCCGTCTCCCTCTTCTCATCACACTGCCTTCCCCTCCATGTCGTCGCCCTCCCTCCCTGACCCTTCCAGTGTTCCGGCTCCCTCCCCTGCCATTGTTCCTTCCCCTGCCCCTGCTTCTTCCTCCGTTGTACCTTCCCCTGCCCCTGTTCCCTCCCCGGCTTTTGTGCCTCCCCCTGCGTCCCCGGTCCCTATTCCCTCGAGGCGCATCCTGCGCAGTATGAAAAGGGCTGAACTTCAGGTGGCTCAAGACCTCCTCACCATGCACCATGAGTCTCCTGCCTTGGACTCTTCTCCTCCTGATGCCCCTGTTCACTCCCCTGTGATAGCTAGCTCCACTGGTCCCTCCCTGGATGATCTCTCCAAGGATGTTGCTGCGCTTAAGACTCTCACTGCAAATTTTTCCAAGTCGACCGGCAAGCGCAAAGTGCGGGATCAGGAAGACTTACAGGCCAACCAGGTGGAAGAGATTTACAAGAAACTCTTCTCCTTGGATAGCAGAATTCAGGCCTCTCATCTCAGGCACAGCACGGCAATGAGGGCGATTCTCACCTTTCACGAAACACAAATCAAAAATATATGCAATCTGAGCAACCTCCCTCCAACTGGCTGGATACATGGCATTAAAAAAGACATTGTGTTCAAAGAGGCAGACAAGAATGATCCTGCGCAAATCTCAGCTCTTGGCCTCATCTCGGCCTTTCTCGCTTTGAAGGCGGCTGTGGAGAAAACCATAACCAATTGACTTTTTCTGTTTAGTTGCTGCTCCTTCGCTGTTTCGTTGCTGTTTCCTGGCTGTTCCTTTGCTGGTTTTTTCCGTTTCTGTGCTCTTTTTGTTTTGGCAGTTATGGGCTGGGCCCATTTGGTGTTCATCTTTTCTATGCTGGTTTTTGGCTCCTTTTGTGCTGACTACTTTCCATCTGGCTTTTTGAAGCCTTTTTGTTCGAGGGTATAGGCCCCTCTCAAAAAACTATTTACCATTAATAAAAAACATTCTTGGAGTTCTTAGAACATCTCAAAGTTAACAAAGTTGATAAACTCGGGAGATTGTCCTTTGGTATACTTTACCCTGTCCTAGAGGATCTATGAATGAAATTCTTTCTTAAGTTACACAAAAAACTCTTAAAACTAGTCATTGGAAGGAGTCTGATGGTAACTAGTGTACTTAGAGAAAATGAAAGATTTTAATTTCTTGTGGTAGAAATCCTATACTACAAATTTGAAGAAACCCTCATAAATTGTGAAAATACCTTTGTTTAGAGATATTTGAGAGAGTTGAAGTTAAATAAGTAAAATAAAGACAATTAATGTGTGGAAAATAAATGTATATGATGTTTCCAAAGAGAATAGTGGTTTTTACTACGGAGGATCAAAAGTATAAGAGTGTTAGCCATCAAAACTCAAGGCTATTAAAAGTAAGGAAACACATTCCCGACATTGTGAATGTTAAAATTTTGTTTAGAACCATATGAGAATGGACTATTTGAGTGATATCTCAATCTTGAAGGATAATTCCATGTGATAGGAGTGAATGAAGGATCATTACATGCATTAGAAGTACCATCCTTTGTGATATTCTATTGTTGATAGATAAACTAGTTGAAATTTGTATTGTGACTATGCCTTCGATTGTGGGATCAAACTTTGATTTGTTTTTGTGATGATTATGAGCATGAATGAAATATGTAGGAAGGATTAGATGAAGTGTATCTAATCCATGGTTGAGACCTATATAATGAAATAATTCTTTGTTATTTGAATTGAGAGTAAGGGTTTGAATTACCCTATTTTTATGAGCATGTATAAACCCCTCCTGAACGGAAATCAAAATTTTTTGTATTGCTAAACCTTACTCGTAGCTCAAGATCCTAGAGAAGGTTAAAACAACCCTTTATGTCAAGTAATAAGCTTTGGAAACAAGGATCATGAATTTTATAATAATTTTGAGGCTCACGGGCCAGGTAAGTGGACAGTTAGGGTTTGTAGAGTAGAGTGTGAAATCTCCTATTAATAATTTTATGGAAGATCAGTTCATGATGAAAGTCAAGATGGGGGATTGGTTAGATAATTGATGTTTCCTAACTCCTCGAACATGTATGAAGGTATTTTACAATAATTGAATGCATATTCAAATGCAATTGTTCAATCTGTCATTGTCCTTCTCCTAGTTGACTGTATTGTGCAACATTTACACTATGTATAAGAAATAGTAGAAGCTTTCCATGCATATATGATTTTTTTAAAATATAAATATATTAAAAATACATAGGTTATTGATCTTATCTCAAGACATTAGACATCAAATTCAAGAAATTGTAATGAAATCATCCCTCTCGAGCTTCATGGAAACCCTTGGTCAAGGTTTTTAGAGAAATGTTTATATCTTATGAAATATGATGAACTTAATCACAAAATATAGAAATAATAATATTTTTACTACCCTCAAGCATTTAGAAATGAAATCAGGTCCTTAGGGCTTCACACGAGTGAACTAGGCATGACAGTTCTAGGAGGAGTATGAAAAATAGAGTATTTAGGCATAAAAGGAGAAGAACTCAAGAGATATGGTAGTAATTGGTGAAGAGGAATTGCATGAAACTTCCTAGGAATTTAAATATCAATAATGGGTATCTAAAAATGTTTTGAAGTAACTTAGAAATTTTAAATTTTGCATTTTATAATAAAAACTCGGCCTTTGAACTGTGGAAATTGTGCAAACCCAGTTTTAGGACACATGCATAAATTTTTATGGAAGTATCATAAAGAGATAAAATTTGGATAGTAAGAGAACCTTGAAAATACAAATCCAACGAGTCTATTATGAGGTCGATTGGGTATGTATAGAGAAATTTATGACCAAATTACCGACCTGCACTTCTGAGACAACTCAAAAGAAAAACGTATTTCAGTAAGTAAAATCATCATAAAGTGAAAAATAATCAGCCAAATCATCTAAAAATTTGAGATAATTTTTTTCTGATAGAAAAGAACAATTTTGCAAAAACTTGGGTCTCGATTTCATGTGGGGAGAAAGATATCAAAGACAGAATTTACCCAGGTTGTGTAAAATGTGACAGAGTAAGAAATGGTGTTTTTATTTTCTATTTAAATTTGATCTAAACGAGCCAGCATTCAAACTGATATCTTTGCAATAAAGAATATGAATACAGTAAGCATGGAATTTAAAAGATATTTCTGCACTAGAGAAACAAACTGCAAGACATACCTGAAAGATTGGGTTTCAAATCCACTGTCAACTGCACTGCATCCAAAGAATTGTCTTGACCTCTTGTACAAAAAACTACTCTTGAATCTCCAACATTACCAATAACCAAGTCTTGTCCCTGATCCCAAGAAACATAGAATGTAAGTTATTATTTAATAATTATACCTGGAATGAGATTCCATTTCCCAATTAGTCTTTGAGTCTGAAAATGTGAAAAAAATTTAATTATTGAATTAGTTATAAGTGAGTATTGTCAAAATCAGTAAAATCAGCGGCCCGGTTTCTTATTAAAAATGTCCAAATTTACTATTCGTATAATTAAAATGAATCAGAATAGGCATTGCCTCATCAAGGATGCTACAGGTGCACCAAAAATGACTCCTTGACTGCATTTCCTTAATTATTATCTGCTAGTCTCTCTCTACTTTGACACGATGTTTTTCTACGTAGCACACCTCAGTCCAAGGACCAAAGCTGGACTCAGATTTTTTGTTAGAGGATATAGGCTGCCCCAAAGAGTAACAAAATAAAAAGGACCCTCGATTATCTTGGAAGAGACCTATCAAAACCGAGTTATACCAAACCTGCAATCAAGACATCATATACTAAAATAAGGAAAGAAATACAACCATCCTCAAACCGTCAAGTGGATCTCAACAGAGAGGGAAAGACACCAACAAGAAAAATTGCCAGAAATAAAAAAGAAGAAAGAAACCTAACAATTGAGATTCTCCACTAGTATCATTAGGCCTTTCTTTGAAAGAGAGTCAATGAAAAAACAGCAAAATTCAATAGAACCAAACCATGGGCACATCCAACCAAAAAACAAGGTGAAAAGCAGAAGCCTCATACAATCTTCCATACCTTCCAAGGACCAATGATACACTGAACTCTGAGTAACAAGTCCCAACATCTTTGGTGTGATCCACTTCCAAAAGACAACCTATGAATAGCAAGTCCATAATACATGAGATGCCATAAATTATCTGGCTATTGCCTATTGGTCAGACAACACTAGTTAACCCAAACTAAAATGAGAAATAAACCAGCTGGCAACATATCAATACCTGTTCTGGCATCTGGTATGATTTTACTTTCGCTTTCATCTCTATGTTAAATATTTGCAGATGATCCTGAGTGGTGCCTGGTATTTGGGCTGTCATTAATTACATATGCAATGTCAGATCCACAATTTGAACATTAAGCATGATTGGACATTAACTATTAATTTTGATAAGTGCCTTGCAAATAAACTGCCATCAAAATCATCTGATCTTTATCCAAAAACCTAAAAGTTAAGTAATATTGCAGTTCTTACTATTTGAGTTCCAGAAAAACAACTTCCCACCAAATAAGGCATTGTTATTAATGACCTTTTACTACAAGTCCCAAACAAAGAAGTAAGAGAGAAATGAAAAAGTTCTCCACTAGTATCATTAGGCCTTTCTGTGAAAGAGAGACAATGAAAAAACAAAAACATTCAATAGAACAAAACCATGGGCACATCCAACCAAAATACAAGGTGAAAAAGAATTAAATGTTTTCCTCTAGAATTCCCTCGATTTACTTAGTTCAGAATGCATAATATATTAATAAGTATAGTTTGGTTTCTATTTCCTTCTACTTAACTAATTCATAACACATAACAAGTAGATCCATTTTCTTCTCTTTTGCTAACTCTTCAAACTTTGCAATAGAACAAGCTTTGAGCAATTTGCATGAGTTTAGGGTTTGGGGTTTAGGGTCAAGAGTGCTCTACCCCAAGAATCATCATCAGTTCCAGTCCATTTTCTCACATCATTTGTTGCTTCTGCATTGCTCATATGTAGCACCCTTGTCAAGAACAGCACCAGGTTTACACCCACTCCAAAGAATGCAAGTGTAGCAAGTCCCTGGTTTACTGTATTGCCACAGAGACACAAGATTCAATTAGACATATTTATGTGGAGTGTATATATATATATATATTACCTGTTATAAAGATGAAAATTATTTGTATGGGCATCTGGAGCACTGAAAGCATGCAGCCCACCATTGTTATGATAATAAAGAAACCTTTACAAACTCCTATAACTATGCCACAACTCAAGAATTACATTACCTATCTAGCAACACCAAGAGATCAAAGTCCGCGTTCAACAAATTTATCAATTACTGAATGCACCTTATTTCTCATAGCTTGTGTGCATTTGCATAAGACTCATTCACCAAACTCAAGCATAAGACTCATTCACCAATATAACAAAGGACCTCACATATATGTGTATTCTGACAGACATAGATATTAGAAGAAGCCTACAAATTTAATAATACAAATCTGATTAGAAGAAGACTGCATGAGTTTGCATTTGTGAAATTAAAATATGGGATTGATTTACATCACACATCTATGAAATTAATATTTCTTACCCACATTTACTATACATGGCTATCAAAGGAATAGGAATGAACACAGACAGAAAGAAAAGCTCAAGAAACATATATACTAGCAAGCCTTGAAGTGCAATATCCAAGAAGTGCAGTCTATACTCATGTGCATGCAGGTCTTCAATATAGACAAGTTACTAGGTATGTTGAAGACACATACAATGTATCCTTACAGATGTTACTTATTTTATTGGTAAGGTATAATTAAAAATTTTACAAGTTCACTAGTATACTTAAAATTCAAATCATAAAAAAACCAATAAGTTCACTGGTAATGAAATAGCCAATAATTCATAAAATAAGATTCAATTCAAATCTATTTAACTAGATAGGAAAAATGTCTATTCTTTTTTGTCCTCTTTTGACGAGTAACTATAATAGATGGTGCAACATGATAATCATCCTAAAATCTTGTCAGTTGGATTTCTGGGTTGTTTTCCAAATGAGTTGTAAGAAGGTCAATTGATTCATTTTTTCCAACAACAAAATCATCACATCCTTCTATGGCATCTTCATGTTCACTTTCAGTTGCACCCTTTAAGGAGTTTGATTGTTGCACATCCTATTAAATAACATACTTTAAATTAAAACCACTAACTCAAATACAATACAAAAAGCATAAAAGGAATTGTTATCACCGAATCACACAAGACCGGATGTTGATCAGATTTCTAGTTTGATCACTCTAAGCATCCAGGTGTGATTGGATAACATGGGTACTATCTCCAATTTGTGGGACTTGCTTTACTTGAGATAGACCTCCAGAGAAAGCTGGTTCTTGCTCCTAAACTACCCACAATCTACTCTAATTCGGAGAAACTAGCTATTCTAACCTAAAATTCCAAGGGACCGAGAGAGAGAATGCATAAAATGAAAGCCTACACTAAAGCGGTGATACACGAGAAAAAGAGGGTGTGAGAGTAATCTCCAAATGTGTGAAATACTGAGGCGAAGTGCACACTAGAAGAGGTGATGACATTCACCATAATCCAAAGAGAATGCATTCACAAAGAATATTCCAAGCACACACTGATAATAATGAATTCCTACAAGAACATAATAAATAGACACAATATACTTGTAGAAAGATTAAAGGGGCAAGAAGAATGCAAGGAAACACGGCGGGGAAGAGATATCCACAAACCGATATTTTATTGCTTCATGATATGCACATTTCAATCTATTACAAGATAAGGGCTGGATCACCATGCAAGGAGTCCACTACAGGGCTGCACACACTTTTCTTCACAAAGCAATTTTGACAGAGCTTTGCTACCCAAAAAAACTCCCCCTTTCTGAATAAGCCCAACACTCCAATTTATAGAAAAATGAGAAGGAGAAGAGAAGGGAAAGTGGAAATCCCGAAATCTGTCCTTGACCACCGTATAAGAGGCATTAAATTGAGTGGAATGGGTATAAATTACTTGCAAAAGGCTCCCATACTGTCCCATGTCTTTAATGAAGAAAGAATGATGACCATGCCTCTTAAATGCACTCCCAGCTACCAAATAAAACACTGTTCTGAACCCGGCCACGTTTTCTTAAAAATCTCAATCAATTTCTGATCAAATCCAGAATTTCTTGATTGCTGTGCATCGGGCTCGGAAACACGATTCCAACGGTACCAATTTTGTGCGATTTCGTTGAGAAATGCAAAAGTTATGGCCTTCTGAGTGCGGGCAGCTATTTTGGGCACAGCGAGGCGTTTTCTTCATCATTTGACGGAAAGAGCATCTCTTGAGAGGACGTCGTGCTCGTTCCAGAAAGTCCAATTTTATCAAAATCGGAGCTCGGAGTCAAAAGTTATGGCCGTTTGAAGTTCCACGGGTCAAATGTTGACTTTTCTCCTCTGCCTTGGCCATTTCGGCTTTTCGCGTCCATAAGCGTCCCTTTGTCCCATTTGGTTTTGGTGCTGAAATTTCCCATTTTTGCCCGCGCGTCCCATTTGCTTTTGGATTGTCCGAGACAAATTCACCCGGTTCGGCCGGTTCGCGTCTTCTTGTCCCGCTTGTCCGGGACAAAGTTCTTATTTCATTGGTTCGCCCTTAGCGCGTACTTTTGACCCGCGCGTCCCAGACTTTTTCGGGCTGCCTTGACTCATTTCGCCCGGTTCGGCGGTTCGCGTCTTCTTGTCCCGCTTGTCCCAAAGGCGACCCTCTCAGGAGTTAGTCGATTTTTTCTCTGTCGAACCGGAATTTCGCGCCCGCCGCGTACTTTTGTCCCATTTGTCCTTGCTGCGCGTTTAATTGTTTGTGCTGATTTCGCCTGGTTCGGCGGTTCGCTTTCATCCCCAAACGTCCCGAGGCAACCTTGAGCGGGACTTAGCCAATTTTCACGATTTTTCTGGATCAACCTATTTGCCTTCTCGCACCCCCTTTTTTTGCATTTTCTCGACTTACTCTTTCCTCTTGGACGGGGAGTTAGACAAATATGAGGGGACCCTAGAAACATGACTTTTCGCCTGAATCAATATAATTGCTTGCATGTTATCAAAGTTACCTTGGGGGTGAATTTTGGATAACGGAATTTTTCCCCTATTAAACAAGATAAATGCAACCTCTGCCACTGAAGTAATATGTTTCCCCCTTAATTCCCATATTCATTCAACAATAAACTTGATCAAGCTCTACAATGAATTCAAAACTACTGTAAATTATCACCAAATGAAATCAAATCACCTTTTGAATTTTTCCTTCAAATGTGTTAACGTTGGATGGGAAATTCAATACCATTGTGCTGAGATTTTCAATTGTTTGTTCATGCTCTTTTATGACCCTCTCCTTTTCTGCTTGAGCTTTTTTCTCTTCTTCTAGTTGAAGGGCCAATTTTTCTCTTTCCAACTCAATCTGTCATAACGTTAAAATTAAAATATTCCTGAGATTTGAGCAAAATCCAAAGCATGAAATTCCATATAAAAATAAAATCAATTACTAGGAATGTACCTTCAATAAATCATTACGTAACTTGAGGACTTCTTTGTCCATGTCTTCTGCAAGTTTACCCTATAATGAGATCATCTTTCAAGTCATCATTGCAAAATATTTAATGCTCTTAGTTATCTAAACAATAGAAGCCAAAATAAAAACTAAATTCCAAGAAATCATAGAAGGTATCAAAAATACCAACATTCAACTTTTTACAAATTTGTTCCCTGAAAATTTTTTTCCACTGCTGGGTTGGATTCTACCCATTCCTTATGTTTCAAGGTTGTTGTTGGCATCCTTGTTAATCTAAAGACTAAGGCTCTCGTTTTTCATCTCGGATGCATAGGGAAGGAGATTAACCCCTTTCCTTTTCAAGAAGTCTTCATAGAAGGACTTGTCTACTTCAAGTGCATGTGGTTTTGCTTTGGGTACTTTTTTTGAACCAGATGCCGATTTTGGACCCGTATGACCGTGCGCCCACATCCACATAGGGATAATTCCTTCTACTCCCGATGTCTAAGTGTTGGAAGGTACTTGATATTTTTCACATTTATTTTTAGGGCAATCCAGGCTTTAATGGCTCTATTTCAATAAGCAGCTACCTTTTTCCATTACAGATGTTTTTGATGCCGACACGAGAACATTTTGAATTCCATTTACTTCCTTTAGCAAAAGTTTTCATATTTACATTTTTCTTCAACACATCCCTCCCACTTTGTAGAGCGAATTATGTTAAAATTTTTAACAAGAAAAGAATCAAAGAATCTATAATATACATCTCATGCATGCGAAGAATCCTAATTCTACCAGGTTTTAGCTTGTGTGAGATCTATGCAGAGAAAATTTCACGAGCTATCAAAAACATCGAGAGAAGATGAAATCAAATGTATTATTCTTAAAAGGATGTCGATAAAAATCCCCCTTCATTATAAGTGGAATAGATTCCCACGACATCTGAAACCCCAATTTCTCTAAGAGTGAGAACTTTTTGCCCACCTTTAGCCCCCCACACAGAGTGCCTTAGCCTCAGATTTAAGCATTTCTTCCTCCATGAATCCCTGAAAAATAACAGAAAAATCATCCACTTCTTGCCTCCATTCCTTCATCGTCCACAACCTCTACAGCTCTGGAATCACCGTCTTGTTCAGCTGCAACTGAATATATACTTTCATTTGCTTAATTTTTCATTGCAAGGTTTGGCTGTGCTCGAGAAAGATGGCAATGAAATCATTACCATCAATTATTTGTAGGCATACATTGGTATTAAATTATCCAACACATGCTTAAGTCTTCCATGCAAGGTGTATAGAGCACCAAGCAAGTTTCCAACTAACCAGGGCACCAAGACAATGCATGCACAACACATGATGTATTCTTAACAGTACCATGATACAAAATAATGAAAGGAAAATGAACCCCAAAAATTTACTATTAGCACGAGCATTACAGCAAGGGAATTTCATATCCTATAAAAGTACTCTAAACTATGTTGAGTCTCAAGACGCTATTGTTGGTATCATTGTAAGAACTATTCATTTTTCTCTATATATATAGTGTGTGTTAGGGTATATATATGTTTTTAATATATATATATATATATATATATATATATATATATATATATATATATATAATTTTGAATCAACCCATGTTATACAGGAGAAGTTACACAAACCATCACTACAAAGGAAAATCATTTCTGAAACTTTTTTCTTCTCCTTTACTTTCAGGTGGCATATGATTAGTTCTTTTTTCAGTATCAAGGAAGAAAGCTATACAATGTATTCAAAACAAATTATATGTTTTTAGCTTAGCCAAACACTAAAAATCCAGGCAGTAGAACAAACATGTATATTGTGTCGCTATCCACATCCTTGGGTTCCATCTATCACATGTAAACCAAAAAAATGAAAGCAAGGATGAATTTAGATTCCTTAATTTTTAATTTTTAACTATGGAAGAAAAAACACAACATTTATATTAAAAACATCATGTATTCGGAACAATTTTAACCATAAAAACCTGGGTGCAAATCACCATTATCCAAACATGTAACTATAATTTAAGAGGGTCAGCAACTTACAATGTCTGGTCATGTCAAGAATCATCAAATTTCTCTATAATGCAAAAGAAAGTTCATAATTTAAATTCTTTAAAATGAATCTTGTTATACTATTCCTATTTGTGCTTGTTTGTAATCCTATAGATGGCTGGAATGCACTTGCAAGTAGGGACCTTAACTATTGCAGAGGCTTTGGTTCAAGGACAAAAATTATTCTTAATGACTTCATTGCAGGCCAAGTATCCTAATGAATCTATAAATTTGCTTTTTCAGTAGGAGATGTCGTAGATCATATATCTGAAAAGAGTCATGTGATGGTTAGTAATTCTAATGTAGACATAAGAATTATTTATTTGTTTAACCTCTAGACAAATTATAAAACTTTACTTTAAATAATGATATTTCCAAGCCCTTATGGATCCTTTCCATTCAAAAAAGACATCTGTAAAACACTATTTCTAAAATTTTGAAAGAGGGTGACCATCATTGGAGGTCAAGTGAGAAACTTGCTCTTTATTTTAATCGAAAAATTCTACCTCTTGTAATATTCTCCCCTCTTATATGCTATTGTAATAGACCAGACTACAATTTATGCATATAAGATCCTAGATATCAGATCTACCACAAGAGTGGAGGCCATCGCCTACTGAAATTCAACACCACAATCTTTTAGAGCAGAAAATTTGCAAGAGGTAACAACATACGAAGAATGAATCTGCTGACATTTTCACAGAACCACGCCATTGCGACAACAATTAAGTCCTCTTCTTTTCAAAAAACCTTGCAATTAGTCGCTGTTAGAGATCACAATTGATCCCCAATATTCATTTCATACTTATAGGAACTAAGAAAGACTATGGAGGCTCAAAGTGAAGGCGTTGATATGTAGGTTCATTGGACAATTTGTAGGACCTAGGAGCGGTTGACATTATGATGATGCCATGAGGTTTTCACACCATTTTTCTCTTCAAAAGCTAAAATATGATGCCTATGACAGGGATAAATGTGAATTTGTGGACAAGATACAAGATATTTTTTGGATTGGAAGAAAGAGAATGATTCTAGAACTATTTTAAAGGACCAATTTTCTATCCTTAAGGGCTCCCAAATACAATATTTTCAATGCCTCGGAAGGATCATCAAACAAAAATCAAAGCACTATAAAGATAATTTGGATTGAATTTTTTCAGAGGTTACTTGAAGGCTAAAATACAAAGCATCTTCAAAATATGTAGGAACATAACATCCACCATTTGGGAGAGAACACTAGTAAGTGGAAAGCACAAATAAAGAGGAGATAAGAAGGACGTCACCTTCAAAGTGATACTAGAAAGCAGCACAGACCCCAACAATGGAGAGGCATGCATCAGGTATTTAAAAGCACTCATTCTACAACTTAAGGAAAGAAGAGATTTTTCAAATATGAAGCTTCAGTTTTAGTTGGAAAATTTAGAAATGTGGGCAACAACACTTCACTTACTGGCATTCACTTCCCATAGATGACAATGTTAGGATGAAAATGGGAATTTGGGTCGTAAGCTTGTTTTCCTTGTGCCAATTCAAATAGCTCGTGCAGAGAAGAATGGAATGGTTGCATTGAGGGATGGGATTCAAATCCCCCCTAATGTTAGCTATGGGGACATCGTGTCTCTTGCAAATCTAATACACTTTGGGTTATATGATGTTGTTCTTAACAGTTGGAAGGGGAAAATTAAGGTTATATCCTCCATGGGAAAACAATGTAGTGGTAAATCTTATTTGTTGAACCATCTATCAGGGTATTTCCTTGATGTTGCAGGTGCAGGTGCACTGATGGTGTTTGGATGACCATTACAGCAAGGGAAGAACATGGTGAGGGTGATGGTAGGTGTCTGTCTGTTCTCTTAGACTTCAAGAGACTGGGCAGTTTTGAGTGAAGTGAGCAAGAGGATACGCTTCTCTCTGTTCTCAACACTGCTTTGTCAGCAATCTCACAATATTTAACAAAAAGGAAGGTAGTCTGAACATCATACTCTCATTTGATTTAGATCTAGATTTAGATTTAAGGCCTTGTTGAGAATGGGCGATAAATCCATATTTGAAAATTATTAATTTTTCTTCAGTGCAACAGGATTTTCACTTAGATAAGGATACAAAATCTTCTTTCACCACTTTCAGAGTGGGATCAATTTAGTGGAGCATGATAAAAAAATTTCAAACTCTTCTACATTGGCATCAAGGATGAGGATGCATCTGACGTAGAGGACCACATACAAGAATTTGATGAGAAAATTTTTATTAAATATGCAAAGAAATCTAAATTTCATTGTAAAAATGTATGGGGGGAAGGCAGAGATCACAACTATGGCTCCTTACAATAGATCCAAATACTATCTGCAGACCTTAAGTGAACTAACACGAATAGTTAATAAAATAGATTATACCTATGATAATTTGAAACTCATCATTTCTCAAATTGCAGCCAAATATTGGTCTCCAATCGATACAAAGCACATGGTTGTGATAGTAGATATTATAAGGAGAAATATCATGCGTGCCATTTGTATGGGATGCCTTTCTATCACAAATGCAAATGAAGCATAGACGCTTGTTAATTTCAATTTTCAACACATAGGATTCAACACATAGGAATAGGTTTCAGATTTTCTTATTGTTGTTGGGGATTTTTCATCCAACATTTAAGATACCAGCTTGTGTCTGACATCTTCTAAGAATTGTTTCAGGGATGTGTTGTCTCAACTCAGGTCAAGATTGGAGTTTGTTTTGCATAGGAAGGGAAACAATGGAGAATCATCCTCCCTAAATGGGTTTTCGAATGCAGCCCTTTCTAGAGAACAGATTGAAACTGTAACCCAAATAACATTATACCCACAAGAAGAGCATCATTTTTCATGTTTATGTGAGCCTCTCGATATGTGGCTTGTGAAAATAAAAATCTGAAAAGGAGTTTTAATAATCACACCCTATCTGTATGCAGTGACGTGTTGAAGCAAAGCAAGAAGAGAGATCCAAAGCCTTTGTTTCCTCCTCGACGTCCAACAACAAATTGTTTCTCAAATAGAAAGAACCAGTTGATCCAGTCACGCCTTGAAGCAAAACCCCACAAGAAGAAATAACGAATTATTTTCATCATGTCACCGCTTGCAATATAGAAGCCTCTCAGAACAACCAAATTTTGATGCCTAATGTTGTTGATGATCTCCACCTCATTTATGAATTCAGAATCCCCCTAAAAAGTGTAATTTCTGATTCTCTTCACAGCGATCTAGCGGCCGTCAGGGAGGGTACCCTTATACACAGTCCCGAAACTGTCATGCCCAATGGCGCTGAAATTCCCATTACTGCCTTGATTTCTTGTATGTCAAACCACACTACACCGGTGCTGGGCTTCATGGTGCAATTCAAGAGGCTTCTGTTCCTCTTCATGAAATACTTGTGCTTTGTGTTGCCCTGCATCTTCACCCACAAATAGTAATAGAGCCCAAAACTACATAGCAGGATGAACCCAATGACAACACCTGTAAAACTGTAGAGGAGAGCCCGTCAGCAACTCTAGGATGCCCACGCACATATTCCAAAATGGAAATCTCATTGCGGAGAAAATCCCTATCTAGGGAATCATGCAAGTCAGATTTCTGTATGGTTTACAGGGCAAAAATATCTGTTGCAGCATTTCACCGTTAAATGGAGGAATTCCGCTCAGCATTATGTACAGAATGATCCCTGCACTCCACACATCCACTTTCTCTTCATACTCTCTTCCTTGCAGAACCTCTGGAGCAATGTAATAGGGGGTCCCCACTATTCCTCTCATCCTTTACCCTGCAACATTTTCATTTCCCCCAACTATTATCAGAAAAGAGAAGAGAAGACGGCTTACAAAGTTTAAAGTAAAAAGAAAGTGTGGAATGCATCCCGTGAGCATCCGCCAGTTTTAGGTCAGGTGTTCCAAACCTGTGGCTTAGGGTTTCTCTCATTCGAAGGTCAAATTTACTGGAATCAAATCCTTGGCCAATGGCAGAGAGATTACAATGGTGATGTGCGGGTTCCCCTGTTTGACCACAAAAATAGAGAAAATAAATGTAGATCACCTGAAGAAAAGGAGGAAGCCAAAGTCGGTGAGTTTGATGCGATTGGGAAAGGATGAGTCGTCCGCGAAGAGAATGTTGTCTAGTTTGAGTTCTTGGTGAGCGACGCCCTTCCAGTGGCAGAAATGTATGGGATTTTTAACACGGCCGCCGCCTCATCTTCTCAGAACCTTTTCTTCTCGACGATTATGTCAAACAGAGCAATCCTCATCCTCGTAAAATCCATGGAGTTCAACGATTCGAGGATGCCTACGCACATATTCAAAAATGGCGATCTCACTGCGGAGGCAATCGCTGTCCATGGAATCATGCAAGTTAGCTTTCTGTATGGTTTTACACACAACATTTGGGATTCTTGTGCAGACAAGGCACGCGGAGGATACAGTCGGCAGCCATTGTATAGTGTAATCATAGGCCCAAAAACATTCACCACGCCCGCAACATACAAACATATGAAATAATAACTTTTTTGACTCATTTTCTTGGTAAATGTTCTTCACAATGTCCATCAATGTCCATCTTTTGGCATAGCATTCATTGCAGGTAGAGGCTTCAGAGACATCCCCTTTGCAAGCTGTATCTAGAGAAATCCGCCCAGTTTATGAATTTAGTCCTATTTCATCTGTATGCCAGAGCATAGAATCCAAGTGTAGCAGGGAACACGGCTTTGGGCTGATCCTAGAAAAAACCCGAACCACCACACCTCCATCCACAAAAATGCAACTGTCATTCAACCTGGGAGGAATACCAGCCACGATGGATTTCCATATGATTACGGTTATGTTTGGATAACAGGGAGTTTGGATAGGAGGGAGATAGCAATTGAAACGATGAATAAATTATTAAAAATTAAAACAAGGGAATTTAGAGACAAAAGTATTTTTACTTTTGTCTCAAATTATTGTCTCAAAACACCCCTTCTTGTAGTAGTATAAATCATTGCAAATGAATTTCAAAAGTCTAACCTTAGTGCATGCTTTGAATAATGTAAAAGCACCGACCAAATCATATACCATGATCACCGAAAAGGTGAATTTTATAATATGCCAAGGCCAACAAACTCAAAGGTGGCAGACCATATAGTATGGTCATTCCAAATAAAAAATTTGGTTGAACATTGTGTGGTGGATTTTATAAAGTGCCCTCATGTTTTTAAAAAACCATAGTATATGCTAAGTCCACAAAGAGTGGCCAAACCCAATGAAGACAAGAGTTCACAACCACAAGTGGTCCCCACTTCAAGGAGCTAGAATTGATTTGCAGAGTGTCACTCATGTGACCATTTTTAAAGGAGATGTCAATATCAGAACATGTGCACATAGCAGGTGGTCCCCACAGGATGTTTATATTTTGCAAATATTGCAAGTATTGTAATTATTTTGCTCACAAATAGAGAGTTGTATTTTTGCATGCCTTCACAACAGACAAAATAGAGAAGAAGATAGAGTTGCATGTTCATGGAGAGAGACTTGCCTAGCAAGCAACCTTATTTTTAGCAAATTATTCACCTTTCTTTTCTTAAAAATAGAACAGTCAACTTCAGTTTGACTGTAATGTAAGTAAGGCTAATAATGCCTATTTTTAATTGCATGCTCTATTTTTCCCTTTATCTATTATTAAATAAATGATAAAAATAAGATGCATGGGCGAGTGAAGCCTTAGGCTATTTTTAGGGAGAGGGTGAATTTTATTTTTGCTATATATTGTGTGGCTTTGCAAAGCACAAGGGGACTTCTTGAGGACTTCTGGATATATGAGTACTAAAGAATTTTTACCAGTTTTGGCCTTTGAGTGTGAAGTATTTTTTTCCTTTCCATGTTATTTTACTGAGTCTTTTGTATGTTTCTATTAGTCTTGTGAATGCAAATTCCCTAATCAATCAGCTTACCCTGCTGTAAATTTAGTTTTTTCTGCTTAATTTTAATGTGCATGTTAACTTATTAGTACTTGTTGTGATTCTCCCTCAGTACAATCAAGTAATTTTCCCTTAGATATTTTGTAGAAAACTATTGGCTCGTGCATAAAAAATTCTTCCCATCTCATTTGTGCATATACTCAGTCAAAGCCCTCACACAAATTTGGTGTATCACCTTAAGTTTTAATTCTTTTCAATTATCTTTTACTCTCAAACTCCTAGAAATCAGTTTAGGATACACCAATAAGGAACCGGCCTTGATACCGGAGACTCACCTCAAAATAGGTATACCCACAGACTTGAGGTGTTTCCATTGTATCTACGAAAGAGAGAGATCAATTGTGCAAGCTTATAAAACTTGCAGTCATCTCTCTACAGGGTGCACTTTCAAGATTTAATAGTACCATCATGCATTATTGGAGTAGGAGTCAAATGAGTTTGACTTGAGCTATTTTTTGATAAATTAAGGTCATTTTTCCTCTTGTAATAGCATGTATAATTTTAGGCCTTATTTATTATTTATTTAAAGGAAAAGGCTAAAATTATCATGCATGTTTGCAGTCTATTTTTAGCAAATGGGGGTTACTAATTTTGCTATTTATTGTGTGCATTAGCAAAGCACAAAGGAATTTTAAGACACATGGGTGATAATGTATATTTTTTCCAATTTTGTCCTTGAATGAGAACCAATTATTGTCTTTCCAATTATTTGTAGTAGTTTGTATCTTTCCTTTAATTATTGTGTATGTTAATACCCTAATTAATCATCTTTCTTTGCTTTAGATTTGGTGTTTTCTATATAGACTTAGTGTGCACATTAGCTATTGTGTTTTTATGATTAATTCCCTCAACACACAAATTTTTGTCTTAAGATAAAACTGAAAATCCATTGGTTCCTACATCGTAAGAACTTGTTTCTCAATTTTATTGTGCATGTACTTATTCAAAGCCCTCAATCAATTTGGTGTATCAACCCATTTAAATTCAGTTATAATGATCTTTTTACCCCTAAAAATCAAAACAAATAGTTAGGATACATCAATAAGGAACTCGACCTTAATCCCAGATACTCACCTCAACAATAGCTATACCCATGGACTGAGGTGTTTCCATTGTATGTATGGAAGTAAGAGATAAGGAAAGATTAGAATCCATATTGCCTTCTCTCAAGAAGGGTGCACTTTTGAGAGAGAAAAACTAATCTGAGAGTACAATAAAATATTATTTTTCAACCGATGAACGTCTGAAAAAGATTCCTAATTACACCATTTTCAAATTTAACATTCCCACAACCTTCAGATCTAATGATAGAATTATCTCCTAGACATATGTTTTCCTTGCATTTAACAATATTTGAGAGGATAAAAGGATTCCAAGTCATGTGCCAAGAGGAACAACCGTCTAGGATTCATTCTTTGGCATTTGAAGGTGAGAGGGAAGTATATCTGAAATAGACTCGCTTTCAACATTATTTGCGTAATTTTTCTTGTGATATTTCTTATGAATATTAGATTTACTATTCATAGCATTCTTAATAGATATGTTAGTTTTTACATGACAATCAGACTGATTATGCTAAAATTTACCACACTTATTACATGTTTGATTACATTTGACTTAAAATTTATTACTTTTTTAATAGACTTAGACTTAGGATTAGATTTAAATCTTAATTTGGTATTAGGTTTCTTATTATGATTACTATTATTGTTGTTTTTAGAAGATTTATGATTATGAGATAACAATCATTGATAATTAATGTATTTTGAATCAAAATTCTCCATTACACGCTCGTCTTGAATTAATAGAGAAGGAAGAGTGTCTAAATAAGGCATATCATTCTAATTCTAATATTTAGAATTAAGAATAGAGATATATTTTCTAAATTTTTCATGAATATTTATCTAAATAATGAAATAAATAATCTTATCTTGGAATAATTCACACTTACAACAATATAATGAAGCTTTAAGCTTCTTAATTTAATCTAGGTAATTAACTATTTTCTCACCCCCTTTCATAGGAGTTGTAAACAAATCTAATACTAGCTTAATTATCTCGGAATGATAGTTGCCTTCATGTAGTCTCTAATTGCAACAAGGCACCAAAGAAGAGAATCCATATGACCTATATGCTTGAAAAATTCATATTTTATGCTTTAGAATAGGATGGAAAGATCTCGTATGTGATCTTTGAAAGAAGGAGATAAGATTTTTAGAAGATTCTTTCCTCTCGGTGAGCCATTCTTCCACACAAGTTACAATATCCCATAGCTTCCTAGCCATAAAATAGGATTTTAATCAAAATATCCTAATATTATAATTAGTTCTACTTAATAGCTAAGACATTTCCATTAAAAAATAACAAAACTAACCATTGTTAAATGCTTATACTAAAATGACAACAAATATGAATAAAAGTGAACTAGAAAGCCAAAAAAAAACCAAACAAAAATCTAAAGACAATTTTAGTAGAAATACACACTTATAAATAGATAACAAAGAAATAGAAAGACCACGTAAGGCCGCATACTAAATATCTAAGTTTTACAGAATTTATAATCCGTGGGATAAAGGAAATAAGAAAACCCACAAAATATAGACCTAGATAACTCGACGGAATGGAGATAATTTAAAGTCCACAATACAAAAAAAAGCGTTAAAAACCATGACACAATAAAATAAAAAATAGACGTATATAAAGAGATATAAAATAAATATGAATTTTTTTATAAAATAATTTTTATCGGTCCGTTAGAGGCTTAAAAACCGTGATGAAAAAACAAAATATATGCGGAATAAGATATTAAATTTGATATCATGTGAAAAGCTAAATACACGTGTATATTTTTCTATCTAATTGCACTTCAAAGGTGCAATAACAAGTTAGAATAAAAATTTATAAACTCGCAAACCCATACATACGTGTCATTAATTTATTAGGTCTCTTTTTCAGACATTAACAAAATGCAAACAATATGCGAAACTAAACACTTAGTCAAAATGATGCCACTTGTCAAAAATCTGATCTAATAAAAAAGAAACTTGGTGAATTTCCACCAAACATTAATAGATGTCTTTGGGAAAACATAAATTCCTTGGAATAAGCTAAACTTTAAAAATAAATTTGGGTCCAAAACTAAAAGACAAGTGTCATAATCTTAGTGGCTAATAAAATGTAGACACTAACACCTCGAAAGATAGATCAAGACACTTGCAAAGACCGATACCACAAGAAACAAAAATACTTGTCCAAATGCAATTGATTCAAACTTTGCAATTCTAACAAAATGAATAAGGAAACACTAGACATATGTGGATCCTTTCTTAATAGATCTCTTTTCATAGATCCGACAAAGAATGACAAATGTGAAAAGGTGGCTATATCTTATTGATAACGAATGCCAACATTAAAACATCTCGACAAATGTGAAATGTTAAGATAATTGGAAAAAATATATTATCTCAAACATCACATATGACAGAGGAAAGAAAATTCAATAATGATAGAGTGAAATGTAGAGATACTTGGAGAAATGTTATTGGCTTAGATTTTGTGATCATGGGAAGAAATTAAAAAAATAACTTCTCATGCAAAATATTTGGAGAAGTCTTCTTGGTTCATATTTTGGAAGTGTCGAAACAAGCTTAAACAAAACTAACAATGAAAAAAATAAGTGAGTTGGATTTTTCCTAGTGGATGTGATTTCACAAGTGATGAAGGACAGCTAAGACAAGTCTCACAACAAAAAACCTAGGAATACCATTATTGGCTAGAATTTTGCACCCGATTGTAGATAAAAAATCACACACTTTGGGTAATTATCTAGTCTTTCTTACATACTACTATTCATATGATTTCTTAGTAAGAAAATTATTTATTATCTCATGTTTGTGGCCACCTTTCTTTTCTTTATGTTACTACTTTATGTCTTGCACCCTTATGTGATCAATCTAACTTTTTAGTATGTGAAATTTTTCATCTTAGATGCAAGTACCTAGACCAAGATGTCAATGCTAGGAGCCCTTGTCCAATATGTGAAATCATGTCCTCTTTATAATTTTCTTACAATTTTTGGGTCCCTTTTAGCCATTTACACATATTTTATTTTTAGTAGTCCGCCTTTTCAAGATTAACTATGAAAATCAAGTAAAGGAATCATATCAATATAAATTTATGTGATCATAATAAATCACCAAACACTAACATTGCTAGCTATAACTACCTAAGGTTACATCCATCAAATGCATATTAGAGATCCATTGCATCCATCTATCTCAATCAAAAGGGATAGAAGGGATGGTTTTCTACATCAAAATTCATAGGAGCGATTTCTATTCTATTCAATGCACACATTTATTACATTCTACATTTATCTACTTTCTTTATATCCATGTGTGGTAGCACGAGAGAAACCATGGCCACGATTTTGTACACACACAAATATAGAAATATATTGGGAAAGAGTTATAGCGCAGCCCTCGGTTCTAAGTCCACCATTGTGGCGGCCGAGGAAAGTCTAAAACCATCATTTTGCATCTTTAATTTTGGGATTTGATGTCTTATTGAGGTATTTTAGGTTCATTCTTCATTGTAGGTTTTCATTGGCTCCAGTGATCAATGTGTGAACTCATAGTGATAAAAGGAGAGCATCTACAAACATCTTGCGACCTTGAGAATTTTGGTTTCTGATATTTTCTACGACGCAGATACCCAAAATTAGTACCAACATGCCCGTGCATACCCTTGTCCCTCTTCACATCCCCTATTCATCTTTTTCCTCCATTACAAAATTTTAGGAAGTATAGTGTGATGGTTAGTGCTTCACATTTCTATATCTACCAACTCTATGCAATTTCCAAAACTCAATGAATAAGCTAAGGTATGTTACCCTTCTTTGGAATTAGGATTTCATTATTTATTGCTTAGTTTTCTTTGATATATATCTATAATTCATTATTGCATTCATTTACTACTGCTATAGAATCAAATTAGGATTTTGTATATACATTTTGAAAAAATATTTTTGTCTCCCGACTCGATCTACATGCTCTTAGGATATTTATTGCTTTATCATTATGAGTATCTCGATTAATGACTTCGTACTTACCAATTCTAAATTAGGACATAGATTCCAATGTCTCCTCAGGACTACTCGTATTCCTGTTGATATGCATACAAATTCAGTCTGTCACTCATGTTTTGATGCATTTTCCAAACATATAGCTTTCCCATCTAACCTTCATCATGATATTTATATTTTTGATAATGATCCACCTTTGAATATCATTATTCAAATTTACAATATGGTTATAAAGCATACTTTAATTGATAATATATCTAAACACAATCTATGTCCTATGTTAGTTCCTCGAAAAGAGATATATTTTTTTCCTAATATTAGTCCATCGTCTCTTTCCCGTCAAGCATATGATGGTTATACTCGTCCCATCTATAGGTCACATTATTCTACCTATCACCATATGGCTTAAAATTCTCAACACAAATGGTTTCATATAATTGTTTACTTTGTAGGGCATAGCTCCATGCAATGCAAGTTGTTTCCTCTACAGTGCATCATTATATCAAATTTCTACATGAGGGTGTTGAGTATATTGTTCTTCCCGACTGTCATCCCTACAAATATTGTGACCATGATACAAATACTACACTTCTTATTCTAGGAACTAACACTACTGATGATCCACAACCCATAGATGAGATACCACATTAACCACCACTTGAAGGTAACATTTACATGAAAAATTTGGTCACAAATACATCTCGATATTGCCCCGCTACTACTACAATTATAGTTCTTTATCGTAGGCCTTTTCCTACATTAGATAACATACCACATTCCATACCTTTTGCTACACAATCGACACCTACACTACCTTCCTTTACATGTATAATTTACATGAATGATTATCATTGGGAAAACATTCCATTTTATCCTACTTGCGATGTCATGTCATATATATTCACATGATGGTTTGACTACCAAGCATTTATTCTGACGATCTTTATCCTCCAACTCATGATCCAAATTTCTATTATGGATTCATTACTATCACAACCACTTATTATCTACATGTCCTTTGTCTCACCATTTACGTTACGTGAGCCTCTCACTCTTCTAAACTTACATTAGGATAATCTTGAATTGCTAACATCGGGGCATGTTCGACCCGATCACATCGATATATCATTTCGTATGCTATATTGGTCCCATTTTAATTTGTAATGACTCATTCCTTGTCTATTCACCTAATATGACTCGGTGGTTTGAACATGGGTGTCCATTACCTCCTTTCACTGATGGGCATGTACAAATTATGCTTGGATGGTGTTCTCCCCAAAAAACCCGACACTATAGTTTATAAGGTCTCGACGTCTCACCATACGATTTTGACCATGATAATGATGACCTTTTAGATGACTTCACTTGATCACCTTTACTTTTACATATTTGACGGGCATCGAGCTTACTCCTTCCCACACCTTTTCCACCTTATATACTACCATATATCTTACACACATCACATCTAATATTTTACATTCATTCTAGATATCTGCCTAGATTTCCATCAAATTTTTCTATGATGCACTCTTGTGTTATGGTTCACGATTCATTGTTAAAGGTATCCTATACACATTAACCTCACACATTGTATCTTAGACATTACACATTACGCATGTTCATACTTCATACACTTTTTATTCCATCTATTCTACATAATCCAAACTATATTATTCATACACCCATACATTGTACACACTACATTATTCTACATTTTACATTATCCACATCATTGACATCACATGCACTTTTAAATTTCCACACTTATATATTTTATGCTTCTTAAATTACATACTACTAACTCTACATTACACATTACAACATTTACACATCATAAACCTATGAAATCTAGTATACATTTTACACATTCTACTCATCTTCCTCAATGGACTACACTCACTACCCAATGACGTACTTCATCCCTCGGTTCATACTCGACTACATCGAGGGTTTACCAATAAAATGGACCTCATCACACCAACAAATTTGATCACCAATCTTTTTATCGTATTATGTGACATCTTTATCCACCACCTTTTTATCACATGTCATGATATACACTCTTAGGCTAAATCGTCACTTTTAGGATAAGCATTTTACCCATGTATTTCATGATATATGCTTTATGCTACATTATCATTATTTTAAGACATCTTCCTCACATGTTTAGTGGTATATGCTTTAGGATAAATCAATACACATCCAAAATCGATCATCCATATGTCATATACAACATACTAAATGCATTACCATTATACAATCATCACTTAATTAATCAACCCTTTCCTCATAAAACACATCATAAAAATCATTTCCCGATGACACACTCTCGTTTATGGTTCATTCTTTACTACTAAGGAGGGATTAAAAAAATGAACCTGATTGCATACATTTTCATCCACTTAGGGGACACGTTGCTCTATAATTTACACTAAAAAAACAAGTCGACACAAGTATGACAACGTGAAAAAACTAGGAATGCCTTTTTGGGCTAGTGTTTCAAAACTAACAAGACACACAAAATCGGACACTTTGGGTAATTATCAAGTCCTAATTACGTACTACTATTCATATGATTCATAATTAAGAATGGTACTAGTTAACCCATGTCTTTGGCCACCATTATTTTATTTTTGTTTCTACTTTCAATCTTACACCCTTACTTTCTTAGTCTTCCTTTTCGGTCTTTGACATTTGTCATTCAGGACACCAACACCCAAACTCACTCCTTTGTCCAATATGGGAACCCCTATCCTTGTTGTAATTTAATCACATTTTTGGGTTCTTTCTAGTGGTTTGAACATCTTATATTTTTGGTAGTCAAAATTTTTGGGGTTAATTACAAAATTTAGGAAAATGAATTTTATAAATATAAATTTATTTGATCATAATAAAGGAAAACCCACTAACCATTATCTATCACCGCCTAAGGTTACATCCATTAAAGGAATCTAAGATCTCCATTGCATCCATCTAGCTCCATCACAAGGGACGTAAGGGACATTTTTTTGCATCACACTTCATAGGAGGGATTTTATTCTATTTCATGCACACATTTATTACATTCTACATCTAGTTACTTTCTTGTTATACACGTGCGACTAGCACAAGAGTAACCTAGGGCATGATTATGAACAAACACACACACACATAGAACTAAATTTGGTCTGAGATGTTATAAAATTATCAGTTGTAAGTCCACCATTGTGGTGGTGGAGGACGATCGACCCCTCATTTTAAATCTTTTGTTTTGGGATTTGATGTCTATTTGAGGGTTAAGTAGTTTCATTCTTTATTGTAGGTTTCTGACGACTCTAGTGATCACTATGAGAAATCATAGTGATAAAAGGTGAGCCTCTCTAAACAACTTGAGACCATGAAAATTTGGGTTTCTAAGCATTTCAAGACCCAAGTGCTTAGATTCGTAGTTGGTCACCCATGGGTACCCCTGTCCAACATGTTTCTCTAATTCTCCAATTTTCTAAACTTTAATGTGTTGTTCAATGTTTCACATTTATGTCTTCCACCTTTGTGCACTTTCAAGAACTCAGGGAATCAAAAAAGAATTTGACCCTTCTTTGTACATTAAGGTTTAATTATTTATTGCGTAGTTTTTTTGATATATTTATGTATTTTATTATTGAATTAATTTACTATTGCTATAGCATTAAATTAGGCTTGTCTATTTACATTTTAGCATAATCACTTTAAAAATATCTTTAAAAACTTAAAACACAAAGCAAAGATGAAGCTTCACAAAGACATAATTTCATAGATAGAGAAAAGATCCAAACAAAAACTAACACGGGGAAGCCAATTGGAACTTAATGATTTGATTGGGATTCGAAAAAATTATCTATTTAAAAATAAATATTTTAATTTCAGAGTAGGCTTATATGCTCAACTAATCGATATAAAGATATCTTTTAGATCCAAAACTAAAAAATTCTATAATGACTATAAATGCCACGAAAAACTCAAACTAAGCTCGTACATGATCAATTTAAACTGCAAATGACTAAACAAATATTTAGAAACATGTATCTAAGAATTAAATTTCTCACTTACAATCTAAAGAGCCATTCAACCAATATTTTTGAAAATTATTTTGGCAGGAATAAAAATTCTAAACCTCGGTTAGCTTGAAAATGACTACAGAACAATCGGGGCTTCATAAATCCATAAATAAACATCAATCTTGTTCACTCTAGAAAATTAAAAGCGTAATCACCATCGATCATCATAGCATGTAAGGTAAATGATGGGAATATATAGTTAAAAAAATATAAATCTATAGTATAAATGCCAAAGATTAAAGATTTTGATGTACGAGTTAAATTAAGCATATATTTGGCTTATTATAGAATTCGCATTACAAAGATTAATAAAAATAGATTAAAGTAAATAAGAGGAAATAAAATGAGATAGAAAAAGTATATTTAATGCGCAGAAATTCCAAGGAAAACCCCAACTGAAATAAAGCAATCTTTTATTTATGTTAATAATTTATCTATACTTTAACCCAACACTTCTACTTCAGTCATCAATTATATAGAAATAATTGTAGATCAATGTATTCACAATTCTACAATTCACTTACATAACTATCTTGAGCATATATCCTTATTTTGGATAGATCATCCAACACCTCATATTATGTAAATCACATGAGCGATCATCATATATATATATAGGATGGGTGAATGGTCATACCGTCTCACTCTCTATTAGTTTTGAAATACCGTCCTAAGTTTAGAAATAAACTTTTAATAAAATATTTATAACTGGCGGTAAACTAAATTCTATCCTCACTTTACATAATCAACCCCAAACTTATGAAGGATTTTTAATCTGAGTTTTGATCTTATAAATTTATTTTTATTTGAACTCTATGAAAGGATCATAAGGGATTTAGCAAAGAACTACATAAAAATATGGTTCTTCAATTTTAGAATATGTTAAATCCATTCTCTACAGGAACGGCGCTTGTTAAAACTTACTTATTCTTAGTTGAGTGTATAAAATGACCTTAAATTCTTATTGTTAGACATTGTTGGCTATAAATCATCATAGAGAACTAAGCATGCACGTGAATATGAATCTATGGATTTCCTTAAAGAGGAGTTATATCTTGAACGTTAGAACCACAATGAAGGAGATTTCCTTAATATCTTGCACAGGATAATCAAAAGAAAGAGATCAGGTTAGTTGTATTGATTTATCAAGTATAGAAATAATTCTCCATTAAATCAAATCCAAGAAGGTTGGATCATGTTTAAGACCGTGTATCAATTCTTAAAGAAATGGTGAATTTCTTAGAACATAGAAAGTATAAATAAACTAATCCAATCTTTTTGTAATTGGATTATACCATCCTAAACAGCATATCCCTTGAATGCACATAAAATATTAAGATAAACATACGAGGAAAGAGGAATTTGGATCCTTATCCATAGAGAAAATCAATGTATCAATACATGAATAAGAATATATCAGTGTCAAAAGGGTTGGGTTCTTCGATGCAATTCCTAAGCACCATGAATATGTAAATCCATTATCTCTATACACAAAATAAAACTAATTCTACCATATCAAGAGAAGAACATACAAATAGGACTGCGAACATTTATAAAAGGAAATATCATTGACTACATGACAAGGTAAATTCTTAAGATCTCCATGTTGATTTTCTGAAGATAATATTCCTTTTAAGAGACTGTAGATTATGAGGTGAATTTTTCATAAGATCAATGAGCACTGACTGATAGGAAAAGTTATGCTGAGCTACGTGTGGCACCAGGCCGAAATTTATCCTTCTGCTAAAGGAAATTATATTGTTGTTTTCACCGAGCTATGTGATAAGAACACTATATATGAAACCATTCGGATCCGAAAGCATCAATACTTTACCTTGAAACCTTGCTTCCCATATTTCATCCTACTTACTGAAACGTTCTCAACCACACTGGGTTGGATTAGAATGCCTAATTTTCCCCTTTAATTTTTGAAGAAAAATTGTTTCGTTTCCATAGAAAACACTTTGGGGAAATTCATAAATGTTACTAATGATATTACTTGTTATAACCACACAACCTATTCCCAGATTCTTGTTAAACTTGAAACTTCATTGGAACCTTCCACTAATGTTGACCTAAAATCTATCACCAAAATTGGATTCAGCCCTTGATTATGAAGGATTGCGCTTCAAATGTAGGTGGTGTTTTTCATTGGAACCTTCCACTAATATTGACCTAAAAATCCATCACCAAAATTGGATTCAGCCCTTGATTATGAAGGATTGCGCTTCAAATGTAGAAGGTGTTTTTCATTAGTTTGTATTGCTGTGGATTATCACATGGAGAGGAGGAAACATGAGAAATCTACATGATGGAAAGATTCCCTCACATGTCATTATGTGATTAATGAAAAGCCATAAAGTGTACCTCATTTTTATTTGAACGAATGTGTACCTGAAACATAGTGTAGGGATCATGCGGCAGTAACAAATGAGCCAATCTCCAGCAAAGTGGAAAAGGAGAACATACCTTGTACATCTCCTAGAAATGACAATTCATATCTACCGATCTAGTCCTTTTAAGTCCTTATTCATGTTGAGGATTTTTCTAACGATTGGAAATTGGTTCATAATCAAAGAAAAAATTATATAAAAGCCACTCTTCCTAATTAGTTGTTATGTTCTTTTTTTTTTTTGTGGGCTGGTTGTATGTCTTTTTATCTTATTGTGCTTATAGTTATATTTTTCTTTAAGCCTTTTATTACTTGGGTTGGGTCCTAGTCAAAACTTCTTAGACCCTTATTAAAAAAATATAAAGAAGAAAAAATTCTCGAATCAATAAGATCATGAAATAATACATAGAAATTTAAAATCAATATATAGAATTTTAATCATAACATAAGAACGTAACCACCTCTTGTATTTAAAATCTCTTGTTATTGCACATATAGTATATCAACCTAACAATTAAATATATTGTAATCAAGTTATTAAGGTATCAAAAATATCTTATGAATACATATTGCAATGTGTTTGAGTCTACTCTTCTTTTTATAAAAAATTATTGCACTAACACATGTTTGGTAAAATCTGTAAGGTAATTACACATGGTAATTTTCCATTAATAATTTTTTATTTGTTTACTAATAATATATTTTTTAAGTTTTTGGAATAATATCCCATATTGTATTTTAATTCATTTTTTTAGGTTCAATAAACTTGTTATGGTTTTGATATATGTATATGCATATGTATGTATGTATATGTGTGTGTGTATATATATAATTCAGCCTTCACATTGGAATCTAAGAGGATTATTGCACATTAATGAAATCATCTCAGAACTTTCTTGATTTTGTGATCACATTTTGTATAAGAGAAGGGAGACTCTAACCATATGAGGGTTGTAGGATTGGTATAGGAGAGTACAGGGAGATTTTAGTAACCAATACGAACCACAATTTCCCTAACCTCTTCATCGCTCCTATCTCTATTTCAAAATGTTTGGTTACTACATCGAGTTGTAAATACATTTTAAAATTGCATAAATGAGAGACACAAAGTTAGCTTTATATTACGAAAAGAAAAATCATCTGCATGAGATAGAGAGATTATTGTTGAGACTTCAAAAATGGTTGTAGCTTCCTTAGCTAAAAATCTCCTAAATCACCACTTAAAGGTCCTATATTATTAGCTGATTACTCGTTGTTAATATTTGGCCTAAGTTTATAAAAATTATTAAAAATAATCGTTTTCCACAAAAAAAAAATTATTTTATAGAAAAATAAACATTAATATTATATCTTTCCTACAATTTGCTTAAATATCCAAATAATTCATTTCTCTCAAACTAAGATGCTTTAAAACATGAAACATGGCCACATTGTTTCTTTATCCATTTTATTTCAAAAAAAAAAAGAATGAAAAATTCATCCTAAAACCTATATTTTAACATTTTCCTCTTTTAGCATGAATGTTAAATTAGTTATGAATTGAAATTTAATGGGAATTCCTAATATCATGGAATTAGAAAATCTTTTTGAAGAATGTTATACATCCTTTAAATAATTTTTCCAAAAAAATATAGTCAATTTTTTAATTTTTTCCCTTTTAAATACCTGAAATCACAATTACTTGATTTCTTGTAAAACATCAAAACGGATAAGTTGGAACTTTTTCACATTTATTGAAATTTCAATAGATATCTGTGTAAAACTTTTAGTTCTTTGAATAATAATAAAAATCCATTTTTATGTTTTTGTGAGTTTTATAAACATAAACAAGTAAATAAGAAAACTCCAGCAATAACAAGCATTGTTGTCACGTGCAGTTTCCATCATGGTAGAAAATCATGATAAATTTTTATTCTAGATTATCATCTCCTAAAAGAAGAAAAACATATCGAATGGAATACCAAAATTAAAACTCATCTCGAATTCAAATACATATCACCTCTTGTGAACGGCTATTTCACTAAACCAAATGCTGATGTTGCTTCGGGACGTCAATTTTACCAAGATAATAAGAAGGCCAAGATGATACTATTGTTTGAAGTATTATATGATTTTCAACCACATATTTGACATTAAAAAATAGTCAAAGAAGTGTGTGAAAAATTGAGCTAAATATATGTATTTGAAAATAGAGAAACCATTTCGTACTTGAAAAATCACCTTCAAAGTTTCAAACTGAAGAGTGAAGAGAAAATTAAGGAATTTATATGCTATGTTGCAACATTACAAGATTCAATTCAGTAATTCAAGGAGGTTGTAGTAAATTATTCTCTTGGACGTATTGTCTCGAAAGAACTATCCATTCTTAACATATCTTTATGACCACACTAAATGTCAAATGTAAAATACCGGCTTTTGAAAAGTTTGTTAACATGTTGTGATAGGATTCCATCTAGAACAACAAGAAGAACATTCTTTGGTGTTACACTAAAAGTTAACAGACCATTCAATTTATATAATCACTCCCAAAAGTCGAAGATAAATAAAATCAACATGAATATAAAGAACATGAGTAGTGTTTGATTTGTGGTAAAAGAGACAAATTGAAAGTTTGTTCGTGGAATCGAAAAGAACTTGGGTCGATTAGTGGAAAGAATCTTAATAAAGAGAAATCACATTAGAGGAAACAAAAAATTAAAAAGGGAGTTTTAAAAGGAACTAGAAGATTAATCCCCAAAACAAAGAAAATGTTTAAAAAAAAAAGGAAGATCACTATAATAATGAAAACTAGAATGACTAGGTCTCATTATTTTATGCTTTTTGTTGATGAATTTTATAGAAAAATTTAGATATAGTATCTTTGTACTGAAGATAAATATTTTGAGTATTTTAAGAATTTTACAGTGCTATTAAAAATGATTATGATCATAAAATAAACTCATATAGACGAGGGAATAGACTAGTAATGACTGTAATTAATTCTCAAAATATCATGGAATTCATCAAAAATGGATCCTCCTCATACGACACAACAAAATGGTATTGTTTTACTGAGAAATAAAATTATCATGGAGATGGGGTAATTTATGACCGATAATTCTAGATTGATGAAGACATATTGGGATGAAACAACAAAAACATGAGTATACCTAATGAATAGAATTTCCATTATAGCTCTTGATGAATTAACACCATAAGAATCATGGTTAGGGTTGAATCAATTTATTGCACATATTAGATTTTTAACGCTAAAGTGAGAATGCACATGAACAAGAAGAAGAGAAATAAAATTGATACAAAATTTTAGGAGTATATCTTTTTAGGGTATAGTTATGAATCTCGATCTAGAGACTAATGGATTTAATGATTACCTAATGAAGTATATCTTTTTAGGGTTAGTATATCAATGATTACCTAATGATTTTAAAATTAGTATATCTTTTTAGGGATAGTTGAGTTTTATGAGAAGAAAGAAGTTGAACATCCTTCCAAGAGATTACCTAATTTTAAAATCATTGATTTTGTATATGTAGTTAATGATCTTCCCTCCGATGAAGATAGTTATGATGGGGATGATGGTTGTGATATGACCAAAACACAAGCCATGAGAATAACTCAAAGCATAAAAGAGAATGGTATACTAATATAATTTATTAGATGAAAAATTGGATCATCTTCTAGACACATCTAAACCTAGACAATGGACTCACAACAAGGATCAGCATGAGATAAATCTTTTCCTTAATGTGTAAAGTTATTAAATCTATTGATCCCTCTATGATTTAAAAATCCATATAGTGTACACCATTGAAATATTCCATGGATTTTGTGTAGAAAATTCTAATGAATATAACACGTGAAAAAATATTGATCCTCCATCAATGAAGATGGCCATTCCATGCAAATTTCTATTGAAAATAAAGTACAAATCATTTATATCTTTTAAAAGCACACGGAAAGGTAGGAAAGGAATGTGTATGCCAAGAAATTAGGTATTGGATAGGAGGATACTTTTTCTACCACATATAAGATCAAAACTATAAAAACTATTTTTCTCTAGATGTAAAGTTTATTCAAAAAGTCCACCAATATGATGTGAAAAGTTCCTTTCTTATGAATATTTCTAGTAAGAGGTGTACACAGAATCAATCAAAATGATTTTATGTACCTAGAAAGAAGAAAAGGTATGTAGACTCATGAAATCTCTATTTGGTCTCAAACAAGCTCCTTGATCTTAGTACATTAGGATATATGACCATCTTGTTAATCATGGATTCCAATGGAATGCTTATGACAAAAAAGTCTCTAACTCAAAAATAAAGGGGAAGATTGTAATTTTTTTCTTTATGTCATTGATCTACTTTAGTAACGAGTTTAGTGAATATGACCGATTACTCCAAGAAATATCTTCATCAATCATTCAACATGAATAATTTCAGATTATGGGACTATTATCTTGTCATGAAAGTATGGCAAAAAATAATCACATCTTTGAATAACATATGAAATAATCGAACACTATTCTCTATAAGTTTTGTATGATACATTGTAATTTAACTCACACACCTTTACAAACAAGAAATCAATTATTTTATACAAATCCATCACTAGAAGTGAATCCCTATTGGTTTTTGATTCAAATTCACATTTACATGATATAGATTAGGCCAAATAATAACTATATTGTTATGTATCTTTCATCATTCATGAAATAACAAAGGACATGTCACTTGAAAGTATCAAGGATAATTTTGAGGTACATTAGAGGAACCATGGATATAGGCCTAGAATACAAAAGAATGACCAATTCTAAGTGACAATATATTCATAATTAGATCATTCATGTAATATTGATGATAGAAAATTCACTTCCAAATATGTATTCTTTAAGGGATCTCATCCAATATAATGGAGAAGAAATAAACAATATATTATGTTTTAATATTTCATTGAAGGTGAATATCTTGGTTTAAGATGAGCTATCCATGGAGTGATATGGATACATCACATACATCAGGTACTAGGAATACCATTGCTAAAATTTATCATCTTATATATTGAAAATGAAAGTTTTCTAAAACTTTTTCATAATCCATTGTTTCATGAGAGGATGAATCTCATTAAGCTATATATACATTCCATACATGAATATTTTCTACAACATAACATTCAGGTCCATTGCTTCTTGGACCAAAAATAATGTGTACATGTTTTCATGAGGTCACTTGTAAGAGATAAATTTTAGGAATTCGGAGAATTTATATCTTGTTCGATTGAAAACATGCAAAATTAAAAGGGGGAATGTTATGTTAAAATGTAAAGTAACTATTCATGATAATTTTATGTTAATATTTTTCTATTAGTTTTTGTTGTCATGATAAATGTGTGGCATGCAAAATTTTGTCTTGACAATGATGCCCACCACCTGAAATCCCCTTTCCTTGTCATTGTGAACCCTTCCTCCAACAAACCTATAAACTCAAACAAACCCTTTGAGTCTCGGTAATCCTTATAATGGGTGAGAGGAACATGATAACATAGATTTCAAGAATTTTTATGTATAAGAAGGTATATCCAAGTGAAATTCATAAATATACTAAGCTTTGTGGTGGAAACGTGCTCCCAAAAATTATAAATGGTTATTTTTAGCCATATTCTAGAAGAAAAACATCATGAGGAATCTATATGTAAGGTTTAAAGTCATATAAAGGTCGTGGATGGGATAATTGAAGAGGTTCATGGTAGTCACTCAAAGACTAATGAAATATTAAGAACATGCACAAAATCGTGGTAATTTTTTTAATAATGGATCAAATAAAACTTATAATGAAATGTTGAAATTATTAGGGAATTTTATAACTAGGTACAGACAAACGAGATGTTGCAAGAGTGCAACAATATAAAATCTAGTGCTCATATAATAGCAAATTTATGGTTTCAACTATATAACAATTATAATAATGACAAAAACTTTTACGGAATACTATTCCCAATTATAAATAGTCAATGATTAATATCAACTTATCATTAATCAATAAATAACTAATGTAAATGCATTATTAACCAAGGTAAACTAAATTTTACCTAACATTCCCCCCTTTAGATTTGCATTTCCTCAAGGGATGAGGAGAGGAACTCTTTCAACCACTCAAATTTTTCATGTGTAAGTGACTTGGTGAAGATATTTTCTTGTTCTTTAGCTATTGGAAAAAAATGAAGCTGTATATTTCATTTCAAGACATACTCGTGTATGAAATTTAACTATAATTGAATGTGCTTTGTTATTTAATAAAAAACTGGATTACGTAAAAGTTTGAGAACACCTTCATTGTCTACATACAAGGTTGTCAGAGCTTTTCATGTGGTATTTGAAGGCCTTAAAGTATGTGAGATATCCATAACACTTCGAGACAACTTCACCTGTATAACAATACTCATCTTCTCGTGGAAGAGTGAGAAAAAAATTATTTTTCTTGCTTCCCCATGATATTGGTGTAGATCCAAAAAGAATACAAACCACGAAGTGAATTTTCTATCATCAATATTGCTGCATGATCTAAATCTGAATATCCCGACAAGAAGAAATTGTTTTTCTTCTTGTATTCTAGACCAAGATCTACTGTTCCCTTGAGATATCTCAAGATTCACCTTATTTCCTTCCAATGAAAAACTTTTGGTTCCTACATGAACCTAGATAGATAGCTCACTACAAATATGGTATCTGGTCTAGTGTAGGTCAGGTAAATGAGATTCCCAATCAAATGTCGATAGAGAGTGGAATTTACCACATGATATGGATCTGAACAAGATAACTATTTTTTTTTCCACAGTGTAGCAATAGGTGCGTAATCCATCATCCTAATTTCTCGAGTGTTGTCTTGGTATACTTCAAATGAGAAACAAAGATGTGATTCTCTTATTGTCATACTTCCAATCCAAGAAAATAGTGCATCAACCCGAGATATTTCATGTCGAATGATTGGTTAAGATATTTTTCATTACATCAATCATCCTCACCGAATCATCGGTGATGACCAAATCATCGAAATAAACAACCACAATCACAATATCCCCCCTTTATTTTGAGGTAGATATTAGGATCGTATGGATTTCTAATAAATCCATGTTGTACGAGATGCTCATTAATTTTGATGTGCCAATCTTGGGGTGCTTGTTTAAGACCATATAGAGATTTCTTGAGTCTGCATATCTTTTCTTCTTGACCAAATATAATATATCCCTCAGGTTGAGTCATGTAGACTTCTTCTTATAAATATTCATTCGAAAGGAAATTGTTATTTTCACCTCAAGGAATTTCCAACTAAACTATGTAGCTAGAGAAAAGATCATCCTAATCATTTTCATCTTAGATATGGGAAAAATGTCTCCTCGTAGTCAATGCCTTTTGTTCTTACCCCTTTTACTAGTCTTAGTTTGTACTTGTCTATTGTCCCATCCACTTTGTACTTTGTTTTGAATATCCATCTACATCCAATGGGATTCTTCCTTGGGGAGATCGATAAGCTGCCAAGTGTTTTTTTCATCACCGATTGATATTCAACATCAAGGGAATCCTTTCAAGATTTTAATTATAGGTCTTCCTCGAATGTAGAGGGCTTCTCATATTTAATTACTCGACTCATCAAAGAAAATTTTACTTCTTTTTCTTTACTTCGATTCTATTGCTGGTGGTGGATGTATCTCGTGGAACATCCATTCTTGCATCTCGTAGCATGTTATTATACAATTTAGGCATATGCTTTGAACTGCTCCCATGGGTTATGGTATTATCTTATCATCACCATCATCCCCATCATCACTTTCACCATTTTCCGAACATCAATTTTTTTTTACAATTGGTGAAAAATATACATTAGGTGAGTCCAGGAGTAGAGTCTCTTCTTCCTTCTTCTCAAAAAACTCAAAGCATCTTTGTTGGTGTAGAATTTCCTAGTATTTGGATCCATCAATCTGCACTCTAGGAGTCTCTTCCCTATACCTAATGAAGATGAGTTTTTGTGATTTAATATCCAATTTATTTATGTTCTTCTTGGGTATGTGCATACTTTCTTTTCACCCAAATACTCTAAGGTGTGAAAAATATGGTTTCTGCTTTGACAATGATTCATGTGGCATTACTCTGTCAAGATAAAATGTTGAAACTCAGTTGAATAAACACACTATTGTCTTTACTTCTTCGACCTGAATGTCCTCGCTAGTCCATAATCATCGATCATGTATCACACCATTTCCATGATAGTATGATTTATTCTCTCAACAACACCATTCTATTTTGTGTGTGGAGGAGGTATTTTTTGATGAATCCCATAATTTTGTAGGTAAAATTTGAACTCATCATTAGCGAGGTCCCCCCTTGATTAGAGTAGAGAGTTCTAATGTGATGATTAGTTTCATTCTCAATAGCCACTTTGAATTTATTGAAGTTTTCAAAATATTAACTTTTCTTGCAAGAGAAAAATCTAGATTTTTCTCGAATAGTCATCACAACAAAAATGAAGTACGTTAATACAAAATGACTTAGTTTCATCGAATCAAATATCAAGTATGAAGAATATAAAACTTATCATGAGCACGATAATTACTTTTCCGGATAAATCTCTTTGTTTTTTCCCTCTACTAGGTAGTGATTACACTTATCTATATCCTTCATGAGAGATGGTAATCCCTCTACCATATTGCTCCAGAAAAGTGTCTCGAGATACCCGAACCGATATGACCAAGTCTTCGATGCAAAAACTGCGTAGAGGTATATTTCTTAGCCATAATTTGTTGATCATTTGCATGGAAAAATTCAAGCTGGAACATGCATCCTACGTTGGAGGCTTTTGCAACTATTTTTATCCTTGTGATTTATCTCAAGTTAAACATTTTCTTTCCGTAATGACTATTAAAGTAAAATTTTAGTTTTTGATCTAGGATTTAACTAACTAACAATATGGTTTTAGTCAACCCGGGGACATATTGTACATCTTATAATCTAAAGTTATGTGAACCAAGGGTTTGAGAAATGTTCCCAATCCCCTAAAATATATAAGAAGAATCATCACCTAATGAAACATGGTTTTTCATAAGCATGTCCCTCATTGAAATAAACAAGTCTCTTTGTCCATCCATGTGTCAAGTGTATCCCAAATAAACATACCATACATCACTAGATAATATGGAGGGTTCACTTGATTGAGCAAAGTACAAATAGTCTTCAAGATATCTAGCTATTCTTCTTCTTTGAATGATATTTCCTTGCTGATGGGGTTTTATTTTCCAGTACCCCTTCTTTTTCCCTTAATCATAGTTATAATTTCCCTTATAATATTTTTTGTTTTGAGGTCAAAAGTTTCTTTACGAACCTCTCTTATAATTATTATACCAACAATGTTTCAACTCATGTCCTCTTTTACGATAAGACATTTCTTCTTTTTTTGTTTATCCCCCTTGCTACTAGTTTTGGGACTTTTGAGAGTAATTAGGTTTTCCTTTTCCTTTCCATAACTAATGAGAATAAAGTTCCTTCTCCACTTCATTATCTTTATTATACATAGCTTCCTCTTGTTACGGTATGTTCACTAACTTGTCAAAACTAACCGTTGTATCTGACAAGTTTAGTGTTGTTAAAAAATGTAGGTATGAAGGAGGAGGTCTCTTTGAAAAATGGGAATGAGAGGTTCATTAGTGACTACTTCTTCTAGGGCTAGAATTGAATCCCTCAAGTCTGCAACTCTTCTCAAGAAATCTTCTATAATTTCATTGTGTTTAAATTTTAGTGTGTGTAATTGACTCTAAAAATTCATAATAACATTCTTTTTTTGTCCTTGTACATTGTGCTCACCTTATCCCATGCTTATTTGGTTTTTTGGCATCTTTAATGTGGGGTTTCACATCATTGGAAACTCCAAACAAGATGATTAGCTTGGCCTTCCGATCGAGATATATCAAACTATTTTTTGTTTTGTTGTATCGATTATTGATCTTCTTACAAGACAATTAACCACAGGTCCAAATCTCTTCCAACTCAAGTTATGTCTTGATTTTTGTCTTCCATGCTACATAGTTATTTCCTCCGAGTAGTTTTGAATCTATAAGAAATAACTTGGGGGCATTGGTGCCCATTTTGTGGAATAACCCGACAAAGGGTAAGGCTCTTATCACTCCAGTATATGGTCTCAAAATCTATATACCGTCGATCGATATAAAAACCTTTCTATATACGTGCCCTTCCAATATACCGGTTGATGTGTGGAAGAAGCTCACCCTTTCTATATATCCATCGGTAAATGAAATAGGCATTAGCGTATGTGAAAGAATCTGATATATGGTACGGACAATCACCAAAGGGTGCATGTGATTATTGAACCGGCTAAAAAATATATCCTCATACACGCTCGTAATTTTTCTATATAATCAGATAATTTCTCAATATGGATTTAATTCAAGCAATCATTCATAGATAAATGGGATGGCTCAAAGTGTGTGCAAATTTTCCTTTTCACTCCACATCAATTTGAAGGGTCGATGCTCAGGGAACATTATTGCAGCTATATTAGGCATTATGTGTAGTAGTAATCACTACAGCTTTACCTGAAAGTGCTTCTTAGAGGCACTGTTTATACCGAATGCTACGAATAAGATCAAATATCTCGTGAGTGATACAAAACAAAATTTCAATATTTTTTGGTACAAATTTCTACCTATTTTACAGCAGTTACAATAGTTTATGGTTGACTATGGAAACCTGCAAATTAGTACAATACACTGAAAAATACAATTACATACAAAATTCAAAAAAATTGAATGACAAGCAATTTTTTTTTGTTTTTCGGGGCCCTGGTGGCCTCCAAAGCTCAATACAACTTTGTGTGAAATTTTCTAAAATGGCTTAAAAGTAGTTTTTAAATGTCCCACCTTTGGAAGAAGTTTTCCAGGATAAAAATAGCAAATTTGGGAGAGAAAAAAATTGCCCTAAAATAGGTTTTTCTCCGCTAAAAAATAGAGGAAGGTTTAGAGATATGCTAAGTGGTTTAGTGGGCCTATAAAGTTGGAAGTTCTACCAAAAATGCCTCAAATATCAATATAGGTAAAAGGTTTGGCTCAGTGTGAAGGTCGAACGATGCACCACTCCCACCTAAAGCTTTGTCAATAACAAATACAATGCCCATGGGCATATGCTATTAAATGGAGCAATAGAAATTTATGAAATAACAATATTGACTAACCTTTCAAATAACTTGACATGGTTATTCGTGTGGTATTTTATTTATCTTTCATGTGGCTCGCTACATCTGATTTAGGTTTTCCTTACATGCATGAATGAACTTATTTGATAACCAAATTGATTTTTTTTAATGCAGCTATTTTTTTTGTTAATTCATTATTTTGTAAATTTGTTGATTGTTGTATTTCTATCTATCCAATATGACATTTACTTTCTACAGGTACTCACTAGGGGATTAATTGTGTGGCCCAATCGATCTATAGGTTTGTGTATTTGCGCGAAGAGGGATCAATAGGTGGCTCAAGTGATAATACAGGAGGGGCTAGTACTTTCAATGATAACATGACTGTGTAAGAGTCTCCAACTCACCGTTTTACTCATATCTCCTTCACGGGTTATAGTGGATCAATGATTCAATTTTTGGCTTGGGCCAGATGCATATCAACACTAATATCTTTGAAAAATTGCTTGGTGGGGATCCCACCGTATAGGCTGGTCTTGATCTTCTTAGAGTTGAAAGCTTCGCATCCAAAAATATCGGGTCTCTTAGAGCGGCTGGTCTATAGAAAACACCGCTCGAGTGTAGAGCTCATTCAAAAGCTTGGTTTTCTAGGTGGTCAACTCGATTAAATACACCCAATGTAGGAATGACATCCAAATCAATTTTCCTTAGCTTAGTGAGCTCATATCCTTGAAGCAACACAATTCACATTTGTAGTGATAATATCTATAACTAATATATTTAGAGACAAAACCCTTGATGGGGAAGTTTTTTTTTATTACATTTCAGAATATGATCAACTTTTAGGATGCAATTTTTCATGGTGCAAAGGGATGAAAGGAAAAAAATAGCTTTTATTTTACTTGGAGTATGCTAGGAGGCTTTGGGACTCCAAGGAGTTATTGGAAGTTGTTGGAGGTAACACTGGCTCTCCTGTGATGCATATTTATTCTCTAATATTTTTCCTCCTCTCCAACCTCTCTCCAACAAGGCCGGAGTATCAACCAACTCTAATACCAAATGAAAGATTAATAATATGGACAAAGCCTGATAATTTTATCAATAATGGATCAAATCAAACTTACAATGAAGTGCTACAATTCTTATAGGACTTGTAGAACCGAGCAAAGATAAATGAGATGTTGCATTAGAGAAATAATATACAATCATGTGCTCATATAATAGAAAATATACAATTTAAACTATATAAAAATTATAATAATGAAAAAATACTTCTACGGGAATACAATTCCCGATTACAAATAACAAATTATTAATCACAACTTACCATTAATTGATAATTAACTCAAGTAAATGCATAATTAACAAAGGTAAACTAAATTTTACCTAACAATCACATGAAGATATGTTAATGTATTTTGCAATAGGATCCATCTAAGAAAGACAAGGTCACTACCAATGCATGGAATGTAATCTCTAATGGAGAAAGTGATATTATTTTGAAGGTTCTGTTGTATATATCCCCCCCGGGTAAATATAGACAAATATAAGAATATGGAAATTAAGGAAAATTGAAATCCTTCATTTCGGGTTTTGAAATTGCATTGCATGGGTGAAAACCTGACATTTATTATATCACAAAGTGCCTCTAGTGCATAGCAGAAGGTGTCAACATGTGAAAATTCACGCCCTGGTGAGGGTTGGGGATGCACAGCACAAAGTGTTACCATGCAAAAATTTACGCCCTAGCATAGGTTGGGTGTACACAACACAAAGTGTCAACATGTAAAAATTTGCACCCCAGGTGTAGGTTGGGGGTGCACAAAGACAAAGTGTTGACATGCAAAAATTCGCGCCTTGGTACACGTTGGGGGCACATAGCACAAAGTGTCGACGAGTGAAAATTCACGTCCCGCACGAGGTTGGGGGCACACAACACAAAGTTTCAACATGCAAAAATTCACACCCAAGGTGCAGGTTGGGGGGCGCACAACACAAAGTGTTGACATGCAAAAATTCATGCCCAAGGCGCAGGCTGGGGGTACACATCAAAAGGTGTCGACATGTAAAAATTTGTGCCCAAGGCGCAGGTTGGGGGCGCACAACACAAAACATCAACACTGCACTTTCAGTTCCTATGGCACACTTAAGAGTATATTGACATGAGGATAGTTACACCGAGGCACATCTTTAGGAAGTGCAACATTTTGATCGTTGACACCGAGGCAAACATCTTTAGGAAGTGCAACATTTTGATCGTTGACTTACCCCTCTGAACCAAATGCAAAATGCGATTTTGGGTTTGCTAGGTTTCTCAAATAATGCAAATTAAATACCGGTGGTTGGGGTAGTTTGGAAATATTCCAATGGCTTCATTTGAACTTTTTGCACACGAAGCTCGAGTGAATTTGTGGATTCACTAAAGGTTGCACTTTTCGGAGTGTAAGCTTTTGGACAAGGTCCTCTCTGTGAAAATGTGACTCTCCTCATGTTTCATATCTTTTGCAATTAATGGTGAGAATAATTTCTTCCAAAGTTTATGCAAAATGCAATTCACCATTTTTTTTATGGTTTAGAGGAATAAAGAATGACCTTCAGGTTTCTCACCTACCACCATAATGAGATGAATTAAATACAATGTTATTTTGTGTTTAACTCGTTGAATCCATGGCGGTGGTTGGGGTAGATTTGGAATTTCTCTCTCTTCCATCTATCATTCTTCCCATGTAAATTGTAAGGAGGGTCTTCTTTAAAGGTTTGACATTCTTTTTGCCCCTCCCTTCTTCTCTTTGGCGAGGTGAATTTGTGGATTTCAAACCTCCCATCTAAAACCTGTAATGCAAATTTTCCTCTTGGAAAAGATTTTGTGCAACAAAACCCTTTTGTAGTAGTAGTATTGTATCAATATTCCATGGCATTAAAGAAAATAATACATGTACCACTATGAATGATTCTCAACCCTCTCGTGTTCATTGGAGATGCATCCTCCTCATGTTTCACCGCAAATCTAGTTATTTGTGCATGATCTTCTAACTTCAACTTGCATTTTAATGGTTTGTGTTTATTGGCAAGATAGGTGTTTCTTCATTCTTAAGGCTTTGAATTCTGATATTTCTATGTTATCACTCTATTTTAGTTTAGGTAGGGCTGATTTTTATGCATTTTAAGTTGGCTCCTATCTCCTTGCACTAGTCGAGTTAGATTAGGTTTTGAGTAAACCATCTGCATTTTTATGTGTGCATCTAAATAGAGGAATAGGAACTTATTTATCAGCGACCTTCATTCGGAGATATTTCCTTATTCCCAAGTTCCCACACTTGGGACATCTCAGCCAAAAATACTCGCACTCCATGTTTTGTGGCATGAATCAAACACTTTCACAAGATCAAAAGTCTCAACCCATCGAGTGATCTACAACCTTCTATCACTCATAAGGTCATGGGTAAGCAAAATCAGCTCCCAAACATGATTCAAACCACCTTGAAAACCAACTCAATAGTTTTGGCATGCCCATGCATAAGAAAGGACCAAGAGGTAAATCCACAAATAGATGTTTCAAGGAATTTCAAGAAAAGACACATGTGAACATTTGGACTTAGATATTGTTTTGTGTTTAACTTGGTTGAATCCAACCTTCTTCACTTTCTGCTACTTAGCCTCATCATGGAGGAAAACAAGGTAAAGTTTTAAAGCCCCTCCATTCTATGTTTCATTAATCATTTGGGGATAAACTAGTACACAATTTCAAGATTGATTCTAGGGAAGTAGTTACACTGGTGCCCAAGAAATAGCTGATCAGTGAAATGGGGAGGGTAATTAGATGGGAAAGCTCGAGAAATTAAAGGTTTGAATCTTATCTTGGGTGTATTTGTCTATTAATTGAAACCTATCACTATGCTTATCAAGGTGAGAGGTGAATTTTATCTAAAGAGAGGATAGGTATTGGGCCAAAGCAGCAATAATCAGATCAAACCATTTCTTTCACATTAGATGTCAGCATAAAATAGTTGACCAAATCAATCCCACTGTTTGTCCTATTAGCCTTCAAGAAGATTATCAAAGCATAGATCAGGGTGGTGAAAGTTGGCTCCATGAGCAATTGAGCCCATCCTATGCTAAAGTGGCACCGAATGAATTTCAGGGATGAGGTATGCCAAGCAATAATCAGATCCAAACTTTGCAAACTTTCACATTGGCGTCATAGTCCTAGCCAAATCAATCCCCATGAGCATTTGATCAAGAAGATTATCCATCATAGATGAATGCTTATACAAAATCCTATTCTCAATCAATGGGAAAGCAAGGTACATGCTTTTGATCCCTAAAGATAGGAGTGCATTACATACATTGAAAAACCATCTTATTCTAGCATTTTCACCCAAACCAGGACCACAATGGATAATGCATGACAATGAGATAAAGGAGTAGGCAAGGTGCGTGGAGGAGGAGTTATCTTGATTTCACCTCATGCATCAAATATTATTCAACTTTCCATTTCAAGTTTTCTGTTCAAACAACACATCTAAATATGAGGCCTTGATTCATGGACTTCAAAGGGCTGGAGAAAGGGCATAAAGAACTTCCTTGTAGTGTTTGGGGATGTTCAGCTAATCATCAGGAAGTTAGGGGACAACATGCTTCAAAAATGACCTCTTAGAGGAAGCTGAAGAACAAGGTATGGGACCTCGTTGAGGATTTCAAATCTTTCAAGATTATGTCCATACCCAGGGAAGAAAAATGAAGTTCTGAATAGGCTCGCATGAGTGGTTAATTCGAGCAGTTTAATCTGGTTAAAAACATCAAAGGGAAAAACACAACCACATATGCATGTGATTGTGAGGCCATTAGTTCAGATAATAACACAAAGCTGGCAGTGTTTGAGAACAATCAATGGATCAATTTTTTACAATAAGATGCTGAATTCTTAGTTAGGAATTAGGATAGACTAGAGCATCAGTACGAGGATCAAGTAGTGCAAGCGTAGAAAATAAGCTTCCTAAGGGTTTAGTAATGTTGGAGTCTATCTTGAACCCTAACGACCCGTTCCGTAAGGAAAATGCTAACATCAAAGTCAAGAGAGAAGATTAAGAGCCAATTCTAGTTGGCGAAGAAAAACACTTCAAATTGGTAATGTGGGCGAAAATCGCAAGAAATCAGGTTTCAGATGCTTCATATGTGCTTTGCCAAGAATTTCCAGATGTCTTCACTTAGAGCTATGAAGTCTTGAGAGGATTCATTCGAAGTTGGCAACATACCATAGAGGATTTCTATCGGATATAAGCCATCGGGAGGAATTAAATGCTAAACTCTGAGTCAAGAGAGAAGATTAAAGAGCCAATTCTAGTTTCCGAGAGATCAAATTGGTAATTCAGGACCTTTAATGAAGAAAGAGATAAAGAAAGGACATGGCTAATAAAGGCAAACATTATATTCCCGATCAAGCACTCAAGTGGTTTGCAAACTTTCTTTTAGTCGGGGAAGAAGAGTAGAGAAATCAGGTTGTGTGTGGACTTCGAGACCTCAATGGGCATCTCTCAAAGACCATTACCCACTTCCTTGATGGAACAAATATTGCAAGTGGTGTACCCATTGGTAGATTCTCTCCAGATGGCTACTCGGGTATAATCGGATAATGGTGAAAGAGAAGATGACCAGTTCAAGACAAATTTCCCACCAAATATATGCCTTAAGAGGTGCCATTTGGGCTATCAAATTGGAGCCACTTTCCAAATGGCGATGGATATGGAATTGGGATATATCAACAAAATAGTTTTGATATATCTTGAGTTCAATGTATTCTCAAAAATGTAGTAGATCACCTCTTTCATTTGAGGCGGTTTTCAAAGGTGTAGAAGATTTTGGGTATCATTGAATCCCAAAAAATCGTAATTAGCTCACGAAGGAAAACTTCTAATAGTTTCAAAGGAGGGGTTGATGATTGACCCGAAAAGAGTTGAAGCAACTCGAGCGTTTCATTTACAAGTCATAAGAAGGCTCTTCAAAGCTTCTTAGGAAAGATCAATTTTTTCCACAGGGGCTTGATCAAAACATTGGCTCTTGTAAATTCAATAAAATTGATGTTAAAGAAGAGCATGGAATTTAAGTGGACGTAAGAAGGTAAGGAAAGTTTTGAGGCAATAAAAGAAGCTATATCTCAAGCTCGACTCTCGTTAATCGAAGACTTCTCCAAGGATTTCATGCTATATGCCTTCGTGGTGGAGACACAATTTTTGCAATCTTGGTACATGCAAAGAGGGGTTAGAACAACTAGTTGCTTTCTTGATCGAGGCTTGGAGGAATACGAGGAAGGTACCTTTCATTCCATGTCCTTGTAGTTATCGAGTCTTAAATAATTCAAGCACCTGGTCTCAGTAAGCTCCAATTGTTGGTCTCTCACAGTCAAGGACTTCAAACAAGGATCTAAATGAGAAACATGTAGGATGCATCACTCATGTAATGTCCTTCCATTGTCAAGGCATGAAACATGGTGATAGCGATAAGATGACGAGGTCAATTAGTAGCCTTAGTCGGAAGAACTGATGAGATATCTTGGTATTATAGGATTAAAACAAAAAATCTACTCTATAAACATTCCTACTACCCTCTAAAATGAGAAAAGCAAAAAGGTTTACCCATTGTAAATGGTTTTGTTCAAAAAGACATCAATGGAGATTTCATTAGGAAAGGTAAAATTGAGAGAGTGTTACGAGATTTTCATGATGGAGATTCAGAGGACATTTTTCCCCATAAGTAATAGCTCTGTAGATAATGAAGGCAAAGGGTATTATTGGCCCATAATGTTCGAGTTCCCTGGAAAGAAAGTGCAAGAGATCGCACTCTTCACAAGCAAAGAAAGACTAGCGCAGCACTTCCATTGCACCCAATTTTGGTTTTTATGCAATCTTGGACTTAAATCGGTCATCAATCCAAACTGCCAAGGATGGATTCTCACAAACAGACTTTTAACCAAGTGGACCAAAGCATGCTGCTCGAAAGAAGCAAATGAGTCTAACATACTAGACTTTTATGAAGGAATAGTGACTTGGTGATCGGATATCATATCGTGCAATGCATTTGAATTCATATGTTCCGGGTTACGGTGGGCTATCAAGAATTATTTGAGCACCTCTTCATTATTACCATGCCCACATAGAATTTCTAAGAATCGGCAGATGAAAACCAAAGGACATGGCACACCAAGCTAAAATCACATTATGGGTCAGGAATAATGCTAAAGAGTGATCCCATACAAAGTTGATCATGGGAAAAGGCGCCTAAATTGTTGTATATTGGAGTTGTCGAGTTCTCAATGGAGACCAAGTATGTAGAGTAAATAAGAAATAGAGAACATACGAGTTTAAAAATTGAGAAGAATATGATAAAATTAAGGAAAATTGAAATCCTTCATTTTGGGTTTTGAAAGTGCATTGCATGATCAAAATCTAACATCCCCTAAATATTGCATCACCAGGAAGGCATTGCCTCTGACCTCTTGGACAATACTCTACATGAAGGTGTTGCCTTCCAATCATAATTGCGAAAGAACTTTGCAAAATCTATCTTAAACATTTTACTAAAAGCCCTTGTAAATATTAGCCTAGATTTCAATTCCTCTAAGGTGGATGCAGTTGTAGTTAGGTTTCAGAAAAAAGTGCATGTCTCGGGTTGAATTTCTCAAATTCTACATGCTCTCGAAGAAGGAGTTGCAATATTTGGGATCGGATATCATTGGTTTCAAGTTATTGCTTATGACTCCATGCCACAGATTTCTAAAAGGGCAGTGATCTTCTACTAACATGTGAAAATTCACATCTCAAGGCAAAGTATAGACAAATAGAAGAATATGGAAATTAAGGAAAATTGAAATCAAAGTGTTTTGACATTGCATGATCAAAAATCTAACATTTATTGCATCACCAAGTGCCTCAAGCCTTGCAGTTGAAGGTGTTGACATGCGAAAATTTGCACCCGCGCGTCGGGTGCCGAGAGAGAAAAAATTCACATGCTAAGCGCCCTTGTTTAGGTTGGGGGCACACAAAGTGTCAACATGTGAAAATTCACATCCAAGCACAAGTAGGCGAACATAGCACAAAGTGTTGACATGTAAAAATTCATGCCCAAGGCATAGTTGGGCGCACAACACAAAGTGTCGACATACTGCAGCACACGTTGAGGGCGCATGTAGAAAGTGTTGACATGAAAATTCATGCCCAAGGCGTATGTTAGGGGCACACAGCACATGTGAAAATTGTCACATTCTAAAATTTCGACATTCTAAAATTTGTGCCCAAGGTGAAGGTTGGGGGCACCTGACACAAAATGTCAACACCACATTTTCAGTGCCTATGGTGCACTTAAGAGTATGTTGACATGAGGATAGTTGCGCCAAGGCGCATCTTCAGGAGGTGCAACATTTTGAGCATTGACACCCCGAACCTTACAGAAAGCAAACCCTGATGCAAATATTCAAATGGCCATAACTTTTCACAGGGAGCTCGGATTCACGCAAAGTTTGAATTTTCGGAAAGCTTAATTGGGTGAGAACAAGTTCTTCAAAAATGCAAAATACAATTCACCATTTTTGGGGTTTTCTAAGGTTCTCACCTACCACCATAATGAGATGAATTAAATGCAATCTGGAGGTGGTTAGGGTAGATTTGGAATTCCTCTCTCTTCCATCTCTCATTCTTCCTATAAATTGTAGGGAGGGTCTTCTTTCTAAAGGTTGGACATTCTTGTTTTTCCCCTCCCTTCTTCTCTTTGGCAAGTGAATTTGTGGAGTTCAAACCTCCCATAAAAAATTGTAATGCAACTTTGCCTCTTGGCATTTTGTAGTGTATTGTATCAATCTTTGGAGAAAATAATGCATGTCTGTGGATGATTCTCAACCCTCTCTGTGTTCATTTGCATCCTCCTGATCTTTCACTACAAATCCGGTTATCTGTGCATGATCTTGCATTACATTTTAATGGTTTGTGTTTATTGGCAAGACATGTGTTTCTTCATTCCTCGGTGCATCACCTTTGTTAGTTTAGGTTTATTTTTATGTATTTTCTTACCCTATCTCCTTGGCAAGTTAGATTAGGTTTTTGAGTAAACCCTCTGCATTTTTATGTGTGCATCTGAATAGAGGAATAGGAACCGGCCTTCATCCGAAAGCTTTCCCGATTCACAAGGTCCCACACTTGGGAAAAGCTCCATCTTATGTAATCACACTAAGAGTCTCAACCCATCAAGTTGCAGACATTCAGGGGTGTTGTGATTCACCACCAACAGTTCTAGGAATTTCATTACTAGCTAAGAGCTATGAAAATAGTGAAAAGATAGCTCTTAAAGACCTCTACATGTTAAATGTATCATTTTTATCATAACACTCACTTCTATTTGTTGTAGTTTTGTTAAATAATGTTACTTATATTTTCCAAAATTGTGATTAAGCCTAAAAATCTTCAATCATTAGGTCCTAAAAATGATGCGTATGGATTTAGTAGGTTTTTAAAGTTGAAATTATATATTTTTGTTACCATAGAGCTCCAAGTTTTTACCGGGATTGAATAGGCATTCCAATGTTCTGATTTTACATTGATATGATGACATCAACACAAACCTTAAGTGAGATGCATGATTTTTGACCACATAAGTCCCCTATCATATTTCCCTTTGTTCTAGGGTATATCGGGCTTACGAAACATGTATACCATTTGTTAATAAATTTTGCTTACGTCACTTGTAGTGCATAACTTGTGTCCTATGCATGTTTTCAAGTTTTTAAAATGATAAATTCCACCCATGGAATATTTTCCAACACCTGTTATCCCTTAGTCATGTTATCCAAAATTCACCCCTCAAGGTAATTTTGATAACATGCATTAAATTCTCAAGTCCCAGGCAAATAGATTGAGTCAGGGGAAAAAGTCATGTTTTTTGGGTCCCCTCAGAATTTTCTAACTCCCATGTCCAAGAAGGAGGGAGCAAGTTCCGAGAAAATGTAAGAAAAATTGCAAAAAACAGGCTCGGGCCAGGAAAAATCACGAAAAATGGCTAAGTCCTAGTCCTAGAAGCATTTGGGACAAGTGGGACAAAAAGGCGCGGATCGGCCGAAATGAGCACAGGCGGCCCCGGAAGCAATTGGGACATCTGGGACAAAAGTACGCGGCGGGCGCGAAAAGCCGATCTCGGCAAAAGAGAGAAAAATTGGCTAATCTATTTGAGAGAGATTGCCTTTGGGACAAGCGGGACAAAAGATCACGAACCGAAAGGCCAGTGGGCGAAATGAGTCAAGCGGCAAATGAGCAGTCACCGGGACGCCAGGGGCCAAAAGTACGTGAACCAAATGAACCGGCCGAAATGAGAACTTTTGTCCCGAGCAGTTGGGACAAAGGGCGCGAGCCGCCGAACCGGTGAATTTGTCCCAGGCAGTCCAAAACCAAATGGGACATATGAGCTGAAAATACTGCGAACCGGCCGGGTTCCTAAAAATGGGAAATTTCAGCACCGAAACCAAATGGGGCAAAGGGACGGCGGACGCGAAATTTGAAATGGCCAAAGGCAGGGAAGAAAAGTCAACGTTTGGTCCGGAAACTTCAAACGGCCATAACTTTTGACTCCGAGCTCCGATTTTCATAAAATTGGACTTTCTAGAACGAGCACGACGTCCTCTACGCCACAAAAATTGGATTTCTTAATTTTAATGAGGGTAGATATATTTAAATAAAAGAAACATGTTCGGCTCCAGTCAGTCAATGCTCATTCCCGTCAAATGACGAAAAAACGCCTTTCGCAGGACCCAAAATTGCCCACACTCGGGAAGGCCATAACTTTTGCATTTCTCAACGAATTTGCACAAAATTGGTACCGTTGGAATTGTGGTTCGAGTCCGATGCACATAAATAAATAAATTCCAGTTTTGATCAGAAATTGATTGAGATTTTTAAGGAAACGTGGCCGGGTTCGAGCAATGTTGTTTTATTTGGTAGGCGGGAGTGCAATTAAGAGGCATGGTCATCATTCTTTCTCTTATGCAGCACATGGGATGGTATGGGAGCCTTTTGCAAGTAATGGAAAACCTTTTCACTCAATTTAATGCCTCTTACAGTGGTTGAAGGACAGATTTCGGGATTTCCATTTTCCCTTCTCTTTTCCTTCTCATTTTCTATAAATTGGAGTCTTGGGTTCATTGTAAAGAAGAGAGTTTTTGGGTAACAAATCTCTGTCAAAATTGCTTTGTGAAGCCAGTGTGTTGTAGGCCCTTGTAGTGGACTCCTTGCATGGTGATCCAGGCCCTTATCTTGTAATAGATTGAACTGTGCATATCATGAAGCAATAAAATACCAGTTTGTGGATATATCTTCCCCTGCTGTGCTTTCTTGCATTCTTCTTGCCCCTTTGATCCTTCTATGAGAATATTGTGTCTATCTATTATGTTCTTGCAGGAATTCATTATCATTGTGTGTGCTTGAAATATTACTATGAATGCATTTTGCTAGATTATGGAGAACTGTCATCACCTCTTCTAGTGTGCACTTTGCCTCTGTATTTCACACATTTGGAGACTACTCTCCCATCCTCCTTTTCTGGTGTATCACCGCTTTAGTGTAGGCTTTCATTTTATGTATTCTCTTTCCCTGGTCCCTTGGAAATTTAGATTAGAATAGTTAGCTTATCCTGCATTAGAGTAGATTGTGGCAGGTAGTTTAGGAGCAAGAACCAGCTTTCTCTGGAGGTCTATCTCAAGTACCAAGTCCCACAACTTGGAGATAGTACCCATGTTATCCAATCACACTGTGAGTTCAAATACATGCACAGGGGTGCTGTGATTCGGTGATAACAAGTCCAATGGGACATTCAAGACAAAGCGTTTGACCACCACATCCATCTAGCCTCGGTCATATCAAGAACCCCATCTCAACTCCTAAGAGCATGTTTGTGGACCATACATCTATCTCCCTTGTTCCCACATCATGAAACATGTAAAAATCTCATACAAATTTCAAATTAGCATCCCCATTATCCCTTCACCTCATTTGGCCCCTATTCTCATCAAGTGCAACTCTCACACTCTAACCCCTAACCGAAGCTTGCATTAAGCCTTGTTTTGTTAATGGTGATTTAAATTGCTAAAGGACAGAAATGGTTTAAAATCAAACATTTAGCCATTTTTGAATATTTGAAATTGATATTTTCGATTAAAAATACCAAATACATGTGATTATAGTGCTAAAAATTTTCAAAAACCTACATGCTTGGAAAAATAATTTTTCCAATAACTCAAAATGCTTACATTTGAATCTCTAGAAATTTTAATAACACCTTCCTCACAAGAATGCCTTTATTTCGAACAAATATTGCCTCTTGATGGTTTGAATAAATTTTAGTGGCAATAATGAAAATGTAGACATAGAACTTGAATTTTCATATCTAGACAAATATGAGAATTAAAAACCCCTAAAATTTGCACCAAAGCATCATAGATTGAAAACAAGTATTTTAATACTACTCGATCTTATTCCCCCATCCAAAAGACAATTTACTAAAAATATTATTTTTTTCCCGAGGTTCTTGTAATGCCCGTCCTTTGTTCACTCCCAGCAAGGCGTTGACTTTGTCCCAATGACACGGGCTCCAAAAATGATAAAATACAATTTTTTTGGCCTTGGTAGCTGGAAGTGGTTGAAGCGTCTCTTCCTTTTATTAAATTTTCGGATTTGCAAATCTCCTGTTGACTCCTTTCTGTCACGTGGTCTGCCTGTGGTTTCTGCCCAAAACCACGAATGCTTGTTGTGCTCCATCAAATGCTGAAACAGATGAATTGCTTCAGCGTGTTCTGGACAACGGATTCATTAATGGTGAAATGAAGGTCTGTCTCCCTAAGGTTGCAAGGGTGGGTTTGGCTTCTCATAACCGTGCTGTGCAGGCAGTCCAATGGAGTCGCAGGCTGTTCTTGCTACGTTTTTTTTTTTCCAGCTGTGGGGTCGTGTATAGTTTAGGGCCGAACGTTTTGAAGTTGGATGCCTTCGCATGGTGGCAGCCTCCTGTTCCTTCCTCCCTGCTCGTGGAGCCCAGAGAGAGTTGTGTGACTGCTGCCACAGGGCGATCCCAAGGAGCCGTGGGTGTTGAATCCTGAAGTTCTGGTTGCACGCGACCACACAGTCGTGATCAGTTGTAGCAAAATCTTCCAGCTGTAGTGGATGAACGAGGTAAAGTTTTGGTTGAGCTTTGTCCTTCCTTTTCATTTTGGAAAGTTACTCCAGGCGATTCTGACATGAAAGGCTAAGGGCCTCTTAGCCAGGCGGCAGGTTTGTTGCAGGGTAGTAGAAGCCTTTCTGAGCGCTTCCAGCTAGTAGGACGACCAACCATGTTGTTAGCTGCTCAGGTTCGACTGCGTCCTCAATTCGGGATTTCTCCTTTAAGATATTTTTATCAAAATCGATTAAGTGACAGTGAGAGTGTTGTCAGGAGACCCGATGAAGTTTATTACAGAGATTCTCTGTTGAGACTTTACTTGTCTTACGCTGTAACGCATGGAAGAGAATCTCTTAGGTGTGGATCTGTATCATGTCAGAATATTCATGAAGCACGTTTGCTTTGCTGCAGTTATGGCGCTTGCTTTTTGTGTTGGTGACAGATCACACCCACAGGCACAGGAGATCTATGCAATGTTGGAGAAAATGTCTTGGGAGATGAAGGTAGCAGGATATTTCTCAAACCCAGAGCTTGCACTGAGTCGTTTCTCCAAAACCGATTCGTGACAGTGAGGGTGTTACCAACAGGCCTGATGAAATTTATTTACAAAGAGTCTCTATTGAGATCTTACTTGTTGTAGGATGTAACTCATGGAAGAGAATCTGATAGGGGCGGATCTGTTTCATATCAGAGTATTCATGAAGCACAATTTGCCTTGCAACTATATGAGCATCTTCTACGAGTCACTATGTTGGCAGGCATAAAGGGTGCTGATGGAATTATCACACTTTCAAGCTACAGCTGAAATGTTTTCACCGAGTGTATGTTGCTGTCCTCAATCTAATGAAGGAAAAGGTTTATCCATCAATAAGATAGATGCCTACCAGAGCCAGGAGTGTGATGTAATCAGTTTATTTTGTGTCCAAGCTTCAAATCATGGGGTTGGCTTTGTAGATGATATTCGCCGCATGAATGTGGCACTGGCACGAGCTCGCAAAGCAGCTGCATTGAAGCAATCTAGTGACTGGTCAGCCTTAATTGAGGATGCTAAGTCTAAGGACTGTTTTATGGATATGGAGTCTGTACCAAGAGATTGTTTTTGGTTATAAGCCATCTCCTTTTGCTTTGTCTCAAACTAGGGCTGCTCCTAATATGAGAGCACCAAGGTTAGGAGGTCCAAATTAGAAACAATCAGATGCATATGGAGATGGTGGAGGTGTTTGGATGTATGACGAAGGATTAAGCTCAATTGCCAAAATGGGACCTACAGAAGTTCTAGGGCTGATCTTGGAGCGGTGTTGGGAGAATGATGGCAAGCATTTTAGACCACCCACCCTGGCTGTGAACTCCTACCTGTGCCAACATGAAGATGTTCGATGTTTGGGCGCACAACGAGCTTGAAGAAAATGGATTTAGGCTTCGGTTGCTGTTGCAGGCCCGTTCATCTTGTCATCGACTGCGGGAGCTTAATCAGGCACGATATTCTCTATACCATTAATTCTTATGCTGTTATTTAATTGAATCACTAAATAACTCTACTCTTCATATTATTGTCTCGTGTGATGGTATACTGTTTGGTTTCCAGTTCCCTTGCTCATTTGTATTCTTTTTTGGCGTTAGAAATGATTGCGCTGGTTGAAGCCTCTATATTGTTTCTGGGTTTTAATAAATGTTAGTTGGGTGAACTTTGTTCTTAAGTCTAATAAAACAAAAGAGGTGGGGGTCCTGTAATGAACACCCCCTAGTTCCTTATGTTGGTCTCACGATTTGAATGTTTTATCAAACATTGTTGTTGGACTCAACCTTATAGTTCCTGTCTTGTTCTTATTCTTGTTTCGGTTCGAGATCTTAGTTCTGGGTTATGTCGAGTATTTGCGAATTAGGGATTGAGTACTGCAAGTGCATTGTGTATAGGTGAATGATGCTTTTCCTGCCTCTATCCTTTTCTTTTAGTTTCTAGTAACCCTTCCCGGTTGACTTGGTGTGTGCTTAGCTTGACTGATTATCGATTTGAGCTAAGTTGATATTACTTTCAACTAGGTTAGTTGCTTTTGTTATTTTGTTTTGAATCGCTCGAAGAAATACTTTTATTCTTCAAGTGTCATGTTTGATTTTCATAATTGATATCAATTCAAGTTCACCGTTTGGAGATTGTTGTCTTTGGAACCACCTTCTCTCCCTTGGTGACTGTTGTATGTCTTGAGGAATGTAGCTGAACCTATGGAATGTTTTCTTTTGACGATACTCACATTTCTTTTGGATAGCTTAAAATGTTAGAGGAAATACTCTTTTTCGTACCTTGTTTTGTTTCACACATGTTGGAGGATACGAGATCTACTGGATCATTATTGAGGAAATTTTCAAATCTTAAAATTGGGATGTTGGTTTTATGCATAAGAAATTACCCTACGTTTTGCTCCGTAAAGATGCTTAAATTTCATCCTCCTGTGACTCATAGGTTGGTGTGTTTGGAAACTCTTTGGTTGACTGGGTTTTGTGGTGATCGTTGTGATACGACCTCCTTGCTGTCATTGTAGTAGAATGGTTATGTATTGACCAGAAAGGTTTAAGTCAACTTGTTGTTGACGACAGATCCTTTGGAAGCTATGTATCTTGTGTCGTGTTCTTGCGAATGATTGAGTAACCCTCCTGTAAGATTTATAATGGATATGTTTGGTCTTGTCAAGTTTGTCCTTTTTCTTAATACATTCTCTTGATTAGAAGAAAGTCTAATAGAAGGATTGTTAGGATAGGATGTGACCCATGCGAGGTCATTTGTGCGTTTCATCCCTTTCTTTCCATTTTTTTTTAATCTGTACTGACATAAAATTAACTGTTATAGGCACATCATCTTAATATTAATAAGTCATGTTGGTTTAGATATCCTCATGTCGATTGATTGTTTGGGATCTTCCAGTGGCATAGTGAATCCTTGGCTTGGTGAACTAACTTAAACAAATAGGGATAGATTACGTTTGAAATTAATTCTCTTCCTGTAATTGTTTTTGTTTCGAAATGTTATCTTGTTTAAATGACGGTCATTATTGTGATATGGGTGTAATTCACTATGATGTTTATTAACTGCTCCTATGTGAAAATGATAATTGAATAGAGTTAGTGCCATCCCTTTTATTTAGGCATTTTATGTTTTTGGACAGCTCTTTAATTGCTCTTGTTTAGACTCTTGGATTATTGTTTTCTTCTTCACAGTGCTTTTCTTCCTTGAAACAGTTAGATAACAACATATTGTCTTAATGTTATAGCTTTTATCGTGCTCAGTTCTTGCGAACTGACATGTGCTAACAAATGTGCAGATGGATTATGCGAGTAGACTAGAAGAAAAGAGTGTAAAAGTTTCATCTGTACCATTATGAAGTTCCTTGTAAAAAAATGTCCAATGTGTTGTAAATTGTGTAACATTGCTTGTAAAGAGTTGATATGACCTCTTGCCTTGTATTGTTTGGTAATGGTGAAATAAAGTGTCTTGTTCTTGTGTAGTTAAGCTTGAAATTATCCTTGTGAGAAATGGCATTCAATCTTTACATTGATATGAGTATTGTAAAACTTTGATCTTGAGAATAAATTATTAAGTTAAATCTTTCTAAGACTTAGCGACAATATTTTATAAGCAAAGTAAAATGAGTCGGTTAACCCTTAAAGAAGCTAAACAAAAATAATGATTTTATATTCAACAAATAAATGTAAAGGTGATCTATTTGAAATCAAATAATTCCATGAGTGATCAAAATGAAAACATCCTTTGTGAGGTAAACTTTTATTAATCGATACCCCTAGCTAAACTAGCGAACACTATCCCTTTGGGGTGAACTCTTAAACAAGCTTAAAGGAAAACAATGGTTAGTTTCTGGAAGATATTAAGATTTAGTAAGTAGGAGAAGACTTTAAGTGAACTACTCTTCAGTGTATAAGAAATTAACTCAGTTGGTGAGATGAATTTGTGCAAACCATATATTGATTTCCTTCTGAAAACTTAAGTCATGAGCTAAAGGGTGTCTTACCAAAATAAATAAACCCTAACCATTTCTTCACAACACTTGCCTAGCAGGAGTGTGTCATGTGGATTGGACTTTCATGTTGTCTTGTCAAAAGAAAAATAAATTGTCTTTGATAAGTGTGAACGTTTCCGTGCTGACCTTGTAGTCTTCCCCGTAACAAATGATTCCAAGTGTTGATTGTAACCTTGTGACGACATGTTGTGTCGTGTTGAGTCAAAGCAAGTCAAAAAAAAGTTATCCTGTATTTCACTGTGTAGTTCTTGTGTTGGTAATTTTGGTGCGCTAGGTTCTCGAGATACTAAAAGAAGTTTTTTTTTTTTTAAAACACGTCACTTTCTCGAGTCACCATCAACACTTTCATGACAACACCACTAAAAAGTTGTAACGACCCAAAAAATCCACACACGAACAACACAGAGAAATAAAGGATAACTTTTTTTTTGACTTGCTTAACACATAACATGATGCAACATGTCGTCACCAAGGATACAACTAACACTGTGAACAACTTGATACAAGGATGGCCATAAAGATAGCATGGAAACGTTCACACCTATCAAGGACAATTTACTTTTTCTTTTTTTTACAAGACAACATAGAAGTCCAATCACAGAACACACTTACAGTTAGGGCCAACCACAATGAGATATTCTTGAGGGTTATTTATTTTTAAAGGACATCTTGCAATTCTTAGCTTACGTTTTCAAGGAGGCTCAAGATATGATTCATACAATTCATCTTACCAAGCTAAGTTTATTCTTTTGACACTGAGTAATTATCCTTAAATCTTCTCTATTATGACATTTATTTGCTTAATTCGTTTATCAAGAAAAAGGAGTATTTAAATTCCACAAGGCCATCTGCTCACCACTAACGCTACTAAGATTCGTTCTTGCCCACAAGACAACATGGTTTTAAGTTCAACACACTTAAGAGAAGAGATACAAGGTGCCTTGAAAAGGGTTAGAGGGAGAAGGTCGAGATGAAACATCTTTAGGACCTCATTAGTTATTGCCAGTATTTAATTGAAGCTAGGGCTCTTAACCAGAATTATCAACAACTTTACTTAGGCTTCGCTAAAAGTATTAACAAGGAGTAAAAATTTACTTTCCAAATGGCGGTGAGAAAGATGGTGAGGTCTCCAATTTGTTTTCTCTGGCTTATTAAATCTTATCATCTTCAAACAACTAACAGTTCATTTCACCTTAGGGTCATTTTACAAATTTCACCGTAAAAGGAATAATGTTCACTAGAGGAGCTAGGGTTATCATGATATAAAGTTTACTTGCAATGATAGTCCTGCCCTTGTTTACTTAAAGAATTTCTTGCTCTCAAGTTGGTGACCCCTACGTTACTTTATTTGAATACAACTTTTAATTTAACTTCCAGAAGTATTAAACAATCCCATGTTAGTTTACTTATGACACTTTATTACTAAGTCATGTCAAGGTTTAACTCAAAATTTATTCTCAAGGCAAGGTTGTAGCAACACTCATTTACAAGATCAAAACAAGATTACATCAATTCTTAAAATACTGATACTCCAACAAAGTCACTCAACAACAATAACCAAATTTTCTTATAATTTCAATGATGGTCAAACAATACAAGGTTTCCAAAGTTCAGATGAAAAAGTCCACAATACTTTATACTAAGACATTAATCCTCTTTTAAACTTTCCACTGGACGTTAACAATAGTTGAACAACATAAAAAGGTTTCGAGCAAAGGAACTTCTCAACTGAGGTTGATGACAAAAGTCTACAATTCTATCCCTCATCTACACGCAAAATCCATCTGCAGCAAATTTTCTACAAGAGTCAGTTCACGAGAACTGAGCAAGATAAGGCTACACAAAACCACCATAACTATTATCTAACAATATCATGAAAAGAAGCACTTTATTACAAGAATTTGGGTCAAACCTCTAAACACTATCAACACTTCAAGTTATAATAAAGTCTTCATCATGCCAATTAAAGGAGGAGAAGACCTTGTACTTTCGATTAGTAGTAAAAGAAAAAAAAGTATAGCAATCATAAGAGAATGGCCCTTGGCCCTATAAGGAGAAAACAATTAATCTAGCAAAAAATAGAATTCCCATCAAGTAAGTAATTAAACCATAATTACAAGATTAAGATTTGATATATACACCAACCATCTAGAAATTTATCAAGGGTACCAAACGCATAGACTAAATTAATATATTTCTAAAAGAACAAGAGTTGATCGGCCCAAGAAAGGGGAACCACGGGTTTCAAAAATTAACACAAAAATCCATGTATAATCGAGTTTCAAACCGGAAATCAAATAAAGTATACACACAACATAAGTTTCGAGGTGAAAGCAAGTATATTAGTTTTGACCATTAACTACAAGATTTTCCAATCATCCAAGAAGGGTCAAAGTCTTACAAAGCTAAGAAAAACACGTGAGAGAAGAAGGGGTTCCGTCGAACAAGAGTATACAATAATGTCATCAACAAATTTTATAACACTAAAGATTTGCAAACCTCCACTACAATACTAATGTTTGGTTAATTTAAAATAAATTAGATATATCCCAAAATAACCATATTTTATGGCAACCCTTGGTAACACAGTCAACCGTAGCACAAATAGCTACAAACATAATTTCTAAGTGACATTATCAAAACAAAACCTTCCGCTATGAATCCATAAGATTATCAAATGAAAGCTGAGTTTTTTTTTTTTTGAAGATTAATCACATTTAAGGAAATTTCCATCACAAACTATTACGGTAATTACGTGCATAAAAACCGACCAATATTAATTAATAGCGTTAACATTACAAGGGAGAAAATAATGCAAGTTAGGAAAAAATAGAAGAGTGCCATCAGCAATAATTATGAGAGGGGGATTAGACCAAACTATTCTAGTGTCAACGAGGTGCTGGATTCGCACAATGAAACCTCGAGCTTAGCTGATCCGAAAAGCTAGTTATGGTTCAAGTTGATAGGGATGGTCAAGGTACTTCTTGAGGATGGCCTTAAAAGCCTAGAAACAAGATGAAAGATAGTATAAGAGTCTAAACATGTGAGATGGCAAAACACATTACACACAAACCTTTTCATTCTACCAGTTTTAATACCAAAACTCTAAGCTGGCTAGCCCACGCATTGCTCACACAATCCTACAACCTTTCTTTCTCGATGCCAAAAGGTTATCAAAGGGACTTGTGAAGGGGCTAACAAAAAAATGTCAAAAGACAACTTGGGTGCTAGGGAGGAGCTTCATAGTTATCGTAACTTACTTCCATAATATCGAAAATACTAGTTGATCAACATAATAACTTGCAACTCAATCGCAGAGAAGAATTAATACATAAACAAATAGATGAAGGTCTATCATTCGAGTAAGAGAAACATAACATTCAGAGGAGAAGGCACACGCATCCTTTTGACCAACATACTGACAACGATAAAAGCAAAAACAAGAAGAGACAAGTAGAAAGGGGAAATCTCCCATCATGACATCCAACTGACAAATCAATGCAAGGAAAAAGCGGTTCGATTTCGCAATAATTGTAAATATAATAGCAGTAGAAAGGTGTAGAAATATCTTTCCTTTTTCTCCAGATTCAGCTTCGCCCTCCTGCCTCTTCCATTGCTTTGGACGAAAACTTGAGCTTTTCGTCGGCGAGCTTCACGCCGGGAGTAACTCTGTGCCAGACAGAGCATTTGGGCTCGTCTCTGGAAAGCTGTTCGACGTCCTTGACGCTGTGAAAAGAAAATGACCGGTCTAGCATTCGATCCACATATTTCTTCATGGCAATCTCGTTAACCACAACCAAAGGACTACTTCCAGTATTATCTTCTAACCCTTCCATGAGCTCCCATGCATTGATCGTCTCAAGCTGCCCTTCTTCCTGCGATGGAGATTGCTGTGGTTTGGAGCAGATTTGAAGGGCGTGTAATTCTGGATGAGATTGTTGACCTCGGACCATGTTTTTGCAGCCATTTCTGAAGAACGGTTTAAACTCAAGGATGTGGAAACCCCAACCAAAAATGGGCACATTACGCACACTGCTCTTGAGTATATATTTGATGTAACCCAGGCTATTCTTGCGTAATGCAAGGTCCCATAAGTACATCCAATCTACCTCTGTTCGGTGGTTGCAAATTAGCAAAATGCGTTCACCTGGAGGAACACTATGTCCAGAAAATATAACCTTTGTCCTGTTTATCTTTTCAAAAAGAACGGCCACATTGCTAACCACTGACCAAATAAGAAGGATGTTGCCTCCCTACTATAATGTATGCTAAACAGCCGAAGCATCAGGAATGAAACAGGGGCCAGAAAAATCAAGGCCATAAACGCCGTAGAAACAAGAACTACCAAACACAATACTCCACTTATTACCCTGAAAACTGTTAAGGGCCTATGAGCTTTAACCTCTCGATTCTCCAAAGATCTCTTTTTCTCTGTACAGCTTTGACTTTTGTTTAAGCCATTTAGTTCACCATTAGTTTGGGAATCTCGAGTTTCCTTCATTTTGAGATTTCTGAAACAAAGTGACTATCACTCACAATTTCAGAGATTGCACCTGGATGTTTATTATTCATCTTCCAGTTAGGAATGACTCCAGCAATCCGTAAATTTCAATAGAAAATTTTACAGGTCTAACTTTAAAATATTATCTCCAATACACAGAACCTAGTCAGCTCATGGTTAATCGTATTCTGCAATCCTGGAGAATCTTTCACGAATTGATAAATGTGAACCATCATAAGCAAAACCATGGCCTGGAATGAAATCCTTTTTCTCCTTCCTGTACCTTCTCTTTCCTTTCACCCCTCGCCAGCGGAAACAACCGTCAATGGAGTTTTCAGGCACTGCATATGCCAGGGCTCACGCAGCTATTGCACAGTAAAACAAGTAAGATCTCAATAGAGAATCCTTGTAATAAATTTTCATCAGGTCTCCTGGTAACACTCTCACTGTCACATAATCGATTTTGAAGATACAAACTCAGTACATGTTCTGGATCTAAAAAATATCCTGCTACCTTCATCTCCCAAGACATTTTCTCCAACATTGCATAGATCTCCTGTGCCCGTGGGTGTGATCTGTCACCTTGAAGGAGAATCCCAAATTTGAGGATGCATTCGATACAGACAGATAACAACATAGCTGGACAACCTGCTACACTAGCTTGTAGCTTCATCTAACCACCACGTCAAACCAGACTGCGCCCAATGCATTGAATAACAGAATCAAAAGGAGATCCTGGTGAAGAAAAACAGGCCTCCACCGACTCCCATCTCCCTCACGCAACGTAGAAAAATGTGACAGTCAAACAGAACAAAGAAGATTTACAAATCAGGGTTAATAAATGCAGTGCAGCCACCAGCCAGAAGACTCCAACACGTCTAGATTCTAATAACTCCACCCTCCACGCAGTCAGTCCGCACAAAGAGGCCCCTAACAACAATAAAAAAAAGAATTCCCTCCAGCCCACGCCAAGCAGGAGATAAAGCTGACCGAGACAAGGTAGGTTGGGGATTTAAAATTCCATATTTAAAATTAGCAATTTAAAACAATTCTAGGATTGCGGGATCGGTCGACCCAGGAGGAGAACGGGGTTGAGTATTTAAATGAAATATTTACGTGAACGCCACTCCCAAACCGTGGCGCCACCACAAAACATGCTCTTCCTCATTTGCGCAACGAGGCTCGATCAGCGGGAGCGACAAACAAATCAAAAGGATAGTTTAACGATAACAGAGGATGATATCGATAACAATCGATATAAAGAAAGTAATAATAAAATACAATCGTTGATCGATAATACAATCATAATGTCATTATTATTATTATTATTATCATTATTATCATTTTACAGCTTGTAAAATAATTATCAATTATAGTCATAATGGTCAGCAATCGAGGTCGACGAAGGCACAAAGACACTCCATGCTTAGCACTCGATCGCCGCAGGAAGAACAGGGCATTACAAAAGTGCCAATTTTCAATACTTTCTGAAAATAGAGCTCAAGGGTGGGACATGGAGAAAATAGTAAATATTAGGATTTTGGTCAATTTTTTCGTATCCATCCATGTTTCATCCATTTAACAAATTTTCATCACCATGAAGATCAAAGACTAAGATTTAGAGCCAATTTCAACATTAAACATTGAGTATCCCAATGTAGGCGATAGTGATGTGATAAAAATGGATCTAGAAGACCTAAAAACAAGAAAGATGGGGAACACCATGAAACTACGAAGGAAATCATATTGTTAATTCGTATTTTCAAATATATCATGCCTCTATTGTCCATTGAAAGTGTATCACTCATCCTAGATTGTGCCCAACATTATGAACAAAATTTAAGGGAAATTTAGGATGATGATAATTTACTATTGGTAGTTCCCTCTACAAAGGGTGTATCTTAATGCTTGCAAATTAAAACTAGTAAAAATATGGTAATCATTTTGTAAGAATATTACTCTCAATAATGGGTAATAATGGATCCATATATGAAAGGTTTGGTAGTTTGATTGTGGCTCAAAAGTGAAGGAACTATTTCCTTAGATCCACTCTCTATACAATTTTTCCCTCACCGCCATTTCCAAGGTGAAAATGACAAGGTTGAGGTTGATAAATAAATATCCACTTAGGATACTATTTTCCCTTTAATAAATGTGATTCCTTCTCTCGATTCACACTCCTTGGAAAGTAAGAATGATTTCACATTTACCGTTGATGTCTTATCTCCTTTGTGCTTGTGTAAAATGGATGCTAGGTGTGAAATAATGAATGATGATATTTCAAAACTTGAACCTTGTGAGGAGCACTCATTCTAGATAATGGAATAAATTAGTAAAACTGTATAATATTAAATCCCTTGACTTAATGAAAATTTATCCATATACTAACTCCTAAATTATTTTGAAGAAATGGTCCAAAAAACATGATATCCTTTATCCTTAAATGAGGATACTTTAGAATCACTTACAAAGATTAGAGCATCCATATCTAATATCATTGGAGAGCATATATTATTTTTTACATAGTGAAAATACCTTTGTGACATTCTTGATACATGGATCCATTATTTGAAATATGTTTACGTCCCACAAAAAATATTGCACTAGTAAAAGATAAGTTCAACAAAGAGGTCAAGAGAAAGTATTGCATCCATGGAGAATTTCTAGAGAGTCCATTGAGAGGAAGATATTCATCAAGAGAATCTTATTCATCCTCTCCGATTGATCACTTCTTTATTCTTCATTATCCCTCTACATTCTAATTCTTTATTTGGAATTTACCTTTTGGTTGTCTCGTCTTATTCACTTAAGTGACATTTTTATTTTTCATTGTAGAAGTTCCTTTTCATAAATAAGAAAATGATTTATTTTTATTCCTATGGGAATATGAAATGTCACAAGTTATAGGAATATGAAAAGTTTCTTGGGGATATTTAGAGACAATTTTTAAGGATGTATATTGGGTAGCATTCTCCATTCCAAAGGGTTATCTTTTGTTCTTCTACTTATATAAGAAAAATAAGTTTCTTCCATCTCATTATCAATTTCCTTCTAATTTATACTTTTTAACTGTAAAATATTTGTAATCTTGGAAAGACAAGAATTAATTGTGTATGAGGAATAAATAAATAGAATGTTATGTCTTTCATTTGATAGTATTTTTGTTTCTAAATAAAATGTTTCTTTTCCTATATAATTTGGACATACTTTGGTTTTTTTTGTGAAATTTTAGAATAGCTTCTCAAAACCTTAACCATCTCATTAGTTTCCTATCTCCCCTTTAACCTATTTTAATGAAAATCCTCTGTTTTATTCCATATAAGAATTTACCTTAGGTTTGGTGGAGTAATCCTATGTTATCGCCGACTTAATGGCTATCAAATATTTGTTTATCTCTTGCATTCAATAAATAAAAGACTTCCTATTCCCAAGACAAGGAACCTGGACACAGGCATTTGACGAAAAACAATAATTTTCCCTACAATACATTAGTTTTCCAATAGTTATTTTCACCCATGAACATTCATGTGGGTATATGTTTATGTGTTGCACCCTATATGATATGAAAAATTTGAAACATTAAACTTCCCAAAAGCATAAAAATAAAAAAATATAAATAAAAATATATAATTTATTTCTATAGAATCCACTACTTATTTATGTAAGAAACCTTCCATATTCTACTATCTTTTCATATCCTAGGTTTTAAATTTCCATATTCCTTATTGAAAAATATTTCACAAGCTGCCATTAGTGAAGATACAAGGGAAGTAATATCTATTTTAATTTGATCATAAATCCTATAAAACGAAGAAATAATATACACTAGAGATGATCGTAAAAGTGGTCTTTTTGATCATGCATTTGAAGAATTAAAAAGAAAATTATGACTCCATTTTTTTTATGAAACACCAAGATAAGTTGGGAATGAATTCTTCCTAAATTTAATACTAACTTTCATCTTGAGGACCCTCTTAAAGAACCGGATGGGACACCATTATATTTCATTCATTTATCTAGAAAACAATTGAAGAAACAAATGCACTTGTACCATGGAGATAGAACACAATCCCGTTGGATTTCCTTATCCACTTCATGAGTTACCTTGAGGATCAATTAAAAATTCCCCAAATTCAAAGGTTAGGTAAAATAACAACCAAATGAACACATAACTATATTTATCATATCATGCTTTGTGTGTTAGGAGTGGAAAATGATATTGTGTCGAGTTTGTTTGTAGAATCATTACATTATGCCACTACATGTTGACTCTAACCTACCTTAGATGCTAATTACTAACTAGGTTTAGATGATGGAGAGTTTTGAGGCTAGATTCAAACTAGATGAATAAGATCATGAAGTACTCACAAAATGGTCCCAATTGAAGAAGAGATAAGTGAGATTATGAGATATTTCTTTATAAACTTAAAAATAATGGCTTATAAAATTCTTAAAGATGCAACACCTACAAAACATAAGCAATATAAATTCTTCATGAATGCTTAATTGTAATAAGTTGGATTCATTCTAATAATATATCAACAAAATAGTCTAGAAAAGACCCAAGAACTTTTAGTGGATGTATAAGATGACATAATCATGTACAAAAAAAAATAAGAAAGAGTAAAATAAATGATAAGACTCATAGTAATAGTTCTTGAACTATGGATACTTTAGTGTAAAAACTTTCTAGTGACTTTCTTTCTCTCAGAAAGAGATATCTTAGAGAATCCCATACTAGTATACATCAAGGAAGAACTTTTAGATTAAGAAAATGATTTTGGTGCACTTCATATAATTGCAATTTAAGCTCCACCTATGAATGTGTCTTGTGAGATAAATTTAGATGAGAAAAATGAAGAAGAGGTTGTTTTGGAGGAAGGAGGAAGAATGTGTATATATCATAAAGAGATAGGATCTATAGAAGTCTTGTTTGAATATGCATATTCATCTAAGGTTTATTATGAAGAAAGTGTAGCTTATATGAATAACCACTCTTGTATTGTTTTCATATGCTCCAAATATATTTAAGAAATAGAAATCATTTGGGAATCCAAAGAAGGATAAAAAGGAACTCAAAAATTTGACTCTCAACCACCAAAAATACTAATGAAGAGAATTTTCTATTTTAGATATCCATGAATTCAGTACGAAGAATCCTAAGTCATCATGCCCTCTCAATAAATCTTCTATTTTTGTTAGGTCAACCAAACTTAATCATTCTAAAAATAATGTTTTTATTCCTACATCTAGACTTAATAATAGAAAATATATAACCATTATTATGAGAATAAGTCAATCTATTGTTCCTTCCAATGGCAGAAATAAACAATGTATTGTTCTCTACTATTCATAGAATAATTCAATATCATGTCACTTCGATGGTATAAATAGCCAACCTACCCTTATTCTCTCTAATTCTCCTGGAAGTACTTGTTATCACTCCAAAGTTCACATTTGATTTCAAAATCAATCGACTCGACTTTGGACATTTTAATGGGATATTCTCGTAATGCCCACTTCCTACGGCTTTAGTGATTATCATTTTGAGTTATGCAGACTTTAGATATGGACATGGCTTATACTTATGTTGATTAGCATGATGTTTTGTGACTAGACGCATTTGGATTATGGTTGGATTTTGTTTTCAGTATGATCTGCACTGACTCACTTGCCTTTATTGGATATTGATATTATTTTTATATAGATATATCGCATGTGTTCTAACATTGGATTTCTTCGCCCTGATGAGTAGAATGTAGTTGTTGAATTTACATTACTATGATTTTGGAAAATGATGAAATGCATGATTAAATTGTGAATTAGACCTAGAAATAATGATTGCTTGAATTACGTATAGATGTTAATAAATTTCATGCATATGATTATTTTGGATATTTTGACATGGCCGCAAGGCCGAAGAGGGTATTTTGCATTTTTGCAGGAAACACAGCATGATCACAACCATGAGGGGGATTGGGGACCAAACACAACAGGATGCCGGGTGGTTACAACATTGGTCGTCAAGGCAACTTGTAAACTGTATTGTGTTAGCTTGTTCTTGTATGTGTTGAGAAAATTTTCTTGAGGGGGTAATGTTCTAATGTGACCATGGGGTTGAGAATTTTATTTAATTGTTTTATTTACTTTAGTAGGTGATTTCATTTGGGATGCCCTTCTTTTATTACTTTTGCTAAGTAAGTTTAGATTAATTTAATATCTTGTTTTAGTCATGTGGGTGTAATAAATTTTGTTGGTTGGCTCCTTGAGCCATGTGTTGTCTCTTGTATTGAATGCTTATCTTGAGTGTTGACCACTCCAAATCTCTTGAAAACTCGAATTTGAGTTTGAGGGCAATTTTGGGGGACTTGTGGGACAAGTTAAACTTGTCCCACACTTCCCAAAACCCCTTACCAACCATATCTATGGGTTGGGAAGCCCAAAAAGGGATTAGTTATTGTTTTGGGAAGTGATTTTGACTTGGAGTGCACTTTTTCTTCATTTTGCATTTATTTGTGCCTTAAGGCACATGGGAAAGGGATGGTTGTGGAAGAGAGTTGTCATTCAACCCAACCACCCATTTATGGTGTTTTGGGATTTGAGTTGACCTTGGGAGATGGTTGAGGATGTGTGATGTGGCATCCTACATGGAGCCACATCACCCTCACCCTTACCTTTGATCTATTTATTGAAACTTCCTCTCTTGTTGAGGGGGTTAGAGCTTTGTTTTTGTGTTGTTGAAGAGTTCTTTGTTATTTGGAGAGAGAGGAATTGGGAGAAAGAGATAGAGAGAGTTTTTGGACTTGCATGCTTGGATTGATTTGGGAAGGAGCTTGGACAAGTTTCTTGGTGTAGGCTTCTCCAATGGAGAGGTAGGGAACCCTCTCCTTTGTTTTTGCTTTCATATTATTATTGCTTCTATGCTAAAAATTGTGAAAAAGAAATGCATGTTTACTTTGGTGAAATTGTGAAAATGGTTTGAATGCTTGTTGTGTAGTATAGGAGAGGTCTATGGGAATAATCATGAGGGAGGCAAAAGAGTAGATTAGGATATTGTGGAGGGAGTTTGAGAGGGATGCCCATCTTGGGTAGGAATGTTTACATTCTACCTTGTCTTTGAGGGAGCCATAAGAGGAGGGAGGCATAAGAGTATGGGAGGAATAAGGGGTACTTGAGGGAGGCATAAGAGTCATAGGGGCTTGTGTTTTATTGTGGAGGGTTTTGGATGGGCATCTCATCTCATTTGGGAGGCATAAGGAAAACATTCCCATAGTTCCTTCTCTTGTTGGCTTGGATGCAAGCCTTGTTGTGTAATGTTTAATGTTATTGTGTGTCTCTTGTTCTTCTATTTTAGCTTGAATGTTGTGAAGAACTTGTATTGTGGAAGCATGTATAGTTGCCTTGAGTTGGAGACCACCCTCCATTGTGTTGTGTTTGGGGCTCGGGGGTCAATGGAGGAGATTGCTTCTCTTCTCCATTGAGATTTGGTTGGGAGGAGAGTGTTGCCTCTCCCCCTATCTTGGTTGTGATTGATCTTCATGGAACTTGGAGCATGGAAGAAGAACTCTTGGGAGCACAAGAACCTTGTTGTTGACATTGTTAAAAATATCATGTAATTACCCACCTTGAGTGGAGAAAGAAATGTAATATTGCCTTGTTTTCTTTAGTATACATAATTGTAAATTTGTTCCACATGAAGTAGAATGTGTTGTAAAAGATTTTAAGGAAAGTTGCATTGCAATGAAAGTATTTCTTGCTCTAAGATTTATTGGAAAGTGTTGTATCAAATATTGAATGAAAATTGTTTCTTGTTGAATTCCAATAATAAGTATGTAATATAGATGGAATCAAAAGTTGAATGCATGACAATCTATCTATTCTCTTTAGTACTTGACTTGGAACCTTTCTTGAGAATGATAATTTTGTTTACAAGTTAGTAGGCCTTGCTTTAAAATTAATGGAAATATCGTAGTATTCTTTTGTGGAATGTTAGGATAATTCACAAAGAAAATAAATAAATAAAATACATATTAGATTTCATCTTATTACTTGAAGGAGAGGTGTTGAATGGATGGGAAAAATAGTACCTTACTTCCTTCTTGGATACTTGTTGGAAGGACTTAAGTTGTTAATGACTTGTAATATGCCAATGAAACACTTTCAAGCTCTAGTTCCTCTATGTTTTAATCATCCTTGAATTTATTGTAAAATCCATTGCAAATAAACAAGAAAATGAAATCAAAACCTCTTAGAATGCCCCTGCCATATCTATTGAACTGTGTGGAAAGAGATTTTAATACAAATTCTATACTCAATAAGATTATACCACAATTCATTGATAAGGGAACTGACTTTTGAAATACTATCCATGCTTTAACAATATGACTACAAATGGATATCTTTTATAGGATTTCACCGATAACAACGTACTATTATGTTTTCCCTCATGTTAAAAAGTCAGTAAATAATGACAATGAAATCTATAATCAAACCTACACATAAAACTACTCTTATCCTTTGCAAATGTTCTGTGTTTCATTAATATTCTATTGTGAAACAGACCCCTTCTGCACTCCCTTCTTCTGTGACGACGCACTTCATCAAAGCAAATCTGGGTTCATGAATAACCTGATATGAAACAGACCCGCCCTTATGAGTTTATTTTTTTTCTTATTTTCCCACGGACAGTATTCTCTTCAAATCCAGATACAGAAATTGTAATTACAAGATAAAGAAGGACTTATGCCTGTTAGACAACGTGATACACAAAGTGCTGACTGTCCAACAAATGTTTAGATTGTTGCAACGCTTACCAAGGTTCTGAACGTTTTTCTCCTTACAAGTTTTAGACACTGCGAGTGGTCCTAGCTTCAAAAACGAGTTCAGTGGGCGTCTATCTTAAGAGTGTTGCAATAGACGGCAGTAGTTGTTGGTATGCGTGGTCCATAGTTGAATAACCTGCTGTTGGTGCGCCTCCACTGCCTGGCAGACCACGTGCGGGAAGAGAGATTATAGAACGGACCATTCGCCTGTCCCTCACCGCTTGGGTTTAAAGAAAATAGATATATTTATATGTTTTTTTTTTGAAGGAGAATCCCGAATTTATGAATGCATTTGATACTGAACCAGATAACAACATAGTTGGACAGCTTTCTGCCCCGTCCTCTCCTTGCAGCACCCATTGAAGGCAAGAGCAACCTCCTCCTCACGCGCAGGGATCTCCATAATCCTCGCCCCCTTTCTCACGCGCCTGTAACACTGTTTTTTTTTTTACCATACGTGATTTCTCACGCGGACAGGGTCGTTTGGAAGAGTTATGCGCCTACCTTTAGCTATATCTACCTCCTCCTTTTTATTATGCGGCAAAGTGTTTCTTTATGAGCTTCAACCATTCCTCTTGTATTGTGACCGGGATATGCTCCAAAGATTTGATTTGCAAATCTTGAGGAGTCGATGTGGGAATCCAAAGAAGGATGTAATAAGAAGGAACTCAAAATTGTTGGGTCGTCTGAACCACCAGAAAATTAATATTTTTTTTGAAACGTTTTCATGGGTCGACTCTTATTACCTTAAATTCAAATCTTATGCATGTACAGAAATAAATATCCCGATTATCAACATTGAATGGATGAAATAAATATATATATATATATATATATGTTATTCGACAAATTTGTATAATTCATATAAAAAAAAAATGTGGAATATTTGTATTTGAAAATCCCATAGTTTAAAAATCATTTTTGAAAAGTCACTTTTTAAAAGTGTAAGCTATATTAAATAAGGTACAAAAAAAAAAATCAATTTTAATGTATCCCTATTTTAATTTAAATTTTGGGTAAACCCAATACATAACTTATCTGGAGTTTTCAATCTAGGATATCACAAAAAGGGATATCGTTTTCGATTTAGTATCACCATGCGTGAAGTCGAAAATTTTTATCCGCTAAGGATGGAGGCGAATGCAACGATTATTGAAGTAAATCTCGAGTAGATGGTTTTGTGACGATCATGTAGTTCTTGTGTTGCGATCGAAATATAAAATAAAAGTTTGAAGCTTATCAGTTCCCTAAACTAAACAAAGACCACTAACTTGCTTACTCTATCGAAAAAAAAAAAAAGTTTGTCGCATTTTCGGGACGTTGGTTTGTTCGCAATGGGTATTGAGCCCTACATTCTCCAAGTTATGGGTGCCTCAGACTAACGAGAACCTCAAGAGTGGGTTGGTTCCATTTATGAATCACCTAAAACTACTAATCTTGTGGGGTTGAGGGATAGTAATTAACTATAAATTAATGAAAAGCAAGTAAAAAGGTTGATACACAAAACTTTTGAAACCTAAACTTGCACGTGAACACACTTAAGGATTGATAAACGACTGATGAACTTCACTATAATTGTTGTTTGACATAGTTTACACTCAAAAAGTTATCGCACACACTTACGTGACTTGCAAAACATAAAAATCAACTTAATGGAGGTGATTTAAGATTTTCTATTAAATTAGGTAAAAAAACAAATTTTGAGGTGATGTAAGATTATCGGCATGTAAAGGACTGATATTATTCTCTTAAACACACTAATAATTTATTGTAACACACCGCACAAAACCTGAAATTGAAGGAATAATAGTCGTTATTACTAAAAAGTTGCACTAGTACAATTTTACGAATCACGCTTCTACTTGAAAATAAGTAAACCCCTACTCTTGCATAAAAAAGGTATAAATACAAAAGTTGCACACCGTAACTCTTAAAATACCTCGTGCTAAAATTAGCCTAATTGGTTGTTTAGAAACAAATATAATATTAGCCACACATGCACCAAAAAAATCAATAATAAAAGGCTAAATATAGCATGTATGGTCTCTAAGGCTAAAATAAGCATCCATCGGTAATTATACATGTTGTTCAAACATGTGTTGACTTCCAGTCAAACTCTGCTTTTGCATGGGATAAGGCTAGTCTACGGACCCTTTTTGGAGATTAAGGTAACTTGGATACAATAACGTAAAAGTTCACCTTTTGGCCTATCTTTATGTCATGATGGTCATTATTCCCTTTTGCATTATGTGCAAGCATACGGTGGTAAGAATTTGTTTTATGGCTTGGCTGAGGCTTCTCCCTTTCACTACATGCATATAATCAAAATTAAAAAGGACACAAATCCATGTGGGAAGGAAACCAACAATGATTAATTTTTTGAACTATGATAATATTATCCATGGTAAAAAAACTAACCGAGCTCATTAGGGTTGAAACCCTAAACATCTCTCACTTTTCGAATTTGTCTCTTTTGGAAAGCCCGTGGTAAGGAGACTACAAAATTTTCTGTGGGCAGACATTGCTACTGGTTTTCACTTTCTCTGCTTAGAGGCACTGATTTCATGCTTATTGGTTTGAGACTTAATGTTCCTACACCTATCAGATTTGTTCATTTTGTATTTGTGGGCTCGACCATGTGGTGCTGACATGGTTTGAGCTAACTCAGTGACAACTCAACTAAATCGGCGCTTGGGGTTCTGTTAAGCATTGGTTCATTGCCTTCGGTTAGCTCATTGTACGAGATATCTTCCTTTCAAACTTGGAGGTTCAGATCGCTTGGCCCACAGAGTTAATGAAGGAGCCAACCGTTCCTCTATTGGGCCACCGTATTCACAAGGTAAGTGAGTTGTGCATTTTCTATGATAGCTGCGGTTTTGTTTAATGAGCTCGCTGAGCTTTTGTTTACATTTACCCGCTCTGGGTCTAATGTACTAAGAATCGCGATAGACTAAGTTACAATATAGTTCGGCATGCTTCAGATATGTGTGTCACCCTTGTATTAAGTTCTATGTTTCAATATTTAACATTTTTTCATTGTTCATTGTTAACCTCGTATGGATCATTTGATCTGACCCTATAGCTCATGACTTTGAAATGTTTCACCTTGTATTGAAAAACTACCTTGTTAAGGGCTCGACCCTAGTTTGAAATAGATCGCCATTTTGGCTTTGTCCTGTTTTCGCTTGTCACCACATTTAGCTAACTAGGCCTCATTTATTTTCCAATCCAACTGCATGATTAGATGTGTAGATCTTATCTCATTATCTCTATAGTCTTGTTTATTTAGTCTTAAAAATCTGTTAATGGGCACGACTGTAACTATTTTTAGCTCACTGTTTTTCAAATTTGAATGATTTATGTTATAAAAACTTAACTTTGTTAGAGGCAACTTATTAGAACATTAACTTTAACTTATTAGAACATTAACTTGGTGCTTTTGCATTCAAAACTTGAGCTCTGGTTCATAACTCGTGTCAGAAGCTACACCCCTATTTCCTTCTACAGTTCGGTTATGTTGAACATACTTTTATTCGAACTTTTATAGTCGAGTAATCTATCTGATCCAACGAGTTGAGGTTTGACCTCCATTACGACTCGTTCCATTGATTTTATTAGCTCATTCCTTTATCTATGTATTTTTATTTAAAGGCATCGTGGTATGCTTTGGTTAAATTCTAAAACTGATTTGAGGGTCTCTATGAAAATGTCGTCGATCTTAGCATTTGATTTTTCTAGTTTGAGGCAACCTGAATAAAAGCTGGATCTTAATGAAATCTTGATTATTATTTCCTTTTCTTCAGAGGTGGATTTTATGATAATATTGATAGCGTAGCCTTGCAAATTTGTTTTCAGTTGATATAATGATAATTACAATTGGACCATTCTTAAATATATTAAATATGAACTGTATTATGCTTGCTGGGAATATGATTAAATTTTCTATCTTTTATTCATACATTACTGTAATACTTCTTGTAGCAGTTCTTATCCTTGTGAGATCATGTTTATTTATGGAGAGCCTAAATGCACAATTTAGGAATTTTGTTTCCTCAGAACAATTATTAATGTATGGAGCCTTGGTAGGAAATAAATTTTTATTCATGCTGAAAACTGTACTTGGGAGGCAATCTTTTCTGGTTGGAGGTTTTAAATTTAACATAAATATCTTGTCAATTTCATCCTTCTTTTGACTACCTTGAACCTGTATCTGTTGCTTTGATTCTATCTGAGATGCACAGTGAAATATTTGAATGAAGCCCAATTATGTAAGGAATCTGAAAACTGTACTTTGTTGAACTCATTCGAGTTGAAAAGGTAAGCTGTTGTGAAGCAATTTTTTTTTCTTTTTCACATTGCTGTGACTTAATATTTTCTTGTTTGTCATGGTTTTGGAAAACATCTCTGAAAATATGTATGATTCCATTGTCTTTCCTATACCTCTATGTTTAATATCTTAATGGTTGCACGTACATGATTGTATGTCAATACATAATTCTTTTAATCCAATTTAGTAATCTATGTTTTGCATTGTTTTTAACTGTACTTAACTTAGAGCATTAACTCAGACACAACATGAGATGCATACTTGGGTTATCCTTGTAAGCTCCTTCTGTATTTTGTAAAACTGAGATACATTTTTACATCCTAAGTCTCACATACTGAATGTGCATTCTTACTTCACTGTATTTTGTGACATCTTCTTGATTGATAGTTGATATCTGCAAACTTGTATTTTTAAGAAATTGAGGTCCATAGATGTATTTTAATGCTGGAAATATGTTTACTATGCAAAAGGTTTGGTCATACCTTTATCTATTTTTTGTTAAAACTCCTTATTGTTGCATAGATATGGCTATAATTTCTTTTCCTCTTATAAGCTACAAACTGATATTGATTACATACAAAGAGTAATGTTCATTCTGAAAATGTATCTTTGTATTTTTTTTATTTGATCTGAACTCGAATACTTTGCTGCATTTTCACGAATGTTCGGCAATGTTTGCAAGATGTATGGCTGTCTTGGAACTTTGAAAAATCTTGAAATAGATGTTTTCGATTCTTCAACTCTTTTTCTTTTGTTTCTGTAAATGATGATGCATATACATGTAAAGTTTTTAACATAAGGATTTAGAGACCTCGATATCTAACCGTTTTAATTTTTTTCTTTGAGGTACGATGACGAAGAAGCGTCGAGCAACTTGAAAATCTTCGAGTGTCCTCCAAATAAGGCAATGACGGGTTTCCTCTTCCTTACGTTCTCAATTTTACATTTATATGCATTAGTTTAATTTTGATAGCCATATGCCATAGCTTATGGGTAAGAATTGTAAAATTTACTTATAATTAAATTTAATTTACTTAATGTGACGAGTTGTACATATTTCCTATGCATTTCTTTTCTTTTTCATAATTTTAAATGAACCTTTTGCAACTGAATATTGCAACTGAATAAACTAAGTAATTTAACATAATCATAAGGAATAAAATGAATTAATTGTACCTTTGCTTGATCATCCAGAACACAAGTTAACACAACTGATTGTAAACTAAAAAATTAATCCCAACTCTAAAAATCTGCAACTCAAATTGTTGTTACAGACTATAATCTATGATGTATGCTACCCTTCCCACCTTCATCAAATCCCCCCATTAGTGTTCCAATGACACTGTATGGTTTTTCTGAAGATGACATCTCGGAAGGACAATATATGTGAGGCATTACATTCTAGAACAACACTAAAAGTTATTGATATGTTTGCAAACCATCCCCATATCTATCCGAAACTAAGCAACAATGAATTTTTTTTGTACCTCCTTCCAATGATTGACCAAAAATGGTCAAAAATGTCTCTTCTACATTTGATATCATTGATCATGTAAAGAAAGATGAGTTTAATATTTTTGAGTTAGAATATTTACAAACTATCTTCAAATAATTTGGTTAATTGTATCAAAGGTAGTAGCTTTAGATCAAATGTGTCAACTATTTCTAAAGGAAATCATCCTAGTCCAGTTCTAGTGTAAAATAAAAGTCATAATATCTTAGCTTCTTCCTCTTCATACACATGTAAGATTTAATTGTTCTATGTTTCCCTATTTATCAATTGATATCGATTGAATAATTTTATTATTAACTCTAGCGTGTCCAATAATTTTAAACCCGCGAATTTTTCTCAAGATCTTGTATTGAGTCTCACCGATATTTTATTCATTGTTACTCAATGGAAGAAATGAAAGTCCCTCTTGTTGGTAAAATCAAATAGGCACATCTTTCTTGTGTAGATTTTCTAGAGAAGTGAGTAAAAATAACAATTTTGTAGTGGATGTAATGCCCCATTTGGCGGTAAACCCTTTTCGAAGGTTGATTGGGCTAGTAACTTTCCTTGAAGCCATTTCCATCCTGCTCCTATTCGTTGTCGAGCCAAGGACTTTAACCCATCGACAAGGGTTGATGAGTTCGACGTTTGGTTTATTATCGCTTGGGGTTCGGTTTTGTTATGAGTTGGGATAGAACCCACTGTTAGTTGCAGAGAATTAAAAGACTGAGGTTTTTCGACTTGCTTTAGCCCAATGTATAAACTTGTTACTGAGTTACTGTTGGAGATGTTCTGGTGACTCTGGTAAATTTGGATTATATACACTCCTTTTTAAGTATCTGTTGTTGCGTATTTCATTTACATGGGATTATATTTTAAAAATAAAATACCCAGAAGACGTGGGTGTAGAACGATATATGTATTTATACACTAGTAAATCGAATCCTTAGATTCGAGTGTGTGGCTTTTAACTGATATGTTTTGGTTTGGGAAATAGATGAGACCTTAAGCCGTGCAAGCCTCTTAACTTAGTGTGTTTTTCAATTAGGTTATGTTGAGAATTATATTGTAACCTTTAGCTTGGTCTTACATCGTGAAAGCAAGTAGCTTATAATTTTACAAATCGTAGGATTTGAATGCAATAAACACAGATTTATACCGATGGCTTAATTTCTATTCTGATTAAGGTTTGGAATATAATGATCAATGGGTACTGAAATTAAACAGATAAAGGAATGGAGGGGTTGCGTGGAATGATGGGGGTTGGTGTGTGTGGCGCAGTTGAGGGGGACGTGGTTTTAAAGTCAAAATTCTATCTACTTGTGCCTAAGGCCCTACTGTCCCTCACCCCCTTCCTGCCATCTAGACTTGGTACGTGGCCATCTCCCACTGGCCTTACCTCTGCCAGCCGCCCCACCTTCTTTAATTCCTTTGATTTGCAAATATCTTGCGTCCTGTGCTACCTGCTCTCCTTGACCTGTTCTAGCCGCGTGAGCAGGGAGGATTGTTTTGTTGGGATTTGAGATGAATTGCTACAGCGTGTTCTGGATAGTGGATTCATTGATGGTGAAATGAAGGTCTATCACCCTGATGTTGCGAGGGTGGGTGTGGGTTCTCAAAATCGTCTTTGCACGTGCAAGATGGAGCGTAGCGAGAACTGAAATTCTCTGAGAAAGTGCCGTGAGGAAGTATTTGGCTATATGCAGCAGCTACAGGGTAGAGAAGTAAACTTATCTCAGAAAATTAGTGGCCTCCAGAGAGAGTTAAGTGCGACAGCTGCCACAGGGTGATCCCAAGGAGCCGTTGGTGTTGATCCTACTGTTCTGGTTGCACACGACCACAGTCGTGATCAGTTGTTGCAAAATCTTGTAGCTGTAGTAGAAGAACGAGATAAAGTTTTAGTTGAGCTGTCTTGCCTTTTCATTTTGGAAAGTCGCTTCCAGCCAGGCTGCAGGCACGTTACAGTATAGTGGAAGCCTTCGTGAGTGCCTCCAACAAGCAGGTTGTCCAACTTTGTTGTTATCTGTTCAGCATCGACTACATCCTCAAATTCGGGATTCTCCTTCAAGGTGACAGATCACACCCACGGGCACAGGAGATCTATGCAATGTTGGAGAAAATGTCTTGGGAGATGAAGGTAGCAGGATATTTTTCAGATCCAGAGCATGCACTGAGTTTGTATCTCCAAAATCGATTTGTGACAGTGAGGGTGTTACCAGCAGACCTGATGAAATTTATTTACAAAGATTCTCTATTGAGATCTTACTTGTTGTACGATGTAACTCATGGAAGAGAACCTCATAGAGGCCGATCTGTTTCATATCAGAATATTCATGAAACACAATTTTCTCTGCTATTATATGAGCTTCTTCAATGAGTCACCAAGTTGGCAGGCATAAAGTTTTCTGTTGGAATTATCACACCTTACAAGCTACAGCTATAATGTTTGCACCGAGAGTTTGATGTTGTCCCCAATCTGATGAAGAAAAAGGTTTATTTATCTTTACGGTAGATGCCTTTCAGAGCCAGGAGCGTGATGTAATCATTATGTCTTGTGTCCGAGCTTCAAATCATGGGGTTGGCTTTGTAGCTATTTTTCACCACGTGAATGTGGTGCTAGCATGAGCTCGTAGAGAACTTTGGGTTAAGGGAAAGCAGTGACATTGAAACAATCATATGCATTTGGAGATGATGTTTTAAACCAGGCATGTTAAACATGCCCTTGCAATCTTCTGCTACCCTTTTATTATGTCATGAATTGAATGTCATTCTATTTTTTTTATCTGTTATGGATTTTAGAATGGGCTTCTACTTTTTCCTTGTGAATCGACCCTGATTGAAGGAAAGGAAGGACTGTTGGGAGTTTTTTTTTTTCATACCACGATAAAGAATCTTTGTGACACCCCCGTATACATTCCTTTCTGCCTCGTTTTTATTTTCGAAATAAAAGAGTAACTGTCATGTGATAGCAAAATAATGGTTGAAGTTTTATACTGTGGGTGTTAGATCTTTAACCTGGGTGCTTTCCTGCTTAATTCTTAAAATTCGGGTGACATTTAGAGACGATAGTGAACAATGGCCGTTGAGTTCGATTTCTAAACCAGCAGTAGTAGATATAAACTTGAGCCATGAATAACATTAGTGGATATTTGTAGATTTGTCGACTCATGGCCAGTTTTAGGCTAAATGTTTGTTTTTGTCTTGGTAAAAGCTTTTCTTGGGCTGAATCGTGTGTAGACCTCACTCATCACATAGTGAGCATGATGTTTTCTTAGAGGCCTACGTGAGTGGAATATTGACTGCTCAATACAGATCCTGTGACGTGAGTCACTGTATCATAAGATAAAAGAGTTCAATCAAACTCTATAGTAGCAGATGTTTTCTTTGGAGTGACTATGAGGATAGGTCAAGTAGACAGTCGTGAAATGGATGGGTATGCCCAAGCTATTCATATGTTATTTTAGAGACGGAAGAGAAGGCTTAGTTCGTAGGAAGAGTATTTTTCTTTGTATTCCTCCTTCGCTGACTGTAAACCTTGTGATTGGTGACTCGTGTTGGGTCATGGTAGAGGATCTTGTGTCGATTCACTTATATTTTTCAACAGACTATCCCTTGCTTGTTTAAATTTAAGTATCGAATGAAATGGGTTTCTATTAAATCCATTTTGTAGCTTAGCAAACCTTCAATAATTCAGGTAGGGACTTTCTGAGTAAGTGTTGACTGAGGCATGTATGAAAATAGAATGGTTACCTTTCTTCGAATTGGGTTAGACTTGTATGAAAATGGAAAAGGTAGGAATCGACTCAGTTACATATTTTAGTGAGCTAAGTCCTTAACTCTTACAACGATCATACGAGTGGTGGATTACGGGTTTATTACTGTTTATGTGAGGTAAGATAATAACAACCTTTGGTGAAAAGACTACTTCTTGATCCTTGCTTGTGTAATCCAACTATAGTTGTTGAATGTAATTTAGTTGGATAGAATCTAATTTATTTAACTTCTTGAAGAAAAATAATTAGGTTCGGTGAGAATTACTTGGTATTTTGAATCTTCAGATCCAGTTTTTGTGTTGTGAGTATTATATGTATGTTGATTTATTCGGTCGAGTGAAGTTAACTTTAATCTTTGACTGATTTGTGTTCATATATGGTTGGGGCCTATATTCTTCCTAAAACATGGATGTGCGTTAATGCAGTCTTGTTAACAAGCAATTTTGAATATGTTAAGTCATTTGACTGATCTTTATCCTTTTGGTTAATAATAATAGAATGATGTTTGGGTGTTAGATTTCAATCACGTAATCCGTAGGATTACATGACTGAAATCTTAATACTCTCAGCCTTGTTGTCTTCACCAATAAGGTCTCACCTTGATTATCTTTGGAATATTTCTCTCACTTGAATATTGGGATTCCTCCTTGTTGGCTGGTATAAATCTCGTCATCTTGTGAAACATATTGATTAGTGGTTTGTGATTTGATCCATTCTTGAGTTTAGAATTTTACTTTCATGATATTATAAAATGTTAGCTTACTGTTGCAATGGGTAGTCTTAACATGCTCGGTTAAATAACTGACTCTAGTTAATATTTGTGCAGATGGATTATGCGAGTAGACTAGAGGAAAAGAGTGTTAAAGGTTCATCTGTACAATTTATGAAGTTCCTTGTAAAAATGTCCAATGTGTTGTAAATTGTGTAACATTGCTTGTAAAGAGAGTTTATATAACATCTTGCCTGGAATTGTTTGGAGAATTACGTGAAGTAGTAGTTTGTCCTTTTTTGTAATTTGGCTGGTAACTCTTCTTAGTGAGAAATAATATTCAATCTTTTCACTGGCATAAGCATTGTAAAACTTTGATCTTGAGAATTAAGTGTTAATTTAAATCTTTCTAAGACTTTGTATTGATGGGTTATATGTAAGTTTTAATGGGGTGGCTTTTCCTTACAGAAGTTACCTAAAAGTTTTATTCAAATAAATCTGTTGTAGAGGAGATCCACTTGAGAGCAAACAATGTCTTAAGTAATCAAGAGTGAGACTATCCTTGCAAAGTGAAATTATATCACGTGATATCCCTAGCTAAACTAGTAAACACTACTCTTTTGGTGAACGCTTAAAACAAGCTTAAAGGAAAACAATGGTTAGTTTCTAATAAGATTTAACAAGTAAGAGAAGAAAATTTAGAAACCACTCAATTTATCTCTCAGACTATTTAAAAGTAAGTAGCTTCCTCTTGATAAGCTCTTTCGGTGAAGCCTAAGTAAGAGCACTAATAATTACGTATAAAACCTCAAGCTTCAATTAAACCTCAGTAAGAACTAATGATGTCTTAAGGGTGAACTCAATTGACCATCTTCCTTTAACTTTATCCAGGGTACCTTGTAATTTTCTCTTAAGTTTGTTGAATGTGAACCGATGTTGTCGTAAGGGCATGAACGAGTTCTAGTAACGTAAGTGTGAATAGATGGCCCTGTGGAATTAAATTACCATCCTTATCAAATAATTATATAAATCAAATAATTGTTATAAAGGAGAAGACTTTAAGTGAACTACTCTACAGTGTATAAGAACATAACTCAGTTGGTAAGATGATTTGTGCGAATCATATATTGAATCCTTCTGAAAACTTAAGTCATGAGTTAAAGGGTGTCTTATCAAAATAAATAACCACCAATCATTTCTGACTGTGGCTTGCCCTAGCTGTGAGAGTGTCTTGTGGTTGGGCTTCTTTGTTATTCTGTCAAAAATAAAGAAAAAGTATATTATCCTTTTGGGTGTGAACGTTTCCGTGCTAACCTTGTGGTCATCCCATAACAAGTGGTTCCCAGAGTTGGTTGTAACTTTGTGACGACATGTTGTGTCGTGTTTTGTGTCGAAGCAAGTAAAAAAAAAAATATCCTGTCTTTTACTGTGTTGTGTGTGTGTTGATTTTTGGGTTGTTACAAAGTGGACATGGCGGATACCTACGGTTTATAACTTAATAGAATTTTATTTCTAGGTGTTATAGGAGAAATAAAAATTTAATGATCATCTACTTCTATACCAATCAAGAATACAATGAAAAATATTATCCCTTAAAAAAATGAAATATACAGTTTAGAAATCAAATAATCCAATAGACAAATCATACTCCTAAGTACGGAGAGTAGAAAAGTTTTTTCAAGGATAGAGCAAATATGATTTATTTTATTAGTTTTGATAGATATGAGGAAATACCATTCTTAAGGAAACCACAATTGAAATCACTTTGGGAGATTTAGAACATGGAATTCGATGATAAATGATCATTGATTGGGTCAGTGCCGAAATTATTTTTCTTCTCCACAATGATTTTTATTTCTATTATCTTATAAGACATTGTTATCCAAAAATAAAAACATAGTGGAATATGAGGTCTTGTTTTTGGATTACAAGTTGCTACGAGATATGGAAATAAAAATATCACAAAGCGAGGAGATATGAATCTTTTTATAAAACACGTAGAGACTTGTTCCAAGTCAAAAACTCACATCACTGGGCCAGGGATAGAAAAAGAGTGTTTGATTGTATATATTATCTTGATGACATTGATTTATTAACTAAAGTAGAAATATTCTAGTTTATTCTAATTCTATAGGATTATTAAAGTGACTGAATAAATGGAACAATAAAATACTTAAATACACACAAGAAAACTAATCTAGACAATATGAAACCTTAATGTGCAAGAAGTGTCCAAAAAAAGCCTTAGCTAGTTCACGATGTCATGTTACTAAGTCGCATGGTAGACCAAATGAACAGGAGGAGGAAAAAACTACAAAGAATTGTGAGAAATTACAAATTTGATCTATCTCGATTGGATTGGGGTGCCTGGAAATGGATAGGATTTCCCATGGTCACTTTAGTCTGAGATCTGAGAGCCCTGATCTGTGGAAATGACCAAAGAAACTCCTGTAGAATGTCATTGGATGTTCTCCTTTGTTCATTTCCTCTCGTGTGAATGTCAATTTATGATCACTAATGTTGTTGTAAGACCTGCGATAAATAATCACCTAGATAACCCCAAACAAACAATCAAAACCCTTAAAAATAAATAGGCATATGAATGGGGTCGACTCAGTCTTTAACTACAAATGGATGGACTTATTACTTGAGTGTTGCACTAAATATCAGACCTAATGTATTTCTATGTGTGTGTGTGTGTGTGTGAAATCGTGCCCTTGGTTTCTCTTATGTAAGTTGTACTTAGTGAAGTAGAGACAAAATAACTACATGTAGAATGTAGTAAATGTTTTCATGGAAAAAATAGACTCCTCTCTATGAAGTTTGATATGGATAAACCAACCTTGTGTGCCTTATGGTAGAGTTGTATTGATGCAAATATAGGTTCAAATGTATTTTATGGATGACTTTAGATGGTGATAGTAGATGCCTAGTTCTTGGTCCCTAATTATGGTCACATAACTTTGTATCTATACTTGTTCTCTTTTTCTAATTTTCCAGTTAACCCCGTATATGAAAACGAAAACAAATATAAGAAGCTCTATTGACTAGATAGTGCTAAAAAGGTGAGAGTAAAGTTTAAAGATGATCAACATACCCCGAGAGAGGATCACGACACCTAGTGCCCCGTAGTCCTAGCTGGGCACCCTAGTAAAAAATAACAAACATATGGAATGAAAATATAGACTTGGAAAGTGAAGGTGTAATATCTAAAATATGACAACAAGCAATGTGAATATGGCTAATGACATGGGTTAATTATTATACTTTTCACTTAAGAACCATATGACTAGTAGTATGAGACCGAGACAAAATAATGACTCAAAATGCGTGATGTTGTGTCTACATTTCCCCCACTTTGTGTTGGTGATCATAAATATATATAGCTTAAAGTAGATAGATATGTGTATATGATAATCCATGTAGAATGATGTACATGATTGCTCCAAAGGACTACAAAAATTGTGGAGTGACAAAAATATAGATCTTGGAGATTTAAGATTCAAAAGTCTAGAAAGTGATGAGAATGAACCTAGGGTAGAAGAACATGTCAAGATGCGAATGTGTGTGATGTAGTTACATGCTAGTATGTTATGTGTGATGTCGAGTGATTTCTTTTCATTTGTGACTAATTTCTTCCCATATGGACAAACATGCAAAAGAGAATATGATCAAGTAGTAAAATAAACATGTATATGTGTAAAAACAACATTTATATAGTAAAAATACTATAAGAAAAGTATAAAAATGAATAAGGAACATGTGCACCTGATCCATGATGAGAACAAGGTCATAAAAAGGATATCTTGTAACCATTAGTTAATTATGAGTTTTTTTGGTGATCTCACGCCATTGTGGCCGAAGAAGTGTACAAAGAAAGGTCTCATGTTATTCTTGAACCTATAACTCGCTTGCACGAGAATTGTGAAGAGATCTCTTTATTATCGGTGTTAGTGCCCACATCTTCTAGCTTCATTTTATCTATTGAATCTACACTCATATTTGATGATTGGACATGGATTATGGCACCGTTGATATTATGTTATGATATTTAAACATTTGAGGACATGTATGATGATTTGGGTGTGCCGAACCTCGTTTAATTTTGACTAACATGATACTTCATTTCAATCGAGGTCCCAAATACTAGCATGTTTTGATGTTGTTGATATTATTGGGTATATGATGGATAGATGACTATGTCGCACATTTTGATATCGTGAATTATTGGTTACTTGATCTTGTCATATTTTAGCATGGATGTATGTCATTATATGTTATTAGGATGGCTAACACATATTGAATTAATATGGAATTGTTTATGTTTCTCATTAATAGTTCCTTACTGATATTTTGTTAGCATATTTAGATGACTATATTTTGATTGATTTACTCAGTAGTTAATTTATACATTTTATTAGAAAGATGTGATTAATGTTTGTAATGAGTGTGCAAATTATAGGCACAAGAGAACATGGGTTTTAGAGCAGCTACTCGAGTGCAAAAAGTGGTTGATTAAGACAAGTCATTGTTTGACATTACATGTTTTTAGGGGCACCATGGGTGACTCCAAATTCATAATTTATTTATTTGTGTTTTATTAGTCTTGATTAACCTATTTTAGGGGACATAGTGGTCCTCGCTTATATGAAAGGTGTGTTTGATTAATTAAGTTTGTGCTTTGGAGGTTAGGGCCACTTAAACACCCCTTGGGAGTTTCCCATAACCTCCATACTTGTGCCAAAATTTCAAAACCGAAATTGGGTTATTTTTTGCATTTTTGGAGACCCCTTTTGGTTTTGAGGGTTCTCTTAGCATGAAAAGAAGCCCTTGCACTACCTATAGGTAGGCGGATTGTTTTTTGCGCAAATGGTATTTTTCCCTCCCATTTGACCTCTCATAAGTCATAATTCTAGTAATAATGGTTGGCTGGAGTTTTTCTTAAAATTTGAATGTTATTGGCTTATTATCCTATTTTAGGAATTTGGGGAAATTCTTTTAAAGTATGGTTATTTTATTGTGTTTCAAAAGTTTGGAATCTTGGGGAGGGAAGAGAGAGGGGTGACACATTTCACCATCTCATTAGAGAGGATATTCCTCTTGTTTTTATTTATATACATACTCATGTAGGAGGAAAAAAGTTTGACCTTGTCATTTTTGCATTTTATGTTTTGGGAGATTGACTAGGAGCTCTTGCTTACAAGAGGATTTGAGATGCTTATAGTTTTGGAAATATTTTGGAAGTAATATCCTTGATCCTTATTTTTGATTTTGTATGTATTTCTTAGTTTAATCTTGTTGTTGTGTGTAACTATGCTTATATGTAATGCTTGGAATGCTTCCTTTTTTCCTTAATTGTTTTTTTTTGTCTATCATATGGCTTGATGGATTTTAGATTTGTGTGGTGGAAGACGGAGGGAATTTCCATCTTAAACCTCATGGCTTGATGAGCAAGCCATGTTGGTTTCCATGTTGGTTTCTTATATTTGATCCCCTCATATGGTTTGAGCCTCTTCCCCATCCTTGGAAAGGAAACCCAAGATGTTTTAAAATCATCCCAAGGAGGAAATTTGGTGAATGTAAGTATAAATAATGAGGGGTGTTTATTATGGAGGAATAAGGAGGATTTTGGAGATCTTATTTATGTGTGCTTCCTATGGTTGGATCACACTCTTTGGTTCTTTTGGATTTCTCATCCACTCTTCCCCATTTGTGGGAAAACATGGAGTTTTCTCACCTTGTGGCATGGCTTATTTAAGGTGTTTTGTGTGTGTGTGTGTGTATGGTTTTATTTTTTTGGTGGTTGTTTGTGTTTTACCTTACCTTTCTTATGCACAATTGAGGAATTCTTTTCCTCTCTTCCATGGGCTTGGGGGAGGCTAGCATGTCCTCCAAACTTTGGAAAGGCATGTAATGATTCGTATAGGTTGGGTTGTAAATCAGACATTTCTCCTTGTATTTGGAGTTCCTTTCAAGTACAAAGCATGAAGATTATATCTTGAAGATAGATGGAGCAGTTTTAGATACCTTATCATTTTGTTTGCCCAATTTTCGGAGAGTCTAATTTTTCTTCTCATTTAGTTATTGTAATATAATGTCAATTTACTCTTTTTAAGGCCTTCCATATTGGTTTATGGTTGTAGTTTGAACATACAAGGGTTGTATTATTATTGTGTATGATCTTCAATAATGGAATGTTCTTGTAAATATGTCATAAACTATTTTTTGGTAGTCTCCAATCTTTGGATGTTTTTGAAACTTTTATAATCAAGTGGGGTATCAAATTTTATGTCCTTTCCTTCCATGGTAAGGTGCTTGTATGGTTGTAGTTGAAATATTACATCTTCTATTTTCCCCTTTTAAGAGGAATGTTGTTGTATTGAAAACTTTGTTTCTTACATGTTGAAATAAATTTCCCATTTCTTGCTTTTGATAAATGTTGTAAACATTAGTATTAGAATCTTGTTTTGTTTCTAATTGATAATGAAATGAAGTTGAATGAAATTTTTGAAGGATGGAGTCAAAATAAATATGTATCCATATTCTTATGTCTATATTTTTGCATTGAGAGAACAAATCTCTCACTTGTTAGTTCATCGTGTTATCCAATGATGCCATATGTGTATAACTAGTGAACATAAGAATGCAGGTTTTCTTGTTGTAGTTCTTAGTATATTCCTTTTTATTTTGAGAGGTGATTATTTGAGAGAAGAATGCGTTAGTTATTTATAATTTTAAGTCAATGTTTTAAGAATAATTTGGAAAGGTAGTGCTCTTTAATGAGAGGTCTCGTAGTTTTGTTTTATATAATAAGTTGGATGACTACTTGGCTTTTAATAGAACAAGAATTTTTTTGTATGCTCTTTTACCTCAATGATTTTGATTGCTAGAGTGAAGTTAATTTTGGTCATTTTTGAAAGAGTGCTTTTGACTTCATAAAAAATAGCAATTTTCTTTTCCATCCTTAATTGAGTATTTGGTAACGTTTAAGCTAAGTTATATCTCTAAGGTAAAATTTTTAAAATCTGAAATTATGAAAAGAATAATATTTCTTGGTATTAACCATTGTATCTTTAGATATATATATATATATAAATTAATAAATAAATTTATATGAACCATGTCATATATAAATATATGTTCATCTACGCTTATAAATTTTTTACTCATATTACATTTTATACCCCTCTCTCTCTCTCTCTCTATATATATATATATATATATATATATATATATAAAATATATATTAACTCATTTATACAAATTGTGGGTATTAAGAAACATTAATATATAATATACCACCAATGCAGAATGTGTATTTTTTAATGTTTGATAAATTTTTTAAAAACAAATAAAACAAAGGGATTGGGTGGCTCGCCGAATGCCGACATCCTCATCTCGTATAATATCCACGCCACAATGGTGGCCGTAACCTTAACCGCTCCGCCAACCTTTTTCTATGTCCTCGCCGTACTTTGAAACCTCGCAAGAATTGATCCCACATGGAAAACCTCCATTACTCTTCCTTGGTGGCTTTCCCCGCAACAAATAAAAAAAAATATTAGACCTGCAACAAACAAAATAAAAGAAAAATATAGCAAAGAGGAATGAAAACGAAAGGAAACTATAATAACTTAAAGATATATATGAAACATATAATGATATTTTAGGGTTAACTAGGTTAGCTTAGATAAACGGATGATATGATAAAGATCTATGCGTTTAGATTTATATAGACTTTCCTCCACTTTCTTAAAGAGCCGCATAAGGTGACCCTTTGCTTTTTGTCACTTTATGGGTAGGATAATTATTCGATGTGTGTCACTTTTTCTACATATGTGGGTGAAAGTAAGCCCATTAGATTAAAATTCAATGATAAGGTGGGGTAAGGCCCCTTGGTTTTTTATTCTTCATTAAAAATAAAAAGGGATTTACTTTCCCCGAATATATATAATTTGACCAAAAAAAAGAAAGTAGATTTGAAAGGGGGTTTAGTTTTTTCTCTATCGTGCATGGGAGTAAATAACTTATAAGTAATATTCAATGGTATTTTGATGCTACGTAAATAAGGGTATGGGAGGACTAGAAACCTAGTTCTCATTGATAAACTATTATTATTTTTAAAGGTACATTAGATCTTTATAAATTTAAATACCACAACATGGTTTAAAAATGAGTGAAAAACCTTAGGTAGTTTGGTTATGGTAAGATTTTGGAACATATAAAAAGTTTAATCATAATTCTTGTGGGATTTTAATGCCCCACATTTAAATTAAAGAATCACCGTAGTAAAATAATATACTTGGCGATCACAGATGGTTTGGGAACATTATAATATTAAATATGATACTTTGTGAAAGTGGACATAAAATGCATGCCCATGTATTTGTATTGTGAATCTTATACAAGATACTTATAATCGTTGCAAAATAAATAAATGTTTCATAGGGGTGCAATTGAAACAATTACTAGGGGAAAAATTAATTAATATATCAAGAAATTATATTTGTATTTTTTAATCACATTTCAAAAAAAAAAAAAAAAATTTGGGATTTTAGTCGTTTTGGTTTAGTTTGGACATGCCAAATATGGGGCATTACACTAGTTTTTGGGAGATCTCGACGTCGTTGGCCGAAGAAGTGTTGGGAGGAAATTCTAATGTTCCTTCAACATGTAACTCCTCCACCGAATTCTACAGGCAATCTACCATGTAAAATTTTTTGTGTATGGATTTTTGTAGGCTCATCTTAACTCACTCACCATATAACCCAATGTTTGGTAGAAAAAAACTATAAACTAAACTATACTGAGTCTTGTGTAAACACAAATGTTTCCCAGTCTTTAGGGGTTCATGTGATGTTTTAGATAGTAGAAAGAGGCCCCAAAATATGAACAAATAGAAATACTCAAATGATGCCATGCGGGGAAGGTAATGTGCCAGTAAAGACCTAGGAACATGCAAACAAGTGGCTAGAAAATAAGTGTCAAGTACAAACATACATGTAGAAAACAAGTGTAAGCCGGATAGACAATGTGTAAGATAAAACATAAGAAGAAAATGTAAATACCCAAGGAGACAATGTAGGCCACAAAAGCGGGCTATGAACATGGGACACCACTCACGGTGTCGCAATACAATCAAGGCAGAAATGACTGCAAAAACTAGTGTTCACACAATACAAAGGGATAATTCTGCAAATAAGAACAACTAATAGTAGAGAATGAAAAAAAAAAAAGTACGGAAGAAAATATCCGTTTATAGAAAATGCAGCACATGAAACACCCATTAGCATGTTAAACAAATAGGGCGTGCGGGTCATCATGAGCCATGATTATCTTTCCGAATTGTTTATAATCGTAAACCTTGTTGCTTTATTCTTATTAGAATTCTAATAAGGTTTGCGGGTTATCATGACTCCATTTTATTTTGGTTATTATTATTTTAACTATATGTTGTACTGTGGACCCTGATGGGCATTTTAAGATAAGACAATTAACTATAATGTTTGCATTGTCATAATTTGATTGTGATAGCATTACTCTTCAATATTGTTTTATTGTATTTGGTTTATCTCTATGACTTGACACATAGACACTATTGTGCATTATTATCGATAGATATTAATAAATGAATGACATTAACACATTGTGATATGGAAATTGAAGGATAGACATTATTGTAACTAAACTGATTAAATTTTGATAGACATTCAATATGGAAGAAAATGATGTGTTGTCAGATAAATATATGTCAATATTTTGAATCATTTTTGTATTGATTTTATTATGATATTCAAAGTTATTTTTGTGATTTCTTTGATATTGGAGGATTGGAGAAATTGGGAACGAGTGAAATTATTGCTTAAATTTGATGATTTAGTTGGTTTATGATCTTAGTTACAAACTGATGTATGAGTAGAATTGAAATGTTGAAAATTGGAATAATTGTTAAATTACTTGGTCTTAGCAATAGTAGTTATGATATTTGATGTTGAAATTGATATTTAGATATAAGTGTTTTATTATTTCGACATTGTTAATATGGCCATTATGCCAAAGGGGTATTGTGTGTTTGCAGGAAAACATATCACAACAAACAACGAGGGGATTGGAGACCAACCACTTTGGAATGCTAGATGAATTTAACAAGGGTCACCATGGAAACATGTATCTTGTTGTGTGTATGTTTGAATTGTTTTTAGGGGGTCCCCATGGGGGGGATCACCTCCAATCAGTAACCAAGGGGTAGTTTCTTATTGCTTTTATTTAATTTCCTTTATTTAATTTTGGTATGTGATTTTATAGTGATGTATCCTCCTTTTCTTAATTATTTAATTTGTGTTTAGATTAACAAATCAATATTTTTACTAAACTAATTATGGATGACACAAAATAATTTCAATTATTAGATTTTATGGTTCTTGGGTTATGTGTTGTAATTTGAGTGTTTGGAATCTTCATGTCGTAAGTTGTACTCCATGGAAATTCGGATTTGGCATTAAGGGCCAATTTTGAGGTTTTGGGACAAGTTAAACTTGTCCCACACCTCTTGAATTACTATGCCAACCCTATCTATGAATTGGGGGTCAAAAATAGACTACATCATGTGTTTTTAAAGTCAAAACTGACATTTATTGCACTTTTATTACAAAGGTATTAAATTTTGTCCTTAGGGGGTGTGGGCTTAGATTGTGTGTGTAAGTAGTTTGTCATTTTCTAATCCTCAAATATATTGTACATTTGGGTTGAGGTTTGACTTATGAGGTGGAGTTGAGGATGATTGATGTGGCATCCTACATGGAGCCACCTCACCCTCCTCTCTCCCTTTTCTATTTATTCAAGTTCATTTGCTTGTTTGGGGGTTACTTGATTCTTTTGTGCTCTTATATTTTGGAGTTGGAAGATTTTTGGAGTGCTCGTGGAATTTCTTGGAGCTTGTTAGTGATTGTTTGGGCTTGAATAAGCTTGGTGTGTGACTCTTGGATCAATCTCTACCATGGAAAGATAGGAGATAAAATCTTGTTAAATGTTTTCCTTTATATTTTTAATATGTGTATGTTTTTAGTGTTTTGGTACGTTCTTTGGGTTCTTGGTTATATCGCCTAAGTGTGGTGTAGGAGGGGACTATGGGGATATTACGTGTAGGAGGCATAAGATTTTATTTCATGTTTTGGAGGGAGTTGGGTTGGGTGCCCCACCTTGGACAAGAAAATTCTTGTATTTCTTACTTTGTTTTATGAGGGAGACATAAGAGATTTTAGGGAGGCATAAGATTATTTTGGAATCATAAGAGGTTCTTGATGGAGGCATAAGAGTGTGTAGGGGTTTTGAGGTGTATATTGGAGGGTTTTAAGGTGTGTGTTTATTTCCCATTGGGATTCATAAGTGACCTCCCAATAGATCTTTATCCTTTGGCTTTTGCATTTCGAAGCCTTGTATATTTTTTTAGTTGCCTTCTTGTGATTGTAGTTGTGTTGATTTTTTTTTGATATGGTTGTAAAACCTTTGTATTGTGATGTGGAAGATTTTTTTGTTTCCATGAGTTGGATCCATTTTTCATTGCAATGTGGTTGGGGCTCAAGGACTAATGAGGATGATAGCTTCTTCTCCTCATTGGATTATTGGTTGGGTGGAGAGTGTTATCTCTTCCTCCCTTTTTGTTGTCATAAAATGAAGCTTGGTGGAGCTCTTGTTGGTGATGTGAAATTTGGAGCTTTGTTGTTGTCCAAAAGAAATCTTTCCTTGTGAGAAAATCTTCTTGTTATTCCCACTCAAGGTGGAAGAATTGTAATATTGTATTTTTTTAAAGGAAATGTTGTAATTCAAGTTGTAATATTATTTGAAGGAAGCTCATTGAAGATTTTTATAAATTTCTTTTTCCTCAAATGGTATTATGTAAAGGAATGAACCAAAATCAAATCATGTTTAAAAGTTTAGTTTTAGTTTTTATTGTGAGAAAATAATTCCCTTGCATTAAAAGGAATGAGCTAGGATCAAGAAAAGGAAAGTTTACTTTCATTGTTGCAGGTTGTAATATTGTAAATGAGAAAGAAAGAATAAATAAATTGTAGAATACTAATAATGTATGCTTGAAAACATTAAATTGGAACAAAGTTATTAGTGGATATTTTAACATATGGTTGTAATGGAAATGGAAAGATGCTATAAATGTTAAGTAAATTATTTTGTTGAAATAATGCATTTGGTAGCAAGGAAAAACAACAACATTAGAAGTAGATTTAGTTCCTTTCCTACTTTTGGACTTGAAAGAATTTTTTTTGAACAAAATGAAAATGAACTTATAGTTCTTATTACTTATTGGTATAGAAAATGCTTAAAAATGAGTAATTATACTATGGAGTGAATAGATGAGCTAAATCTTACAACTGGAAACTTTAGGCACATAAAATTAAGTTCATAATGAATTTTAAAATACTCTAGTAACTTTTTTTTTTTTGAGAAATCTTGGAAATGAAGGTTCTATTTCTAAGAAACAGACCTCCACCTGTGCAAAGTGACAATCTTGTAACGCCACTCGGAAATGTAGAGGTCTCGTAACCACCGCTCCAAAGAAGGCGGCGGTTCATGACTCGTCACCTAGGTGGGGCGGTAGTCCAGGACCATCGGCCTACTCTAGGCAGAGGTTCTATCACTTATGGAGGAAAAACATAGATCTGCACTTATGGAATTTTTAACTTGATCTAATTAAATGTTAAGATCTAATTAAATGTTAAGCTTGTAAAATTGCATAAGAAACTTCCAGAAAGCAAAAGATGGTTATAATTCATTGTTCAAGTAAGTTAAACTTCAAAGGGAAAATTAAAAAGTGCTAAATCTCATATATATTAATGCGGGTAGGGTTTTCCCCAATTAGAGAACTCAATATACAAGTAGTTTTGTAATAAAACCATATTTGGAAAGGAAACCCTTTCAATCCTTGAATGAAAGAAATTACAATGATAAATCTACAACCTAGACTAAACTAAGCAATCTTTTGTAGATTCCTCCATAGTTTCTTCTTTCCTTTCTCCCATGGTCTCCATCTCTCCAACCTACAAATTAAACAAAGGAAAAGTTACCAAATGAGGAAACATGGGCAATGAAAGGAATTAAATAAAAATTCTTAGGATATTTAGGGTTATTTGGAACCCTAGGATCTAGTGGCCACAATTGAATTGATCCAAGGGTTGAGGATCAACCCTACATTTGTTTGGTAGGAATGTTTAATATAAATGCTTTAAATAAATTTAAAGGTATGTGTAGATGGATGAATGGGGCCATTCAAATACCTTGGTGTGAAAATTCATTAATTTAGATCTTATTATGTTTAGAAAATTAATGAAATGGGCTTTTAAGCTATTAAGATAATGGAACTAAAGTAACTATGTTTGAGGTAAATTATTAGGGTGTGAATTCTAGTTAAGGAGGAGAAAACATTTAAACCAAGAAACTAAGTTATGGCACTTCCCTAGTTGAATGTTAATTTATTTGACCTTAGAGATAACTTAAGAATATTTAATCATGTAACCTAGAACTGTTCCATCCCTTGTAAATTAAATATTATTGGTGAAAATTAACTTAATGCACTTTAGGGGTTGACACCTTTGAAACCTTATAAGTTAAACAAAAAAATTCCACAACTTTTGGGATAATCATTTAGGGTTTTAACGTGTTTCTAGAACGTCATTTTGTGTGTGTTATAGTGTTGGTGAAATAATTAGATTGAATCATCCTTTCTCCTACAAGATCTTGATTATATTTTTCTTATAAAATTGGTTAAATTTTTGTTTTGATGATGATCTAAAGGATGAATTTCTAATCGAAAGGAATTAAAAGTTATTAATTGGGTGAAGGGTCAATAGATAATTACTTGGAAGGATTGTAAATGTTTTAAATTCCAAAATTAACCCTAGGTCTTGGATGTTATTGATGGTATATCGTAAGAAGGTTGGTTTGTATAGTGTCTTATAAGGAAAGTCACGAAGTGGGGTGGAATGAGTAATTAGAATAATGAATCTTTGAGATAGATTCGATAGAATCTGAATGAAGTGGGAAGGTGATTGACATAGTAGTATGAGTAAAAAAAAATGATTACTTAAAAAAAATTAATGGTCCACATAGAGGAGACTGAAACAAATCATGGAAACCTAGTCAAACATCCTGAATCAATGAGTTTAAGCCTTTTGTTATAAATAAGGTGGATCTGAAACTTCATACATAAGTAAATTTCCCCAACGGGTATCAAAAAAATTCTTGATAACATCGTGGAAGTAAATAATTTAAAATTTTGAATGGCAAAGAACGAGAGACATGGCTACTCGAGGATTACATTATCTAAAGAGGAAGTAAAATTTTAAAGGATAGTTACCCAAGAGATAATATAAAAAAGTTGACATTTCCCATCATTGAATAAAAAGTTTAAGGAAAGGGTATTTATCTACTAATAATAAATTTTAGGATACTTTAATCATGAATTTATAAGGGACTATACTTCTTGAGCCTCAAGAAGGAAGAATTGACAAGGTAAAGGTAAATGTTGATTATTATTACTCTGTTCCATTTTTTTATAGATTAAGATTAGAATGAGGTGTAATAACAATATAGGGAAGATTTCAATCTTAATTATTTGTTTTAATTCAATCTTAGAATGAATTAAGGAGTGAATGGGGAAAAGTAAGTGAGTGACTAGTTTGTAAAGACATAGTTTTGGAGTTTGAGATTGAAATTTGAAATTTTTGATCTATTGAAAGGTGTAGGCTCTTCATCATGTTGTATCGAGCATGAATGTCAAGGCATAAAATTTTAAATAAGTTAATACATTTAAAATAAGAGAGGTAACAATATAGATAAGAAGATGAGTGAAGAAAATTTATTAAAACCACTCTTAGACCAAGGGTAAAGGATGCCACAGTGGATGAAAAATTCATTAGTAGACACGAAGAGAGGTCAATTCAAATCAATTGCATGAGACAATATTATAACAATATCATCACACAATATCGACAAAGATGATGATAGAAAGAAGATATTTTATGAGAGTAAGGAAAGAAGGTAGAGATATAGAGTTAAGGGTTGTTAGGCCTTTGAAATTAGATGAAAAATATGATTATGATAAAGTAAAATTAGTAGGAGATAGGGATAATAGGTTTCTAGAGTTATTCAATCAAAACAATAGAGAACAAGAGGAGATATAATGGAAAATAAATTCAGAAAGAAAGAATCAATTAGTAAGAGAGAGAGGAAGAGAGAGTTTATGATGCATGAAGAAATACAAGAATTGAAGAGAGATGTGGAACCACTATTGGAGATAATATAAAAGCATAGATAAGTAGATGAACCAGTTGGAATAGTGGTCAAGAAGAGGGTTAAGTGGCCAATAGATCTACTTGTGAGAAAGAGAAGGAGAAAGAGAAAGAATTTGATGGAAGAGATGAGCTAAGAGGAGTGGAAGCTGAAACAAGAAGAAAAGAGGATGAGAAGACAAGAGAGAAAATTTGGAAAAGAGATAGTATATTAAGAAATTCAGGGACTTTATTGATAAGAGGTGATTTGAAGGTTCTGATCTTGCTTTGGGGAAGAGGAATAAGATGAATACGTGGAGCAACAAAGTGAAGATGAGAAAGAGCTCATGGATGAAGCATCTTATTGGGATAAAATGCCTAGTTGTTTTTGTTCTAATGTCTCCTTTGAGTGTTTGCATGTAGGTGATAGAGATGAAAGGATAGAAATGAAGAAAATTTCTAATGAAGAGGATCAATAAACTAGAAATGAAAAAAATAATGATGGTGGAGAAGAATTACATTTGAGTAAGGGAATTTTTGGCGAAGATCATACATTGACTAGAGATTAGAACAAGAAATTTATAAGATATTATAAGCTAAAGAGGAAAAAAATATATGAAGAAGCAAAGGAAATTAAAATTTAATAGAAGAAAGAAGTCCAAGAGGAAGATATGAAGATTGTAGAAGAGAATAAAGAAGAACAATCATATGGAGAAACATATGTCCTTTATGAATATCAAGTACAATTTGACAACAAGGAAATTCACAGGACTTAGGAAATGAAGAATGAGGAGGTTTAAGGAAAAGAGAAGAACATAGTCAAGATGAAGAAACAAAGGAATTGGACAAAGAAGATGAAGACAAAGATATGAGGTATAATCTTTTCCTACCAGTAGAGTATGATGTAGGACCATCCCTCCTTTCATATAAATAATTCATGAAGACATTAGTTTTATCTTGTCAAGTGTGATAGCAGAGTCCTAGAGGTCATTAGGTGTCATTTAGTTGTCTTTGTTGGTGTCTAGGATTTTCAAAATTCAAAAGAGGCATTTTCCTTGTAAATGTAAATTTGAAATTAAGGAGCCATTTTATTTTTATGTGATGATGTAATGCATTCTTGAAGCATGAGAATGTTGCAAGTTGATGAAATGAGGAAAATTTGGGTAATTAGGTCCTCTCTAGGGTCATAAATAAAAATTAAGATCTATTTCATGCAAAATTAAGGTGTTCTAGGTAAAATTAACCCCAAAGGTGAATTCACATCATGAACTATGTTGTAACTAACCCAATGAACCAATAATCTTGAGATAATAATGGTGGAAAGGGTACTAAGAAGTCCTAATGTAAATTTTCTCTTTATTCCATTAGAATGTGAATTACTTGTGAAGCTTCACAAAGGGTTTGGTGTATATTTATTATGTATTATTACTCTTAGAGACTGTTTGAGTAGAATTTTCATAGTAGTTGAGCATTAGAAATATGTGCATGTATGGGTAAATGAGATTTGATCTTAGAAATAAGATTAGCTTTTTATATTTTTATTATCCTATCTAACCCATTATTTGAAAGATAATTTTTGCATGCAAAATAGACTACACAATCCTATAGAAAGCTATCGGGAGCATTTAACAATATAGAATGTGATTTTGGAAAGGTTTTACCATAGGATTAGTGTATGTTGATGTTATGGGATTATGATTATTCATTCGGTAGTACATAAAGGTGATAAATTTATCACTATTTGATTTTGTCTTTAAATTCCCTCAAAGCTATGGTGGAATGAATGTGATTGTTATTTATATAGTCTTAGAGTGCATTCCTAATAAATACTGATCATGCAAGTAGAGAGTAGTAATCGTGAGTTACGGATGTGGATTTAGGAAAATAAGGGGAGTTTTAGGACATACTAAGGTCTCCAGGGAGCAATCATAGAAGAGAAAAGAGGTAAATATTTTATTATAGTCTTGGGAGAATGTAGTACCTTATTCCAGGCATGGATATGTTGTTCCTTTAGAAAAGACATCATAATGATAGGTAAGGAAAGCTAAGAAGTTTTATGCATCTTAAAAGATGGTAAAGGTTATTACAATCCATTTTGAAGCCTGCAAGAGTGTTATAAGTGACCAGATAGTAAAAACCCATTAGTTTTTCCTCTCAAACTCGCATAGTGGAATAAACCCCATGAGCTAGGGTTTAGTTAGAAGAAATTCAATTTTCTCGGAACTTAAGCCGACCAAAGTTCACTAAATTTTGAATATATCTTTATGGATGGGTCGTAAAGTTGTTAGGGAAAGAAGGAGAGTGAATCATCCTTTCTCCTACAAAATCTCGATGACATTTTTCTTAGAAAATTGATTACAATTATGTTTTGATGATGATCTAAAGGATGAACATATAATGTAATGTAGCCAAATTAAGAACAAACCAGATATGCTGCAAATATTATGAACTCCAAAAGAAAATAGATCTCCTTCTTTGTTATCAAATAATGAATTACAATGTTTCCTAAATAGGAAAACAACTCCCAACTTGAGTTGCCAAGTAAACTCTAGCTAACTCTGACTAAATCTACTCTAGGTGGCAAAAATTACTATTTTTAGCAGTTTACTAGAACCTGCTATTCTTAGTAAGTTCGCATGCTTATTCCTATGGGCATAGAAATTTCCATGCATCTTCTACATCCCTAAATTAGAGGAATTTCCAACTTTCTAACTCATAATGCAATTAATAGACTAAAATTAACTAATGCTCAAAAATAGGAAAAAACCGAACTATAACTTAAATCCTAATTTTCGGCCTCAAGATGGCGGATTTAGGGCCCAAAACGTGTCAAAAACTTTCCCCAACTGGTAGGGCAGGTTTCCCTGCGTTCATCTCATCGAAACACATGGTTTCAAAAACAAAGGGACTCAAACGACACCCGAAACTCAAGTTATGACCTTGTCAAGTTCCTGCTAATTCTGGTGCATCATTCTCCCTGCTTGAAAAAAATGCAGCTCCTACAAGTTGTCTTCTTCAAACTGATTCCATTTATCTGCATCCAACTTCTGAATCTCCCACTCTGTGACCCAAGTATTGTCCTCTTGTTCTAGTCCTTTCCAGTGTACCAAATATTTGTTATATTTCCCATTTCGTGTGTCCATTGTTTTCTTATCTAGAATCTGATCCACTTCTTCTTTCTTCTTCACCGAACCTGTTGCCTCCAATCTACTACTTCATCAATAGAATCTGCTTCTGCACCATCCCCATGAAAATAATAAAAATCTAAAACATTAAACACTGGAGAAATATCAAAATTCCCTAGCAATTCTACCTCATAAGCATTATCATTTATTTTTTCACGATTTTGCAGGGACCAATCTTTTTGTACTTCAGCTTGTTATAGGTTCCTCTTGGAAACCTTTCCTTCCACAGATATACCATAACCAACTCACCAATTGTAAATACCTTTCTCCGTCTGTGCACATCTGCTATTTCTTTATACTTATCATTACTATTCTGTAGCTTCTTCCGCACTTCTTCCTGCAATTGTTGTATATGTTTGGCAAATGCTTCTGCATCATCACTGACTCTGCCATCAATTGGTAGTTGCACCAAATCTAACACCCCATTTGGATTACTCCCATACACAATTGAAAATGGAGACTTTCCCTTGATCATGTTATGGAACTCATTATATGCAAACTCAACTTGTGGTAATGCTAAGTCCCATTGTTTCAGATTTTCCCCAACAATGCACCTTAACAGGTTTCCCAAACTCCTATTTACCACCTCTATTTTCCCATCATTCTACGGATGATAGGCACTATTGAACTGTAGTTGAGTTCCAAATTTCTTCCATAAAGTCCATATTATCCAAAATTTGCTCCCTATAAATTTTGATAAAGTAATGGTTTTGGAACCCATGCAAAATAGATTGAGTCGAGCAAAATTCATGTTTCTAGGGTCCCCTTAGAATTTTTTTAACTCCCCTATCAAAGAAGAAGAGAGCAAGTTCTTAGGAAAGGTGAAAAATTACAAAAATTGAGTCATCCTCGGGCCGAGTAAAATCATAAAAATGGCTAAGTCCTAGTCCTCTGCAATGGGACATGAGGGACATATGGCGTGAACCAGCCGAAAGGCCGCACAGTGGTCTGCATGGCATTTGGGACAAGTGGGATATCGGGACGCGAGGATGCGAAATATGAACTCGGCCAAAAATGGAAAAAATTGACTAATCATTGAAACAGTATGGCCCGGGACATCTGAGCGCTTAGTCTTATCGGAGGATGCGAAAATCAACCCAAAAGACTTAAGGCAGCCTCTTAGTTGGGCCGAAGGTCTCTCTCAAGTACGTGAACCAGCCTGGATCAGCCAAATGAGAACTTTAGCACCGACGGTTGGGACAAAGGTACGCGAACCATCGAACCAAGAGCGACCGGAAGAATTTGTCCTAAATACTCCGGGACAAGCGGGACAAGAGTACGTGAAGTACGTGAACCGGCCGAATCGGTGAAACAGAGGACTTTCCTACTGGGAAATTTAGGCCAAAGGGACGCGCGGGACGCTGGAAAGCCAAAGCGGCCAAGGAGAGGAAGAAAAGTCACCGTTTGGTCTAAAAACTTCAAAAGGCCATAACTTTTGACTTTCTCGAACAAGCACGATGTCCTCTATGCCACAAAATTGGATTTCTTATTTTTAATGAGGGTAGATATATTTAAATAAGAGAAACATATTTGGCTCCAGTCAGTTAATGCTCATTCCCGTCAAATGACAGAAAATGCCTGCGAGACCCAAAATAGCTTCCCACACTCAGAAGGCCATAACTTTTGCATTTCTCAACGAAATCACACAAAATTGGTACCATTGGAATTGTGGCTCGATCCCGATGACAAAATCAAAAAAATTCTAGATTTGGTGAGATGTATATGGATATTTTTATAAAACGTGGCTGGGTTCATGCAACAAAGCGTTTCATTTGGTGGTTGGGAGTGCAATTAAGAGGCATGGTCATCATTCTTTCTCTGCTTACAAAAGACACATGGGACAGTATGGGGAGCCTTTTTCAAGTAATGTTATAACCATTTCACTCAATTTAATGCCTCTTACAGGTGGTTGAAGGACAGATTTCGGGATTTCCATTTTGCCTTCTCTTTTCCTTCTCATTTTTCTATAAATTGGAGTGTTGGGCTCATTGTAAAGAGGAGAGTTTTGGGTATGGCTTCACGCCAAGTTAATCAATTGCTTTGTGAAGCCAGTGTGTTTCGGCCCTTGGAATGGACTCCTTGCATGGTGATCCATGCCCTTATCTTGTAATAGATTGAATCTGTGCATATCATGAAGCAATAAAATACCAGTTTGTGGATGTATCTTCCCCTGTTGTGTTTTCTTGCATTCTTCTTGCCCCTTTGATATTTCTATAAGAATATTGTGTCTATTATTATGTTCTTGCAGGGATTCATTATCATTGTGTATGCTTGGAATATTGTTGTGAATGCATTTTGCTAGATTATGGTGAACTGTCATCACCTCTTCTAGTGTGCACTTTGCCTCTGTATTTCACACATTTGGAGACTACTCTCACATCCTCCTTTTCTGGTGTATCACTACTTTAGTGTAGGCTTTCATTTTATGCATTCTCTTTCCCTGGTCCCTTGGAAATTTAGATTAGAAACAGTTAGCTTATCTGCATTAGAATAGATTGTGGCGGCAGTAGTTTAGGAGCAAGAACCAGCTTTCTCTGGAGGTCTATCTCAAGTAGCAAGTCCCACAACTTGGAGATAGTACCCATGTTATCCAATCACACCATGAGTTCAAGTCTATGCACTTGTATAAACATAGGGGTGTTGTGATTCGGTGATAACAAGTCCACCGTGTGACTTAAGAACCCTGGTGTCCCTATCTCGAACTAATAGTTTTTGGAACACCATGCAAATGAACAACTTCTCTAAAAACAAATCTGCTACGCCTGTTGCATCACTTGTTTTCTTGCAGGCAATAAAATGAACCATCTTAGAAAACCTATCAACAACCACAAAAATTGAGTCATTACCTTGTTGTGTTTTTGGTAATCCCAAAACAAAGTCCATACTCAGATCTGTCCACGACCCTTTAGGAACAGAAATGGCATATACAACCCTGTATTCTGTGCATGGCCTTTTGAGACTTGGAAAATTCGACATCTTTCCACATATCTTACCACATCTCTTTTCAACTTTGGCCAATAGTATTTGTCTGCTACCAAGGCTATCATCTTATCTTTACCAAAATGCCCAGCCAACCCTCCGCTATGCAACTCTTTCACTATATTCTCTCTCATAGACCCAACTGGAATACATAGTTAGCATCCCTTGAATAGGTAGCCATCCTATAAAATATACTCATCTAGGACATCTCCTGCATTGTCTGACAATGGACTAATTAGTCTTTCAACAATATCCTTGAAATCAGAATCATAAGAATACAAACCCTTTATTGCTTCAAAACCCACCACCTCATTTTCCATAGTGGTAAACAAAGTCACACGCCTACTTAATGCATCTGCAACTTGATTCTGTTTTTTGATTTATGTTTTAGAGAAAAAGTATATCCTTGCAAAAATGATACCCACTTTGCATGCCTACTATTCAACTTCTTTTGGGTATTCACATACTTCAAGGCTATGTGGTCTGTAAATAACACAAACTCCTTAGGCACTAAGTAATGCCTCCAATTCCTTAATGCTTGTACAATTGCATAAAATTCCACATCATAAGTAGAGTAGTTCTTTCTTACCTCATTCATTTTCTCACTAAAGAAAGCTATTGGCTTTCCTCCTTGACTTAGAATAGCCCCAATACCCACATGTGAGGCGTCACAATCAACCTCAAACACTTTATCAAAATCTGGTAGTGCCAAAATGGGTGCCTCTGTCACCTTCTTCTTCAAGAATTGAAAACTATCCTCAGCTACCTTTGTCCACAAAAACTCCCTTCCTTTTGTGCAATCTGTTATAGAGCTACAATACTACTGAAATTTTTAATAAATTTTCTATAAAATGTTGCTAGACCATGAAAGCTCCTTACCTCTTGTTATACTCTGTGGAGTAGGCCATTCAATAATTGCCTTTATCTTTTCTGAGTCCATCTGTACCCCATCTGCTGAAATAATAAAGCCCAAGAATACCAAACTCTCTTACATGAATGTGCACTTCTTCATATTTGCATAGAGTTTCTCTTTCCTTAACACTTCAAATACCAACCTTAGATGCCTCAAATGTTCTTCTTTAGTTTTACTAAAGATCAAGATATCATCAAAATAAACCACAACAAACTTACCATTATACTCCCGTAACACGGTGTTCATCAATCTCATAAAAGTACTAGGTGCATTGGATAACCCAAATGGCATCACCAACCACTCATATAATCCATTTCCTATCTTGAATGTTGTTTTCCACTCATCTCCTTCTCCTCCGAATCGATCCACTTCAAAGATCAATCTTGGTGAAATACTTAGATCCAACAAGCACATCCATCATATCATCAAGGCGAGGTATTAGGAACCTATACTTGATTGTAATTTTATTGATTGCTTTGTTATCCATGCACATTCTCCATGTTCCATCCTTCTTTGGTGTTAATAAAGCTGGTGTTGCACATGGACTCATGCTCTCCCTTACGAGCCCCTTTTCACGAGCTCTGCCACTTGCCTATTCAACTCTGCATGCAATGTCGGGCTCATCCTATAAGCTTCTTGATTTGGGAGTGAAGACCCTGGAATCAAATCAATATGGTGTTGAATATCTCTTTTGGGTGGTAATCCATCTAGTAGCTCATCAGGAATAACATCTGAAAATTCTTCTATTAATTCTAATGTTTCTATTGGTATTTGAGCACTTACAAGTTCATCCTTATTTGCAACTAGTGCATAACAAAAACCGGTTGCCTTTGCCTCCTTCACAAATTCCTTTGCAGAAAGCATATTTTCAGCCTTCCCCTCTTCTTTAAGAGGTAGCAAAACTATTTTTGTGCCATCCTTCCAGAAAGTATAAGTATTCTTTCCCCCATCATGAATAACTTTTCTATCAAATTGCCATGGTCTTCCTAGCAGCATATGACATGCATCCATAGGGATAACATCACACCAAATCTCATCCTTATAACTATTCCCAATAGAAAATCTTATTAAACATCTCTTATCAACAGTAACTTCATTACCCTTCTTAAACCATGCAATACGATAAGGGTTAGGATTCTTCTCACAATGCAAACCCAATTTATCAACCATCTCATTTGAAACCATGTTCTCACAACTACCACCATCAATAATAACATTACATACCTTTCCTCTTGAAGTGCATCTTGTTCTGAAAATATTTGTACACAGCCATGCATCCCCCTTGACCTCCTTTCTTGGAGCAATCATCGTCCTCTTGATCATCAGAGTTTCTCCAACATCTGGTGGATTTCTAGGTCCTATTCATCTTCTACTTGCTCATCTTCAACAAGATTTACTCTTGGAGCATCTCCTTGCCTTTTGTCATGTGTATAAGTATGTGGGCATTCAAAAGCTTGATTCCCTTCTTCACCACATTTGTAACAAACAAATGGTCTTCGTGGAGCCTCCCATCCTCTATCACCAGCATATCCTCTCTACCCCTAGAAATCCTTTACGTCTTTGTTGATTCTGGAATCTTGTCTCATATCTTCTGCTTTTCCAATCCACGAGATGATTCTCCCCTACCTTAGCTAAAACTAGCTCATCCCAAAAGGAAGTTGAGGCCCCCCTATTCATTCTAGGTGATCTCCTAAAACTTTGACGATTTTATTTTTCCTCAGCCTTTAAGGCTAATTGATAGGCATCCTCCATGCTTTTAATCCTATGCATACTTATCTCATCTTGAATAGAAAATTTTAATCCATTAACATACCTTGCAGCCATTTGTTCCTCAGTTTCTTCATGCTCTACATGAATGGAAAACTTATAGAACTCATCTGTGTATTCTTGCACTATTTGTAAGTTTTGTCTGAGATTCTGAAACCTCCTGTAAAGGGTTTGTGCATAATCCACAGGGAGAAATTTATCTTTCAACTTCTTCTCCATCTTACTCCACGTCCTAATTCTTTCTTTCCCCTTTCTTGACCACTCTTTCTGTAGGTGATCCCACCATAACATAGCATGACCTTTCAATTTCGTGCATGTAAATTTTACCTTCTTTTCTTCTGACATAGTCTTCCACTCAAAAAAATTTCCCATGCTAGTCAACCAATCTATTAGCTCCTCTGGTTTTAGACTACCACCATACTCTAAAACATCAAATCTTATCCCATCATTCTTTCCTTCTAATGCTCAAAGCATCCTTTCTTCAAAAGCTAATGGTGGTGCTTGCATTTCCTCCTCTTCACAAACTTCTTCTTCATCTGTGTCATCTCCACCTTGATTTCCTCTTTGGGTTATCATTGCAGCAAGCGCAACAACTTGTCTCTGCAAATCTTGCATATTTCTATTCATCTATGCAATACCACCTCCTCTTCCTCTTCCTCTTCCTCTCCATTTTTTAAAAAAAAAAAATTACTTCGAACCAGCTCTGATACCAGATAATGTAGCCAAATTAAGAACAAACTAGATATGCTACAAATATTATGAACTCCAAAAGAAAATAGATCTCCTTCTTTGTTATCAAATAATGAATTACAATGTTTCCTAAATAGGAAAACAACTCCCAACTCGAGTTTCCAAGTAAACTCTAGCTAACTCTGACTAAATCTACTCTAGGTGGTGGAAATTACTATTTTTAGCAGTTTACTAGAACCTACTATTCTTAGTAAGTTCGCATGCTTATTCCTACGGGCACAAAAATTGCCATGCATCTTCTACATCCCTAAATTAGAGGAATTGCCAACTTTCTAACTCATAATGCAATTAATAGACTAAAATTAACTAATGCTCAAAAATAGGAAAAAACCGAACTATAACTTAAATCCTAATTTTCGGCCTCAAGATGGCAGATTTAGGGCCCGAAAACGTGTCAAAAATTTTCCCAACTGGTACGGCGGGTTGCTGCTCCATTCGTCTCATCGAAACACGTGGTTTCAAAAAAAAAACGGACTCGAATGGACACCGAACTCAAGTTATGACCTTGTCAAGTTCTTGCTAATTCTGGCGCATCATAATGGAAGGAAGTATTAGTTCAGAATTGGATCAAGGTCCATAGAGCATTACTTACGAGGATTGTAAAATTTTAAGATTCCCAAATTAACCCTAGGTCCTTGATTTTCATGACAATGTATCCTAATAAGGTTGGTCAACACAATGCCTTTAGAATGCATTTGATGAAGTGGGGGTGGAATAAGTAGTAAAAAAATGAATCTTTGAGATGGATTAGATAAAATACAAGTGACGTCGAAAAGTGATTGAATTACTTCCATGAGTAAATGGAATGATGATTTATCAAAAATTTATAACAATCCACACAGAGGAGAATGAAACAGTTAGGAAACCTAGTCAAGAAGCGAGAGTCATCTAGTTTAAGCCTTTTGGTATAAGTAAGGTGGCTCTGAAACTTAATACAAAAGTAAATTAGCCCAAATCGTAACAGAAAATGTCTTTAGGACATAAACGAATTAAATAAATCAAAAGTTTCAGTGGAAAAAAAGGAGAGATAAGGCTAGTTCGGGATTGCATCAATTAAGGACAAAGTAAGATTTGAAAGGAAAATTACCCAAGAGATGAGATTACAAAATTTGACATATCCTTTCCTTGAAGAAAAAGATGAATAAAAGGCTATTTATATTCTAAGAAAAACTTATAGGATACTTCGATCATGAAGTGACCAGAGACTGTACTTCTTGAGTGTTAAGAAGGGCATAATTAAAAAGGGAAATATAATTGTTGATTATTATTGCTTTGTTCCAGTTTGTTTTGGATTATTCTTAGAATAAGGTTTAATAACACGATAGTCATTATTACAAGCTTATTTATGGGATTTTCAAGTTCAGAATGAATTCAAAAGCAAATGTGGCTAGGTAAGTGAGTGATTAGCTTGTAAAGACTTAGTTTTAGAGTTTTAGATTAACATTTGACAATTGTTTGTCTATAGAAAGGTGTATGCTCTTCATTAAACTCGTTAATAGATTTATGATGCATTTTTAACAAGGAAAAATAGATGTCTTATGTAAAATATATTTTCCACTTTAATGTATCTCAAACTTGAAAACAAAAAGTGTAAGTTGCACAAAATTGAGGTCATGTCATAATAAGAGTTGGACAAGTGGAAAAATGACGAGATAAAAATTTAATTTTTTTCTCATAAATAAATTTGGCTTCAGCCTCCTGCGGTCTCTATGTGGCCCACATGATGTGTCGATTTGGATGTAGGAGTCCAAGGGTCCAATAATTTTAAAGAGGGGGAGACTACCTCCTATCTTCGCATTTTATTTTATGGGTTTTCATTATAAACCTTATGGAAGACAAAACTATGTTATACGTGGGACTAAATTCATAAGTTTATAAATGTCAACAAGCCTTCTCAGGTAAGCTAATTTTCCAAGCACCGAGTCACCCAACCAACTAGATAAGCTAAGAAAAATTCACTACAAGATACTAGATCTTTTACCACAAATTTTCAACAATATGATTTTGTTTATATAGTATTCAAAAATTAAAATTGTGGCATTAGAAGTGTAGATAATCCATATTTTTATAAATTATTGTTTTTTTTATACAATTCATTATACTTGAGTGGTTGGTCCATAATTCATAAAATTTATAGCTAACCTCCATCCATCTTATAATTGAACATTTTATACATTTAGTTATGTTTGTACCATTTATACAATTTTAGTTCTTTTTTGCATCCCACAATTTAAAAAAAAAATAAAATTAATTTAGATTATATCTTTGCAAACATTCCACAATTTAAAATTTCATATTTCTCATCAACGTTAGATTTGTGGAAATTTCAACAATTTTTAATACAATTCTCCTTACCACATAAAAATGGAGGTGGAAGCTACAATTTGATTGCAATAATAATTAATTGGAAAATTATCTTTGAAAAAATGTAGAAAGGTTACTATTAACAACTAATTTAACTTTCATTTAAATAATTACGTATGTGGATATTCTATTTTAAAACACACACAAACATAGAATTTTATTATTAAATGGGAGTATGTTTATATAAAGAAACAAATTCATTTTTATATATTGCATAATATATTATAAATAAATGTTTACTATTTATATTATATGATCTAAATAAAACTATTTAACAATCTAAATAATTTTTTTCCTCTATGTATACATTGATTTTTTATTTCAAATTAATATTTAACAACAAAGTAAAATAGTATTATAAACTATCAATAAATAATTAAATGACAACTCCAAAATTATCATATGTGAGAGAAAATATGTTATATTTATCATAGAAAGTGGGCACATTGATAAGATACCACCACCTCACGATGTCTCTATTTTCAAAGATTTATTGTCTTGATTGTCTTGCTCACTTCGATATTGTAACTTCTTCTCACATTTACATTATTCTATCTATCTAAAGTTTAATCTTCACTCTCTATCTCCCATATTTTGAATATTTTTTCCTAATCACATGACACACTATGATCTCGGTGATCCTTATGACATCGATCAATATAAGATCTATTTTTTTAACGTGAACATGATTATATTGTATTTAAAGGGGATGCAAAGAAAAGGAAGATATTATTCAATTTGGAATTGACATTGAGAAGAAGGGACAACATAAGTAGAGAGGATGTTGTCATTAATACATTAGTTAGGGGGTGGAAGGATGAGACCTTAAGAACAAGGAAAGATAATTGATTTTGATATTTATGGCTTTGATTTGGTAAAATAATTTCAATGCTAGGAGAGGATAGTCTTGTCATATTTAATCTCTAGCAATATGATTTTCCGTTATAAGCCATATTACATTGTAAGCTTGGTTTTAATTTTTGTTTTAAGAGACACCAAACACCTAAACATGACATGCATTTTGATGAGTTAAAATAGAAAAACAAAACATTCATGGAATAAAAAAATATTGAAAGGCACACTTAATATTTAATTATGAGTACAAGAAAAAGAGAACTTGTTTACAAATTGTCAAACATAATTAATGAAGTATGATTTTGTATTTTTAATATAAAATAAAGGAAGAAAATACGATTCGATGATCCATTATGAACAGAAAAAGCATATTTATACAAGTAAACAAGATGATTCATTCTTTGTTGTTAATTAGAAGAGGAATAGAAAGAGACAGGAGAGAGAGGAATGGAAGAGATGTTGAAGGTGGAGAGACAGACAAAAATGTATTATTTTTATAATATCCCCCTTAATACATTGTTTTTACAAATGAATCCTCGAAACAATTCAAATTTTATGTTGCTAAGAGACTTGGCGAGTATATCTACAATTGAGCATCGTCGGGTAGTACTACAACTGGATGTGGTGGTTCAAAACTTGTTATCGAATGTAGTGACATTCGACCTCAAAGTGCTTTGTTCTTTCATGGAAAAATGGATTTCTCAAAATCTTCAACACACCCTCATCGTAGAAGTGAATGATGGGAGAATTTTCTTCAGGAATGCCCATATCTACAAAAATCCAACATAACCAAATCAATTTACACAAATATCCTCATGCAAAGTGTGATACTCTACCTTTGTGGATGAGAGAGAAAAAAAAATTACTTCTTACTTATTAATGAGATAGGTCCAAACCCAAAATGAAAACTACAACCCGAGGTTGATTTCCTATCATCAATGCATCTAACATAGTTTGAGTCTATATATCCTTGCAAGAAGAACTCATAGTTCATTTGATCTTCGTAGAACATAGTCAAGCGTATCTTGGACATATCTAAACACATGCTTTGCTACTATCTACTGACATTTCTTTGGCTCTTGGATGAATCTAAAAATATATCTCATAGCAAAGCGTAAGTCTAGTTTGGTATACGTCAAGTAAATGAGACTCCCAAAAAGTTGTCTCGAGAGAGTACCATCTACTTGAGTTGAATCATGGAACCTAGAAATTTGTAACCTTTTTCTATTGGAGTGGACAAAAGTTTACAATCCTACATGCCATAATTTTCCAGAGTGATTTGGCATATTTCATTTAAGAGATGAAATTATGATTATTATCCTACCATATCTCTAAGTGAAGACAATAGTGACGTAGCCCCAAATCTGTGATGTCGAAGGATTTCTTCAAATCATTCTTCACATCTTCGATAAGATTGTAAGAACTCTTTGTGATACCAAGATCATATACATACAAAACAAAGATGAAAATATTTTTTTCTATCTTTTTGGTGTATAGATTTGAGTCAAAGGGGCTACAAATGAATCCATGTTGCAATAGGTGATCATATATTTATATGTACCATGCCCTAGGTGCCTAATTGAGTCCATAAAGATACATAATTAGACAACATAGCTTCTTAGGATGTTGCTCATCAATAAATCCTTCGGATGGGTCATGTATACCTCTTGTTTTAGATCACCATTCAAGAAGGAATTTTTTTGTCCATCTTCTCAAGTTTCCATACATTTGGTGTTATCATTGCATAAAAAAATATAATGGTTTTTATCTTGAATTATGTGTAAAGGTCTCATTAGAGTCAATTCCTTCCTACTTGAGCACTTTTGGTGCTCGTTTTGATATCGCACAATTTTCCCTAATTTTCCTTTCATCTGCATGTTATCAAAAGTTTTATCTCTCGATGCGGATGTCCTGAATATTTTTCCTTCATTTGAATGCATTGTATTGTTTGAATAATCCATTTTCATGCCCCTTTTTGAAGAAATCTCTTAGTTTTCCCTATTTTTTCCCTAATTGCTTAAAAATTCGTAGGCTCTATTGTTTTTTCTGTTTTGCCTCAACTATGGAAGCTCGAGAATGAATAATTTATAGTTTTACATTTTAAAATCCAAATACATGGTTGAAATATTCTTGGAACCAAGATTCACTTGGTTTTATTTTAAAATTTCTCATCCTTAGCGAAAAAATTTGATTCTCGGGCATGAATGATGAAATTATGTGTTTTTGATAGTCTAAAGGTGTCTTTTTCTATGAAATTTATTCCTCGACTAGGTGGTCACGTGGCTTATTTTGGTTGGTCAGGGGATGGCGGGAAAATGTTTTAACTTGTCACTTTTTTCTTTTTTGGAAAAATGAAATTTTGGTCTCGTAGCTCCACTCAATTTTGATTGGTTCTTTTTGTACTTATGTGGCTTCTTCTAATTGGATGAGTTGTGGTGGGTTTCTTTCATGAACGTTTTGTTTTTGGCTACTTTGGAAAAATGTTTGAACTCATCCCATGGGCCGATAGGATTTGATTATAGCAAAATTTAAGTGGTAGGAAATGGTCTTTCTTTGACCCCACGAGAAGGACACATGCCAAAGTTCAAAGCAAAGATGGAGGACTTTGGAAGCAAGTTGGATATTTTTCCTTTCTTGGAAAAATGGAGTAAAGTTTCTAAAATGGAAGCGTGCCCCCGCCAAATCTGACTGAAGCCTTATAATGTCCTTGAAGATGCACCATTGAGTTGCGTGGTAGTTTGAAAAGTCAAGACGTGGGGAGGCGGGCCATCGGAGGGAACTTGGATTTTTTTCCCCTTGTCATTCAAAAGATTAAAATCATCAAAATGAATCAGGGTCCGACGGAGAAAAGTCAAAATTTTCTGCATCAACGGTGGAAGTGGGGACTTTTGGGTGAAAAAATTCCTTTTGTGGAAAAAGGAGTTAAAATTGTAAAAGGAAGTGTGGTTTTGTTGGGACTAACATCAAAAACTAGAAGCGGAAGGGTGAAGTTGCGGGGAAAACTTGAAAAAATTTCCCTTTTCCAAAAAAGAGGAGAAATAGCATAATTTAGCCATGGTTCCTTTGGGACCCACATTGGGACATGTGTCAGGACCATTTTTCAAAGACGGAGGAGCGAGAGAAAATTGAGAAACTTTGCATTTTTTCCAAAAGTTGTAAAAGGTAAAAAGAAACCCCTGGCCCATCTTAACTTGAACCTCCCACATGGATGGTCCAGATTCAACAGAGAGATTAACAACTATTCATCTATATCTGATTTTATTCCATTTCTACCTCAAAGCTCCTGGGATGTAAATTTTAACGGTTTTTTTCATTTCTTGGAGTCTACCGCACGTAAAATCTACCCCAACCAGCTCTAGATTGTATTTAATTCATCTCATTATGGTTGTAGGTGAGAACCTAGCAAAAACCCAAAAATGGAGAATTTTATTTTTCTTTTTTAAAGAACTTGTTCTCACCCAATTAAAGATATCCAGTCGTATTTTGATAGAGGACCTCGTAAGATTTCCAAAAAATTCAAACCTTGCGTGAATCCGAGCTCCCCGTGAAAAGTTTTGGCCATTTGAATATCTGCGTCAGGGGTGGTTTGCTTTCTATCGGTGTCAATGCTCAAAATGTTGCACCTCCTAAAGATGTGCCTTAGCGCATCCATCCTCATGTTAAACTACTTTTAAGTATCTCATAGGCACTAAAAATATGGTGTCAACACTTTGTGTTGTGCGCCCCCCACCTACGCCTTGGCGCGAATTATGGCATGTCGACACTTTGTCGACACTTTGTATTTTTGCATGTCGACACTTTGCGCCCTTGCAGCCTGTCACACTTTGGTGCAACCACCAACCAGTGCCTTTGCAAATTTTCACATGTCGACACTTTGTGTTATGCACCCCATTCTACGCATTGTGACTTTTCGCATGTTGACACTTTGTGTGTGCCCCACTGCGCATTGGGTGTAAATTTTTGCATGTCGAACACTTTGTCTTTGTTTGCACCTGAATTTTCACATGTCAACAATTTGTCTTGTGCGCCCCACTGTGCCTGTGCGCTTGGGTGCAAATTTTCACATGTCGACACTTTGTGTTACTTGTGCACAAAACTTTGTTCCCCCAGCCTACGCATTGGGCATGACAATTTGTGCTTTGCATGTTGACACTTTGTATGTTGACACTTTGTGTTGTGCGCCCCCAACTGCGCCTTGGGTGTGAATTTTTGCATGTCGACACTTTGTGTGTATGTGAATTTTTGCATGTCAACCTTTGCCTTGGGCGTGAATTTTCACATGTCGACAATTGCCTTGGGCACAAATTTTCACATGTCGACACTTTGTGCTGTGCACCCCTAACCTGTGCCTTGGGCGTGAGTTTTCGCATGTCGACACTTTGTGTTGTGCGCCCACTGCCTGCAAATTTTCACATGCAAATTTTTGCATGTCGACACTTTTCTGTTGACACTTTGCCCCCTTTGCGCCCTTGGGTGCAAATTTTCACATGTCGATACTTTTGTGCAGTGTTGTGCGCCTTTTGCGACATGTCGACACTTTGTGCTCTCGCGCTTGGGCCTACACCTTGGGCACGAATTTTTCACATGTCGAACTTTTGTGCTTGTGTGCCCCCATTCGATCCTACATGCGACACTTGGCGCCGCCAACGCCTTGAGCACGAATTTCACATGTCAACAATTTGTGCTTAAAAATTTTTGCACCGACACTTTGCACTGCGCCTTTGGCGCATGAATTTTCACATGTTGACACTTTGTGTTATGCGCCCCCAGCCTACGCCTTGGGCGCAAATTTTCGCATGTCGACACTTTGGGCGCCTGTGAATTTTTGCATGTCAACACTTTGAAACTTATTTACAGGGGAAGATATATACAACAATTTGTGTCCCTACTAGGTAGAAGATTAGCCTTTTAGCAATCCATCGGGAATGGAGTCATAAGCAATAACACAGAAACCAACTTTCGATCCCAGCATGTCAACACTTTGTCCGTGAACTATGAAATTCAACCCGAGAGCAAAAAAACTGTCAGAAGCACTTTAGGAAATTGAAACCTAACTACAACAAGACAATGTGCATATGCCTACAGGAATTGAAAACTAGGCTAATATTTACAAGGGTATGTTTTAGTAGCACTTAAGGTAGATTTGTGAACTAGAATCGGGATTTCTTCTCCATCCAAAGTGTAGAAAATTAGAAGGCATTACTACTCTTACATCATGTGACCATGTAGGGGCTTGGCATCAAACTTGGAATGCCTTTCTCTTTTCACATGTTGACACTTTTAGAACTAGTCCCCTTCCTAGAAGGTTTTTCTCTGCCTTCTTATCAAACCATCTTTTACTAAGGCCTCGATCCTTATCAATCATCCGAATCGCATGTTCTCTTATTTCTTCCAATTCCATCAACTTTGCTTTGTCCATTGTTTGAATTCGCAACTCCAATCCAATGAGCTCCAATGCTTGGGTGTAGGCAATTTTTTCCCATAGACTAAATTGTAGGAGAACACTTGACCTTTTTGGTGTTATCCTATCAACCCATAACACCGATTTTAGCTTGGCATGAATTTTTGGTTTCATCTAGATGTTGACACTTTGTTCATGGACTCAACCCGCACCTTAGGCATGAATTTTGAAGAGGTGCTGTCGATTCCATACTTTTACTGTAACTTGGAACCAATGAATGCCAATGCATTATACGATATGATAGTGGCCGCACACTAAACCCTTTTAGTGCAATTCCTTCACATGTCGACACTCATTGCTTCTCTGCGCGCCACCGCCTACACCTTGGTGAAATAGTTTTTCACATGTCGAATCACTTTCCTTGGCTTGAGTTTGGGTTGATGACCCATTCGAATCACCATTGCATAAATGGTTGGTCAACAAAAATTTGGGCGCATGGAAGTGCTGCACATCTTGTATCTTTGCACCGTGAAGAGTGCACATTTCTTGCATTTTCTTATCCATGTATGTCGACACTTTGAACACTATGGGCCAATAATACCCTTCCTTGATTCTTGAAAGTGTTACTCATGGGGAAAAATGTCCTCCGGAATCTCCATCATGAAAATCTCATAACACTCTCTTAGTTTGACATGTCCCAATGCACTCAATAGAACTTTTGATGTCTTTCTTGAACAAACTATCACTGCAACAAGCACATATGGAATGGCTTGTAATCTAAATTATCTCCTATTTTCTTTTCTCATTTCACCGGGCATAGGCTGCGCTTGTGGGCAGTGTAATATTTCTAACAAGGTAGTCGGCACATCATTATTTTCCTGTTCTTGTCCATCATGTAGTACAAGGGGAAGATATCTTTTTCATCTCCTACTTCAACTTGTGACTTAAAGCTAGCCACATCACATAGTCCATTTCCACGTACTAGTTTTGTGACCTTTTAGATCTTGATGTCATATTCCATGGACATGGGTTATACATCCCGCATGTTTCTCATCTCGATCCTTGTTTAGAAGGAAGTCCTGAATCCTCATGAGAGACCAACAATTGGATCTTGTTGTTTGAGACTAATTGCTTGAATTTCTTTAAGCTCCCGATCACTGTAAGGACATGCTTTTCAAATGAAAGAGTGCCTCATTTTGTATTCCTTCAAGCCTTAATCGAATAAAGCAACCGGTTGTTCTAATCCCTCTTTGTTTTGTTGTACCACGATTGAAAATTATGTCTTCACCACCGAAGGCATATAACATGAAGTCCTTGAGAAGTCTGGATTGACAAGAGTGAGCTTGAGATATAGCCTCTTTTATTGCCTCAAAACTTGCCTTGCCTTCAAATGTCACTTAAATTCCATGCTCTTCTTCAACATCAACGCATTGGCTTTACGAGAGCCGCAAAGTTTGGTCCAAACCTACGGACAAAATTGATCCTTCCTTAACCTCAAGAGCCTTCTTATGACTTGGCAAGGCAATGCTCGAATCTTCAACTCTTTCTTCGGGTCAATCGTTCCCTTGTTTGAAACAATATGGCCTAAAAGTTTTCCTTCTGAGCCAAGAATATGCATTTGTTGGGATTCAATGATACTCCAAATCTTCTACACTCCAAATACACGCAATTCAAATGAAAGAGGTGATCCGCTACATTTTTGAGAATACAAGATGTTATCAAGATATATTAGAACTATTATTTTGATCAATCCTTGAATGCCATATCCATTTCCCTTTGGTAAGTGGCTCCAACATTTGATAGCCCAAATGGCATCTTCTTATGAGGCATCCCCATTTGGTGGTGAAATCCGTGATTGAATGGTCATCTTCTTTCACCATTATCCGATTATACCCTACGGTAATACATCTAGGAGAGGGAATCTCTCAAACCATTCACCACTTGAAATATTTGTTCCATCTGGAAGGAAGTGGGTAATGGTCTTTGAGAGATGCCCGTTAAGGTCTCGGAAGTCCACAAACAACCTAATTTCTCAACTCTTCTTCACAAAAGTCCAATTTTGCAACCCAACTTGAGTGCTTGATCGGGAATATAATGCTTGCCTCTATTAGCTTGTTTAGCTCTTTCTTCATTAGAGGATCAATGTGAGGGTTGGATCTCTCTCGCTTCTGCTTGATGATGTGCTTAGCATCCTGGATCCAATTCTATGGTATGTTGTGCTAACTTTGGATTGAATCTCTCAAGTCTTCATAGCTCCAAGTTAAGACATTTGGAAATTATTGGAAAGCCGTATGAAATCTGATTTCTCCTACTCAATCGCCACTTTACCAATTTGAAGTGTTTTCCTTCCCAACCGGAATTGGCTCGAATCTTCTCTCTTGACCAATATGTTATCCTTTTCCTTCTTGAAAGCTGGTCATTAGGGAAAATAGTCCTCGAATGTTACTAAACCCTTAGGAAGCTTGTTTTTCCACGGATGCACTACTTGATCACCGTATGCACCTCTAGTCTCATCTGATTCCTAGCTTGAAATTCAGCCTCTTCTTCAAAAAAATTGACGATCTATTGATTGTTCTCAAACACTCTCTATTTGTTTATTATCCTGAATTGCATAGCCTCACAATCACATGGATATGTGGTTGTGTTTTTTCCTATGATGTTGTCAACCACATCAAATTTTACTCTAACCACTACGAGCTTATCCGTAGCTTCATTTTTCTTCCCGGTATGGACACGATGTTGAGAGCTTCAAATCCTTAATAAGGTCCCATACCCTAGTTTTGTAGTTTTTGATGTCATTCTCCATGACATGTTGTCCATCTAACCTCGTTTCTCGATTAGCTCCTTCTCCAAACACCTGCAAGTTCTTTATGCGCTTTTCCCCAATGAAGTCCATGAATCAATGCCTCATATTCAGACTATGTTGTTTGAACAGAAAATCTTTAAACTAAAAGCTAAATAATATTTGATTCCTTGAGGTGAAACAAGCATAACTCCTCCTCCCGCACCTTGCCTACTCCTTGATCCATCGAAAAATAACTTCCATACCTCATTTTCATCCTTATGGTCTAGTTTGGTGATGCTAAGAATAGACCGGTTTTCTTCATGTATGCAATAGACTCCTAGCTCATATTATTCTACTTCGAGAAGTCCGGATTGACAAGATCAAAATCATGTAACTTGCTTGCCCATTCATCAAGATTCAAATTCGGGATGCTTCCAAATTTGGTGTCAGCTTCATCCGTGCTTGGATAATCTTCTTCATCAAATGTTGAATAGTTGGCATTGATTTGGCTTGTAGTATGAAGCTCAATGTGAAAGTTTGCAATTGGTTCAAATCTGATTGAACCTTAGTACCATATCTTGTTCTTAATGCTCATGTGTGACCAGCCTTAAGTAGCCTCCATTCTAGCTTTGAAATCCCTTGATAAGAATAGGCAAAGAGTGGTGGAAAATCTATCACCGACACATCTTGCAAAATGGTAATGTTGGGGCATGCATGCAAGGTAAGATTCAAACCTTTAATCACTCCCACCATTACTACACCTTGTCCCATCCAATTGATCCGCTACCCTTTGATATGAATTCATATTGTTACCCATCCGATCAACTATTTTTTAGGCATGACATAACTACTTGCCCCATAATCAATCATGCAATTGTGTACTAGTGCATATTATCCCCAATGATTAATGAAACATGAATGGAGGGGCTTCAAAATTTACCTTATTGTCCTCCATGATTCCCCATTATCACCGAATCACAAGACTTTCATGTTGATCGATTTCTAGTTTGATCACTCTAAGCATCCAGGTGATCTGGATAACATGGGTACTATTTCCAAGTTGTACTTTTACTTGAGATAGACCTGGAAAGCTGGTTCTTTCCTAAACTACCCGCCACAATCTACTCTAATGCTCGGAAGCTAACTAGCTATTCTAACCTAAAATTCCAAGGGACCGAGAGAGACCAATGCATAAAATGAAAGCCTACACTAAAGCTGATACACTGGAAATAGGATGGGAGAGTAGTCTCCAAATGTGTGAAATAGCTCTTTCTTCAAAGTGCACACTGAAGAGGTGATGACAGTTCTCCATAATCTAGCAAAATGCATTCATGGTATATTTCAAGCATACACTTTGGTAATGAATTCCTCTCAAGAACATAATAAATAGACACAATATACATTTGTAGAAAGATTAAAGGGGCAAGAAGAATGCAAGAAACACAAAGCACTCAAGATATATCCAAACCGATATTTTATTGCTTCATGATATTGCACAATCTTCTATTACAAGATAAGGGCCTGGATCACTTTTCCTCAAGGAGTCCACTCATTAGGGCCTCAAGAACACATCAATGCTTCACTAAACCAATTTTGGAAGAGCTTTGCTACCCAAAACTCTCCCCTTACTAATGAGCCCAACACTTCATTTTATAGAAAATGAGAAGGAAAAGAGAAGGGAAAATGGAAATCCCGAAATCTGTCCTTCAACAACTTGTAAGAGGCATTAAATTGAGTGGAATGGGCATACATTACTTGGAAATGGCTCCCATACTATCCCATGTGTTGCAACCAGAGAAGGAATTTTGACCATGCCTCTTAATTATCACTTCATTTTTCTTAAAACACTGTTCGGACCCGGCCACGTTTTCTTAAAAACTAAATCAATTTCTGATCAAATCTGGAATTTCTTGATTTCTGTTCATCGGGCTCGGAACCACTATTCCAACGTTGTACCAATTTTGTGTGATTTCGCTTGAGAAATGCAAAAGTTATGGCCTTCCTCGAGTGTGGTCTTTATTTGGGCTTTTTCCAGCGCGCCCATGAAGTCCATGAATCATTTGACCTCAATGAGCATGTTGTTTGAATAGCCGAATATGTTTCTTTTATTTAAACATATCTACCCTTATTAAAAATAAGAAATCCAGTTTTTGTGGCGTAGAGGACGCCGTGCTTCGATCCGTCGAAAGTCAAATTTTATCAAAATCGAGCTCAGTCAAAAGTTATGGCTAGTTTGGTTCCACGGGTCAAATGTTGACTTTTCTCCTCTCGCCTTCGGCCATTTCAGCTTTTCTACTGTCCCGCGGGATCCCTTTGTCCCATTTGGTTTTGGTTCATCAAGATTCAAATTTCGCCGATCCGCCGGTTCGCGTCATTTCGGCCCATCAAGTGCCCCATTTCTTTTGGGTGCTCACAAATTCACCTAGTTGGCATTGATTCGCGCTTTTGTCCCGCTTGTCCCAAAGGTGACCCTCTGAAAGTTTGTCGATTTTTCTCTCGCTGAATTGTAACCTTAGTACCATATCTTGTTCTTAACCCATTTGTCCCCAGCCGGCGTTTGATAAGTAGTGTTCGATTCTAGCCTTTGAAATCCCGATTAGGGCAAAGAGTGGTGGCAAATCTATCGCAGGCGACCTTGAGCGGGTACTTAGCCAATTTTCACGATTTTTCTGGATCAACCTATTTGCCTTCCCACCCTTTTTTCACATTTTCCCATCCAACTTACTACTCTTCCTCTATGAATTCATAGTTAGACAAATCGATCAGGGGGACCCTGCTTAACATGACCTTTCACTTGCCCATCAACATAATTGCTGGGATTAAAGAATTTGATGCATGTTATCAAAATTACCTGAGGGGTGAATTTTGGTCCTAACAATTCCCTTCAGTGAGCAACATTTTGTGAGGACATTCTCTTACATATGGACTGCTTTGGTTTGAAGTTTACCAATTCTTCATGGCAGCTTGTAGAAGATCTCTTTTTCCTAGGATGGATAAGGATTCCCACATTGATATATTCACATTTTCTTCTTCATTTGCTCAATGATGCTAAATGGGGATGTAAGATCTCTTTGCTGTCCTTTAGCCTCAAATTTTTGCATGTCGACACTTTGTGTTGTGCGCCCCCCCTGCACCTTGGGCATAAATTTTCACATGTCGACACTTTGGCCGCGCGCCCCCGACTGTGCCTTGGGCGTGAATTTTTTGCATGTCGACACTTTGCTCTTGACTATATTTACCTGGGGGGAGATATATACAACACTTACATTGAAATATTTGTGAATCACATAAGATCTTATCCTTGTGATAGTTTGTTGGTATTTGTAATTTCATTTATCGAAGAGCTTTCATTTAATAGTGAAATAACAAAATTTAAAATCACTGTGACTTCGAGCATGACAATAAGATTGTTTGTTAGGCTTTGATTGTATCTTATGCATGATGAAACAGAGGTTGATAATGTTTAGTTAAGTTTTCCAATTTGAGCCTTCATTTTGGATACTTGAAGTTTGTGTGAAAAGTGCTGATCTGGACCTCCATTGAAGCACATATTATTGTTAAAGGAACATCCTAGCTATCCCAAAGCATTGTGTTCTTCAATCTCTCCATTTCTGTAAAATTTCTCAAGGATCTGTGAATAAAGTTCATCTCTAGCTCACCTCCCATCAAAAATTCATTTAAAAACAACAAATCATACACATACTAGCCTTGTTTTTCTTGTGTGTAAACAAATGCATAATTTCTACTCCCAAACATGCACAAAAATCAGGTTTTCATTGTCTTTAGTTGCTTGAACCTTGCTTAGAAAAAATATCCATTAACTAGAGTTAAAACTCGTGAGAGTTAGGTTTTGTTGCATTGATCATATTTTCTTCAAGGTCTTCTTAACAACTTCACAAGGAAGGATATCTCCATCTCCTCCACAAACAGAAGGCTTCAAAAAGGGTCCTGTCACCATTTTTGAAAGGCACAACTAAAAAGTAGTGAGGATAGGTCAAATCCTCTTGAGGGTGCTACCCATTTCTCTACATCTGAGTGACAAAGAGCAAGTTGCATTTCATCCTGGCTACAAAACAACACACCACATGCTCTACTTGTCTCTAAGCTTCCTACCAAACTTTTGATGTTGCTCAGCTTCTGGCGGAGAATCAATTTGGGTACAAACAAGAACAACGCTTTATAACTAGTCATTCTTTGTACTTGTCAATAGATCGATCTACCATGTATTTTATTTTGAAAATCATCTTCTAGCTAATGGAATTCTTATCTACACGAAGATCAAAAATTTTACATTTATGATTCGTATGAAGGAGTTATATTCTACATCCTTATACCACTCTTGATGACTTAGTTCCTCATAAAATGAATCAGGGTTTGGTGAAATCAACCACATAGCTCATGATTTTGATATTTACCTCATTTATCTCATGTATTCTCTTACCAACCCTAGAAGAGAGTTGAGGTAGGAGTCTCTCATGGTGCTTTGCCTCAACTTTAGACAACGATATTTCGGTTGATGTGAAGAATTGTTTACCAAATTCCCAAGATCATCAAACAACTTTCCTTGTACTTTTCCTTCTTCTCTCAAAGAATCCTCATGCTCATCATGTGGATGTGTGAGAAGTCTAGGAGAGGATTTCCGTGGTGAATATTCTTTTTGTGGAAATGATTCGAATGATGACTCATCATAAAGATCATCGCTTCTCTCATATATATTATTTGTCTCACGATCCATCAGATGATCTTATTTTGAGGTTGCATTGTACGCCAAAAATATGCACTGGCATTTTTTTGGATCAAGTTTCTTCCTCTTGTTATCTGAAATATGCATATATGTAGTACATCAAAAAAATATCAAATGAGAAATAAAAGGTTTACAATTACTCCATAAGTTTTTTAGTGTCTTATCCTTTAGGATTTTTGTAGCTTCTTGGTTCAGAACATATAAATTAGTCTGTACTAGTTCTGTCAAAAAAAAATTCTCCATCTTTACAGTGGAAAACATATAATGAGCCATCTCAATGACAATTTGATTGGAAACTTATGAAATTACGTTTTGTTTGGGAGTATAGGGGGTAGTTACGTGTTATGTGATAAAATTCTCCTTAAATAATTCTAAGAATTTCTTTGATGTGAATTTCCCCCATACATTTGAGAAGAGGACAAAAAATGCCTACCCTACCTACTAAATAACTCTCTCTTATCTCAATTTTTCCCCCAGTAAAATTGATCAAACACGACCCTACACAGGAAGAAATATAAAGGTCGCTTCCATTGGGTAAGCCCATGCTTTAGATCTAACAACCAGGTTGTAGGTGGACTCGAAAATAGAGGAGCATGATTGGATAAAGAGGAAAATAATGTTAAAGAAACTAGAGGGTCTCAGGAGAAAAGTGGGAAAGGCTCAAAGTCTTCGGGATTCACAAATGATTCAGAGTGGGCTCAAATTGGCTAAGTATGGGAGAGAAAGTGGAGGCTGCCACATGTCTCAATGATCCAACTTTAATGGTCGAGGCCAAGGGAAGTTCCCCAAACAATTGCAAAGTCTCCACGTGTCCCCGACCCAAAAGGGATAGAGCCAACTGTTGAAAAATCCAAATGAACATAAAGAACCATGTGTCACTTGGCGTAATTTCAAAAGAAAGAGCCTAGGCGGAGAATCAACTTAGCGCTAGCCCTCCAAGTTGTCGGGGTTGAATAGAATTCAAGCAAGATCGGGCTTAAATCAGTTCGGTATAAGAGTGTCAACAAAGGTGTTAAGTGTCTAAACGACACACATCCAAAGGTGAGGCCCAAAACAAAGACTTAAATGAGTGTGAGGCTTCCACGTGTCTAGGGTTCAAAAATTGAATCGACTTGAATCGGCTAAGTATTGCAGACTCGCGTAAGGTGCGACGTGTTAGCTTGGTGCATCTTGAAAGGTAAATTTAAAATCAATTTCCCCAAACAAGCGGTGGCCTTCCATGTGTCCCGAGTTCGAAAAGGGATAGAGTCAGCAATTGAAAATTCAAGATGGATAGAATCGGTGGAGGGTACCACATGCCTCAATCATGTAAATTAAAGAGGGAAGCCCAAGGGTCAAAATCAAATAAGCACTAAGCCTCCACGTGTCCCGAGTCGGACATATGGCCCTATAAAAAAAAGACTTAGCCAAAATATAAAGAAACAAAAAAATTTGTCGAGGGTGCAACATGTCTCTTGGTATGCAACTCAAAAAACAAAATCCAAAAGTGGTCCACAAACATGTGCCTATTCTACATGTGGCCATGCTTCAAGTAAAGTCGGAAGGCAAGTCATCGAAGTAATTCAAACTTTTTGGCTTGAAAAGGTGTAAAGTAAAAAAATGAGCCGCACCTCCACCCACGCCCAAAGTGAAGCCACCTGTCGAGCCCAAATTACGTGTCGGTCGGTGGGCTTGGGAATTTTTTTCCCAAATGGAAAATATTGACCAGGCCCAGGATGGTTTTTGAAAAGAATGAATTGTGTGGCTACGAGGCATTTTGTGGATTTTTGTATTTTTGTGCAAAACATGTGAAGTAAATTTTGGGCCCACAGACCCGTTCTGCTAACTGGTTTTTTCCATTTTTGTATGGACCCGAATCAAACATTCAAATGGACATATCTTTCGATCTAGTGCCCGAAATCAAATAAAATTTAGTACCATTGGAAAGCTCTCGACCTCATCTATGCTATGGAAAATTGAAACTTTAATTTTGACAAAGTTAGGTGAGTGAAAATTGAGAAAATGTATTCACACCATTAATATGCAATCTAATTGCTCCAACAACCAAATCAGATTCAATTGGATCCATCGTTCTTCCTTCTTCAACATGCCAAGAATACAAAGATTGAATCACTCAATAGATTGTGAAAGGATTTGCAATGACATTGATGGCTGGTAGTTAAGCTCCAAATTAGGATTCGTACCTCTTTTCTTCTTATCTCTTTGCTACATATATAAAGGAAAGAGCTTGGCTCATTGTAAAGGGTTTTAAATTTCGGTTTTGCATCTTCCCTTGCATACAAGTGAACTTGTGGAGTTTTCCAAACCTCCCATTCAAATTGTAATACAAAGTTTTTTGCCTCTTGGCTATTGTAATGTATTGTATCAAATTTGGAGCAATAATATATGTCTCTAGATGATTCTCGAACCCTCTCATATGTTCATTGTTGTCTTTTGATCTCTCATTGCAATTTGGTTATCTATGCATGGTGGTTATATTACATTTTCAAGGTCTGTGTTAAATTTATAAACTAGTGTTTAACATTTCTTTGGTGCATCACCTTGTTAGGTTAGGTTTATTTTTACTATCTTTTCTCAACCTTCCTTGGTAAGATAGAGTAGGTTTTAGAGTAGATTCTCTGTAATTTATTTGTGTGCACCTTAACAGAGTAATAGGAACCAACCTTCATCTTGAGAGTTCTCTCAATTACAAAGTCCCACACTTTTAGAGATGCTCCATGTTATGCTCTCACACTGAGTCTCAACGCATCAAGTTGCAGACATTCAGCGGTGCTGCGATTTTGCACTAACAATTTTTGCATGCTTGATGGGACCAAGAGGTCTCCATTTTTATTGTAGAAAGAATAATGTGCACTTGTTGCAATATTTTGAGCTTTTAGGAAGCTCTAAATTTGCACATATAGTGACTCCCAAAGAGGCAAAATCTAGTAATTTCAATAGCCCAATTTTATCAAGTTCATGAGAAGAATATTAACAAGGTCAAGAACTAAAGAGGAGGGGCTATTCGCTCTATCTACAATTATCCTCAAATAGAGCAAGAAGGGAAAGAAGAGCCCAAAGATCCCATCTCCACTAAGTAGGACATTATGAATGCCTCCACCTAGTAGACCCTTTATTCAATCAACTAGAGTCCTTTGCCCAATCGGGATGGAAAAACCCAACCTCTACATTAATTTCGGTGCCACGAGTCCACTTTGCTCTCAATACACAAAATCATGTTCTAGTTTCCACATTAAAGAGTGTTGCATATTTCACTAGAGAAATCTAGACTACTCCCGGTGACCATGTTCAAGATATTGCAAATGTCTCAGTAAAATTCATGCGATCGTTGAAATGGACGTTCTATTTGAGTTATTAGCAACCTAATTTAAAGGTAAAGCTCTACAATGGTTTAGGAGTTTGACAAGAGGGTCTATCCAGACTGGGATCATCTCAGTACACCATTCATAACCCATTTAGAGAAAAAGAGGACAACCTATCCTTGTTAGCACAACCGACAACCATCAAGAGTGATCCCAATGAGTAGTTAATAGATTTAAACTTCATATTTTAAAGGACATGGGATAGGATTCCATTGGCCATGAGGCCCACAGATGAAGGTGATTTGTTATACTTTCTTAGAGCTTTAAATTTTGATATTTCCTTAATGATTCAATCAATGGGAGGCATAACCTTACCTGCAACCTATAACATTTCCATTAGAGCTGAAAATTATTTAATTAAGGCTGTTAAACTTTCTCTTAAGGAACCTATGCCTCGGTATCTAGAACTAGGAGCTCTAAGCACTAGTCAAATACCCACATTAGCTCCCATACCTACTCCAAGGAATCAAAGTTTAGCTGAAGCTTCCACCTCATCCTCTAGCACTTCAAAAGAGCTACAAGAGGTTATGAAATAGCTGCAAAACCTTGGGAATGAGCTAGTGACTATCAAAAGGAAACAAGCTCAAAGTTCTAGGCCATATCATCCTCAAACTCAATATCAGACTAGACCCCATATCAGCAAAATAGACAACCAACTCAAGTTGCAAGTCAAAACCAAAACCAAGGAAAACCTCAAGCTGCTAAGTCATTTTGACCATACGATCCAAACACAACTTCAACATGTAGGGCCTTGGTTCCAATACAAAATAACATGGCACAAGAATATGACTGGTGTTTCCCATGCAATCAAGCCCATAACTAGTCAAAGTGTTTCAATGGTGCACTAAACTAGGCCTTGATGGTATAGACCATTGGTGTGTCCCGTGAGCCGAGTCGGAGGAAAATTACCAGCAATGAGAGATTAGCTTGGGGCACCTCCAAGTGAGACTATGCTTTTTAATTGGCAGGTTGAAGAATTATGTGGAGTTAACCAAGCCCCTTCTCAAAGTGTGGCTACCAATACATGGTCCAAGAAAAGGAATATTGGAGAGGGACAATCATCAAACTCAGGTAATCCTCAACCTTATATTATTCCACAAGGTATTAGCACTCAAAGTGCAACTCCCAATATGCAGAGTCAGCCCAAGCCACCTTCCAAACCCACTCGGCACCGGTTGTAATGACCCATGTACAAGAGAAAAATGTACCAGGAAAAGGGAAGCAAAAAGATAGCTCATCCCCATTTAACATCATTGAAAAGATGAAGAAAACAAATGTGAACATTTCAATGTGGGAGTCATTGGCTATCCTAGGATAGACAAACATGTTACAAGCTAATATGGCCAATTGGTCAACTTCGAATCAGCCCCCAAACCAGTAAGAGAAAGTGCTTACCAATGTGGCTCAACGCGAAGGAAATCATGGAGGAAAACAAGGTAAGAATCTGAAGCCCCCTCCATTCTATGTTTCATTGATCATTGGAGACAAGCTAGTGCATAATTACATGATTGATTCAGGGTAAGTAGCTCTGTAATGCCAAAAAAATAGCCAATCAATTGGATCTTCAATACAAAGTCATCTCCAAGGGCATAGTGCAATTGGATGGGACAACAGTAACAATGGTTGGAGTCATCAAGGATTTGACCCTCACATTACACGCATGCCCCAATGTGACCGTATTGCAAAACGTATCAGTCATAGACTTGCCACCACATTTTGCATTGTGTTTGTCAAGGGACTTCACCACTAAAATTGGAGGCTATTTATCTACTAATTGGTTGCACATGCTTTCTAGAACAATGTATGGAGCTAAGGCTATGATCAGATCTAAGACCATTATGGATTACTAGATTGAGCCTCATATGCCCAACCCAATCAATGAAAATTATTCAACCTTTGATCAGGAGGACCTCCCAAGCACTTGTGAGGTAGATACCAAAGTTGGGTGTATTCTAGACTTTACCCTCAACGAGTGGGTGAACAAGAGGCATGCTTTTGACCCTTATAAGGAGATGGAGGAATCTAAGCTAGGAGTCTACTATTTACATGAGGAGAATCATCCTCTTCTTGACATCATTAAGCCAGACCAAAAGGTGATAATGAGGTATGGTAGTTATTCTTTGATGGCTCAAGAAGTAGACAAGGAGCCGGAGGAGGAGCTATGCTTATTTCACCTCAAGGTATAAAATATTACTCAACTTTCCATTTCCAATTTTCTTTCTCAAACAACATAGTAGAATATGAATCCTTGATCCATGGACTGCATTGGGCAAGGAAAAGAGGGATTAAAAACTTGCAAGTGTTTGGTGATAGTGAGCTAGTTGCGAATCAAGTCCAAGGACAAAATGCTGCTAAGAACGATCTGTTAAGGAACTACAAGAACTAGGTATGGGACCTCATCAAGGATTTCAAAGCATTCAACATCAATTCCATCCCAAGAAAGAAGAATGAGGCAACAGACAAATTGGCGTGCAATCTGGGAAACATTTAATTTTGTAGAGAGTATCGAGAGAGATAAGTCTCAGTCCCATATTAAAGTGTTTGTAAGACTAGCTATCCTAGGTAACAACATGAGTTGGCAGGTCTTGAAGAATCATCAACAAATTGTCAAATTTCTACTAGAATAAGTTGAGTTCTCTGCTAGAAACCAAGACAAATTCGAACAATGGTATGGTGAGAAAGTGGTGTAGCTAAGAACCAACAAATTACTAAGGGGTCTTGTAACTTTGGAGTCAATCTTCAACACAAATGATCAATTCTGGAAGGATAAAGAAAATATTCAAGTAAAGGGTGAAGATTCAGAGCCCACTTCCATAGATGAAGGAAAAATGCTGCAAAACGGAAGGTAAGTACCCAAAAAGAAAAATTTGAGTTTGTTCAAATTTGTCAAGAATTCCTAGATGTCTTTTCCTAGAGTTATAGAGATTTAAGAGGTTTTAACCCAAAGTTGCAACATCATACTATCTAGATGAATCTAGAATCTAATCCTTTCAGGAAGTAGAAAATGCCAATAAATCCTCACACTGATCGTCTCATGAGGAAATATTTTAACAAGCTAATTGAGGCCAGCATCATCTTCCCTATGAAGCACTCAAGTTGGGTTGCAAAATTTGTGCCTACGAGGAAAAGAAATGAAGAAATCAGACTATGTGTGGACTTTTGTGATTTGAACAGAGCATCACTCAAGGTAAATTATCCACTTCCATCAATGGAACATATCTTACAGGTTTTAAGTTACTCGATACATTTTCATTGCTATATGGATACTAAGGATATTATCGGATAATGGTGAAAGGGGAAGATCAATTTAAAATAGCCTTCACCACCAAAATGGGGTACATATGCTTATAAGAAGATGTCATTTGGACAGTTAAATGTGGGAGAAACATTTTAGAAAGCTATGGACATGTCATTCAAAGGCTAAATCAACAATATAGTTCAAGTGTATTTGGATGATATCATCATCTTCTCAAATAATGTTACTGAGACCATCTCTTCCACCTCGAGAGAGGTGTTTCGGTGGTGTAGAAGGTTTGAAGTGTCACTAAACCGAAAGAAGTGTGTATTCTTAACACATGATGGAAAATTGTTGGGCCACATTGTCTCAAGAGAAGGGTTAACAATTGATCCTGAAAGAGTTGAAGCCATCTCAAACACTTCCATTGCCATAACACAAAAATTCTCTCCAAAGCTTCTTGGGGAGAATAAAATTTGTTCATAGGTTTGTGCCTTATTTTTCCACTCTTGTGAAGCCTTTAGCAATGATGTTGAAGAAGATTATTCCATTACAATGGATAGCTGAAGGCAAAGATATTTTTAAGGCCATCAAGCTCACAATATCATAGGCCCCAACTCTTGTTAACCTAGAATTTTCAAAGGACTTCATGCTATATGCTTTTGGAGGGTCAGACACAATCTCAACTATCTTGGTTCAGCCTAACAAGGAAGGTTCAAAACAACCCATAGCCTTCTTCAGTCAAAGCTTGGAGGATTACGAGGTAAAGTACTCTTTCATTGAGAAGCATGTCCTTGCTGTCATTAGGAGTTTGAAGAAGTTTAGACACTTAGTCTCAAACAATAAGATTCAACTACTAGTATCTCATGTTGGTGTCAAGGATTTTCTCCTGAATAAGGAATTGAATGAGAAGAGAGCTGGTTGGATCACTCATGTAATGGAGTATGACATTGAGATCAAAGTGACCAAACTAGTTCATGGCAAGGGTTTGTGTGAGCAGCTCACTTCCAAGCAACAAGTTGAGTTAGTGGATGAAGAAGAGGTTATCCTGCTACTGTAGAATGATCAAGAGTAGCTAGATAATGATGCACCTATTCCATGTTGGACCCAAACCTTGGTGCATTATCTCCAAATATGTTTGTGCCCTCCAGAATGGAACAAAGAAAAAGGATATACTTCAAACTACAAGCCATCCCATATGTACTTATCGATGGTGTTTTGTTCAAGAAGGATATCAATAGTTTCCTATTGAGGTGCATTGGGACAGGCCAAATTGAAAGGGTATTGCATGAGTTCCATGATGGAGAAGCAAGAGGCCACTTTGCTCCTTGAGTAATAGCTCTCAAAATCATGAAAGCTGGTTATTATTGGCCTACAGTGTTTAGGGATTGCTACTCATGGATCAAGAAGTGCAAAAAGTGTGCATTCTTCACAGGGAAGGAAAATTTAGCATCCCTACCCCTTCGTCCCATTTTAAGGGATCAACCATTCATGCAATAGGGACTAGACTTAATTGGAGTGATTAACCCAACTTCAAGCAAAGGCCACAAGTGGATAGTTATAGTAACATACTATTTCACCAAGTGGACTAAAGCACTGGCACTCAAGGAGGCAAATGAATCCAACATCTTGGATTTTTATGAAAGGATAGCCTCGTGGTTTGGAGTACCTACCAGTATTATATCAAATAATTCATTGACATTCCTTGGTATAAGGATCATTGAATGGGTACTCAAAAATTGTTTATACCTCAGCACTTCATCAAACTATTACCCTTAAGGTAATGGCCAAGAAGAGTCCACAAACAAGAACCTATTAAGGATTATCAGAAGGAATCTTGATGAAATCAAAGAACTTGGCATACAAATCTCAAATCAGCTCTATGGGCTGATAGGATCACATCCAAAAGGGCTACAAGAAGCTCCCCATATAAGCTTGTATATGGAAAAGAGGCAATGTTGCCCATATCATTGGAGTTTCCTGCTTTAGAGCTCATGAAATAGTTGGAATTGGCTGAGTTTGAACCTATGGAAATCAGGTATGTAGAGCTGATGGAAGTAGGAGAGGCTAGAGAACATGCAATACAGGTCATGGAGAAAGATCAAGCATTGATTAAGAAGAAATTTGATAAGAAAGCAAGAACAAGGACCTTTCAAGAGGGTGACTTAGTTCTAAAGTGGAATGTAGATCGGGAAAAACTAGGAAAACATTCCAAGTTTGATGCCATTAGGAGTGGTCCCTACATGGTAACAAGATGTACAAGTAGCAATGCCTTTCAACTAGCTCAGGTTGGATGACAAAGAATTATAGATTCAAGTCAATGGGATCTACCTCAAACACTACTACTAAAAAGGAAAATTTCTTGGCCTTGTAAATATTATCCTAGGTTTTCAATTTCCCTAAGTGTGTGTGCACATTTTCTTGTTGTAGCATAGGTTTTATTTCCCTAAGTGTTTTCGCATAGGTTTTTGTTACTATAGATTAGCGTTGTTATACAATTCGATGTGCTTCCAGATGAATGCACCGTGCCCTTCAACATTTGCAACAGGGAGACCCATAGTTTCCGTAACAACATTTTAAAATAAAAAAATACAAAGAAACTAAAATGGGGTCCTGGAGGATTCATTTCAAGAACAACGGGAAAGTTCCAGTCCCCAAGAGAAAACATCGACTCAAGCTTCAAAGAACAAGGCTAGTATGAGGCCACCACCCATGAATTCATGTGCAATGGATACCATCAAGGAAGCTGATCTCTTCATCTAGCGAGGTAGATGTCCCCTTGTGTGACCAAATTGTTATCTCAAATTTTCCCCAGAAAAATTGATCAAACACGACCCTAGGCAGGAAGAAATCTAAGGGCTACTTCTTTTGGGTGAGCCCACGCTTCAGATCTAGCAATCAAGTTATAGGAAGAATCAAAATTGAGGAGCAAGGTTAGATAAGGAGGAAACCAAAGTGTCAAAGAAATAAGAGGGTCTCGGGAGAAAAGTGGGCTCAAATTGGTCTAAGTATGGGGAGACAGTGGAAGCTGCCACGTGTCTCAACGACACACCTTCAAGTGTTGAGGCCAAGGGAGGTTACCCCAAATAAGTGCAAAGTTTGCATGTTTCCCCAACGAAAAAGAGACAAATCCGGCCATTGAAAAATCCAAATGAGTTGAAAGAACAAGCGTTGGCCTTCCACGTGTCCTAGGTTCAAAAAGGGACAGAGTCGATAGTTGAAAATTAAAGATGGACAGTGTCAGCGGAGGGTGCCATGTGCCTCAACTGTGTAAATTCAAGAGGGGAAGCCCAAGGGTCAGACTTAGAAAAGCGCCAAGTCTCCACATATCTTGGGTCAGACATATGGCCCCGCCAAACAAATAGAATTAGCCAAAATATACGAAATAGAGCAAAGCTATGGAGGGTGCCATGTGTCTCTTTGACATAACTCCAAAAAAAAAATCCAAAAGTGGTCCTCAAACACTGGCCAACTCTACATGTGGCCATGCTTCAATTTAAGCCGGGAAGGCGGGTCGTCGGAGGCAATTCAAACTTCTTATCTCGAAAAGGCATAAACTATAAAAATGAGCTGCACCTCTACCCACACCCATTGAAGCCATGTGTCGTGCCCAAATTACATGTGGGGAAGTGGGCCTAGGGAAAATGTTTTAGCAAAATGGAAAATGTGGACCAGCGGGCCCTGCAATGTTTTTGACAAGAATGAATTGTGGGGCTATGGGGCATTTTGTGCATTTTTGTATTTTTGTTCAAAAGGCGCAAAGTAAATTTCGGGCCTGCAGACCCGTTATGCTAACTAGTTTTCTCCATTTTTGTATGGATCTGACTCAAACATTCAAATGGACATATCTTTCGATCTAGTGCTTGAAACTCAACAAATTTGGCACCATTGGAAAGGTCTCGACCTCATCCACACCATGGAAACATGAAACTCTAATTTTGATGTAGTTAGGTGGGTGAAAATTGAGAAAATGTCTTCACACCATTAATATGTGATATGATTTATCCGACAACCAAATCAGATTCGATTTGATCAGTCATTCTTCCTTCTTCATTATGCTTTGAGTATACATAGAGTGGCGTACTAAAACAGATTGTCGATAGATTTGTTGTGACATTGATGGCTGGTAGCTGAGCTCCAAATTAGGTTTACACCCTCTTTTCTTCTTCTCTCTTCGCTACATCTATACGGAAAGAGCTTGGATCATTATAAAGGATTGGACATTACTTTATTGCATCTTCCCTTCTTCCCTTGCTTGCAAGTAAATATTTGGAGTTTTCCAAACCTCTCATTCAAATTGTAATACAATTTTTTTTCCTCTTGACTACTGTAATGTACTGTATAAAATTTGGAGCAATAATATATGTCAGGATGATTCTCAACCTTCGCATGTGTTCATTTTTGTCTTTTGTGCTCTTATTGCAGTTTGGTTATCTGTGCATAGTGGTTGTATTGCATTTCTATGATCTTTGTTAAATTGCAAAATGGGTATTTAACATTCCTTTGGTGCATCACCTTGTTAGCTTAGGTTTATTTTTCTCATCTTTTCTCAACCTTGTCTCCTTGGTAAGATAGAGTAGGTTTTAGAGTAGATCCTCTACAATTTATTTCTGTGCACCTGAACAAAGGAATAGGAATAGGCCTTCATCCAGAGAGCTCTCTCAATTTCAATGTCCCACACTTTGAGAGATGCTCCATGTTATGTTATCACACTGAGAGTCTCAACCCATCAAGTTGCAAACATTTAGGGGTGTTGTGATCTTGCACTAACACTCTCTTATAGAAGATTTAGAAATGTTCAAATGCTTCACTTTTATTTTGGAGAAAGAACACCCAAGTATTGCGGGAATAATAATCAGTGAACAACTAGACGTACTTAAACCCTTGAAATGATGCAAGCTAGGTTCCACACGGATCAAAAAGGTATGCATGACCTCGAGATGGTTCTTGGCATGGAATGTACTTGACTCGAAATAATATTGATGTTTTTTTCTTGTCATACATCCAAGAAAAAAGGTAACGACCGAGAGAGAGAGAGAAAGTCCTCATACCATCTCCTTCAAATTTAGTTGATAAAGGGATCGGGTAGAAAGATGTCCATACTAATATATACAAAGTGTAGTTGTTTCCACTTTGTGGATGTAGATAACACAATTGCAAAGGATGAAACTACATCTAAAGAAAATAAACAATCCTTGAAAAAGGATCTATCAAGTATCGTACCTTATTTAGATATTAGACATGATATGATGTCATTCTGAACTAGGTACTCTACCTTGAGCTTGTGATTCAACAAGTGAGAAAAATAAGAGATTTTTTTGTCAAACTAGGGACATAGATCACCTTCATGAGAGTACATATTCTTGTCTCGAGAGGAACGGTCACATTTCTATTTCCTTATATTACATAATACTTGTTGTTTGTAATTCAGACTCGATATCCAGTGGGTCAATCAGTCAATTAATCAAATAGCTTTCTATCGCCCATCATAAGCTTGTTCACACCTGAATAAATCAACCAAATATTGTCTCATGGTTATGATATTTGGGATACACAAGAACCATATCATGTCCGTGTGCACCACAATGTGATCATTCTAAGACATCTTCATCCGAGTCATCATCATGCTAGGGTGTGGCATGTCCTTTATGTTTATTTCTACACCGACACCACTTGGATTTATTTGAATCACCACTTTGTCATATGTGTTCTCTTTTCTAGAATTTCTTTTTGTAAAACCATTGTTCTAACATTTCACATCATGCGTATTCATGGTGCAGATGTGACACCATTGATTCACCTTTTGAGACTTTCGTTTCTATTGTGACTTTTGTGGTTTCTTTTATGTGCGCTTCCCTTATTGTCCCTTGCGAAGGCTTCGACAATTCTTTTGTCTTGAGATCAATGCTTTGTCCTCAAAATCCTCTTGCACTAACCAAATGGCTTTATCGTGTTGCAGAAAATTCACCCGTTTTGAAAATATCACCTCCTTCTGGGTGATGGTCAATGTGGTGATGAATGTCCTAAACTGGAAGGGAAGAACTTAGAGTTTGAGAAGGATAACAAATTTATCTTCCACCAATTCTCTGATTTTTCACAAGTCTTCTTGTAATTCCTCCACTCAATGTAAGAAATATCCCGCATTCTCACCCTCATTGATACTCATGGTATGAAGCTTTTACTATAGATGCAGAATTTTTGTCAAATTCTTTGCTTCGTAGATAATTGAAAGAGTATCCGTGGAAAGATTTGAGGTTTTCACATTGCGAATGTGTGATGCGCCTCATTAGATATGATCAGTGTGATCAACATCAAGGCTTTTGCATTGGCCTTGATGTAGTTTTTTTGTTCATGTGTATCAGTGGGTTGAGAGAGTGTGCATGTGACTATCTACTATAGATTCTCAAAGAGGAGAATGGTCTTCATCTTTTTCTTCCATGCAACATAATTTGGCCCTTTCAAGAGCTAGACATTGGAGAGAAATATTTTTGACCAAAAATGATCTCAAAAAAATAAAATTATTATAATTATTTGTTCATAGGTAGTGGGATGGAGATGCTTGTGTGTGTGTTCTATTTCACGTTCATCATCTTCTTTGTAGATTTTTTTGAGCTCCGCATGAACCTTCTTGGCTTCACACCGTACATTAAACTAGAACAAATCCAGTATTCTTTCACTCACAAGCTCCTAAAAGTACCGATTTCGGTGTTATTAAGGGTGTCAAGCAATGTGAAATATAATCTGATGCTTTTTTCTTGGCCTCTTAACAGATATTCACCTTGCGGAATGCTTGCAGTGCTTTTATCAGCATATGGAATGAATGAAATATGTTTCTTGCTCCTTCATGTTTTACAGCAATCTTCTAGTGCTCCAGTCTTCCACGCTACAAGACGTACACAGTCATCTCTCAAGGGGGCTTCTCAACAATCTGCAGAGTTGATACATGATGGGATTTTGATCATTGAACACAGTGGTCACTGGACGTTTTCTGTACAGGTTTAAATTTTCACTCCAAATGCCAGAAGGAAGGTTCGCAACATAGGCCACTTTTTGTAACTTTGTCCAATGCCAAGGATTCAAAACTAGTCACAATAAACACACAAGTCAAAAAATCCTAAACAGATCTTAGAGAAAAGAAGACTTTTCTTTTCACGCCAAGACAAAGTCTGCACAGTAGTCATTGTAAAAAGTCACGGGTGTCATTTTTTTAACTGCAGCAAATATCATCCACGCACTTTTACTACCAATGCTAGACCAAAAGACCAAATTACAACCACGTTCACTTTGATTTCCACGCAGGAATGGAACTAGATGCCAAGACCGAAAAATGCCATGGTAAGGAGTACTTCCACATGCCAAAATACTGTAGGTCGCTTAGCAAATCTCCACGCTAAGGACATTCTTGAAGATCAGATACCCATAATAGACAAGAAGAATAGAAATGACGATTCAATGATCCATTCAAAACAATAAAACAATATATATATATATAATATATAAAGGATTGTTCGTTCCCTGATATCAACTGGAAGAGGAATGGAAAGATACGGAAGAGGAATGGACGGGATGTGGAACGCAAAGAGACAGTCTAAAATGTATTATTTTTCTAACATTTTTCTCACATGTCAACTTGTGCTTTCACAACTACAATATTTTATAGAATATCTGCAAATGTTGAGGAGTGGTTTGTGTAAAAGAGGCAAAACAATTAAATTTTTGACTCTGGGACTAAATACTCACGGAGATTCAAGAACCAATCTCATACTAGGATGAAATGAATGCAAATAGCATACTATTATTGATTAAGCTAAGATGAGAAAATAAGAGCCTAATTTAAATACAAGATTGCAGTAAATGGATAATGGATTAAGTACAACAATAAATACCCAAGAAAATAAGTAGTAAATAATTAAATCATAATGTGTAAGGAGACGGTATGAAGGCTTATTTGATTCGCGGTAAAGTCTGAACTGGATCAAAGCTCTAATTAACTCAATGATAGGAAGATGTGTTGCAAAGAATCCTGCAAATTGTAGATTTGGAGGAGCAAGTTGGATAAGGGCGATTAGAGAGGGGCGGGAGCACCCGTGGGCACCCTAGACCTGATTCTATTTGGCTTTGTCTACGAAATGCTAAAAACATCCTCTAAGGTTTCATGAGGCGTTCACTATTAGTCACCTTTGGTCACTCCAAGGTAGCACAAAGATTGCCGAGGTTGTTATAATCTTGCAATAAATAATGAACATGCAAAACCGTCAAATAGACATAAAATCCCAAAAAACGAAAGATGCAAAATGAGGGTTGGAATGTCCTTGGTTATCATAATGGTGAACTTATGGTGAGCATTAAACTACATCTCAAACCTAACATAGTTTTGTGAGTGTGCGTAGAGTTATGCCCTAGGTTTCTCTTTTATGTGTCGCACTTAGATAGAGAGAAAGTAAGCGGATGTAGAATATAGTAAATATGTGTATGCAATAGAATGAATTTCCCTCCTATGAACTGCATGCAGAATAACTAGCCCTTGTGTCTGTTGGATTGTGTTAGATGTATGCAATGGATGTCTTAGATGTTTGATGGATGCAACCTTAGGTGGTGATAGCTAATGGTTAGTTCTTGGTCCTTTATTATGATCACATAATTCTATACTTATACGATTCCCTTTCTTGAGTTTTGTAATTAACCCCAAAAAGGCATACCATAAAAAGATAAGATTCCCAAAAGGATAAAAACCACCCAAATAGTGTGAATAAATTATAAAGAGGATAGGGGTACCCATAGGGGATGAGAGAGCCTAGCACCGCGTCTTGGGCAGGTGTTGGTGTCTAAATCATATCAATATCAATAGTAGTATGTAATGAATACCGGTCATTACGCTAAGTACATGATTTTGTTTCTTTTTTTTGCCCCCACTTTATGTTGTTAGGTGAAAAGCTTGATAACATAAACTAGATAAAGATGTGTGATTGATAACATTGTACATTGATGTTAAAATCATGGTGAGGGACTAGAAAAACCGTAGAGTAATAAAAATATGAATTATGGATGATAAGGAGGAGAAAGTGCAAAAGTGATGATAAAAAATGAACATCGGGTGGAAAATGCATGTGTAGATGTCACAATGTACCTATTGTTGATGTCGATGCACAATTTTTTTAGTGATCTCATGTCAATGAAATGGAAAACTTGTAGGGAGAATAATCTTATGTCATCCTCTAATGCTTTATCTGCTTCCCACAATGTAGAACACAACTGCATATGTTATGTATAAACGTGTTTACTAAGGACCTGTCTTCCCTGTAAAGTCCGCTAATGTAAATTCGCATCTTTGAAGGACTCTCTTCCTGTAAAAATCCTCTTTGACATGCCAATAAATGTGTAATTTCCCCTGTTATGGGAATTCAGGGAACACCGTTTGTCCTAAGGTCCCATGTATGATTAATAGTGTTATCTCGAAAGTGAAAAATGTGTTGTATCTTGGTATAGTGTTGTGTTGTGTATAACACTATATGGGCTGAGCGATTTAATCAAATCATTTCCCCCTCATTTAGGGTGCATGCAAAGTCATTAAAGGAGTATGCAGCCCAAACGCGAGACCAATCACTATGTTAAAATTGTGCCCTATAGGGGGAATGGAATGTGCTTTATATAAACCAAGGTATACACAATCAACTGGATAAGAGACAAGTGTTAGTATAAGAAAAGAGAAACATACATGTATAAGAAGAATTGTATGCTAAGAAAACAATGTGTAAGCTAAGACGTAAGTAGACACACAACAATAAAATGTAGACTACAAAAAGAGGGTTGTGAATAGGGGAAACCACTCACGATGTCGCAAGACAATCAAGATATAGGGTAAATCCCACAAACAATGACAAACAAAGGAAAATAATATGTAAGACAATGATGGACGAAAATATTCCCACATAAAAATGTTACACATGAGGTACCCATTAGCACATTAGAAAGATAAAAGTATATCAAAGTATGTATAATATAAGAAAATAGTATGCTATGAAACAAAATGATACAATAACACTTGTAATGTATTAAAGTGGATTCCCCTAGAGCCTTTGTGTGAATTGAATTAGGTACCGTGCTAAGAATCCATATTTCATGTAATGGACCCTGTAGAATTTGTGATGACAACTAGAAAGGAAAGTGAACTTGCTTTTGGGTATGATAAATATAATGAAATAAAAAAATATCTATCTAGCATGTACTAAGATGAACATGTAACAAGTAAATGAAAGCACAAGTAAATGCATTAAAGATAAGCATTATGTTTTGCATGAGACATAATGGAATGGTGTTTGAATGATAGAAACAACATGCCCCTTGAGTGGATACATATGTATGTAATCATGTTGATCTATTTATGCCCCCTTAATAGTCAAGAATGAACCCTAAATTAGAGTGCGTCATCGGAAATAGTTTGAAATTTTTGCAAGAGAGATGTTGATTGTAGGTTGTCATGTGATGTGTAGGATTGAATGGGACATATTAAAATGGATGAGGTGGTAGAATATGTGATGATTTATCCTAAAGTGTATATCACTAAACTTGTAAGGAAGATGTCCAAAATCATAATGATGAATCATAAAGTGTATATCACAAAATATATGAGTATAATGATAGAAAGCATGATGATGTACTACAAAGCGTATATCACCTAATGTGTGAGTAGGATTATAGGAAGTCGTGATGATTTAGAATAAAGTGTATATCATGAAATGTATGATTAGGATCCTAGAAAGGCGAGATGATTTATCAAAAGGAATATATCATCAAATGTATGAATAAGGTGATGGCTTGAAATGTCACATAATATGACGAAGGGTCAATTGATTGATTGATTTGTTGAAGAGCAAGTGAGGTTCAAATTAAAATTAGACCCTCAGAAGTCGAGTATGAACCATGGGACTAGAGTGCATTTTCGGGAAAGGAGTGCAATGCGTAGAAGTGGAAGAGTATAATTTGTAATATGTGTAGTAGATGTGGTGATGAAAAAAATGAATTGGGTATGTGACATGTAAAGCATGTATGTGTATAGTGAGTAATACACCTAGTGTGTGATAGAAGCTGCAAGAGAAATATGTCGACGTGTATAATGTGTGTTGTACAAGGTAGGTGTTGTGTAATTTGTCTGTGACTAAGAAACACTAGAAGGATGTGGTTGGAAATTTACCTAAGTGTAAATTGTGTAATTTGGTGTGGTGATGAGAAGTATGTCTTGCAAAGGTGTCAAGTGTGTGAGAATGTATAGTGTGTAGTGTGTGAGGTTAATGTATATAGGACACCCTTGAAAGTCATGTATGAACTGAATCACAAGAGTGCGTCATCGGGTAAATTACGATGCAAATGTATGGAGATGTATCTAATGAATGTAAATGACTATATGTGATGTGTTTTATATGGAAGATAATTAATGGTGTTATGAAAAGGGGGAGTGAGAACAATGTCCCCCAAGTGTCTTGTGATGAGTGTGTTAGATGATTAAGATATTTGATGATAACTTATGAGAGAATTTATTGTGTGAGTGAAAGAATATAAATGATGATAAATGCATGTATTTATGAATGAGTATGAATGGGCATGTAATGTGCTGATGAAAATTGGGTTCTTATTGTAAGAGGTCCCTCAACATTCATGTAAGAGTCATTATAACATGAGTTTGTCACCGGGGTTAAGGTGACAACAGTCACCTACCATAGACCAAGTTGGTGTGAAGCGTGCAAGCATGTACGGTAGAAGTAATAATAGGACCATGCGATGGTGGTCAATTTTGAAATGTGTCCGATCATCAATAGAATTGCTAGTTGCTTTGACAAAATGAATTAGAAATTGAAGTGGAGCAGGATGGAAAGGAATCTTGAATGGTGGTAACTTAGATGGGATTGATGACATTGCGGAATGCTTGATAGTAGAAGAATTAGGATTAATTTTGAGAGGCAATTGCATATATTGACTTGGTAATGTCATAAATGACTTGAAACGAGGGGGTGATATAGTGATTTTTAGAGGAGGTTGTTTATGTATTTATTGATTACTTGTAGATGGAACCTTAGAAATGATGGCATGATGCTCTTTAGACATAGATGAATCAAATTTACAAAACCATTGGGATATAATAATTTTAGATAGGAATACAACACAATGTTGTGCAACAAATGAGATAAATCCTTAACACTCAAGAGGCTTGTATCTTTTTCATAAAACATAACATCCATTGTCATTATGTCCATTGATTCAATGATAATTACTATAGAGAAGAACCTGATATTTTTCAATTCGGTAAGTAGAATAGCCTCGAGTAGATGGTAAAGTGATCAACTTATGAGTCGGAGATCAATAAGAATGTCATTTTTCTTAGCATTGTGATTATACATGAGAGGCTTCGATAATGGAATGAGTTGAGGCACATTGATATAAACACATGTATAAGACATAGAGTGAAGATGGGATTGAGAAGGAGAAAAAAACATGATCTTCGAAGAGTCCTTAAAATGTTGTATTTATGATTTAAGAGATGTAATCATGGATTCCGTAACCTGAAATTTGTCTTGAAATGATGAATGAAAAGTTTTAATTGAGTCCAACATGATCGATTAGATGGAGTATCACGAATAATAGGGTCATCAAATAAACAATTGATGAAAGGACATATTTCATGTGGTAGCATATCTTTAGGAAGATACACAATGTCTAAGGTTTTTACAAAAAACTTGGTGATTGGGATGCATCTTAAGTAAATAAGAAAAAGAAATTTGATGAATTTACCAACCCATGATAGAGGAATTTTTTTTATCCTAAGCATGAAAGTGGTCAAGGTCACCAAAATTATTAAGCTAAGATGTGAAAATAAGATCCTAATTTAAATGCAAGAATGTACTAAATGATTAATGAATTAAGTACATAAATAAATACCCTTTGATGGAAAATCAAAGCACCCCGAATGTCTGCAACTCGATGGGTTGAGAATTTGATGCGATTGCATAACATGGAGCTTTTCCCAAGTGTGGGACCTTGCAAAATCAGAAAAACTCTCCGAATGAAGGCCCGTTCCTATTCCTTTATTCAGATGTACATGTAAAAAAGAAGAGGGTTTACTTAAAAATATAAAATAACTTTCCAAGGAGACAGGGGTAAGAAGATGCATAAAATAAAACCTAAACTAACAAAGGTGATGCACTTGAGGAATTAAGAACACATGTCTTGCCAATAAACACAAACCATTAAAATGCGATGCAAGATCATGCACTGATAAAAAAATTTATAGTGAAAGATCGGGAGTATTTAAATGAACATAGAGAGGGTTGAGAATCATCCACGAGATGCATTATTTTCTCCAAATATTGATCTGATACACTACAAAATTCTAAGAGGTGAAGCTACATTACAGTCTTAGATGGGAGGTTTGAACTCCACAAATTCATCTACCAAAGAGAAGAAGGGAGGGGAAAAACAAGAATGTCTAACCTTTAGAAAGAAGCCCCTCCTTACAATTTATAGGAATAATGAGAGAGGGAAGAGAGAGGAATTCCAAATCTACCCCAACCACCTCTAGTTTGTATTTAATTCATCTCATTATGGTGTTAAGTGAGAACCCTAGAAAACCCAAAAATGGTGAACTGTATTTTGCATTTTTGAATTGGGTATAGGACCTTGTAAGCTTTCTGAAAAGTCCAACCTTGTGTGAATCTGAGCTCCTTGTAAAAATTTATGGCCATTTGAATATCTGGGTCAAGGTTTGCTTCTGTCGGTTCAAAGTGTCAGTGCTCAAAATGTTGCGCCTCCTGAAGGTGCACCCATCCTCATGTCAACATAATCTTAAGTGAACCAAAGGTGCTGAAAATGTGGTGTTGGCATTTTCTGATGTGCGCCTCCAACCTACGCCATGGGTGCGACTTTTTCCATGTCGACATTTTCTGATGTGCACCTCCAACCTGCGCCATGGGCGCAAATTTTTCCATGTCGACATTTTCTAATGTGCACCTCCAACCTGTGCCATGGGTGCAACTGGTGGCACAAATAAATGTCAGGTTTTGAGTTTCTTTGATTTCCATATTCTTTTGTTTGTCTATATTTACATGGGGAAAGATATATACAACAATTTGGTGACTCAACGGGATCACCTGCCTACTAGGTAGAAGATCAGTGGCCTTTTAGCAATCCATTGGGCATGGAGTCATAAGCAATAACCTGAAACCAACCTGATATCTGATCCCGATCCTAATACCACAACTCCTTCTTTGAGAGCACGCTGAACTGTAGAAATTCAACCTGGAGCAACAAAACCTATGCCGAAGCACTTAGGGAAATTTAAATCTAACTACAACAAGATGATGTGCATCCACACTTAGAGGAATTGAAATATAGGCTAATATTTACAAGGGTAAACCTTTTCCTTTTAGAATCAATGTTTAAGATAGATTGCATTAACTTGAATCGGGAGTTCTTCTCCATCCAATGTAGACAATTGGAAGGCATTACTACTCTTACATCCCATGACTATGTAGGGGCCACTCCAAATGGCATCAAAATTGGAATGCCTTCCTAGTTTTTCCTGATCTGCATCCCATTTCAGAACTAGGTCCCCTTCCTGGAAGGTCTTTGCTCTTGCCTTCTTATCAAACCATCTTTTTACTAAGGCCTGATCTTTCTCAATCATTTGAACTGCATGTTCTCTGATTTCTTCCAATTCCATCAACTCTGCATACTTGGCTTCCATTGGTTCAAACTCAGACAACTCCAATTGCTTCATGAGCTCTAATGCTGGTAATTCTAATGATATAGGCAATACTGCCTCTTTCCCATAGACCAACTTGTAGGGAGAATTACCTATAGACCTCTTTGGCGTTATCCTATCAGCCCATAATGCTAACTTTAGCTTGGTATGCCATGTTCTTTGGCTTTCATCCAGAGTCCTTCTGATGATCTTTAGAAAATTCTTGTTCATGGACTCTGCCTTTCCATTACCACCGCGGGTAATAGTTTGAAGAGGTGCTCAAATAGATTCCATTCTTGACGGCACATTACGTAATCTTGGAACCTATGAATGCCAATGCATTGTGCGATATGATAGTGGGCGGCACACCAAACACTGGTAACTATTCCTTCACACAAGTCTAGTATGTTAGACTCATTTGCTTCTTTGAGCACCACTACTTCGGTCCACTTGCTAAAATAGTCCGTTGCGGTGAGAATCCGCTTGTGGCCTTGGCTTAAGTTTGGATTGATGACCTTGATGAAGTTCAATCCCCATTGCATAAATGGTTGGTCAACAAAAATTGGGTGTAATGGAAGTGCTGCTAGTCTTTCTTTTCCTATGAAGAGTGCACATTTCTTGCACTTTCTTATCCATGTATAGCAGTCACTGAACACTGTGGGCCAATAATACCCTACCTTCATTATCTTGAGAGTTGTTACTCATGGGGCAAAATGTCCGCCGGAATCTCCATCATGAAAATCTTGTAACACTTTCTCAATTTGAACTGTCCCAATGCACCTCAATAGAACTCCATTGATGTCTTTCTTGAACAAAACACCATCAACAAGCACATATGTAATGGCTTGTAATCTAAAGTATCTCCTTTTTTCATTTCTCATTTTAGGAGGGCATAGGCCTTCTTGTAGGAAGTGTATCATATTACGAGTCAAACAAGGAGAAGGCACATAATCATTTTCCTATTCTTGACCATCCTATAGTACCAAGAAAGTCTATAATTCATCACCCGCTTCAACTTTCCGACTCAAAGCTAGTTGTTCACATAGTCCTTTTCCATGTACTAGTTTTGTGACCTTGATCTCGATGTCATATTCCATGACATAGGTTATCCATCCTGCATGTTTCTCATTCAGATCCTTGTTTAGAAGGAATTCCTTGACTCCCGCATGAGAGACCAACAATTGGATCTTGTTGTTTGAGACTAGGTGCTTGAATTTCTTTAAGCTCCTGATCACTGCAAGGACATGCTTTTCGATGAAAGAGTACCTAGTTTCGTATTCCTCCAAGCCTTGACTGAAGAAAGCAACTGGTTGTTCTAATCCCTCTTTGTTTTGTTGTACCAGGATTGCAGAAATTGTGTCTCCACCACCGAAGGCATATAGCATGAAGTCCTTGGAGAAGTCTGGATTGACAAGAGTCGGAGCTTGAGATATAGCCTCTTTTATTTCCTCAAAACTTTCCTTTCCTTCATATGTCCACTTATATGCCACGATATTCTTTAACATCAACGTTATTGGCTTTACGAGAGCTCCAAAGTTTGGAACAGACCTACAGACAAAATTGATCCTTCCTAAGAAGCTTTGAAGAGCCTTCTTGTGACTTGGCAATGGCAACACTCGAATTGCTTCAACTCTTTCTTGGTCAATCGTCAACCCCTCCTTTGAAACAATATGGCCTAGAATTTTTCCTTCGTGAGCCAAGAATATGCATTTTTTGGATTCAATGATACCCCAAATCTTCTACACCTCTAAAATACCTGCCTCAGATGAAAGAGGTGATCCGCTACATTTTTGGAGAATACAGTGATGTCGTCAAGATATATCAGAACTATTTTATTGATCAATCCCTTGAATGCTATATCCATTGCCCTTTGGAAAGTGGATCCAACATTTCACATGACCCAAATGGAATCTTCTTGTAGGCATAGGTGCCCCATTTGGTGGTGAAATCCATCTTGAATTGGTCATCTTCTTTCACCATTATCTGATTATACCCTGAGTAGCCATCTAGGAGAGAGAATCTCTCTGAACTGGATACCACTTGCAATATTTGTTCCATTGAAGGAAGTGGGTAATGGTCTTTGAGAGATGCCCTGTTGAGGCCTCGGAAGTCCACACACAACCTGATTTCTCTGCTCTTCTTCCTGACAAGAACCAAGTTTGCAATCCAGCTTGAGTTCTTGATCGGGAATATAATGCTTGCCTCTATTAGCTTGTTTAGCTCTTTCTTCATTAGAGGCTCAATGTGAGGGTTTATTGGTCTCTTCTTTTGCCTGATGGGCTTAGCATCTTGATGTAATTCTATGGTATGTTGTGCCAACTTCGGGTTGAGTCCTCTTAAGTCTTCATAGCTCCAAGCGAAGACATCTGGAAACTCTTGGAAAAGTTGTATGATATCTGATTTCTCCTTCTCAGTGGCCACTTTACCAATTTGAAGTGTTTTACCTTCCCCAACCAGAATTGGCTTGGAATATTCTCTCTTGACCTGTATGCTAGCCTTTTCCTTATGGAACTAGTCGTTGGGGTTGAAGATAGACTCCAATGTTACTAAACCCTTAGGAAGCTTGTTTGTCTATAGCTGCACTACTTGATCCCCGTACTGCTGCTCTAGTCATTCCTGATTCCTAACTTAGAATTCAGCCTCTTCTCGCAAAAAATTGATGATCTGTTGATCATTCTCAAACACCTACCAGCTTGTGTTATTATCTGGAACTACTGGCCTCACAATCACATGGATATGTGGTTGTTTTTTTCCTACGATGTTTTCAACCACATCAAATGTTTCTCCAAGCTCATTGCGAGCCTATCCACGTTTTCATTTTTCTTCTTGGGTATGGACATGATGTTAAAAGCTTGAAATCCTCAATGAGGTCCCATACCCTGTTCTTGTAGTTCTTCATCAAGTTAATCTTTGTAGCATGTTGTCCCCTAACTTGGTTGACAATTAGCTCGCTATCCCCAAACACTGTAAGTTCTTTATGCCTTTTTCCTAGCCCAATGAAGTCCATGAATCAATGCCTCATATTCAGCCATGTTGTTTGAATCTTGTATTTGATGTGAAATCAACATTGCACCACCTCCAGCACCTTGTTTGCTTCTCGAACCATTGAAAAATAGTTTCCAAACTTCGTTGTCACCTTTTTTCAGGATGAATGATGTTGGGAATGGGTGAATTTTCTTCATGTACACAATACACGCCCAATTCAGATTCCTTAATTTCCTTGTATGGGTCAAATTCATGAATCTTGTTTTCCCATTCATCCAAAGTCAAATCAGGAATTCCCTCGACCTTAGTACTTGTTTCTAGATCATTTGAACACTCCTCCTGATCAAAGGCTGAGCAATTTGCATTGATAGGACTTGGCACATGAGGTTCAATATGGAAATTGGCAATTGGTTCTGACCTGATTGTTGCTTTGGCCCCATACCTCATCCTGAAAATCATGTGTGACCAATCTGCAGATAAATATCCACCAATTTTTGCAGTGAAGTCTCTTGATAGACACAACGCAAAGAGTGGCGGAAGGTCAATCATAGACACATCTTGTAGAACTGTAACATTAGGAAAAACATGTAGTGTTAGGCTTAACCCTTTCATGACCCCAACTATTTGAACTGTTGTTCCATCCAACTGTACTACTCCTTTCAACACTGGCTCATACTTCAGACCTAGTTGATCCGTTATTTGCTTTGACATCACTAAACTACTTGCCCCTGAATCTATCATGCAGTTGTGTACCAAGTGGTTTCCAACAACCAATGACACATAGAATGGTGGAGGCTTTAAATTCTTGCTTGGTTGACCCCCACCTGGTTGCACTGCATTAGTGAGAACTTTCTCCTATCCCGGTTTGATACATTCGAGGCAGACCAATTAGCCATTGCAGACTTGCAATAAATCTCATTTCCCTAAGATCGCCAATGATTCCCACATGGAAATGTTCACATGTGTCTTCTTCATTTGATCGATGATGTTGAAAGGGGATGATCTATCTTTTTGTTGTTCCTTACTTGGCGCAACCTTTTCTAGAGTTTGAACAGGCACATGTGTTGCTACAACAGGTACCTTAGGCTGATTTTACACAATTGGAACTGTATTTGGTCTACTAACCCCTTGTTGTGTAGGAGTGGGCTGAGAAACAACTGGATTAGATGGTTTCCCCTCTTCTATGCTTCTCTTCTTTGACCGTGTGTTGACAGCCACGCCTTGAAAAGGCTATTGGTTAACTCCACGAAGTCTTTTGTTTGCCAATTGGCCAATGTGGTTTCTATTGGAGGTGCTTCTTGTTGTGTTTCTTGCTGTTGATTCCCTACTTGGCTTGGTTCTTGAGACACACCAATGGTTTACACCATCAAGGCTTGATTTAGTGCACCATTGAAACACATTGATTGATTATGAGGTAGATTACAAGGGTAACACCAGTCGTACTCCTGTGCCATGTTGTTTTGTGTTGGAACCAAGGCTCTCGAGGATGTTGTTGCATTTGGATCATACGGTCAAAATGGCCTAGTAGCTTGAGGTTTTCCCTGGTTTTGGTTTTGATTTGACAGCTGAGGTGGGGCTCTATTTTATTGGTATGGGAGCCTAGCACGGTACTTGCGTGCTTGAGGCTAATATAGTCTAACACTTTGAGCTTGTTGTCTTTTGATAGTCACCAGCTCATTTCAAAGGTTCTGCAGCTATTTCATAACCTCCTGTAATTCCTTTGAAGTATTTGAAGAAGTCGATGCCTCATTATTGCTTTGATTTCTAGGAGTTGGAATGGGATTCAACTTTGGTGCTTGATTGGTTGTAGGATTTCCCATATCTGGATAGAGAGGCATTGGTGGCCTTGGTGCAAGTTTGCCAGCTTGGATCAAACATTTCTCTGCTCTAATAGTTTTGTCATAGGCCCCTAGCAGAATTTATCCCTCCCATTGATTGGATCATCATGGCTATGTCTGAATTTATAGCTTTTAAGAAATAAAGGAATGCACCTTCGGTGGTTAGTCTAACATCTATTGGAATCCTATCCCATGTCCGTTGGAATATGAAGTTGAAATCTGTCATTTGTTCATTAGGAGCTCTTTTGATTGTCGTCAGTTGTTCCAATAAAGACAAATTGTCTACCCTCTCCCCAAATTGGTTGCAAAGAGTTGAACAAAGTTGGTTCCAATTCATAATAGACCCTGTTGTTAGGCTCCTAAACCACTGTAAGGCTTTACCTTTAAAAGATGAAGCCAACAACTTGACTGCAACATCCATTTCATTTATTTCATGGATTGCACATGCATTGGCAATATCTTGGATGTGGTCAATAGGAGTAGTATGATTTTCTCCTGTGAAATAGGGGATATTCTTTAGTGTTGCAACCGAACCTGATTCTGAGCATTTAGGGTGAGTGGACTACTACCCGTGAAATTGACAAAGGGATTCGGTGGTAGATGTGCCATTATGATTGGCCTAAGAACTCTAGTTGATGCGAGAAAAGGTCTACCAGGTGGAGGTGTAGACAAAGTTTGGTTAGGTGGAGATGGTGATCTTCATGGTCCTCTTCCTCTCCTTCCTCTACCTAGTGATAGTTGCAAGTAGAAAAATAGCCCCTCTTCTCGAGTATCATACCTGGTTCGAATTCTTCTCATGCACCTGGGCAACTTTTACTGCTACACCGTTGAATTCTATCCCTTCGGAGTCGCTAGATGTGCTAGATAACGAGCCTCGAAATGCTAGATTCTACCAAGATACACACCACACCTGACAATCTTAAAAATAGAATTTAAAACTTTGAAGGACCTAGAAGATACATCTCTTTAATTCAGTTATCGGGTCTTGTTGTGTAGCTACTAATCCCTGAAAGGTACATGCAAAACTTAGGTCATGTAAGGCAACTTACAAAACCTGAAATACACTCGTGTCGAAACTTGGGACATGCTTGACACCTAGGAAAACCTGAAATACTAAAAACTATGAAATTTTGAAAGTCAAAATCTCAAAATATAAGAATACCCTTTTGAATATTATCCCCCGATCTATCAACTGGTGAAATTTTGACTTGTTTTGAGCAAGTTAAGTCCTTGAAAATTGATTTCAGAATTCATCCTGGAAGGTGAAAAAATCTGAAATTGTAAAACTTACAATTTCTAAGTCCAAATTTCTTGAAAATTCCTTCAAATCTTATGGAATGACCTCTTGGTCCCACTGGGCATGCCAAAATTATTGATGGCGAATCACAACACCCTTGAATGTCTGCAACTTGATGGGTTGAGACTCTCAGTGTGATTGCATAACATGGAGCTTTTCCCAAGTGTGGGACCTTGAAAATTAGAAAAGATCTCCGGATGAAGGCCGGTTCCTATTCCTCTATTCAGATGCACATGTAAAACTGTAAAAGGTTTACTCAAAAATCTAAACTAACTTTCCAAGGAAATAGGGTAAGAAGATGCATAAAATAAAACCTAAACTAACAAAGGTGATGCACTAAGGAATGAAGAACACCTGTCTTGCCAATAAACACAAACCATTAAAATGCAATTCAAGATCATGCACATATAACAAAATTTGTAGTGAAAGATCAGGAGTATTTAAATGAACATAGAGAGGGTTGAGAATCATCCACATACATGCATTATTTTCTCTAAAGATTGATACAATACACTACAAAATGCCAAGAGGTGAAGTTGCATTACAATTTTAGATGGGAGGTTTGAACTCCACAAATTCATCTACCAAAGACAAGAAGGGAGGGGCAAAACAAGAATGTCAAACCTTTATAAAGAAGCCCCTCCTTACAATTTATAGGAAGAATGAGAGAAGCAAGAGAGAGGAATTCCAAATCTACCCCAACCACCTCCAGATTGTATTTAATTCATCTCATTAGGGTGTTAGGTGAGAACCCTAGCAAACCCAAAAAATGGTGAACTATATTTTGCATTTTTGAAGAACTTGTTCTCACCCAATTAAAGATATTTGAAAATTCCAACCTTGCGTGAATCCAAGCTCCCTGTAAAAATTTATGGCCATTTGAATATCTAGGTCAGGGTTTGCTTCCTGTTGGGTTTGGAGTGTCAGTGCTCAAAATGTTGCACCTCTTGAAGGTGCACCTTGGTGCACCCATCCTCATGTCAACATACTCTTAAGTGCACCATAGGTGCTGAAAATGTGGTGTCAACATCTTCTAATGTGCGCCTCCAACCTGTGCCATGGGCGCGACTTTTCCATGTCGACATTTTCTGATGTGCGCCTCCAACCTGCGCCATGTGTGTGAATTTTTCCATGTCGACATTTTCTGATGTGTATGCCTCAACTGCGCCATAGGCATGACTTTTCCATGTCAACATTTTCTGATGTGCGCCTCCAACCTGTGTCATGGGTGTAACTAGTGGTGCAAATAAATGTCAAGTTTTGAGTTTCTTTGATTTCCATATTCTTCTGTTTGTCTATATTTACCCGGGGAAGATATATACAACAATATCCAAGAAACTAATTGGTAAATAATGAAACCTTGATATGTAAGGAGAGGGTAAGAAGGTGTAGCTGATTTGTATTAAAATCTAGAGTTGACCAAAGCTCGATCGAATGAACAAAGAGGAATAAGAGCCACAAAGAGGCCTTAAAAATGCAGGTATAGAGGAGGATTGACTAGGGTGCCTAGAGAGGGATAGGGGTGCATCTGCACGCCCTAGGATTTATTCTAGGCAACTTGGTATCTAGAGATGCTTACAATACCTCCACTATGGTATCACGAGGTGTTCTCTTTTAGTCACTTTTTTCACTTTGATGTAGCACCAAGATCCCCAAGGTCGCTGAAAACATGCAATGAATAATGAATCTACAAAACTATCAAATAGACATCGAATCGCGAAAAAATAAAGATGTAGAACGAGCATCCGAATCTCATCGGTTTTCGCGCGTGAACTTGAGGCCGAGCACTACACTACATCATAGACCTAATGTAGTTTTTGTGTGTGTGTGCGTGGACTTATTACCTAGGATGTGTAGTCATTAAATCATACATTTCGAGTCAATACTTAATCTCGGTCTCATACTACTATTTATATGGTTTTGAGTGAAGAAAGTACTAATTAATCCATGTGCATTAGCCTTTTTACTTTTCTTTCCATCATCACTACTAATCCTTTGACCATACTTTCCTATTCTATTTTTTCATTATCTTTGATTCATGTTCCTAATCCCAGGGGTGCCCAACTAGGATTGAGGCTCTTGAGGTGCCATGGTCCCCTCTGGGCACCCCGATCCTCTTAGTACTTTTCTTCCATCTTTTGGGAAGTTTTTAGATGTTTGATCTATCCATATTTTTAGTGGTATGAATTTTCATGGTTAATTACAAAATTAGAACAAGAGAACCATATAAATATAAAGTTATGAGACCATAAAGAGGGAACAAACACTAAGCATCTACTATCACCATCTAGAGTTGCATCCATCAAAGGCATGTAAAACTATATTTTCATCAATATAGCTCCATTAATAGGAAAATAAGGATGGTTCATCTACATCACAATTCATAGGAAGGGACTCTATTATTTCCATGCACACATTTAATATATTCTACATCTAGTTATTTCTTGCTAATTCACAAAGTGCGACTAGCACAAGAGCAACCTAAGGCACGATTTACGAACACACACACCTAGAACTAGAATGGGTATGAGATGTAGTGTAATGATCGATTAGTAATTAAAAAAATTTGGTCACCGAGGACAGATCTGAACCCTTCAAATGCATCTTTATTTTTAGGGTTTGTAGTTTTTTTCGGGGTTTTACAGTATCTCCTTCATCTCTTATTTACGGTGAATTCCAATGCGGTTTAGTGACATTCATGCTATAAAAGTGAAGGTAGGAAATAACTTAGCGACATATCGGATGAGGATTTAGGATATTTCAATAGACCAAGGTGCCCATATATCATAATATGGAGCCCATGGGTTTCCTTTACAGCTCCCAGTCGAATTAGAAACCTCGAGATCATGTACTTTTCTCATTCTTTTATGTTGTCCTTTCCTCCTCATGTTCATCTCTGGTTTTCTCTAAAACATAGTTACAAAAAAAATTCAATTAGCTAAGGAATTCTTAACCCTCTCTTGTACATTAGGGTTTCACATCTCTATTTCCTTAGTTCTTTAGGGTAATTTGATTTGTTTATTTATTTGTTATTTACTACTTTCCATAGCATTATATTACACTATAATATCCCATTTTAATTTAATCATTTTATTGAACTAGATTGATCCAACATTTTCTTCTTGTTATGAATTCACCCTATCATGTTATGGCTCAATCATCTTACCCTACTTTTACACCTACTAAGATTTCTTGTATAGACATCATCAAGAAAATTAAGAATATGCCCCTTAAGATTTCTCTTTATGACTTGTTATGTAATCCACTTTGATGCGTGCTCAAACACTCGAATTAGCCCTTCTTGCTATTCATATAGAAATTTATAACATCGAAGTAGACTTTACACATTTTATATAGTCTCTTCGGAAATCGCCACATGTTATATCCTTCACCGATAAGGATTGGTCACCTTTTTTAAAAGCAATGCATGTGCACCCTTTCTCATTCTTACGCCATCATTATCACCACTTGCATCAAACGAGTACTTATTGATAATGGATCAGCCATGAAATTATGTGATTAATCTCTTTTAAAACAATTGGGTATTAAAAATAATCTCATTTCTAAGAATTCTACTCTCCTCCAAGGATACGAGTCCACCACTCACACATGTCTAAGAACTATCTCATTACATGTTCGAGTTTGACCTAAAACAGTTCTCACCGAATTATATGTTATAGATGCCACATTCCAATTCAGAGTTTATTACTAGGTAGGCCTTAGATTCATGCAATGGAAGTAGTCCCATCTACATTTCACCAATGTGTCAAATATTTGCATGATGGATATGAACACACTATTTCACTAGATTTGAACCTTTCAAATTCTATCACATAGACCATATTATATAAATTCCCATCCCTCCTACACATTTTATCCCATATATTAGTATTAATAAATATGAAATGGGTCATCTAGTACTTACCACTTGTCCATAAATCTCAATACTCTAATAATTTCTTCTTATACTACTATCATCATTTCGCCAACAACACCTACCCTCGTCCCCACTACTACTCAACCTTTGTTTAGGTGTATTCTATCATTCCTCCACCTAGTGCAAATCCTCGAAATATAATTGAAAATTATATACAACATGATAATGCTACCACAAATTATTTTGAGAGATATATGTTATCTCTCGAAGTTCACACTAATTTATGGATAACAACAGGGGTTTTAAGATTGATCTTCCCTCAATTCTATAGATCTGATGGAAAAACCTCGGGACTATGCGTATCCCTATGTTGAGGTGAATATCTTGGATTACAATGCCACTCTCTTCTTGATGTGTCCCAACTATTTTTTTAATTTTTGGGGTAAAAAGATGGATATAACTGAAATTTAAAATGTGTTGATTACCAAAAATTATTGATGGATTTGACTAGTAAATGCACAATATACAGAGAATAAATTATATGAGCATGAACCAATGGGTTTTAGAAAAATATTTTGTGTTGATGGACTAATCACAAATGCACAATAACTAACATGCACACTAAGACTATGCAAAAAAACACCAAATTTGCAACAAGGTAAGATAATTAATTCAGGTAATTAAAATCCATAATATCTAATAGATGTTAGCAAAATTTTAATATTGTTAACATTATTATTTCCACACATACACTCCCCTAATGTGAACAATGTAGAGAAAAACATTCACACGTCTTCTACAGCTTGCCTGCCTCTGCATGCTCATGATCTTGGTATGTTGAACCTCTGTTCAACAAATACGAACCCCTGTTCGACAATAACGGACCTCTGTCCTAGGTACGAGCCCCTGCTCATGAACCTCTGTTCATCCTCTTCAAGAAAAACATGATGCTGCTTTTTCTTGTGCTTTTATCTTTCTACTATCACATATTTACATCAGGAGGTTATAAAAGGAAATACAATTCTGAACAGGAATGTAACATCTGTTCTTATTACAAACAATGAAACACACAACTGAAATACTTGGCCACCAAATCAATACCGCGGCCTCGTCGATGGTGCCTGACGAGAGGTCGCTGATCAACCTCCTTCCTCCGTTGCCTCCGGCCTCCATCGAATGTCCCTGCTAACTCAGCAGAAAGTATAGCCGAGGACGATATGTGTTCCCTATCGCGATACAGGGTGGGGTCGAGGGGCGGAGCCCCTGAAGCCAGGAACGGTTTTCATTTGCATTTTCCTTAAAAATGAGTGTCGGATTACACCGAAAATGCACTCATTTGTCCTCTTTTTTTTTTTTTTTTTTTTTTAAATAATAACAATTTTTCGACTCTTACAAACAACGAGACTTATTACATTATTACATTTGACTCATAATGACACAATTTTGACTAGACATAAAAATATTCTAATAACTCTTGATTTTAAATGACATTTATTATGAGACTTTGACTTCAAGGAAATACATTTAACAACAAAGACTCGAAACTTTATTAAACCAAAAATAAAATCAAACTGTAAATTTCCTATACACAAAGGAAATAAAGACTTTAATATAATTCTAATGACAAGGTAAGTAAAATATTACTTTTTGAGCTACACAAAGACTAAAACAAAATTACCTTATTAACCTAATGAAATGATATTTTAATAACATGTAACGACATACTTCAATTCTGACGCTAGCCGTGAGAGCATCTTATCACGTTGAAAGTGAAGCTGTGGTGGAGTAAGAGTTCGGTAGATGGATCAATCTTGCATGCTAGAAAGGGGCAGATCTTCACACGCTACATAGATTTGTTGAAGTTTGATAGACCACCACTAATTGTGTCGAATTCACAATGGATAGTGAGCTTTCTGAGGGGAATGCACAGCACAATGACCCAGATCTGAATTAAATCGGTATGTTGATGGCGTATGACAACAGTGCAATGACTAATGCAGGTCTGTGCACTCAGTTACAGATCATAATACAATGCCAGATGTTTATTGCCACCTCGGACTCCTCCAGGTTTGTGTGCTCGCATGGATCTCTTGAGAGATGTACGCTAGTGGCCAAAGCTTTCAAGATACCTCCGAAAGCATATAACTGCAATCCTCAGCTACAGATTTGAAATTAATCTCGATTCTTCAACATCACCCAATGTAGATTTGGTGGTGGAATTCACGTTTGGATGAGGATTGCCACAGAATGTAGATTGCAGTCCGTATGAGCCAACACGCATTGAATATCCACGTCAATTTGAGCTTGCAAGTGGACAGCGAGAACGAGCCAATACTACTCCAAATCAGTCGATCCCAATTCTTCTATTATTGACAACTGTCCACATTGACGTTTCAACTACCTGCCACGTTATGTCCACGAGATTGACAAGAATGTAGGAACTTTGACAGATCCACGACTGCAGAAAGCACAAATGACTATGAGTGGAGATGGAATGAATGCGTGGAAGACTGCAATTGTCGATGGAATTGATGATGGTTCCGGTAGGAGTCTGAGCTGCGCCTGGGTATGATCATCAATAGAATGCAATTAGAAATGGTAAGAATTGAGTCACAGCTTGCGGTGCCTTTGCCAATCAACACAATAAGACCAATCTAGAAGAGCATGCAGAATACGAACTGGGCAGGGTCGCAGATCCCTAATGCTGGAAGAGCTCGCCAGGTTAACACATAGAACCCATCAATTTCAACAACCTCATAAATTCATCTCTTGACAAAAATATGCATCCATGCCGTCTCACCAGAACCGTGTTGATCCAAGACGTAAACCATTAATCAACCATTATGCTGAGGAACATCACTGCTCTGATACCAAATATAGAGCTTGAACCAGATTTAATAAGAAAAATACACCGGAAATAGAATAATGGAGTTTTGATATTGAAAACTTCCGGGATGTCTTATTCACAAGTAGAGGTTACATATATAGAGTTTGATCTCCTTGATTCTAGGAGTCAACACTCATCCCACTAATCACTCAGCATCCCACAAATCTCTCCCAATACCTATTCTCACTCAACAAACCTAGAATCTGTTCAAGCTCTATAATAGAAAGATACACACCACTGCAAATAATTGGAAAGGCAATAATTGGTTCTCATTCAAGGGAAAAAATGGAAAAAATTTCTTCAACACTCATTACATCTAAAAATACCTCCTTTGTGCTTTGCCAATACACACCACTACAAATAATTGGAAAGGTAATAAATGGTTATTATTGAAGGGAAAAAATGAAAATAAATTCTTCAAGACTCATTACATCCAAAAAGAACTCCTTTGTATTTTTCCAATGCACACAATATATAGCAAATATTATTTACCCACACCTCCTAAAAATAGGTTGCAGTCTAAACTCACCCATGCATGTTAATTTTAGCCTTTATCATGAATAAATAAAGGGATAAAATAAACATGTTGTTTATAATGAGGCAATAATATCCTTTAATTCCAACAAAACAGGTTTTAGTGAAAGTGTAGTTTACTATGTTAACTCATAAATAATGAATAAACTTGGGTAAATATTTTAGCTATTAATAGCCATTTTTTTAATGTGTAAGAATTCATCAATGTTCATGTAACTTCTTATTTCCTTTGTGAATGATTAAAGTAATCATCTCCTTTGATATGAAACCTAATTTGTCCTCTTGTTGTGCCATACAAAAAACACAATCTTGTGCAAAAAAAAAATGCTTTTATTCCAATACTTAGCAAAATTACTAACCCATGTGGTGAACACCTGTGCACATTTGAAAAATAATATTTTCTCCTTATAAAATTTTAAGGTAAGCTAGTTCCATGAGTTTATTTGACTTATAAATCATGGGCTTATCCTTGAACTTGGTGATTAGCATGTATTATGGTTCAAAACACATGGACATCTTGTTGCACATATCATTGTATTATTCGTTCCCCTTTGATTCGACCTTGAAAATATTATAACATTGATCCCCTTTAGATCCATCATTGCACATATTATTTGTTGGGCTCTTTTGTATAGTTTGTGACATGAATGAAATTATTATCCGAACCTTAAATATGGTCAATGCAATGATAAAATTTAATGGGACTTTGTCCTCCTTCACAATCATTCGACCCTCATTCTATTGTTAGTGGAAATGTTTACTTAACCCCTTGTTAGGGTTTCATGATGCAGCAAAGACAAGTCCACACTTTATGTAAACCATGGTTAGGTTTGGGGTATCTCAAGAGTCTTGATTGGAAGTTGGTGATTCAATCATGACTAAGGATCTTTGTACTAACTAATCTAAACCATCGATTCTTTAACCTTGATTGACATGGTAGTTAAGTGACGGGTTAGAATTTTGAATCGTTTGATCTTGTACTTTGTGATCTGGAGTGTTCATATTTTCCTTTGGTTCTATGATGAGTTAGATTGACCTAACCCGTACGTTAAGGTAGCAAAAAACAATAATTTGACCTATCATTTGGTCATTTCCATTATTTGAGCATAAGGCTAGCAAAATCATTGTGAAATTGATCTAGGCCTCCATTGTTTATTCTTGTGAGATCCAAAAGTTTCCAAAAAAAACTTTGTGTATGAATTTTCCATTCTTCATTGTTTGCAGCTTTTATTTGAAAATTTACATTGAATTTTTTTGAAGATATAGTCATTATTTTTAGCATTTCAAGCTCAAAATTTGATCTCAAACTAGAAATTTTCTGTGATTTGGTTACCATGTCATAGATGATGGTAAGCATCATCAAGCTCTGTAATAGTTATTCAATTTTGTTTTTGTTTATATTGCACTCATACATCGTTTTTATTTGTATTTCTCTATTTTTTTCTTAAACGAAAAACACCCATGAGTTAGAAATTCATTTTGAGTCATCACTACTTTGTTTGCAATTGGAGGATTTCTAGAAAATAATTCGAAATGGTAAGTTCTTTACCATTTATTACAATTTTCTCATGAAACTTTTGAAAAATAAGAAATGGCCATAGTCCAGAAGTATTTTCTGATATGTATCATCAAATCACAAAACCTTCCTTGATGGGTATTACAAAATTTTGAATGGTTTCTTTTCTTTGAATGAAAGGAAATTGATTCAACTTCTCATTGCATTTTGTTCATTGGATTTTCTTTTTACTTTCTTGTGTAATTTTATACCATACCCAATACTAGGTTAGTCATTTTGATATGTAGTTGTTGTTATCACCTTGTACCATTATATGAAACCTTGCATTTAACAAGTATATAATATATTCTGGCTCTTATTTGATTTGGTTATTTTTATTTTCTTGTAATTTCTACAACATGTTGGATACATTGAATGACCATGACAATCTGGGCCATTTCATTACTCTGTTCCCATATTCTTAAAATAAAATGACAAGGGTTTTCATGATTTTAGAATTTCTTGCAAAAACTTCATGAGGGGTTGTTATTTTGTACATTCTCCTATGAATTCAAATGATATGCATTGAAATGGACTCTAATATTTGTTTTAACTATGGATTTTACTTCATATACTCGATCTTTATGCTCAAAACAGATCTTTATTACTATATTTCAAAATAACAAACATGTATTTTTGATGAGTTGTTTTACTTGAAAGTGTACTTTGAATGTGAAATGTTGTATTATAAAATTTTATTTTTGTTTTATAGCTACAATGATCAAAGTTACATATAGCCTTGAAGCTTTTGAAAATGCCACAAATATATTTCCAGGATGTCGGAAATTTTTATATGGGTAGAATAATATTTCATGTCTTCTACAAATTCACCTTCTAGATGCATATTCTTTTATTAACGGTTGTACACACAAAGCTATGATTTATTCAGCCTTCTTTGAGTCGTGACTTTAAAAAATTCTATAATTTTGTTTGAGATGTTCATCTAATGTTTGATAATGTTGTTATTCAATGATTCTTGCATCTGCATAAGTATTCTTAATGATAAAAAATAAGATTTCTAGAAGTGGACTACTTGTGCCTATGTTTGATGACATTTGCAATGGAAGTAGCTTCTAAAATGAAAAATGCAATCGGTTTTGTCTTGGCATATAAATAGATGCAATACATCTTTTTTTTCACTATGAATGTATCTGAGTTATTTAGCAATGTTATGAATATCTTTAAGGATCTTGATAAGATTTCAATTTGTAGCCAATTACACTTCAAATTGTACATGTGATTTCTATCTTGTACTATCTTAAATATAAGTTCACTCTAAAATTTTATTCCTAGTGTGATAGTACTTAATATTTCACCTTTGATCTTCGTTGATAATCATGTACCACTTATCTTCTTTGAGTTATATATTTGTTTTGATACAATTTGATCCTTCCTTTAGTTAGAGTCCTATGTTACTAATTTTTGAGAAAACTTGTAATTGCATACTGAAATTTTATTTCTAATGTAGAACCTTGCTACATTTGATACTTTATAAAACACTTTAATGATCTTTTTGATATTCTTTAGTGATGTAGCATCTTGATTTGGAATGAATACCTTCCTGATTTATTTTGAAACTTGATACTAGACTTGTAGTTATTAGATCATTGAAAAACATGTCTCACTTATTCTGAAATGACCATTTTTGATCTTGATGCTTGGGAACATGTATTTTATTGACTTGTTCTTATTAAATTATGTAAAAACCTTTTAAAAGTTTCATCGAGTTGTCCATTCATGCTTTTTGTACTTGCTCCTCATGACTTGAAATGAAAACTAAAAGGTGAATTATTCCTCTCAAATGCTTCTAAATTTATCGAATCTACATTATGTTGCTCTTTAATTCTTTATTCTGCATCAATGCAAAATGTACTTGTAAGTTCTTAATTTAAATTATGTAAAGGGTCTTGCTTCCTTAAACTCCTACATGTACCTACACACTTAAGAAAAATAGTAAGAAAGTAATAGGCTTTGTGACACTCTTGTATTTTATACTGAATTCCTTTTCCATTACTTTTTGTAATGATTTTGAGAATCACATGTGCTTCTACAAGATAGTACTTTCTCAATTTTGTATAATCTTTGATGTACCTTATGTCTATTGACTTCAAATGATTCATTTACATAAAAATATTAACATGGGCATACATATTAAACCTTGAGCTCATAATATGACAAAAAATATCTTTCTATTTTTAGGTACCATGATGCAATGGTAGATGATACAGGAGAAGATGAAGATGAAGGAAGTTGTAACTAGATGAAGACCAAGAGTAGACTCAAAATGCAATCATGGGTTTCTTCAATATTCCTTTTCTTTTAGCTTTGTTTATATGTATATTTTACTTCAATAATCATAAGTTACACCCCACGGCTTGTGTGGGAAACATTGAATCTCTTCATCAATAAATGACATTACTTTTTGTAACTTAGTTGTATACTTCTTTCTGCATTAATATTTCATGATATGTATTGATTTTATAAAAAAATTAACAACTCAATCATGTGATTAATAATATTTAAACACAAGGAAATAATGAATTTTTTTGTACTTGTAACTTTATAATGAATTCTTCTCCATGTAAGCTATAATTTTGGTTTTTGTTTTAGAGTTTAACATCCCATATGTACAATTATTCTCACCTTCATCAAGGTTGTAAATTAGTCCTTTTAGGATTTCTTGTTTCCTTGCTAAATACGAACATGGAATGACAACATATGTGAGGTGTTTCATTCTACAACAACACAAATAGCTACATATTATGTGTTGTTAATAAATTTCGTAAGCTAAAATAGTTAAGAAAATTGTATGCCTTCCCTTAGTTATGTCCATCTCATCAACACTTCTCATTTGTAACAAAGTTTTGAGTTGCCATTTTTGCATGAGTGCAAATATCATTAAATTTCAGGAAATCTTATGGGGAAAAAATTCCTACTATATTTAAGACAAGTTCCTTACTCTTGTCCATTATGCATGGAGTCAAAACCATAAAACCAATATATCCCCTTTTCTGAAAAACCAACCTTTCTAAAAAACAAACTAAATTTGGGAAAGGATTTGGTAAACTAGATCACGTGCATAAATGCACTTATTGAAATTAAAAGTTGCAATGTGCATGAATTTTACTGATTTAAAGGGAAATTATAATCCAACCTACTCTAACTAGAAGTAAATTGAAGATAAACAAAACTGAAATCAGGTTACAAAAATTAGCTTCCTTTTCTCAAAAAAAGAGGCCGTGAATTTAGATTTACACACATGAAAAGTGACAAAGCTAGAAAGAAGGCATGTGCCTTAACTTTGTTCACAATATTATTCCAATAGCTAAGAAAATCCTCTATCTAATCTATAAGTTGCTTCAAGAGGTTTTGCATCTGATTCCAAAGAACATGAAACCCTTATGTGTGCTCCAAAATATGCATGAAATATGTTACTATTGTAATTGGCTTAAAACCAACCAAGTACCAAATAAGACATGGCCTTCTCAATGCAAATAAACTAGTTGCTTTGATCTAATTTATGTCTCTTATTTTATTTTCATCAGTAAGAACACTTTAAAATAAATCTGAAGGTTTTTCTTCTTCTTCAAGCCAATGTTTAGGTTCGAGTACATTATAAAATTAATTTGAACGGTGATTTTCTTCATAAAATTGTTGTACCTTATTCATTCTAATACTGATCCAGATTCGTTTTTGCCTCTTCCAACTATTGTACTATGACTTTCATGTCTGATTTTTCAGTAGTATTGAAAAACTCTATCCCTTGGTTCGAGATCCAAAGATCGCACTGTAAAACAAAACAATCTCTTTCTTCTTCATGTGCAAAAAATTGTTCTGAATGTTGATATGCTTCTTGAAATTGTTTTTTTTCATCTACTATGACTGATTTTATCCCTTCACCATTTAATATAAGGTATGTCAAGATGAAAACATGTTGCTCATACACTAAATTTGTTGATTCATTCTCAAATTTGACCTCAAAATCTTCTTCATTTGAAATGATACTCTCTCTCCTTTTTCTGATTCTACAAGTTCTAATGAATCAGTAATAGATATGAGTATGGTGCCTTCATGCACACTAGATTTTGAATATGAATATTCTTGATCATCTTTCACTTTTTCTTGATATGTTGTAAAATCCTTTGTATCTCTTTGATGGGTTCTTTCTCTAATTCTAGAATAAAATCAAACTAAACTTTGACACCCATACCTATAAATTTTTCAATAATTCCAACCTATTGTTCTCTTTAGTTAGATTCCTCTCATAGATTATATTCTAATTTTCTTCTTCATGAATTGGTACTACAGATGAAGGAGAAGGGGTGGGTTTGTTTAACACTTGAACTGGAAATTTTGAATAAAGGACTAGGGTTCAAAATTTGCATGTGCGGGTGTGGGATCTGAAACAACAAAGTAGAAAGAAAGCTTATAAATGCATATTTCCCTTCAAGATGTCGTTGTGGAATTGAATGAGAAAAATTTAGAGCAGCACGAAAACTTGGAATAGATAGTTTTTCTTACAACAAAGGTATGTGCACACTTGATTTTGATGGTGAAGGTAAGGGGGAACATCTAATTGATAGGGTTCCTCAACCTTATCACTATCATTTTCTAAATTTTGCATCATTTGATTAATGTATATTTCCTTTACCTCAAGCCTTTGTTGAAGAATAATCCAATTAGGTATAGGACCTCCCTATTTACAGGGCTTCCTAAGACCAAGTTGTTTATCTTGCATATTTGTTTGCACTTGCTCTTTCAGTACTTGCATGCTCTACTCTATTTCATGAATTTTGCCTTCAATTTCTTCCTCCTATGTATAATCATCATAACCTTGGTTTTGGACAACATAACCATGGTCATACTGATAATAATATTGATGTGCAGGGTTCAAGTTATGGGGATATTCACTCTAATAGGGGTTATGGTACTGATTGGAAGGAGAATATGGATGAGAAGAATGTGGATATAATGATACAACTCTAAAATAGAATAATTCCATGGTGGAATTGATTTCATGATTGCATGACCTCATAAAATATGTAAAAATAGAAAAATCGAGTCTCTTTGCTCATGAAAATAGGTAAAGAATAGAAAAATAATAGATATGATTTTTTTAAATACCTCAAAAATATTCAGTTGAATAACTGATGTTACTTCGGTGATGAAAAATGTTGAACTTATCTGAAATCTTATTCACGAAGTCACCAAATGAATTCTACTATAGATCTTCAACTATTTGCATTCATCAATAGTTGTTCTTGTCCCACCGGGCATGCCAAAACCGGTATGCATGGCGACCGATCATTTTCAATGATAGAACATCTTCCAAAAGTAAAACATTAATCTCTATGATCTCCCACCGGTGTGCCAAAAACTATAATCTCTCATAAGTGCACCCTGATTGAGGGATAACATAAGGTGTTCAAAGCTTGATCGTCATCATACGTAGATACAATGGAAACACCGTAGGGTTATGGCTATCCCTATGTTGAGGTTAATCTCTAGGATTACAAGTATGGTTCCTTATTGATGTATCCTAAACTAATTTTTTTGGGTTTTTGGAGTCAAAAGATGGTTGTAACTGAAATTGAAAATGGGGTGATACACCAAAATTATTGAGGGCTTTGACTAGGTACATGCACAATATATCGAGAATAAATTACAAGAGCACGAACCAATGGGTTTCATAAAAATACTAAGGCAAAAAAATTTTTTTTAGGGACTAATCACAACAACACAACAACTAACATGCACACTAAGACTATGCAGAAAACACCAAATTTGTAGCAAGGTAAGATAATTAATTCAGGGAATTAAAATTCAAAAGAGTTAATAGAAAAATACACACTACTACAAATAATTGGAAAGGAAAATAAGCGGTTCTCGTTCAGGAAAAAATGAAAAAATATATTCAACACTCATTATATCCAAAAATACCTCCTTTGTGCTTAGCCAATGCATACAATATATAGCAAAAATTATTCACCCACCCCTCCTAAAAATAGGTTTCAATCTGAACTTGGCCGTGCATGCTTAATTTAGCCTTTATCATGAATAAATAAAGGGATAAAATAAACATGTTATTTACAATGAGGCAATAATAGCCTTTAATTCTAAAAATACACTTTAGTCAAAGTGTAGTTGATTACTTTAATTATGAAATAATGAATAAATTTGGGTGAATAGTTTGGCTAATAATAGCCCTTTACTTGATGTGTAAGTCTTCTTCAATGTGCATTCAACTTCTTATGTCATGTAGTGAATGATTAAAATAAACATCTTCCATTAATGTGACACTTATTCTATCCTCTTCGATGGCATGCAAAAACACACTCTGTGTAACCAAAATAATGCTTTTCATTCAAATACTTAGAAAAATTTATTCACCCATGTGGGGACCTCCTGTGCACATGTGCAAAATAATATTTTCTCCTTACATAATTTAAAGGTATGGTGGTTCCTTGACTTTATTTGGCTTATCCATCATGGGATTATCTTCGAACTTGGTGATTAACATGTATTATGGTTCGGAAAACTTGGACACCTTGTTATGTAAATCATTATATTATTTGTTAGCCTTCTATTTTGACGTTTGGCATATACTTTATCAAGAACCACCTTTAAACCCATTAGTGCACATATTATTTGTTGGGCTACTTTGTATATTTTGTGGCATCAATGAAATTAATATCTAGACCTTAGATATAGTTTTTCGCATGGAACTTTGATGCAATTTGTTTTCGTTTCCTAGAATAGGTAAGCATCATCGACCTCTGTAATAGTTTTTCAATGTCATTTTTATTTCTATTGTATAGATACATCATTTTTCTTTGTATTTCACTATGTTTTCTTTAATGGAAAAGACCCTTGAGTTGGAAATTAATTTTGGGTCATCACAACTTTGTCTCCAATTTCAAGGTTTGTAGTAAAGAGTTCAAAATGGTAAGTTCTTCACCATTTATTACAATTTTCTCGTTTTTTTTTTTGAAAAATAATTAATGGCCATAGTCTATGAAGTATTTTCTAATTTTATCCTCAAATAACCAAATCTCCATTGATCGGTATTGTAAAATTTTTAATGGTTCCATTTCTTTCAATGAAAGAAAGTTGATTCAACTACTCCTTGCATTATGTTCATTGGATTTTCTCATTACTCACTTGTGAAATTTATATTATAACCAATACTAGGTTAGTTTTTTTGATCTACGATTGTTGTTATAACCTGTATCGTTACTTAAAACCTTGCATTTAACTCTATATAATATATTCTAGCTCATATTTGATTTGGGTATTTGCATTTTCTTGTACATTCTACAACATGTTGGATACTTTGAACATTCATGACAATCTTTGCCATTTCATTACTCTATTTCCATATTCTTCAAAGAAAATGACAATGGTTTGCTTGAGTTTAGAATTTCTTGGTAAAGTTCATGAGGGTTTTTTGTCTCATACATTCTCATGTGACTTCGAATGATATGCCTTGAACTAGTTTCAAGATTTGTTTGAGCTAAGGATTTTACTTGATATACTCGATAATCATGCTCAAAATAAATCTATATTACTGTAGGTAAAATTAAAAACTTATATATTTTATGATTTCTTCTGCTTGAAAGTGTAATTTGAATATGAAAAGCTACATTATGAAATTTTCTTTTTGTTTTGTAGATGTAGTGATCAAGTTACATTTGTCCTTGAAGCTTTTGTAAATGTCACTTGATATATTTAAGGATGTCGGGAGATTTTGATATGGGAAGGATAATATTTCATGTCTTTTACAAATTCCTTCTTGTAGATGCATCTTCTTTATTTAATGGTTCTACATAAAATCTTTTCTTTATTAAGCCTTCATGGAATCATGACATGAATAGTTTCGTATTTTGGTTTGATATGTTCTTCCAATGTTTGATAATGTTGCTATTCAATGATTCCTACATCCACATATGTATTGTAAATTATAAAAACTATGATTTCTAGAAGTGTACTAATTTTTCCTATGCTTGATGACATTTACAATGGAAGTAGTTTCTAAAAATGAAAAATGCAATCTATTTTGTCCTGATATATGAAAAAATGCACTACTTATTTTTTGTTCACTATGGATGTATCTGAATTCTTCAAATGTTATGAATATGTTTAAGGAGTTTGATTTGATTTCAATTTATACCCAAGTACACTTTAAAGAGTATATGTGGTTTGTATCTTTCACTATCTTGAATATAAGTTAAGTCTAAAATTTTATTCTTGGCATGATAGTACTTAGAATGTCACCTTTGATCTTCATTGATAATCTTGTAACACTTCTCTTCTCTGAGTTGAACATTTTTCTTGATACAAGTTGATCCTTCCTTAAGTTATATTCATGGGTTACTCATTTTGGAGAAAACTTATAATTACATACCAAAAAAATTTCTAATCAAAACCTTGTTATATCTATTACTTTGTGAAACAATTTGATGATATTTTGATATTCTTGAGTGATGTAACATCTTGATTCGAATGAATACCTTCCCGATTACTTTTAAAAATTCATGTTGGACTTGTAGTTATTAGATCATTGAAAAATATGTCTCGCTTATCTTGAAAATCCCATTTGTGATCTTGATGCTTGGGGCATGTGTATTTTTTTGAGTTGTGATTATTCAATTTTAAAAACAAACTTTGAAAACCTTCTTCACAGTAGTCCATTAATGCTTTGTGTACTATCTACTCATGAATTAAAGTGAAAAATCAAAGATGAATCATTCCTCTTGGCTATTATAAATTTATCAAATTTGCATTCTGTTGCTCTTTAATTTTTTGTTTAGCAGTGGTGTAATATGTACTTGTTAGTTCTGAATTTAAATTATGAAAATGATTTTTCTTCCTTCAACTTGTATATGTACTTGCACACTTAGGAAAAATAGTTAGAAAATAATAAGTGTTATCTATCTGGAAGTGCACCTGGTTGAGGGATAATAACAAGGATTTTAATCTTTCTCTTCCCTCACTTCAGTAGATACAATGGAAATACCTCGGGGTTTTGGGTATCCCTATTGCTGAGGTGAATCTCTAGGGATTACAAGGCCAACTCCCTATTGATTTATCCTAAATCTATTTTTTGGGTTTTAATCGAAAAAGATTGCTATAACTGAAATTTAAATGGGGTGATATACAAAAATGATTGAGGGCTTTGAGTGAGTACATTTAAAATTTATTGAGATCAGTTTAAAGTAGTAAAATCCAATAGGTTTCAAATAAATCCTAAGGAAAAATGCTTTTGTGTTGAGAGATAAATCAAAACAACACAACAAGCTAACATGCACAAGAAGAATACTAAGAAAACACCAAATTTGCAGCAAGGTAAGATCATTAATTCAAGGAATTAACATTCACAAGAGCCAATTAAAGATACACACCACTGAAAATAATTGGAAAGGAAATAACTGGTTCTCATTTAAGGGAAAAACTAGTTAAAAAATTCTTTAGCACTCTTACATCGAAAAAGTCCTCCTTTTTTATTTTCGAATGCACATAATATATAGAAAAAATAATTCACCCAACCCTCCTAAAAATAGGCTCTAGTCTGAAATCAACCATACATGTTAATTTTAGCTTTTATAATGAATAAATAAAGGGATAAACTAAACATTTTGTTTACAATGTGGAAATAATAGCATTAGTTCTAAAAATACACTTTAGTCAAAGTGCAATTGACTGCTTTAATTCAAAAATAATAAATAAACTTACATGAATCTTTTGGCTAATTTTAGCCCTTGCTTGATGTGAAAGTATTCTCCAATGTGGATGAAACTTATTCCCTATCCATGTAGTGATGATTAAATACTTATACTTAATCCCTAATGTGACACTTGCAAATTTTGTATTTTTCACTATTTTATCTTCATGTGATGACATACAAAAATATACTCAAGAAAAATGATGCTTTTGATTCTTTACTTAATAGTGTTGGTATCCAAATTTGTTCTCCTTTTCAGTCTGAGCAGCACCATAGATATGTCATGGAGCTTAAAGATAGATTAGACCATGTTGTATGTCATTGGTAGCCGGGGATATGGTTTAGTTGGCACTTAGGTTTGTGGAGAAATGGATAGCACTCCAATAGGACTTGATCTTGTCCTAGCTGTTTTAGGTTGTGCCTTACAACCAAGGTAAGAGGACCTATTTTGTAACCTTGTAATGGTGAAGGAGATGAAGATATCCTTCTCTTTTCTTGAAATTCTATGATGGAGACCTTGATGAAAACATGATCAACACCCCAGATCTGAAATCTCACAAGTTGTCACTTCTCAAAACATGGGTATGTTCTCAAAACAAGGCAAAGGTTACTAGAGACATTGGAAATCCTGATCTGTTATGCATACTTTTGCAAATGGATTTTGATATTCTATGGGTATACAAATGCAAATTAGGGATATTACATGATAGGGTCTTCATTGTTTAGATGATTTTTGGTGTGGGATTGATAAGACAAACTGGGATATATCATATCTTTGACAACCTCTACAATACGTGAAATAACTATCGGATAAAACACATCAAATAATCAGAACATTCTTTCAAAAAAAGAGGCATAAATGGAATCCCGAGCAGCACTCTTCACAAAATCTTTGAGAATTCACCTCAAAATCTTGAAGTAAAGAACTCAATTAAACACAAAAATCCATGATCAAACCACGCCAAAGGTACCCCCAAAGGCTTACAAGAAATATCTGCAATCAAGGAAGGTAAAGTGATTTTAAATTTGTTTATCTATTTATCGGATGAAGGATCTTCAACATGAGATTACAAATACCACTAAATTATCAACAAGAAATGGAGATTCTGTGTGATTTCTAAAGACTTTCAATGCAATATTGCAACAAGAACAATAAAATTTATTTGCAGCATTTTAAAATGATAATAGACATCATATTGCCCAAAGAAAACATAGATTTAATTCAAAACTTGTTAGATTCAATAGCAGAGGAGAGTTACATGAACAATCTCAGAGTTGTGTGATGGCTATACACTTATAATCGACTCACATACATGAATTTCCAACACATGAGACATTAAACTTGTTATTTGGTGGATTTCTCATAAAATGAGCTTTCTCTTAGAATTTTCTCATGATTTTCAACTCCCAACCCCTATACAATTTCTCCGAATGCATTATATACCTCATGCCACATTGCATCCTTCTTTCCCAAGCAAATAATATACCATGGTATGAAGTTTTCTACAACAATTCTCATGATTCAATGAAAATGGCATGAAACAGAAAAACACTTGTAGGTTGTCAGGTGTGCCCAACAAGATTAAATCATTACGAATATATGGATCATTATCTATCCAAGAGGCACATTTTCATCATTGAGACATGAAAATATCTCTTACTCATCATTTTCATCTTTTCACCTTTTAAAACTAACTCTAACTTTTAATTTTGACATTTCACGTGTTTACTCGGGATGGGGAAAAAAATTACTCCAAAAACATATCAAATCAAAGAATTAAGCCATGAAAGTGATGCCAATGATCTTGGACGGCCAAGATGACACAAAATCACTATAAATTTGATGGATTTTGATGTAAGAATCATGATTCCAAGCTTCTGGAGCTCCCATGTAATCAAAACAAATGGATGCAGAAAGAAACCATTGATCTTATCCATTTTTTTCCTTTAATATGGGCCCTCCACGTGTCGAAAAACAATTGGGACCAAAATTGGGATCATTTTTTACTTTTCCACATTTTTTGGAAAAATGGAAAAATTTGCCTTTTTTCTCTGCCCCTCCACCTTTGAATTTTGGAGCTTCAATTTTGCACATTTTGACGCTTTTTGGAAATTGGAAAAAATTTCACCTTTTTCCCCGTGGGCCCACACCTCCAATTTCTCCCTTGTCACGTGTCTCCTTATGGTTCGGTAATGACCCAGTGCTTCAAATTTTGATTTTAAACTCTTTTCGCAAAAGGGAGAAAAAATTCCTCCTACATCTGCCAGCCCGCCGACCTACTTTGTGCTCCTCCACGTGTCCATCTCCTATTCACTTTAGGGTTTTGGGCCAACATTTTCCTTTAAACCTTTTGAAGTTTAAAAGCTTCAAAATCAGCAAAACCTCTGCCGGCCGTCGGCCCGCTCTGCCCAAGAAACTTCCACGTGTCTTCCTCTAATTAGAGCAGGGATAACTTGATGATTTTACAATTTTATAAAATAGAGTTAAAAACTCTAACTCCCCAATCCAACTCGCTCCTCCATTTTTGAACTTTTAGGACACGTGTCCTCTTCCATTGAATGCGGGATTTTGGGCCAAAATTTTCCCTTAAGCTTTTGAGCCAAGAAACAAAAATTTCACATATTTTTCTCCACCACGTATATCTCCTCAGCCAATAAGAACATGCCACGTAGGTAATTTGAAAAAAACGAAGCCCCGGACTGAAAATGCCCCATTTGCTTGAAAACTTGTAAAATGAAAAGTTAGAGCGGCTCCCCGCCTTTCCTCAACCAATGCAAACCCGCCACATTTCCGATACCTCCTAAGGATAAATTTGATAGGAAAATGATGCCCATATGACCGTCAAAATGCAAAGAATTCCAGGGATGCCCTAGAATTCAATTTTTTCACCAAGGATGGCAGATTTTTTGATTCTAAATCAACTGAAGCATGATTTTACAACATTTCGACCTTGGGATTGGATTTTCAAATACAAATAAGTATGAATTGGTCAAATTCAATTTTTCCATGGTCTGGAAAAGAGAAAAACAACATAGCCTTGAAATTTGGAAAAACTAGGGCACAAAAAGGGAAAACTTGGAATATTCCTTCAAATTAGGGCAAAATAACAAGTTTGTGAACATTTTAAAGCATCCAACTAGAGGGGAAGAATTTCAGACTATCAATTCAAAGGGTAAAATGTTTTTGAGCACATATAGATTTGAAAAATTAGGGCAACAAGGTGCAAGCTCAAAAAATGGAACCAACAAATAGATTTAACTCCATCCCATTGTAGGGACCACTATGCATATGTGAGAATAATATCTTCCTTTTCTTTTCTCCTCTCCTTTGTATGAGGGTCTTTGTCAAGATTAAGGTGTTTTGCAAGTTTTAAGATAAATTCCCTCCTTTTGAATTTGGTCATCTATTGATTACATGGCATAGAAAATGATAAACTATGATTCTTTGTTTTACCTCTTTGCTCATAAATCATGGAACACAATGTTGACAATTTTCACACTTGTGTAAAAATGGGCAACTCAAAACTTCGCCATTACGATGAAAGGCATAGGTGAAGTATACCTAAGCTAAGGAAGTTTTGATATCATTTGTTACTTCTGAATTAGTTATAAGATTAAATGAAATCTGTAGTTATGTGTGCTGTCACAAAACATAACAGATCACATAGTCTACAATTTCATGCCATCTTCAGAAAAAGAACACAAATCCCCAAAGGACAATTGTGTTGTCTTGATGAAGATGAAAAATTACAGAGTAGGTGAAGTGCTGAGTTTTGAAGCAACAAATAGAAATACAGATATTAGAAAATCAGGGTTCATTACTGAATGTTACAAGTTCTCATCAATGTTCTTTCCTTCATGATTAAGACATTCAATTATGTTACTGAGTTGTTTAGTTCATTATAAAATCCATACAGAGAAGCTAGAATGTAGAAAGGAATACACAACTCAGTTTTAGAATTCAATCTTTTTATTCATAAGAAATTTTCAAATGTTTCCCACACAAGCCGTGGGATGGAGCTGAAAAGTAAAGTATAGATATCTTGAAATAAAAGTTACACATGCATGAAAGAGAAAGAAAAGGAGCATGAGTGAACACATCATTGCCTTGGGGTTTCTTCCTTTGATTGAAAACATCTCCATTTTTAGTGCTTCTTTATCCCCATTGTAGAAGCAATTGTACCTGAAAATAAGAAAAGTTAATCATCGATTCTAAGCTTAGGGATCAATATATATTCCTAGACTGCTTCTAATTTATGCATATGAATATCTAATAACAAGATATGTAATTTACTTGAATATCAAACTACACACATGCTTTATTTACTCAAAAGAGTGAAAAAAATAGAAAAGAGAATAAGAAATATGGACATAAGAGAGGTCAAAAATCTTAAGTATTTTCTAACTATTTTCCTAAGTGTGCAGGTAAAGGTTACAGCCAAGGATTAATAGACAAGTCATAAGTGCATGCAATAAAAGGAAGAATGTAACTCAAAGTTTCAATAACTATTCTGAAATGGAAGAAGTTACAGTGTAGAAGACAAAATGGTAAATAGAAGAACACTTTTCAGTTCAAGCTAAAGGAGAAGAATCAGATTTTTGAAAGCTAAAGTTGACTAGAAAAGAAAGGTTACAGTGGAAAGGAATGAAGACAAGATTCTAGAAAAAATTTATAGGGCTTCGCCATGTAAAATGGACATTTAAAACATTCCATCATGTTGTTTTTAACTACTACATGCTTTGAATCAAAAATATAACTACTATAGCTGGAAATGGATGGAAGAGAGAATTTTGGAAAAAACACACCAGGGCTTTGCCATGAAAATCAACATTTCAAATTTTCCAGCATACATAGAAAGTTGTATTTAAGCTCAAGCACAATATTGAAGCATAAAAGGAATGCAGTAAAAGTAACAGATTACAGTATCTAGATCAAGGCTTATGCCTGACAATGATATCAAAAACAAGTAAAGAATTGCTTGAAAACTATTGTAGGGATCAAAGAGTATAAGTGCAGCTTCAGGATACAAATTAGCATTTTAAAGGTGAACTGAAGAAAGAGATGTATAAGCAACCCATTTCAGTTAGTGGTGTTTCAACACCATTCAACCTTACGAAGCCCAGAATAATCAATGTTCAGTCAATATTGAAGAGATCACAATGAAGAAAGAAATTCAATCACATGAACCCTTCTACAGGTAGGACATCGAAACAACCCAGGTCTCATCTATGGTGGTAATTCGACATCCATCTAAATTTGATAGGTTACATATCAAGACATGCATTACAACTCAATGATAAATAAATGTTGGCGAATACATTCCAGAAATAAAAAAATCCAGTTTGAGTGTGACCTTATAAGTAAGATCCATTCATAGGAATAAGTCAAGCTTGTATAGTACAGAAAACCACCAATATTACAAAATTTACATAAAAAAAAACCAATTGCATTCAAGCACTCATCCCATGGGAAGTTTTCAATGTTCAAGTGATCTCAAATTGAAAAGGATTCAATTAAGTACTCTATAGATTTATCAAAGAAATAAGTTGATCCTAAACAATGAATAATAACAAAATAGATTTTCCATAATAGAAAATTGATGCCAAGGATTTCAAAACAGAAAAGAAGTAACATACAAAACCTATATTTGTAGAAATCATAACCACCATTTCTACAATATTCTCAACAAATGTAAATAAAATAACAATTGTCCTGAGGTTAAGCACAAAGAAATCATATAGAGAAGAAGTAGAAGTAAGTATCTAGAATGAAGAAATTACTTTATGTCCACCATGGGGAAATGAAGTATATACAAAGCCTCTACAGAAACAAATGTCAGATAAAAAGTGTAGATTCATCTCAAACTTTGAATCAGAGACACTACAGTGTATGAAATATGAATACCCAAATCAAGAAACATTCATATCTGAGTTAAGGAAGGATCAAGTTTGTAATAAAGAATGGAGACCCAAATAAATGAAAAATGCAAAAATGAAAATATTCCGTAGAGAGGAATAGACATTCATGGCAGCCTAGTTTTTGTAGTCAAAACACCCATGTTATCTTCATAGAAAAGAAAGAATACTAAGAACTCAAAATACACCGATCTAAAAGTCACAATGAATACTAGTTTGAGTACTTCAATCACCTTTATCACAAGAAATTTCAAAGTTGATTGACCATGAGCACTCTATTGAAAAACGTATAGATCTGAAGAAATAACGACCCCCTTTTGAGTTTGTAAAGCTTTCAAAAAATCCATTTAAAATGATCAAGAAACTTACGGTTTCAAATTGTTTTCTTCAAATCCTTGAGTTGCAGAGGAGGTAAAGGAAGCTCAGAAAATTTCAACTTGAAATGACTAGAGTCATCCAAGAGATCACATGAAGAAATGCAAAAGAAGATGGGTATCAGTTTTGAAGCCAAAGTCATGATGAACCAAAATACCAGTGAAAACTCAAGGATCAAAAGCTTACCGACCTCATCAAGCAGTGATGCAAAGCCAAATCTATAGAGCTCAAGAGATGGTAAAGGAAAACCCGTAGAGACCAAGAAATATACCGGTGCTCAATCCTTTCGACCACAAGATCTCACAAAGAAAACTCAGATCTCATAGACTTCGCCACAAAGACCAAACAGAATAGGTCGAGCTCAAATAAACAACCATGGCGAACACCTTTACAACCATATCCACGGAAAAGATAGAGGAAGAATTATAAAATACAGTGTATCTTAGCTCGAGTTGAGAACAGAATAATGGCATTGAAGAAATTTTTTCCCAGGGCTTCACCCACAAACCAAAAACAAAATGAAATGATCATTAGACCCAAGATCTCCTTTACCTCCCAAATCCAAGTATGGGTTAATATCAAACTCAACCACGGTTCGAGATCAACAATTAAGCTTCATCAAGGAAGAATATCAAAGGCCGAGAATCATGCTCAGAGCTTGAAACAAATAACCATGGTTAGTCCCCACCGACCACATTCAATGCACAATCAGAAACCCTAATCATGAGTCCAAGGATAAAGCGACGTAAAAATAGAGGTACAAAGATCAAGGGCCCAAGATGATCAACAAATATCAAAGAAAACTCAACTTGAGTTACATATGCCACCAACCAAGTTACCAAGGGGTGAGTCACCATGGAGAAGGGGATAACCCACGTGTCCATCGAATAAATCATTGCATTGAATTTCAAAGTCCAAACTATAGTCATTTCCAAATAATGCAAAATTCCATCATACATGCTTATCACCGAAAAGGTGAATTTTGAAATATGTCAAGGCCGACAACTATATACTATAGTACTCGTTACAAAGGTGGCAGACTATTTATTATGTTCATGGTAAATAATCAAAGGTGGCCGAGTATGGTAGTAACTATTACAAAGTGCCCCATGTGTATCTAAAAACTTAACAACTATGTTAAGTCCACAAAGGTGGCCAAACCTATTAAAGTAACGGTGGTCCCCATGCCAGGAGTTGAATATGATCTGTAATATGTTGTCCATGTGATCACTAGAAAATAGAATAAGTGTCAACATCAAAGACAAAGGTCATCCCAATCACGATTCATATTTTGATGAATTATTTTGCAAAGTATTACTTGAATTAATGTAATTATTTTGCTCACAAACAGGATTTGTATTTTTGCATGCCTTCACAAAGGAAAAATAAAGAAGAAGAAAAGTTGCACATTCATGGAGAGAGACTTTCCTAGCAAGAAATCTTATTTTTAGCAAATTATTCATCCTTCTCTTCTTAAAAATAGAAACAACTTCAACTTGATTTGATTGTATTGTAATTAAGGATAATAATGCCTATTTGTAATTGCATGTTCTATTTTTATTCCTTTATCTATTATTAAATAAAGGATAAAAAAATCATGAAAGGGTGAGTACAAGCCTTAGGATATTTTTAGGAAGAAGGTGAATTTTATTTTTGTTATATATTATGTGCCTTTGAAAAGCACAAGAAAAGAACTAGAGGACTTTTTGGATATAGAGTACTCAAGCAATTTTTGCCAATTTTGCCTTCCACGAGTGTGAAGTACTTTATGCCTTTCCAATTAGTTTTGTAGTCTTATGTATGTTAATATTAGTCTTGTGAATGCAAATTCCCTATTCAATCATCTTACCCTACTACAAATTCAGTATTTTCTGCATGATATTAATGTGTATGTTTAGCTTAACAGTATTGTTGTGATAATCTCCCTCAATACCTCCAAGTGTTTTTCCCTTAATTTTATATAGAAGAACTATTGGTTCGTGCACCCAAAATCCTTCACATATCAATTGTGCATATACTCAGTCAAAGTCCTCATACAAATTTGGTGTATCACCTTAGTTTTAATTTTTTTACCCTAAACCCTCGAATCAATTTAGGATACATCAACAAGGAACCGACATTTATAATAGAGACTCACCTCAAAATAGGTATACCCCATAGACTTAAGGTGTTTTCATTGTATCTATAAAGAGAGAGATCAAATTTTGCAATCTTAGAAAACCTGCGCACCATCTCTCGATAGGGTGCACTTTTAAAAGATAAATTACACACATTATTATTAGACCTTAGATAAGGTAAAGAAAATAATTATATTAATCGGGGTTGGTCCCCTCTTTATGATGAATAGACCTTTCTTTACTGTCCGCTGGAAATTTTGGATTTGCTTTGTGAAGTGTAGTTTAAATTTGTAAACATTGATCTAAATTATTTGTTCTCCAATTTTGATTCGATGACTCATGGTGAGATAGTGGTTGGAATTCAAATTGGTGACTTGGACTCATACCATTGATCTCCTGTAATATTAAAATATCCATCATTTATCCTTTGTCTACGCACTTTTAATTCTTGATTTTTTTATCTTGTACCATGATCATCTTCATTGTTGAATATTGTACCTTTATTTCTAGTGTAGTTGTCATGTGAATGCGGCCTAGGGTTTTGAATTTGCATTGAAACTACTAATCTGATCATGACCATTGATCAAAGAACCTTTATTTGGAACTTTTGATGCTTTAACCTTGCTTAAATATTTTTGAATTGATGGGTTAGCATTGTGCATTGTTCAATTTTGTACTCTTTGATCTCATCAATGATTTTAAACTCGGTTGAGTTTGAGTTACTTTGTGGTTAATCTTGATAGAGTAAAAACAAACCCAAACCTAATAATTTTTCACTTTGGCATCTTGTTTCTAACGAAGACTTGAATGATTTTGTGTGGACTTCATTCTCAATGATCTGAAGCTCATTTCCTTGCATTTTTAACCTCTCGAGTTCAATTTTGTGCTGATTTTCCCAGGTGTGAGGTTTTGGGTTGGAAACTTGTCACTCTCGCCATATTTTTCTCACTTTGAGCTTTATGTAATGTTGGATGACACCATTTTCAAAGACTTGGAGCTTGGTTCTTTGTGGAGAAGAACTTTGTGAATTTTTGGAGTGCATATCTTGTTCTTTGCCATCATTTTACACTTCCAAAGATGGGTTTTAAGGAAAATGGCCATCATTTGTTTTATTTAGCTCTAACTCATGATTCTCTGCAACCTTTATGTTGGAACTTTTATGGTCACCACTATTTTGAAGGTGATCTTATTTATCTTTAACATGAAAATTATTTTGTTTTGATTGTTTCTATGACCATGCATATATTGATACTTCATTTTCTACATCGTTTTGTGTTTTTACGGTGACTTGTGAGTTCTAAAATCATTTTGTGAATCATTTTCCAATCTACAAATTTGATGGTTTGAAAAGTTTCGATTCAATCGGTGAGTTATTTTTTATTTCTCTACAAATTTTTGCAAAATTTTATGCAACTGTGGATGGCGAAAACTACAAAGAATTTTTGATGAAAATTCTATGACGGCTGATATTTTGGTCATTTTTTTACTTTTCACTATAATGACTTTCATCTTCATTTATTTGATGGAAAAAACAATAATGATTTATTCAATGCTTGACAAAACATCATACAAAGAATATAAAGCATCAAAATGAAGCAGTTACATAAGGCGAGAGGACAGTTAAGGTAACTATATGTAGCGTAGGTATGCAACATGTAGGTATGTATTAATTAAGCTAACACTCCCCCTTAATACATTGTTCATACATATGTACCCCCTAAATAAATCAAACTTCACCTTTCCGAGGAGGCTTAGTGAGAATATCTCAGAATTTGAAAATGAGTAGGGCGGTATTGGAGTTGAATTTGGTAGTTCAATACTGCTCATGAATGTAGTGACATTCGACCTCAATATGCTTTGTTCATTCATGAAAAACAGGATACTTCACAAGCTTCAACACACCTTGATTATCACAATGAATGCTAGGAGGTTTTTTTTTCAGGAATCCCTATATCTGCAAGAATGCGATGTAACAAAATTCTTTACACACATCTCCTCATGTGCAGTACGTGTATTCACCTTAGTTGATGAGAGAGAAAAACCTTTTGCTTCTTCCTAATCCATGAGATAGGTCCAAATCCATGATGAAAAACATACCCTAAAGTGAATTTCCTGTCATCAACAACGGATCCTGCATAGTCTGAGTCTATATATCCCTATAAGAAGAACTGAGTGTTCTTCTGATACTCTAGACAAAAGTCAACTATACCTCAGACGTATCTCAACACATGCTTTGCTATTATCCAATGACATTTCTTCTCTCCTACATCTAGCGAGATAGCTCACTGCAAAGCAAAGATCTGGCCTGGTATAAGTCAAGTAAATGAGACTCCTCACAAACTACCTGTAGTGAGTGTCATCTACCTGTGGTGAATCCTGGAATCTAGATAATTGCAAACCTTTTTCCATAGGTGTGGACATTGGTTTACAATCTGACATTCCATACTTCTCCAGGAGAGTCTTGACATATTTCATCTGGGAGACGAAGATATTATTCTTCTTCAACCATATCTCTAAGACAAGAAAGTAGTGAAGTAGCATCAAATAAGTCATGTCAAAGGATTTCTTTAGATCATTCTTTACATCATCCACAAGATTGTCAGAACTTCCTGTGATCACAAGATCATCTACGTACAAAACTAGAATAACAATCTTTGTTCCTACCTTCTTGATATACAAATTTGTATTTAAGGGGCTACGAGTGAATCCATGCTTTCAATAGGTGATTATCAGTGACTTGTTTGAGTCCATAAAGTGACTTTATCGGATGACATACCTTGTAAGATTGATGTTTGTCTACAAAGCCCTTCAAGTTGGGCCATGTATACTTCTTATTTAGATCACCATTTAGAAAAGCACTCTTGACATCCATCTACTAAAGTTTCCACCCATTTTTTGCTCCCAGTTCATAGACAACTCCGATGGTTTTGATTTTTGTAGTGGGTGCAAAGGTCTCATCATAGTCAATTCCTTCTTCCTGAGCATAACCCTTTGCGACAAGTCATGCTTTTTGTTTTTCGATTGAACCATTTGCCTTATATTTTGTTTCAAAATCCATTTGCAGCCAATGGATTTCTTACCTGGAGGTAGATTGACAAGTTCCCACGTCTGATTAAAGTAGGGAATCATATTTAGCATCCATAGCCTATTTCCACTGTGGTTGGTCTAATGCCTCATGAACAGTGTCAAGTTTGGTGTTATCAAAAACTGAACTCATGAGTGCAAAATTTACCTCATGTCTGGCTTGACTTCGTGTTCTGACTCCCGTAGAAGTACCTGGAAGTGAGTTCAAGTGTGCATCCCTAATAGTATTCTGGACCCATTTCGGATGTTGGTGCTGCTTTCTGCTGGATGTGAAGATGTGTTGTCTAGTGTGCCTAGATCAACGAACAAGTCTCCACTAAGCTCTTCTTCTCTCTGAGAAGAATCATCTTGACCATCATCTGGATTTGTGAGCAATCTATGTGACGAGGTCAGTATTGGATCTCCATTGTGTGGTAGGGAGTCAAAGGATGACTCATCACACACCACATCTCGACTCTCATAGATTTTCTTCGTCTCAAGATCCATGAGATGATATGCCTTTGAGGTAGTACTATACCCCAAGAAAAGACATGACAGTGTCTTTGGATTGATCTTCTTCCTTTTCTCATCTGGAACATGCATATATGTAGTACAACCAAAAACTCTCAAATGATAGATAGAAGGTTTACGACACGTCCACACCTCTTTCGGTGTGTCATGTTACGTAAGATCTTCATGGGTTCCTGCAGAGTAGATACACTACTTGTCTTGGACTACTTCTTTCCAAAACTGATCCTCAAACTTGGTGGTGAAGAGCATATAATGAGCCATCTCCATGATAGTCCTATTGTGTCACTTGAAAATCCCATTCTATTGGGGCATGTAGGGTGCATTTAGATGTTGTTAAATGCCATGTTGCTTCAGGTATGCTAAGAACTTCTTTGATACAAATTCCCCCTCGATCTGAGTGGAGGAGAAGGAGAGGCTTCCCAGACTACCTGGTGGCATGCTGGTAAAGGTTTGGAAATCGAAATGCCTCACTCTTCTTCCGGAGGAAATATACCCACATTTTCCATGAGTAATCATCAATGATGAGATGGAAGTATTCAAAACCTTGGAAGCTAGCTTGCAAGGGTCCGCAAAATCGATGTGTGCAACCTGAAGATGCTCTAGTAGAATGATAAGAGCTATGTTTGAATGGACCTTTGTGTTGTTTTCCTATAAGACATCCCAAGCAAACATGTAAGGAATGGGAGAGTGGAGGAATCCCTCTTACCATTTCCTTGGCACTGAGCTGATGCAGAGCCTCGATAGAAAGATGACCATATCAAAAGTGCCATAGTGCAGTGGACTCCACGTTGAAGCAGAGAGAGCAATGTTAGATGAAGTGACCGCATCCACTGTAAATAGACGCCCCTTCATAAATGCTCAAGTAATAACTGAGTCTCCCTGGGAAATGATGCAGGACTTGACCCCTTTCTCAACAAATAATTCAACCTATATTTGATGATTAAGAAGGTGACTCACTGATAAGAGATTTGAGGTCAAACATGGAACATATAGAACCTTCGTGAGTGTAAATTTTTGTGTCCCAAGAGGAATGATGACATCACCAATCCCTCCACAATATACTCCTGATTATATGCGATGGTGATCTGATCTCAAGTGGGCGGTCACTTAGAGTATGGAACAACTTCTTATTACTAGTCATGTGTTTGTTTGTGCCCAAATCAATAAACCAAACACTTTACGATGGTTGTGAAGTCTGTGAGACAAGGACATTGTCCGAATGAGTTGTGTCTAGAACCTCTTCATTGGAGGAGGCATCTGCTGAGAGCAACAATATGACCCTTCTACCTCTTATTACGAGCACACCATTGGGATTTCATGGAATATCATTAGCTAGAAGTGCTCTCTTTGCCAAATTTTCAATTCTTACGATTTTTATAATAATATTTTGCAAATTGTAATGTGCGTATTCATGGAGAAAAAGTTGCACCATCAATCCACCTTGTTGTTCTACTACTTCTAGGGTGGCCGCTATGGTGGCCACTGAGAAGGTTACTACTATGGATGTTGCTTTTGATTTTGGGGTGTTTTGCTACCCTTTCTCGAGGCTTATTGCTATGCTTTTTCCTCATGATGAGAGCCTTGTCTTTGAAGGATTCTTGAACATTCTGAATGGCTTCTTCCTACTGGAGATAATTCACTAGTTTGACAAAACTCACCTCCTATTGAGTGATGGTCAACATGGTGATCAATGTCCGAAATTGAGAAGGAAGAGCTCATAAGGTGAGTAGGACTAGAAACTTCTCGTCACCACTTCATCGAGAGCAAAAAGTTCTGCACGTAACTTGGCCACACGTTGCAAGAAGGCTTTGACTTATTCACAATCATGCATACTCATCGTGTGAAGCTTTGTTTAAAGATGCAACATCGTTGTCAGATTCTTGGGTTCATAGATGGTACACAATGTGGCCCATTCCGTAGAGGAAGTGGTTGCTTCTTGAATGTGAGGTTGAACCTCATCAAAAAGGCTCAGAGTGATAAGCATTAGTGCTTTTACATCAGCCTTTTCATACTTAGCCAACAGATCAGCATCTGTGGGAGGGGCGTCTGTGCCAGAAAATGATCCCCCAAAGATCTTCAAACTGAAGAATCATCCGCATCTTGGTTTTCCATGTGGTGAAATTTGGCCCTTTTAACAATTGGGCATCCGACAACAAAATGCAAGGTGCAGACATTTCCAAAAACTCAAAATTGTATTTTATTTATTTATTGTTCAAAAACGGTTACAAATGCTTACTGAAGGAACCTATCATGAAGATGGGCTCTATAAGCTCATGTAGTGAGATGTGGATGCTCCTGTGGGCATTCTACTTCACGTTCATCATCTGCATCATAGCCACATTCAAGTTCTGCACAAATCCGCGTGCTTGACATCAAATGTTGAACCAAAAATACTCCAATTGTCCTTGGTGCACAATCTCGTCAAAGAGAATATTCCTAGTGTTGCGGAGCTCGTTGACCAAAGCAAAGAATAGTCCAGTGGTGTCTTCATTTTCGCTCAATGCCCAAACATTTGGTGCATTGCTCGCGGTGCTTTCTGCATCCAAAATTTGTGACATACACGAGCTGGCCTCATTTTATTTTCCACACGGTTTTGCAATTTGCAGGCTTTGCTGGAGTTGACTGTAGGCTTTTGATGCTGCCCCATTTCAGACCAGATTTCAGCATGTCCTCTCCTCTAGACAAGGAATAGGTCCATTTGCAAATCTCTTGCCTATGCATGGATCTTCCTGGCACCACGCATCAGTCTCCTCTTTCTCCCATACACAGAGCACTCACAAATTCATGCTTCTTTTTCTCACCATGTAGCAACAATTAACGCAGGATTTTGGAGAGTGCAAGTTGAGGATGGAGAAAGTGCACACAATAGTCTCTCGGATGATCTCCACGCTATCAAGTTTGTCCAGCAACTCAGATATCTTCACGCAGGAAATAAACACCAAAATAAAACTTCAGGCTGATTTATTTGCTGCAGATAAATGTCTCTCCCTCAAACGCACATGCCAGACAACTCTGCCAAGCCAAAAAATAAATACCTCACGCTCAACAAATTCTCTTGCTCTGATACCAATGATGGAAGAAACAATAATGATTTATTGAATGCTTGATAAAACAGTGGAAAGAGAATATAAAGCATCAAAACAATTACATAAGGCAACTGTATGCAGCGTAGGTATGCAACGTGTAGCTATGTATTAATTAAGATAACATTTTTTACTAACTTATTTCAATAATGTTCTTCTATTTTTGCTCCTATATTATCTTTCTAAACTTAAAAGTTGATACGTTGTTATGGCTCGAAACCTATTGGATCTTAGTTTGAGAATAAGGAGAAAAGGAGTCCAACCTCTTAGAACTACAGGGACTTCATTATCTTGTGTATGAAATCTTAAAATGGCTTAAATTCTTGAACCTTATTCAAGAAAACATGGTAAAAACATTGTTGTTCTTTAGTTTACTTCCTCTGATCTTCTTAACATGAACCTTGTTAGAAACCTCATCTCTAATATGATTTGCTTGATGAAGCCGTGATCAGCACTTGAAACCATGCAAAATTTAAGGTTCCTTCTTTGATGGTTGGATGTACTTTGATGATTTAATTGCATTTCCAACTCTGTATCTTTTTGTATTCAGCACCGTATAACATCTGTAATCTGGGTAATTGGATTTTATTTCTTTGAAATAATTTGGTTGATGTTATCATACCCAAACTAGGTTTCTTTATTTTGTAACCACTCTAAATTCTTCAAAATTTGTGTTCACTAGTGTATTCTCTGCTGCATTTTATTAAAAAGATTTATCGTCATACTAGAATAATTGTCTTCTATGCCCAAGACCCGTTTCTTGAAAGTGTTCTATAAAAACTATGGATCTTTGCATTTATGTGCTTATCTTAGTATCTGGAACACTCTTTCCCATTGACTGCAAATAAACAACCTTTAATCTATTTAAAGCTCTTTATTCAAATTATAAATCACAATGATGTTATACTATCTTCATTTTTTGGTAATTTTGATTTCAAGTTCTATTTCTTTATCTCACTACAACAAACAATCCTTTTTTACCACAATTATTCCACAAAAATTCCACAATTTGGGAGAATTGTAGAATATTTGTGGCATCGCTATAAAAACTAGTTTATTTATTTTCAATTATTGTAGATTTTCCAAAATTTAAAAATAATGTTAATAATTTGTAGATAACTCACATATCCAACCCTTTGTAGTAGAAAATCCACAATTTTTATAGAAAAATTTAAATTTATCATAAAATTACCCACAACATTTACACTTATAGAATATTTTAATAAGACTAATATAAAATAAATTAATATTAAAATTCCATATTTAATAATGTGGAAATGCCACATCATTTAAAAACTATTATTTTTACATATTTCAAAAACATAAAGAAAATTAGAATTACAATGTATTAATATCCAACTCTCAACATATATGTTATTTGTAGCATATATTAGGAAGATTAATAAATCTTTGCTAAAGTGTAGAAACGCCACACTAAATAGTATAGAAATTACACATTATGAAAAATAAAACTACATAAAATTACTTACCATATTTAATTACAAGTATTATAAGTTGTGTAAATTAGTAAAAGATGTAATATTATGGAAACATTACATTTCTTAAACTTTTAACTTTCTCAAAATTTTAAAATATGGATAAATTTTGTTTTACATATTTAAACATGATTAATATATAATAACAATAGTAAAGAAACATTATATAATACAAAAGAAAAAAATAAAATTCTTTGAAATGACTCCATTAAATAGCGTAGAAATAATATTATTACAAGAAACAAGCTCGTTTTATCACAATTAATGTACAAAATTTCATCCATTTAAATCAATTTTAAATATTTATGACATATTGACTACAATAATTTGATTATATCATTTTTAGTTTGTGTAAATATTCTACAAAATATTTATAGTTATAATTATTTATAGAAAATCTATATTTGTAAATGGTTGCCATTGAAAATACACATTAAATAAATCAATCAATCAAATCACTTTTATTGTAGTGTATTATTTTTGAAATATCATTCTATATCAACAATTTACTATCATAAAATTCGATATAAAATTGTACATATAAATATACTACATTCAATATATATATATATATATATATATATATATCTGTGTGTGTATATATTCCTTCATACAAATATATATTTTTCAAACTAATTAAAATATTTAAAAACAAAATTTCAAATTACTTATTATATACTTATAATTATATTAAATTATATATTTTATTGATATAAACATCTATAATTATCTAATATATATTTCATTATTTATTAACTTTAAAACCTACACTTGTCAACTCAAGTGCAATTATAAAAAACCTTCCACGATTTATGGTAAAAACCTCACTTAGTATTGATCTTACCATGATTTATGCTAGAAACCTTCAACAAAAGTTACCGGGATTTATGTTATTCAGTTTCAAAAAAAATAAAAATGCCGCCATTTTTTACGAGTCAAATATTAAATAGGATTCTAAAGATGAAAGTTAAGATCCTTCCTTTTTTAAAGGATGAAAATGCTTCCACATGTCATTGAAATGAGAGAGATATGAAATCTAGTAGGATTTTTTTAAATTTCATTAATTACTTATCATTTTCTAAGAAGGGGGCTCACGTTTTATTCATCCCATCATTTTTAAATTTCATTTCATTATTTCCTTATGTGTATATCAATTTGCTATGAACATATTTGTAGCATTAGAGTTATTTGCGGTCCATCCTTGCAGCTAGCCATGAGTGCGAAATGATTTATTGAAATTCTCATACAACTAATTCTAAAAATATTGGTTTGTGCTTCAAATATATCCTAATCGCATAAGTCTCTGTATGTTGTATTTTCTATTTCATAGATATATCAACAATTTATTTGAGAATATTTAGTGCATGGTGTAAAAAATATCAGTCCCAGAACACCATTTTAACAGATCTGCAATGTCATCCATATAATGCTCATTAATTTCGGATTCATTTCATTATGCATTAATAAATGATTATTCATTTCAGAGTTTTATTGAGTCAATGTTTATGAATATTTGTGGAAGATCTTGCTCAGATAAACTTTTAGTGAGAAAATTTAAAATAGACATCAGGTTTTGTTATCGGTGTATAAATATTTTTATTGTAAATTGACATGAGGTTTTGTTATGGGTGTATAAATATTTTTATTGTAAATTCCTGAAGGAAAATATTTTTTCTCTTAATGGTAATGCTGGGTTACGTGGACGACAGTTAAAGTTGTGGATTATTTTGTTGAATCGAACCAATTTCAAAAATGCAGATTTAATTATTCATTTGTTTTCTGATTTTGATGAAGATATTCAGTTATTACAGGTAATTCTTTGATTCAGTTATGGTCTATTTTATCCACAACTCTCTTCATCGTGACTTCAAAGAAATCTTGGAATCTCGTGGGGAGTATAGATTATATAACTTACAAATTAGGTAAGCATGGTATTTGCATGAAAAAGCATTTAACCTTTTTTAGTTTTTTTCAAGAATATCTTTCTGAAAAATGCATGTCTACAATGCAAGACATTTTAGTAAATAGATTGGTTTTTGATAGAATATTCACAGTTTTGTTCCTGACTTGGCATATCATGTATTAAAATTCATTTAAGATTTGTTACTTTCTTATGGATCAAATGCGTGACCCATAAAAATGTCTAGTGCAAAGAAGCTCTTTTTGCAGCATTGATTTTATTTCTTAAATGAACCAAAATATTTGTTTGCAGATCTATTAAGTAGAATTTGTGGATAATGAACCCGTGGAAAGTATTTGTTTCTCAAAAATATTCACATAAAATAATACAAATATAATTGTGTTCTCCAAACGTTGACAATCCACATAAACAATTATCTAAATAAATGTCAAATTGGTCGTTAATAGTAACATTTGTACAATTTAAAAAAGATAAATTCACAGTTAATTATTGTGGCTATCAAATTGTAGCTTCCACCTACAATTGCTATGTGGTAAGGAAAATTATAGAAATAAATTGTTGAAATTGCCATAATATAACATTGTAAATTGTGGAATCTCTACAAAAACAAAATATATAGAAAAACTACATCTTTTATGCAAATTGTGGAATACTAACAAATACAAGAATTGTAGAAATTTTACAAACATTAAGAAATGTGGAAAATGTATAATTTGAAAAATGGAGATTATCTATAAATTTTATAAATTGTGGACTATACATGATATAATGAATTGTGGAAAAAATACAATAATATATCAAAATGTGGATTACCTATAATTCCAATGCCATAATTTTATTTTTGGAATACCATGTAACCACAAAATTATTGTTGAAAATTTGTAGCAAAAGACCATGTTTGTTGTAGTGCCTCTTGATCATATTTGCATCTTCACCACTCTTGAAAAATATGGAAATGAAAGTTACATTTCTAATTTGTTCTTGACAAAAGTATCACAATGAAAATGAACCCTGAAATTCTAATAGTTACTTGTAAAATTTCATTTGATACCTTTGCTTTTGTGAAAGTGAACTTTGTACTTGATGTATAAGCAAAACTATGTAGAATTTTTTGAAAACTATACTTCACCATTGATATTCAAATGATTCCTTTGCATAAAACTATATCACAAGTATACAAATTAAACCCTAAGCTCATAATCTGAAAAAAATTATCTTTCTATTTTCGGTACCATGATGCGATGGAAGATGATGTAAAAGAAGATGAAGATAAAGGAAGTTACAATGGATAAAGACCGGGGAGAAGACCCAAAGGAAATGATAGGTTTCTTCTATGTACCTTTACTTTTAGATTTGTGTACATTTATATTTTTCTTCAATAATCATAAGTTACATCTGATGTATTGAGTGGGAAACATCAATCTCTTCATGAATAAATGACATTAATATATGTAGTTGGGTTATATACTTCTTTCTACATTCAACATTTATTATATGTATTTATTGTATAACTTAATTGAATAACTAAATCACATGATTTATAGCATTTAAACATAAATAAATAATGAAATTTGATGTACTACGTAACTTCAAAATGAGTTCTTATAATGTAAGTTGTAAATTTGTTTTATGTTAAAGATTTTAACATCACACATGTATCTTGTGATTCCCGGCTTCAATATCAAGGCTATGAATTTTTCCTTTAGGGATTTTTTTTTCTTGCTAAAGATGAAAATTAGACTGATAGTGTGTGTGAGGTATTGCATTCCACAACAGCACATATAGCTGCAAATATTGTTTGTACACTTGAGGTCTTAACAAAAATTTGTTTCACGCTTAATGAAATCACTATGGAGAATTTTTTTGAAAACTATACTTCACCATTGATATTCAAATGATTCCTTTGCATAAAATTATATCACAAGTATACAAATTAAACCCTGAGCTCATAATCAAAAACTTTCTTTTCTATTTTCGTGTACCATGATGCAATGGAAGATGATGCAAAAGAAGATGAAGATAAAGGAGTTACAACTAGATGAAGACCGGAGTAGACCTAAAAGGAAATGATAGGTTTCTTCTATATATATTTACTTTTAGATTTGTGTACATTTATATTTTCTTCAATAATCATAAGTTACATCCGATGTTTTGAGTGGGAAACATTAAATCTATTCATGAATAAATGATATTAATTTATGTAGCTGAGTTGTATACTTCTTTCTGCATTCAACATTTATTATATGTATTGATTGTATAACAAATCAAATAACTAAATCACATGATTAATAGCATTTAAACATAAATAAATAATGAAATTTGATGTACCAGTAACTTCATAATGAGTTCTTCTACATGTAAATTGTAAATTTGTTTGATGTTTAAGATTTTAACATCGCATATGTATCTGTGTAATTCATGGCTTCATCAAGGCTATGAATTTTTCCTTGAGGGATTTTTTTCTTCTAAAGATGAAAATAAGGCTAATAGCGTATGTGACGTGTTATCGCATTCCACAACAACATATATAGCTGCAAATATTGTTTGTACACTTGAGGTCTTAACAAAAAGTGGTTTTACACTTAATGAAATCTTATCATCAGTTCACTCACCTCATCTATATCATTGTTATTTTCATATTACATCCTCCTATATACTTTGTGTATTTCATTTGATGATCTTTGTTACTCTTGCCTTTTAGCCTTCTCCATTAACACTAGGGAAATATTTGATTGATTATATCGGTGGTGTTTTTAGATAGAGACCACTCTTCTCTCACATTTCTTATGCTATTTGACCACATTTCCATCGGTGTTTACTCATCTCCTACTTATTCTCAAAATATTTCTCATTGGTATGGACAAGACTATCCACCAATTCCATTCACCAATGAAGACTATATAATTAAAGTATACACATAAGTCACAATGGATCCTTTTATGATCCACCGCATGATATATTTCTTATCATGTCTCCAATGTCACTTTAGTAGACTTGAATCATGGAAACGATGATCTATTAGGCAGTTTCACATGACTATAATCACCACCACACACTTGGGGGACATGATATCTATTACATCCCCCATCCACAGCATCAACGTGCATCTCATATTATCAATTACACACATCCACATTCTATAATTCACATAGTCATCTATGTTACATATATCATCATTACCCTATGATACACTCTTGTGCTTTGGTTCACACTTGACATTGAAAGAATTATCTACACATTAACCACACACAGCACACTGCACAATACTCATGACACCTTAGGAATCACATATCATCACATGATCCTACATCATCTAAATTTGAAGCACTACATCATAGGCTATATGAATTGTGAGTCTTCGTGCATTCTACACTTTACCTCATGCATTTTTGTGTTACATACATCATACACATATTACACATGACTCACAAACTATACCATATCTATCATATATTACGCATTTTTCACACATCATACACGTCATCTTACATTCCATTTTACATCGAGTTATTCTATACATATTAAGGAAGGGACATAATGTACATTACATCTTATTCTATCACATACATGACACAATTTTTCATATTCACCTCTAAGCGTAGCACTCACTACCTGCATGACGCACTCTAGTCTCACGTTCCATACTCGAATGTTGAGGATATGCATCACAAATGGACCTCATCACACTTACGCATTCATCATTCGATCTTCTCTTGTCATATTCCTAGGATTACTGATATAGGCCATAGGATTTAGGGTTACTTCTAGCATTATTTTGTGATAGCTTATAATGTCCCTTTCCCATACATCATTTATTAGTATACTCATTAGGATAAATCACCAACCTCTTTCTTTTCACCTTATCTTGATATACGCTTATGCTATAGGATCATGCACATTTCATCTCAATCTCACATATCATCACCACATACTCATCACAATGTAGTACACACAACACATATTTCAAACATTTCTGATGATGTTCTATTATTTTATGTTCATTCTTGACTGTAGAGGGGTAAACTAAATGAGCTTCAATGCATATAAATCCATTCAATCGAGGGCACATAAATTGTATCATCCATTTTTCATTCCATTACATCAATAAAAAACATACTCGCATTTTATGGTTGCATCTATGATTGCTTACACTTTCTCTTACATGTTCACTTTACTACACATGTTAGAGATATCACTATATTTAATTATATTTACCATACACACATGTGTTTTCATGTCCTTTTCTAGTTATGATCATAGATATAGAGCTTCTACACACAACACCGATGTTTGACACACACTACCTATTGTGGGAATCCACATTCATATATTACGGGTGCTATTGTTTCATTTTTACTTAACACTTTCCATTATCAAAGTTATACATGATTTGACAAACATGTTATTTTTATAACATGCTAACGTGGTTCTTCATACACAAAATTTGTCGGAAGGGATATTTTTTCCATAATTATTTGTTTGACTATTATTGCTTGTTATTGTTTGCAGGATTTTTACTTTGTTGTGTATACATACTTGTTTTTTTTTTTGGCAATGATGGCCTTGAGTGTCTTGAGACATCATGAGTGATGTCCCATGTCCAAAACTTCTTTGTGTGGTCTACAATTTTTTATTGGGTTTTTTACATTGTCTTCTTATGTTCTAGCTCATACATTATTTGTTTGGCTACATGCATGATTTTTCTTACTAGTACTTTTTATCTATGCAATTTTTTCCATGTGCCTTTATGTTTTCCAAGCACGTTCCCTTCACCCTAGAGAGAAAATTTTCGGTATATGCGGTATGTCCTATTTTGGGGCCCCATTCTCCTATCCGCGACGTCCCATGGACTCTAAAAGAGGGGGCATCATTTGGTATTACACATGGGACAAATATAGTCTTGTATAAAAGTGCAATCCATAGTATCCATCCATGACATAGTTCATTTTATAGCGAGTTGGTTCAAACCGGTCTAAAAACCCACACATAGTATATTTTAGAAGTTAGATTGTCCTTAGCATCATGGGGAGTAGTTACGGGTTGGAGGATGCAAAGTGGAATTTCCTCCGTTCAGCTACTACGAAAATGGCATCCGATCACCAAAAAAAAAATTAACACTATAGATACCACTTCACCATTCTCATGAAATAGTTACAGTTTAAGGATAACATAGGTTTCACCTTACACTTATTTGGCCAAAATGATGTGAGGTCACCTATTAAACTCACACTTCACCGACATTTACAAGATATAATTTTCTACATCCCTTTTCTCATCACGAATCAGTGTGCATAATTTCCTTTTCATTATCATTTTCATATTATTCTACGTATACACATGTATTTTTACACATATAAATGTGTATTAGACTACTTGATCATCTTCTCTTTTACAGGTCCATCCATATGGGAAGCAAGCAGTCAACAACAACACACACATGGTGAGTACATCACACACATGATACTAACCTTGTAGGTACAAAACACACATTACCATCGACACACACACTTTCACCCTAGGTTCACTCTCATCACTTTTTAAAATGTTTACATCTTTAGACTCCATGCTCCATATTTTTACTCACTCCACACTATCTCTAGTCCTTCTATGCATTTGTACATCACTCTACATGGATTATCAAATACACATCTCTATCTACTTTGTATTACTGAGATTTCTACTTAAGAACATAAAGTGTACGGAAAACATAGTCACAAAATCACACCATTTGAGTCGATATTTAGTCTCATTTGCATACTACTAGTCATATGGTTTTGAATGAAGAAATTAGTAATTAATTCATGTCCTTTGGCCTTTTAATTTGATTTCTATTTCACTCTGAGATCCTACAACCCTACTTTCCTAGTCTTTTTTTCATTCTAAATTATTGCTATTACTTGATCGGCGTGCCCATCTAAGACCCAGGGTGCCCGAGGCAATGTGGTCCCCTCTAGGTGCACTCCGATCCTCTTTGTACTTTACTTCCATATTTTCAGCTCTTTATATCCATTTGAGATTTCCATATTTTTAATGATGGACATTTTTAGGGTTGTTACAAAATTAAAACAAAAGAACCATATATATATATAAAGTTATGAGACCATAATGAGCTGAAGAGCACTAATAATCTACTATCACCATCTAGAGTTTCATCCATCAAAGGAACCTAAAATAATATTTACATCCATCTTGTTCCTTAACAAGGTGCATATCTGCTCATCTATGTCATACTTCATTAGAGGGTAGGTTATTTTTTCATTTCACATATTTATTACATTATATATCTAGTTATTTCTCACTACTTCACAAAGTATGACTAGTACAAGAGAAACCTAGGCCACGATTTTTATACACTCACCTAGAACTACATTGGGTCTAATAAATATTGTAACGCTAAGTAAGTAATTCCACCATTGTGGTGAAGAGCATATTCTAACCCCTTCATATGCATCTTTCCTCTTTATAGGTTTTGATGTTGTAGACACCTAAAATTAGCACCGCTAATCCCTATGTCTACATCTGCTAGCACCACTTCATCATCACATCATTAAAATTTTATCCATGGGTAAGTGCACCAAGTTGGGGACAATTAAGTGGACATCAAATCCTGAATTTTACATTAAAAACAACAAAACATCAAATTTAGTCTTCCGTGGACTTAAACCATGCCAAAAGTAAAAACTATGTCATAAAAATCATACCATTGCATAGGGGAGACTATTAGCTTTGTATAAATACTGATTTTAAAGTGAATAGAAGAGGATAAATATCATTTTATAATTTTTACTAATAGTAGGTCTTTAAGACACTTTTTCCGTGAATGTTTATGTCTACGTTTAAGACTGCAAAAATTTGTTTCACTTATCGAATGTGATAAAACTTATACCATCCCAACCGTGGTGAAATTATATACATGTTCAAAAAAAATTTTATTTGATTTCAATATTTTTTGATGAAGTTATGGCAGGCAAACAGAAAGTGCTATGTTTTCTTTATGTTTTCATACCACTTTCACGGAAAAAATCATAAAAAATAAAACATTACTCAAAAAAATACAAAATAAAATCCATCCCAAGATAAATAGTGGCATATAACTTCTCACCAAAGGAAAAAAATATATATCAATTTTTGGTCATCCAAATTGTGGGCAAACGGACTATAATCTTATCAGCGTTTTTAAAAAAAAATACCAAGTCATTGAATTTTGAGTGTTTAATATAGCTAATCTTGTCCATTTTTTACAAAAATTAGTATTTTAGAAACTAGATTCCAGATTCTACGATTCATATTGATATAATTTTGTCTAATTTTGAGTGTATGTATTGCTAATAATCCCTACAAGTTGATATTATGTTGTTATTTGCAATATGATGTCCACGGATGACCCTATATTTGTCCATCAACTTCCTGCACTTACCCCATTAAATCCTTATCCTAAGTCTTATCTCTTCCCATTATATTTACTCCACGTAAATATCAATTTCACAAATTTGAAATCTTATTCTATCATCTCCTAAAAACGCTGAAACAACTTACAAACCAACATAAAATAAAACAAAAACTAAAAACATCCTCCCGACCATTTAACTACATCCCTAACTTAAATAACAACTTTCCAAAGCAAACATTCATTGATAAATAAAAACAATACCTCAATTTGTGAAGTTGTTTTAACAATTTTCCCATATTTTCCAGTTGAAAATATGATCCTTTGTTGACACAACCCTCTATAAACTTTTTTTTTAGACCTTCATTTCATGGTAGGTTCTTTCATCTTGACTTACTTAGTTAGACATTCCTCTCACAATTTAACATTATTGTATCATAATATTCTTACAAAGCTATATTTCATCATAGTAACACTCATCTTCTCCTTCTTTCTAAGGCCATTCAAGAATCTAACGAAGAAATCGATGGTTTTCCAACATCTATAAAATCTCTCTGGGTAACGTTATCTGCTAGAATTCATCTATCAACTCGAGATAAGGTAATTACCTCCCCTCTTGCATTATTGTCTCATTCATTCATCATTGTAAAAATCTATCTAACTTATTTTGTGAGCTCACACATTTCTACATCAATTGTCATTAATTCCCAAATCACCGATGATTGGCCTCAATCACCCGTGATTCACCTTAATCTTCAAAAATCCTCATATCTTAGATTATTTGAGCTTAAATATCATCCTTCGAACATTCTGATCCAATAATTTTTTTCGATTATTCCTTTGTAGGTATTTTTAATTCATATCAAGTTTCTTTGAGCCATCTTTAGCACTCTATCAATTATCTAAATCAGACATATCACTTTTCCTATGTTTGTGAGTACACAACTATCTACATCCTTGCTCCTTTGAGCGGTTTTTGATCCCTAGACTCCTATTGGATTAGGTATCACATTTAACCCATCATATAGTTGTGGACCATGTCAATCCCTTTCCCTTTGCATTTTCTTAATATATCATCTATTCATCATTTTATGTTATACTTATCAAATTCATTTCTTGAATGTGAATTTACATCGTTCTGAGGAAGTCCATTAACTTTCATGAAACTATCCTTTTCAAGGAAATACACCATATATATATCTAATCCTATATTTTTATGAGTGTTTGTGCATTACAAGTAGGTGGACACTCTTGGATCTGTCAACATCAATCATCCATCAAACACCAACATTCATCTGCATAGTTATCGATAAACCTGTCATCTTTTGAGGTCAATTTTATTTTTATTGTTTAACTTCATTAATTTAAATTAGAAAGAAAAAAACATCTCTAAACATTATGTTATGCATATTGGGACACTTAATCCCTTCTTCATTTTTTTTTCATTTCATTTAAATCAGTTTTCCATACAATTTAGGCATTCTACTCTATTATTGCTAGTGATTGAGTAAAATTACCAATGATTTTATGTGAATCACTAGCGATTTTGTCAATTCATGACAATCTATGTCATTACTTTCTATTAACTATCCAATCAACCTCTAAAATCAATTTCCTCTATTGTTTGTTGTCCTCTGCTAACCCTTTTTAGAGGTTTTTGCTCTGAGGTATTTTTCTTCTTACTTATTCCATTACTAAAAAAATATCAATTTTTTAAAAAATTATAAAGGAAGCATTTTTTCAAATTGGTGAGTTCTTTCCTTTTCTTTTATTTTTCGAGCATTGCATTTTTGTATTTGTCATCATAAAAATAATCGTTCTTTTGGGATGTAAAATAAAAATTTCCTACTCGAAAACATAGATTAATCCAAGAGTTCATTTATTGTATTCACATCATTTTCCCTCACACATAGCCCAACCACATAAAACATCAAAATTTCATTAAACACTCCTACCTAGGTGATAACTACATTAGGTATTTCATTACCCAATTGGGAAATCAAGTCAATGTTCGCCAAGTATAAATAATCGGTTGTCGTATATTGGCTAAGCACTCAACTACCTTATTGTTGTGAGACTGTGAAGTAAGGGGGTAACCCTCAATACTAGGCCCTATACTAGCACAAACATAGATTTATTCCTCATGTACCATTGGGTATATCGAGGAATCCTTAAACAAATCTGAAACCAACCTTAGAACAACCATATAATGAATCGCCCTCAAACTTATTCCCCCCACATAAATTCTAATCAAGGTAATTAAAATTCTTCTTTCTAAGTTGAGTATTAAATTTTATCTCTCTTATGGTTTTTTGGATCATCACTAGTTGACTATAATTTAATATGGATTAAACCTCTACCTCAACAATTATATGTCATTTTACAATTGTCTTTAGTTGCTTCATCCACTATCTCTATATCTTTTATCCTATTCAATTTCACAACATCCCCTACACATGACCTAATCCTTATGAATCTCATCAACCTATCATGTCTCACTAAATTTAATTTAGCTTTGGCACATTCATAGAGTCATCTAGATCATCTTTTTTCCCTTATGAAACCTCAATCTCTCAGCCCGATCATATAACCCTACAACAACATTATCCAAAAACCCTATGAATATTCTTCATAATCAAGTTACTTCCAAACTATCGCTCCTCATCCCATGTCAAGTGTATCCCATCAACCTGGCCCTTTCCACATCCCCTCCTTCATTTAAATCTCATCAGAATTTTAACATCCCCATCTTTCATCCAATCATCACATCTTGACTTCAAAGCCTCTCTCACTACCTCGGACATCCCAAACCCATATACACATACCTACTTAGGCCCAGATCAACCCTTCTCATCCAACAACAATAGAATATCTATTATTCCTACATGTCTCCCCACATCCCTCTATCATAACCTACTTTGATATCATTACCTCCTCAAGATACACCTTATCAACCCACACATCAAATCCCTTAACAACAAAAAGCCTTCTACTCTCCACTATCATTACTCAAATAAACTACATTAGCATCCACATTCACATGTTAATTCCTTCACATATAATCCTACAAATGATCCCATGCAAGCTCTATCAAATAGATTAGACAATTTGGGAGCCTCTAATTAGGGATCCAAACACATCCTCACTTATGATTAGGTTTGTAATGAACCCATCCATGTGACATGTCGTATAAATCATTTCTTTTCCATTTGTACTTACTTGAGTTTTCCATGTTCCATGGCTAGGAGGATCCTTAACAACACATACTATGCTTTAGAAAATCATGTTATATAATCATCCATGTTCAAGATCTTCTTTTTATAACCTTTCCCATGTCACTTTAGTAGGACTTGCCTTGGATTGGTCAACTCCCTCCCTTGACACTCTTTATTGATTCACGCAGTTAGAACTATTTTTTCTCGAGCACTTCGCTATCAGCGTTAATTACAAAATAACCATATCTGACGTATATACCATTGAACAATATGAAAATTAACCCATTTTTATGTTTTCACTAGATTGTAAATCATTATCAATCAATTGAACTTTTTACTACCTCAATTAGAAATGATTGAGTTATTTTTTCTCAATCATGTTCCCATTAAATTTCATCTATCATCAAGATCCACACATTCTAGACTTTTGACAAATCCTTCACCATTGCAATAAAATTAGAAATATAGGCTCTCGAAGAAGCCCATCTCGATCCTCAATCTATACATATCCCATCCCGATTCCCTAGGTCTTCCTAAAAACTATATGAAACCACCACTCATGATGTCATTACAATATTACTAATTATACTGAGATGAATCTACTAACTATATCTATCATATAGTTTCCAAGGGACTAGGGAGAGAGAAATAACATGCAAATGAAGGAAAACTACACTATAGAGGTAATGCACCAAAAAAGGGAATGAGAATAGATTTCTAATGTGTAAAAATGGAAGAAAAGTACATACTTAGAGAGTGTGATAAAAATTATCCACAGTATAACAAATACATCTAAGACAATATTTCATACACACATAATGATAATGAATCCCTACAAGAGCATAAAATAGACACAATATATTTTCAATGAGGTTGAAGAGGCAAGAAGAATGTAAACAAACACAGCAAGGGAAGATACATCCACAAACTTGCATCTATTGCTTCATTGATACTCAAAATTCAATCTATTACAAAATAAAGACCTAGATCACCATGCATGGAGTCCACTACAAGGGCTTCCAGCACATTTGCTTCACAAACCCAAAATGACAGAGTTTTATTACTCAAACTATCCTCCCTTTACAAATGAGCCCAACATTCAAATTTATAGAGGTTTTAGAGAGAGAAGAGAGAGAGGGATGTTAATCCAAAATCCACTTTCCACCACTTGAAATATGTCATAAATGTTCCCAAATGATGATATATGACCCTCAAAAGGCACCCCATATTGTCCCATGACTTACAAAAGTGAAAAATGTCTACCCATGCTTCATTAAATGCATCTCCAACCACTAATAAAATCATTGTTCAAAACCTTGCACGTTTTACTTAAAATAATCACCAAAACTTTATCAAAAATCATCATTCCTTAATTTTTTTGTCAGTCTTAGAGTCAAGATTCAAACGATACTAATTTTGTGAAAATCCATAGAGAATTGAAAAAGTTATGGTTGTATGAAGTCTAGTAGTTATTCTTAATCTCCCCAAGGATTTCTTATATTTTAATGGAAAATGAATTTATTTTCTTGGACATAGAGACATTTCATGGTATAGGGTATGTCAAGCCATTTCAAAAAAGTCCAATTTTTGAAAATCGAGATCCAGATGAAAAGATATGAATATTTATAGATCGAGGGTCGGGATGTTCCAAGAGGGATCTCACAACTGATACATAATATTGGATTTTTACTCCCTTTTACTTTGACATGTGAGTATTACAGGTTTTGGGAAATTCATGTCACTATGGCATAAGCACCACCTAGGCCACTAAAGTCTACCTTATCTCGCAATGTACTCCATGTGGAAATCTCGCCTCCACGGGTACTCACATCCCCACGGTACTTGGACCGTGCAAGCCTCCTTTCTTCGTGTAGCATGACTCAACTTCTTCTATCCTCGCACGTCCACCATTGACCAAAACATTATAGCCATTAACCACCAACTTATCCACACCACTCTCTTGTGGGTATTTTAGTAATTTTGTGTTTAGGATGCACTCATGTCCCCCATGCCACTTGGGCCACTCCAACCCACTTCGTCTGCAACACTTGAGCCTCGAACCTCCTTCATTCCCACATAGCCTTCTTCGTATTGAGTTGACTACAAGATGAGGTCCTTTGACGCCACCTTTTCCACACCGCACTCTCACGGGTATTTCACCTTTTATATGCACGAACAACCGAAGTGCAACTTGAGCCTTCAAAATCCACTTTTTCCTCACAAGTCCTTCCTATAGCCATTTCAGTCTTCTTAAGCCCATGTGTTACTTGTCCACTAGGCCTCTCTTATTTTATTTTCAAAAAAATCCTTCAACTTATTCGATGGCTTGGCAAGCCATGGAAAAACTTAACCGTGTATGAAATAAATTTGATCCTCTCGCATAACAACTCGATTACACAATATAGCTCACTTCATGGTTCAAATAGCTTGCTCAACAACATGAAAAGAGTTGGGTTCTCATATTACATGGTTTGGTGGATCCTTTAGGATTTTGGTGCCAAACATTACTCACTTATATCGATGATACCCATAAAACAACATGTTCTCTCTCGCAAGGAAGCTCGGTATGAAATGGAGTAGCTTAGTCATGAGCTCAACCAACCCATTGGAACCCAAAATTTTTTTAACCTTTCTCAACCCCTTCTAATTGATGGATCTCCCTAGCACAGGGAAAAATGCATGAGCACTAAATTTCCCATTAATTTTGTATAGTGGGCCCCTCAATACAAGCTTATCAGTCATCCATTGTTTGAGGGTAGCAAAATTGGATAATAATTTGGTGATTCGCATGACTATTTACCCGCTTTAAATGGAGTGTGACCAGTTGTCTGAAGCTATCTATTGGGCATGGAGTTTGCATTATCACTATGAACGGATCTGAAATCTTGAACCTAATCCCAAAATTCTCAAGATGATGCCACCTTCATGATCTACCCCCGCAACTTGCACTCTTAACTTTTATAAGAAAATATTGAAGTCAAGGTTTATGAGAGTAGAAAATTACCTAAGACCTGGATTTCACCCATTCTTGCCATTTTGATTCATGAGATTGAATGATGAGGACTTGTGAATTTAGTTGTTTGAATCATGAGACCGATCTGATTTTATTTCTCTCTGTATTTGTTTGAATTTTTAAATTTGCAATTGTTTCAAGTGTTATGAGCTTGCCACTACAACAGTTTCTCTTTCTGAGCGTGATGAATCAGTATCCAAATCATACACTAGAAGCAATAGAACATGTGCACCAACACTTAGGGAAATTAAATCCTATTCTAACAACAACAAAAATGTGCAAAATCACTTGGAGGAATTGGAAATCCTAGACTAAATGTATAAGGGTGTGAAATTATTACATGCAGTATCAATTTTGAGGTAAATTAAATTGACTAGAATATGCAATTTTCACTATCCAACTTAATAAACCGGAAGATATTTCTACCTTTACATTTAGTGATCATATATGGACCGCTCCATATGGCATCGAACTTGGAATTCTTTCTTGTCTTTGCACGATCAACATCCCACTTCAGTACTAAATCTCCTGCTTGGAATTTCCTACCTTTAGCTTCTTGTCAATGCTTCTCTTAATCAATGCTTGTTATTTTTCCATGGTTTGCACTACATGTTCTCTTCCTTATTATAATTGCATGCACTCATCAATGTCATCTTGTTCAAGAAGGACATTAATGGTGTTGTATTGAGATGCATCGGAACGAGGTCAAGTTGAGAGGATATTACATGAGTTCCATGGCGGGCAAGTATGAGGCCACTTTTCTCGACGAGTAAAAACTCTCAACATCATGAAAGATGGTTACTATTGGCCTACAAAGTGTTCGGTGACTACTACCCATGGGTCAAGAAATGCAATAGATGTGCATTATTCACAAGGAAAATAAGGTTAGCAATGGTGCCCCTTCATCCGATTTCAGTAAATCATCCATTCATGCAATAGGGATGGACTTCATTGGGGTTATCAATCCAAATTCATGTCAAGGACACAAGTGAATTCTTACGGCAACAAACTATTTCACCTAGTGGACCGAAGAAGTGGCACTCAATCGGGAAAATTAATCCAACATCTTGGATTTCTATGAAGGGATAGTCCCAAGGATTGGTGTCCCTACCACTATCATATCGAGAGAATGCATTAGAATTCCTTGGCATAAAGATCAGTAAATGGGCTTTCATGAATTGTGTGTATCTCACCACTTCATCGAAATATTACACTCGGGGTAATGGTCAAAGCAGATTCTATGAAAAATAACCTACTAATAATCATTACGAAATCTTAATGAGAATAAGAGAACTTGGCATGCAAAGCTCAAATCAGATCTATGGGTTCATAGGATCACACCCAAGAGGTCTACGAGAAGCTCTCCATACAAGCTTGTATACAAGAAAGAATCATTTCTACTTATATCACTAGAGTTACGAACAATTGAACTCATGAAATTGTTTGAATTAGCTGATTTGAGCCTATGGAAATCTTGTATGCAGAGCTAATGGAATTAGAAGAAACAAGAGAACATGTAATGCAGATGATGGAAAGGATCAAGCATTGATCAAGAAGAGTTTTGAAACGAAAGCTAAGGCTAGGATATTGCAAGATGGAGTCTTGGTACTAAAGTGGGATGTTGATCGTGATGCAAAGCTAGGAAATCATTCCAAGTTCGATGCCATATGGAGTGGTCCATATATGATCATTGAATAAAAGGTAGTAATGCCTTCCGGTTGGCTAAGTTGAATGGTGAAGAGTTGTAGATTCCGGTCCATGGAATCTATCTCAAACATTGCTACTAGAAATAGATTTTCTCACCCTTGTAATTATTAATTTAGAATTTCCATTCCTCCACATGCTTATGCACATTGTAATAATGTTAGAATAGTTTTTATTTCCTAAGTGTTGGCGCACATGTCCTATTACTTCTAGTATGTTCATTTTTATAGTCCATCGAGCTCCCGAGAAAAGAATTTGCAGCCATAGGAGAATCAAATCAATAGATGTTTCAATAACTCAAGGGTGCAGGTTTTCAAACTTTAGATCAGATGAGAGATTATCAAATAGACTCAATTCCTAATGGATTTTATAAGTATCAGCCATACTTCATCCGGTAGGTAGATAACCCTCATTGAGTCACCAAGATTGTTATCCAAAATTCACCCCTCGAGGTAATTTTGATAACATGCATCAATTTTTTTCAAGAAAGAACAAGTAGAATTGATTCAAGGCCCAAAATCATGTTTTGGGGTCCATTTGGCTTCTCTCTAACTCCCCATCCAAGGGAAAATCCAACAAGTTAGAAAATTTTGAAAAATTCCAAAAATTGAAGTCATAGGCTTGTTTTCATGCATTGCAGTGTCACGGAGATCGCTAAGCGATCATACCAAGGTTCATCATACCAGGTTTGGAGCCAAAATAAAATAGAATCAGCTAAATCAGCTTTCGTGTCCCGGACCATACGAGTTCATAGGGACGGGCGGCGCGCATTGCCAAAAAATCTTTCAAGTCAAAGGGAAATCAGTGAAGTCAAAACTTTTTTCACGGGTGGTCTCATGAGGCAGGTTGGGATGTAGGTACATGTGGGACATGAAAATATAATTTTTTCTCAATTTAGTGCATTGTGGGTGGTGCGGAGAAATGTGTCCAGGATGGTCGGGACAAGCGTATGCGCGGATGCACAAGGTGAAAAAGCCACAAAAGGAACCATACGTTGTGGAGAATGTGGAGGTCAACGGCCCTCACAACCCAATCAATGGCAGATGCGGGGGACAAGGAAACTCGAATCGGGTGATACGAGAGATTTTTAGGACACCCGGGACATGTGGACCTGATTTTGCCAAAATAGCTGCAATGAAGAGAAAAGTCAATGTTTGACCTCCCAAACTTCAAACGGCCATAACTTTTGACTCCGAGCTCAATTTTCATAAAATTGGACTTTATGGAATGAGAATTATTTCTTAATTTTGATGAGGGTAGATATATTAAAATATAAGAAACATATTCAGCCCCAATCAGTTAATGCTCATTCCCGTCAAATGACAAAAAATTCTGTGCAAACCCAAAATCACGCCCGCACTTTAAGATCATAACTTTTGTAATTATCAATGAAATCCGCAGAAAATTGGTACCATTGGAATTGTGGATCCGATACCAACACATTAAATTCAATAAATTTGGTATTTCATGAGAAAATGATGGATATGTTTCATAAAACGTGTCCTGGTTATTGACATTGTTTTATTTGGTAGTTGGGAGTGTAATTAAGAGGCATGGTCATCATTCTTTCTCTCGCTTCAACACACTTTGGATAGTATGGGGAGCCTTTTACAAGTAATATACAATCATTTCACTCCATTTAATTCCTCTTACAAGATGTTGAAGGATATATTTTGGGATTTCTATTTTCCCTTTCTCTCTCTCTTCTCATTTTTCTATAAATTAGGTGTTGGACTCATTGTAGGTGGAGGTAGGCTTTTGGTAGAAAAGCTCATCAAAATTTCTTTGTGAAGCCAATGTGTTACAAGCCCTTGTAGTGGAATCCATGCATGGTGATCAAGGCCCTTATCTTGTAATATATTGAGCACGTGCATATCATGAAGCAATAAAATATAAGTTTGTGGATGCATCTTCCCTACTACATTTGTTTGCACTCTTATTTCCCTTTTAACCTTCATTACAAGAATATTCTGTCTATTATTATGATCTTTTAAGGACTCATTATTATTATGTGCATGTATGAAATATTGTTGTGAATGTATTTTCCAAATTCTTGAGAACTTTTATCACCCCTATGCATTTTTCTTCTATTTTTCACACATTAAAAGACTACTCTCACACTCCTCCTTTTCTTGTGTATCACCGATTTAGTGTAGGATTTTTTTATGAATTCTCTCCCCTTGGTCCCTTGGAAAGTTAGATTAGGATAGTTATTTTTGTCTCATTAGCATTAGAGTAGATTGTGATAGGTAGTATAGAGCAAGAACTAGCTTTCTCGGAGGTCTATGTAAAATAATGTAACAATTCCCACAACTTGGAGATAGTACCCATGTTATCTAATCACATCATGATATCAAGTATATGCACTTGTGTAAACATAAGGTGTTGTGATTCGTGATAACAGGAATTGCTACTAACCTTTCTTTTGATGTGAAGAATACACATTTTTTTGCATTTATTGATCCATGAGTAGCAATCACTAAGCCGTAGGCCAATAGTAACCACCTTTCCCGATTTTGAGAGCTGTTACTTATGGATCAAAGTGGCATCTGGTTCCTCATCATGACACGAGCATGTAATATCTTCTCAATTTGACTTATTGGGACACACCTCAATAAAATCTCATTCACATCCTTCTTGAATAGGATGCCATCAATGAGCACATATGAGATAGATTGCAATATGAAATATATTCTCTTATCTTTGTTCCATTCTTGAGGAAAAAACATGTTTGGAGATAATTCACCATGAGTAGCAATCACTAAACACCGTAGGCCAATAGTAACCAACTTTCATGATCTTGAGAGCTATTACTCATGGAGTAAAGTGTCCTCCTACTTCTCCTTCATGAAACACATGTAATATCTTCTCAACTTAAATTATTGAGACACACCTCAATAACACCTCACTCACATCCTTATTGAATAGGATGCCATCAATGAGAACATATGGGATAGATAGCAATTTGAAATATCTTCTCTTAGTTTTATTCAATTCTTGAGCAAAAAAAAGTTGTTTAGAGATAATGCACAATTACTTGAGTCCAACATGTAATGGGTGCATCATTAGATGGTTGTTCCTAATCATTTTTAGCACTAGGACAGTCTTCTATTCACTATTTGACTCATCTTGGTGTTTGGAAGTGAGTTGATCACAAAAACATTTTCCACGAACCAAAGTTGGTCACTTTTATTTCAATATTGAATTCCATTACCCGAGTGATCAAACATGCTATCTTCTCATTCTAATTTAGGACAAAATTCTTGATGTAGTGCCCACTTCCCTTTGACACCCTTTTGATACTAATCATGATATTGCTGATTATATTATGGACATGATTATGGACTTTATTATAGTATGATGTTAGATGTTAGATCATGGATTATTGTTGACTTGATTCAGTTATGATGCATGATGATTATTAGAGATATTTTATATGTTGATGATGATATACTATTTGACATGGTTATATAATGGATATTTTTTAGACTTATGATATTTGGATATTGTGAGTAGACCTAGAAATGAAAATTATTGGTTGATGAGATAGTTGTTGTTAAAACTATAAATGATATTGTTAGATTTATTTTATGTTGTTGTGATTCATATATCTAAATGATTTTGGAAATTATATTTATATTATTTTGGATGTTCTGATATGGCCATGAGCCCAAAGGATGTATTTTTGTTTTTATGGTTAAAATATCACAACAAACATCGGGGGATTGAAGACCAACCACATTGGAATTCTAGATGAATTCAACAAGGTCACCATGGCAACTAGTATTTTCTTGTGCGTGTTTGTGTGTGTTAGGGATTCCCATGGGGGGATCACCTTTAATTGTGACCAAGGGGTTTTATGTATTCCTTTTATTTTGGTCCCTTTTTTTATGTTTGCATGTGTTTATTTTGTGGTGCTTTTACCCCTTTCATTAGTCATTAAATGGTGTGTAATATTGTGAGTAATCATGTTGTTAAGTTAATTAATTAAAATATGTCATAAGAAAGTAATTAATAGAGTTGTTGGCCATGATTTAAAGTGTTATAAGTAATGTGTAAGTGATGTGTAAGAGATATGTAAGTGATGTGTGAATTGACTTTTGAGTGTGAAACACTCCACCTTCTTGGAAATTCGAAATTTTCCTTAGAGGCTAATTTTGGAGGCTTGTGGGACAAGTTAAACTTTTCCCATACCTCTTAAATTTAATTACCAACCATACCTACGGTTAGAGAGTTGAGATTAAACTTTTATAATGGTTTTTGAGAAGGAAAATTACAGGTTTTAATTGCACCTTTCTTACATGATTTAATTTTAGTCCTTTGGGGTGTGGGTTGGATTTGAGTATGTTAGTAAACTATCATATTATTCACCCACCTATTTATTGTGCATTGGAGAATGATGTTGAATTTTGGGGTTGGGGTTGAAGATGTGTGATGTGCCATCCTACATGGATCCACCATCTCTACTTCCTTCCCTCTTTTATAAAATTCAAATTCCTTTCTTTGTTTTGGGTTTCTTCATTTTGGAGACTGGATTCTTTGGTGAATTCATTGTTATTTTGGGAGATCTTGTTTTGAAGAAGTTTTGGGAAGATTTTTGCATGCTTGTGCTTGGTTGTTCTTGGATTGCTTGCATTGGGATAAAGCTTTCTGATTTTGGAACTTGGAACAAATCCATCATGGAGAGGTAGGAGCTTGGCTCTTGAAATGATCTTCTTTTATAAATGTAAATGTTAATGTGTGAATGTTTTGGCATGTTTTTGGGTTGTTGGGTAGATGGCCTAGGAATGGTGTAGGAGAAGACTATGGGGTTATTTTGTGGGAGGCACAAGTGTGTTTTAGGGAGGTATAAGGGTGAAGGGAGTTAGGATTTTGCGTTCCACCTTACAAAAAGAAATAGGTTGCATTTCTTTACTCGTTATGGGGTGCCATAAGAGGTTGGGGAGGCATAAGAAAATGGGAGGAATAAGGGGTACTTGGGGGAGGCATAAGGGCATGTCAGGGATTTGAAATGATATACATATATATATTCAGGTAGTTTGTCCTCAGGTGGTGATACCCATTTCCCCTTTGGGAGGCATAAACAACATCCCCCATAGTTTCTTTCTCCTTTGGCTTGTTGGATGAAGCCTCAGTAATGTTTGTCATGCTTTAATGTAGTTGTAAACTACATTCTATTTTGGATTGTGTTTTCTTGTGGAAATGTTGCTTGTGTGTTTGTGGAAACCTCTTGTTTCTGTTGGATCACATCTTTATCATAGTGGTTGGGGCTCAAGGGCCAATGAAGAAGGATGGATTCTCCTCTTAATTGGATGTCTTGGTTGGGTGGAGAGCATTTCCTTTCCCCTACTCTTGTTGTGATCAAATTGGAAGAATGAGAAATCTACATGTTGTTGTTCTGGAGTAAGGAAAAGATAGTTTGACAGTCCCTTGTGAAATGAAATCTTATTGTAGCCCTTTCCCACTTTGAAGTGGATGATCTGTATATTAATTGTAATGGAAGGATACTTTTTATTGACAATGAAAGTTGAAATTCAAAATGTAAAAGAGTTATATTAATGCTTTCTATTTTTCAAAGAATACGAAAGAATGAAACGTATTTTGTATGTTATAGTTTGAAATCAAATGGAAAAGAAGTTGTAAGATTTTTGATTTGAATTAATGGATGTGGTTTTTCTTGTCTATATGATATTATTGCATCAGAAATTTTTGTTTAGCATGCACTATGAAATCTCTGTTTGAAAGGAAGAAATGCGTGTAAAGGAAGTGTAATACTCTGTCTTTTGAAATATGTATTTTAGTTTTGAATAGTTGGATTGAATCAACTAAATGTATTAGATTAGGATTGGAACATATTATAATACTTGGAAGAAGAAAATGGCAAATAAACCCTTTAAAAATTTGATCCTTGTCTTGTATTTTCAAACTGGAAATTATTTAATCCAAAATGCACAGATCGAACCTGCAACAATGAAATAAAAAACTAAATGATTAAATTGAAGTAGTTTTCCCTAAACAAATCCAACTAGACAAAAATATTTAAAGAAATCTTTCAAAACCTGGCAAAACTGAGTTCAAAGCTTTCACAGTCGTTTTGCTATCAAAATTGTAAAATTTTAATTGGAATTTAATCAAATATATATACCTCAAAAAATTATCCTAATTCCACCTAAGAAAAATTCTCCATGTCTATTTGACATGTTGAGAGAGGGACAAGAACAAATTGAACAAATCTCACAAGTTAAAATTTACCAATTTACACTTTGTGGAAGCCTTTGGATCATTTTCTTGAAATTGACCCCTTAAAATTTATAAAAATCAAAAAATTATGATCCCCAAGTAAAGGGGATATCGAGATATTTCCGAAAAGTCTTTGTTTTCCCAAAATAGAGCTATGTATCAAAACTTATGGTCTTACAAAGTTTTTCTTCACTGGAGTAAAAAAAAAGAATTGGGAAAATTTCCTTGGTGTCCCGGGGCCCAAATTTTTCCCTTGGAGCTCTAGAAATTTTTGGGAAAATTTTCCAAATTTTCTCCCCTTTACCCTTCTCTTCTTGCGTTAGCTTAGGAGACGCCACGTGTCCCTTGCAGACTCATGGGAGCACGGGTGCAAAGTGGGCTTCTCATCCCGCATGGAAAATTTTCCAAATATTCCCGCCTCCTCACATTTCCTTGTGTGGCTTAGGAGGCACCACGTTGGCATCACGAGTTCATTGTTGATGTATCCTGAATTGATTTTAGGGTTTAGGGGTAAAGATGACTTTAAAATAATTATAGCTAAGTTGATACATCAAATTTGTATGAGGGCTTTGATTGAGAATATGCACAACTAATATAGAAAGAATTTTTGATGCATGAGCCAATATTTTCTACAAAATATATAAGGGAAAAAAAAATTGGTTATATTGAGGGAGAAAATCAAAATAGTACTAATAAGTTAACATGCACATTAAAATTATGTAGAAGAACTGAATTCATAGCAAGGTAAGATAATTGGTCAGGGAATTTTAATTCACAAGACTAATATGATGAAACACAAGAATGCAAATAACTTGGAAATGTAGAAAATCTTCACACTTAGAAGCAAAAATTGGCAAAAATTGCTTCATCTCCTTTATCAAAAATTTCTCAAAAGTTCCCCTCACTTTGAGACACAATATATAGGAAAATTAGTTCACCCACCCTTCCTATAAATAGCCTAAGGCTTATACTCAACCATGCATCTCTATTTTACCCTTTATTTAATAATAGATAAAAGAATAAAAATAGAGCATGCATTCTAAATAGGAATTAATAGCCTTAATTACATTACGAGTCAAACCTGAAGTTGACCTTTATTTTTAAGAAAAGAAGGATGAATAATTTGTTAAAAATAATATTGCTTGTTCAACAAGTCTCTCTCCATGGCATCATGCTATTTCATATTCTTCTCTTTTATGACCTCTTGTGAAGCATGCAAAATAACTCCTCGTATGAGTAAATAATTCAAACATTTGTGATATTTGCAAAAATAAAAAAATCCAATGTGGGGACCATTTTCCATGTGTACATGATCTGACATTGACATCTCTTTCTAAGTGGTCATGAGTGACACTCTGTAACTCCACTCCAACTTCCTTGTGGGGACCACCTCCAACTTGCTTGGTTTGGCCACCTTAGTGAACTTAGAAAATATACATGCCATCATACTTTAGTCTCTGCCACCTTTTGATTACATTGCATTGTAATTTTCTTGTCATCTTTTGGGTTTCGAATAACACATGATGACTATAGGTCTAATTTTGTTGTATTGACCTTGGCATATATTGATCATTATTCGATTATTGATGCACATGTTATAGTATTGTCGGTGTTTGAAAAATCATGCATAACATAATGTTTTTTTATCACTATCTTATCAGTACTGATATGTTTCTAGACCTTAAATAGGTCAATGACAATGATTTTATTTTAATGGGACAAGGTCCCCCTCCACCATGATGACTCACCCTTTTGATATCGGTGGCTTCCTTTTAACTCAGCCCTAATTAGGGTTTTTTTGATGCTACCACGTTGGTACCTGATATGACCACTGGTTGGGTTTGATTAACTTGGAGAGTTAGATGGAGGAAAAGGGGTCAAAACCCTAACATTTATAATTTTTCACTTGAGATCCTCTCGAGCCAGTGAAGATATACTCAAATTTCACTTCCGCCATTGAGAGCTTTCTCTGAGGACCTTTGGTTCTATGGTGAGCTTATGTGTGCACATGTGATTCTTCTGTAATTCTTTTTTAAGATTTATGAGATGTGAGAGGTAGTGAATGGCAAAATCATGAATATTTAGGTTTTATTGTTTACAAATTCGAGCTCTCTAAGTTTTTTTTCCATAAGTGTTGCATATATTTGAGGCTCAACATGGGTTTTGAGCATGCTTGACCCTTTCTTTATTTTGTGTTCTGCAAACTATGGTTATTCGTGGAGATCACTCGAGCATTTTTATGTAATCCGCTAATTTCTTAAAAATTAGTCATCATTACTTAACACAAAATCTATTGAAGTTTTAGATAAAACTAGGATTGAGTTCTAATTCACCACTTTGTGGGTAAGAAAACGAGTTTCCTTGATCTTTTGTAATAACGCAAAATGGGTATTAATCATTTGATTGAAAATTATCGATTTTCAAGGAAACTTTAACGAGGGTAATTGTATTTTCTGATTAGTGCATATTTAACCTTTCATTCAAAATCTAAATGTTATTTCACATTTGGGTATTCGTGTTTTCTATTAAAGATGTTATGGCCGTTATTTCTGATTTGTAGTTCTGTATCGTGTTTTGACTACCGATTTTCTATATTTGAACATGATACTCATCCTTTCCTGACATGGTGAGTCTCATTATTGATCTCTAACTAGATTTTCTCGAGATTTGAAACTTTACTCTACTTATATTTTGATTGATAATATCCTTTATCCAGAGAATTTTTAAATTTGGGTATTCTTGTCCCATTGTAGAGGGCTTTTATTTACTTCATTTTCTAAAATATATCTTCTTAAAGTAGTTTTCTTCTTCTCTAATTATTTACCTCTACCTCCTCTATATATGAGTTTCTATTAATAACAATGAAAAATCTTAGATCCATTTGAACACTAGAACTTGGCCTCACTATTTATCATTTAAAGATATCTATTCTTTTATTGTACTTGTTTGATCCAAAGTGATGCTTGATGTAACCAAAAGATTGCTTGAAATTTCTATGCAAAATTCATTGTGACATGGATTTTAGATCTGAATAATCAATTATTTTGAGATGTATAAATTCCATTCAAATGGAGAAATTTATGCTCTATATAGACTTCTTTAACCGAACTCATATGCTTTTTGCCATAATGAGCTTTAATTTATAATAAGTTTATCCATTCTATATCATACTTTCATTGATAATCCAAAATTTGAAAATATACTCTGCCCTGGATCATGATCTGATTGCACAACTTGTTTCTTCTACTGTGAATGAGATCTTTCACTATAGCAGTTTGTATAATACGTTATTTCAGATAATCGAGAATATGTATTTTAGGAAGTTGTATTAAATTTCATTTTGTAGGAATGTCATTAATCATTTTTAGTTACAAAATGATTTTGAAATTTTGATTCTGAACACTGAAAGTGTAGAAGTTAATCATTTACTTTTGTTTAAAAACTTGGAAAGAATATATTACTAAAAGTGAAATTTCGTTCACACAAATTCCTGCATGCTAAACATTGAAGTTTTGTTGAGATGTTGTAGTTTCATTTCCTTTTCTACTTAAATACTATATTTGAGCTTCATTACAACTTTACATGCATGCTGGAAAATTCGTAAATGTCCATTTTTCATGGCAAAGCCCTGGTAAAATTTTCCTAGAATTCTCTTTTCATTATGTTTTAGCTGCAATTTTATTTTGTTTGACTTCAACCTCTAAAATCTGATTCTTTTGCTTCACCTAATAATACACTTTTGAATGCATGAATTTCTGAAGTTGGAAGTATAAGGAGTTAAATTAAACCCTGAGCTCAGTATTGATGATCATTTGCTTCTCCCTTTTCAGGTACCATGATGTAGTTGTAGTGGCCCTTGGAACAACAATACGTAAAAAGAAGAACACTCCCTCGAGGAAATGACAAGGTTCTTTTACCTCTTTACATTTTCATGAGTCATAAACATATGCATTTTCTTTCATTTTAGTTATTTCTCACGACCTATGTGAGAAAAATATGTACTATTATTCCTAATGAATAAATGAAAATATTTTCATGTTATGAGTTCTATGTCCTTCCTTTCTGTAATTTCTTTCATCTGTGTGGATAATGAATGAACTTATACAACTCAAAATAGTTAAATAATTAACTTAATCATAGAAATAAGTAAACGATCAAGTGCACCTTATTGTAGCTCACTAAAAATTCAAAGTTCTTGTAAAAGTGAAAACTACCACCTATCTTCAGCTTGATAACAACATGTATGATACATGCTGCCCTTCTTTCCTTCCTCGGGGATTTGCAATGGTTATTCACAACTGCTGCATAGTTCTGACGAAGGTTTCAAATGGAATGGTTGCATCTATGAGGCATGGCATTCTTAAACTGTACTCAAGTTTTAGTTTTGATTCCAAATGACTTCCAAGACTATCCAGAACCAAACAATTAAAAACGTATCTAAATCAAAGGTGGCTGTCCCAAACATAACCAGACTTGTAACTGACCAATCTGAGAAACTTTTAAAAGTTTTGAGTTGCCCATTTTTACACAAGTGTAAAAATTGTCAACATTTCTGGTGATCCTGTGGGGAAAGTTGCTTGCTAGCTTTTAGACCAATGCCTTGCTCTTGTCCATTGGGCATGGAAACCAAAGCACGTAACCAAAATCTGCCTTTTTTGAAATGTGTAACCCTTCCAAAATGGAACTAAAGGCATTGGTAAAGATCAGTAAACCAGATCATGTGCATGAATGCACTTATTGAATTGAAAAACATTGCAATGTGTAGGAACTGTAATTATTGAAATGGAAATCCTAATCTACCCTACTCTAACCAACACCAATTAAGGCTAAACAAAACTTGAAACAGGCAGTGAAAAATAGCTCCCTTTTCTCCAAAGCCAAGGCCATGAATTCATCTCTAGAAACCAGCAAAGTGACATAGCTAGGAATGAGACATGTACCTTTATTTCACTCATCAGATCAGTCCATGAACTGGAAGCACCTCTATTTGATCTGTAATCTATTCTGGCATGATTTGAGGCTTTATATTGAGAATAGATAACTCACTTTTGTGCTCCAAGGCAAGCATGAAATATGGAAATACCGTAGCTGGGTGAGAATTAGCCAAATATCAAATAGGACAAGGCCTCTTCACAAAAAATTGTTTATAGTTTTGATTTGATCTGAATCATGAATATCATTTTCAACAATGAGATCTTTCTGAAGCTGTCCTGGAGGTTGTTTTATGTCTTCCAACTGTTGTGACTCATCTTGAAACTGTCTTGAGGTCTACTTTTGTTCTGCAAGTTGTTCGATGAATGTTGTAAGTAACCTTTCAACACTTCTATCAAATGATTTTGCATTGCTCAAATCCTCCATGTAGTCTAAAAACTCAAGTTCCTTCTCTTCTCCTTCACAGTAATGTCCAGATACAAGGTACAGTTGAAAACTAAAGATCATGTTCTTCATTTTCATAGGTACTCATCTAAAGTAGTTGTTCGATTTAACTTGTTGGGCACTCTGAAACTGATCTGAACATACTTCAGCTCCTTCAAACTATTGTTCCACAACTGATCTTTCATCTTGATCATTCTGTTTTGACAAACAATCTGCAGGATCAAAATTTTCTATTTTTTCTACACAAGATCTGATTTCAGCAACATGATGTTTTGAGACATTCTCCTCCCAAAATGGTTCTTCCAGGAGGGGATAATAAGGATTTGTAATTAATAGCATCTCTTCCTCCTTTTCAAGTACAAGAGGGACCTTATCCACCTAGAGGTTCTTTGAATGTTGAAACTACAAAATCAGTTAGTTCTATAGGTTGTTCTTCACCTATGTAGTTTTCCAAATCTGACAAGAAATCATCAACCTCAAGCTGTAAATTTGAAACACAATTTTCTTTAATTTCAACCTCCTTTTTATTTGAAATTGATTTATCCTCTTCTGATATGGCTGCAAGCTATGTGAGTATGGTGCCTTCATGCACACTACACTCAGAATATGCAGATTGTTGATCATCTTCCAACTTCTCTTGATCTGCTGGAAAAATAGATTGTACCTTATGCGTGGTTCCTTTTTCCAATTCTGGAATAAAATCAAACTGAAAATTTGACGTCCATCCATGCAAGTTCTACAAGAATTCCAGCCTATCATTGTCTTCTGATAGCTGCCCCTCCTGCTTGATCTTTTGATTCTCTATTTCCTGAACTGGAAGTATGGGTAAAGAAGGAGTGGGCTTAGTTTCGATTCAACAGGAAAATTTTGGAGAATAGGTTGAGGAATAAAATATGCATTTGGAAAATCTTTTGAATGTCAACTTGGACACTTAAATATGACTTCAGTATGTGATGGTGGGGTAGAAAAAGTAGGAATTGCACCAGCTTGGTATTTAGGAAACTAAGGAATAGGTCAGTGTTGGCTAGAAAGGAGAATTTACAGCAGATCGAATTTTGATAGGGAAGGTAAACAGAACATCCCATTGACAGGGTTCCCTATCCTGACACCTATCATTCTTCATTGTTGTCAATTTCTCAATTTTTTCCTTGATAGCTAAATATTGTTGCTTCAAACTATTAAACTCAATTCTAAGATTTCTTCACCTTTCATACTTAGCATAACCCTCTACATAACTTTGACCTTGAATAGCAAAACCCTCATATTGATAATCATTTTGATAGACAAGGTTTGGGTTATAAGGGTATTCATTCTGATAAGGGTTATAAAATTGATTTGAAGGAGAAGGTGGATAAAATGACTGATGGTTTGGTTGATAATATTGCTAAAAGTGAGGATTCATGGTTACAGGACCTCATAAAATACTGAACTTATGAAAATAGGTCTGTTGTTCACAAAACAACTGATAACAAAAAATAACATATCTGAATTTCTTGAAAAATACCTAAAGATTGCAACTAAAAATTTTAATACTTGTTGAAAAGTTTTATACTGATCTGGAATCAAATTTATGGAGTCGCCAGATGAGTTCTACTTCGATCTTGAATCTTCAGAATGCATCAATAGTAGTTCTTTCCAAAATTTCTATGCATGGTGTCTGATCTGCTTGAATGATGAAACACCTCTGAAAGTGAAACTTTTAGTTGTGTGAGGGTCCCATAGGGTGTGCCAAAAAATTTTATCTCTCGAAAGTGCACCTTGTAGAGAGATGGCTGTAGGTTTTCTAAGCTTGTAAAATTCGATCTCTCTCTTTCGTAGACATAATGGAAACACCTCGTGTGCGTGGGTATACCTATTGTGAGGTGAGTCTCTCAGTATCAAGGTTAGTTCCTTGTTTATGTATCCTCAATTTATTTTGGAGTTTAGGGTAAAAGATGACTAGAAAATAATTATAACTAAGGTGATACATCAAAGTTATATGAGGCTTTGACTAAGTATATGCATAATTGATACAGGAAGAATTTTTGATGAATGAGCTAATAATTTTCTATAGAATATCTAAGGGAAAAACACTTGGTTATACTGAGGGAGAAAATCACAACAGTACTAATAAGTTAACATGCACATTAAAATTATGTAGAAGAACTGAATTTGCAGCAGGGTAAGATAATTGGTCAGGGAATTTTAATCCACAAAACTAATATGATGAAACACAAGAATGCAAATAACTTGAAAGGGAAAAAAGCTTCACACTCAGAAGGAAAACTGAAAAAAATTACTTCAGTACTCCTATATCCAAAATTCCTCCAAAAGTTCCCCTTGTGCTTTGCAAAGGCACACAATATATAGCAAAATTAATTCACCCACCCTTCCTAAAAATAGCCTAAGGCTTGTACTCGCCCATGCATATTATTTTTATCCTTTATTTAATAATAGATAAAGGAATAAAAATAGAGCATGCAATTACAAATAGGCATTAATAGCCTTGATTATATTACAATCAAACTAAAGTTGACTGTTCTATTTTTAAGAAAATAAGGGTGAATAATTTGCTAAAAATAACATTACTTCCTAGGAAAGTCTCTCTCCATGGGCATGCAATTTCTTATTCTTCTCTGTTAGACCTCTTATGAAGCATGCAAAATAATTCAATGTCTCGTGAGTAAATAATTCAAACATTTGTGATATTTGTAAAAATAAAAATTCCAATGTGGGGACCATTGTCCATGTGTACATGCTCTGACATTGACATCTCTTTCTAAGTGGTCACATGAGTGACACTCTGCAAATCCACTCCAACCTCCTTGTGGGGAGCACCTCCAACTTGCTTGGTTTGGCCATCTTAGTAGACTTAGAAAATATACATGCCATCATACTTTAGTATGTGCCACCTTTTGATTACATTGCATTATAATTTTCTTGTCGGATTTTGGGTTTCGAATAACACATGATGACTATAGGTCTAATTTTTTTGTATTGACCTTGGCATATATTGATCATTATTCGATTATTGATGCACATGTTATAGTATTGTCGGTGTTTGAAAAATCATGCATAACATAATGTTTTTTATCGCTATCTTATCAGCACTGATATGTTTCTAGACCTTAAATAGGTGTTAGTGCAAAATCACAGCACCCACTGGATGCACATCGGGCTTCTAGGTTGATGTTCGGGCATCCAGTGTGATTACAACAACATGGAAACCTCTCTCCAAGCATGGGACTTGTGAAACCGAGAGAGGAATCTCCGAGAAGTCTGGTTCCTGCTCCTAAACTACCCGCCACAAGCTATTCCAGGTGCAGTGCAAGCTAATCTAATCCTAATCTAACCATGCCAAGGAGACAGAGAGAGAGAGAGAAGGGAAAAACAGCAAAAGCCTACACTAAAACGGTGATACACCAGAGAAGGAGGATGTTGAACATCTATCAAAACTGCCATGGGACAAAGAGAGGTGAGCAATGGGAAGGATGGACAGATGCATCACAGGCCCAAGGATAGATTTCACATAGAAAATGTCCCAAAACTCCATGAACACAGCTCCAAACCTGTAATGAACATTTAGACATGCACAGATACCTGCAAATGAAGAGAGGCAAGGAGAGAACAAGCAAAAACGAGAGAGGATGGACAGATGCATCACAGAACACGTTTTGTTGCTCCAGAAGTTTGCACAGAACATCATTCCATTAGTAAAAGGCAAAAATGCCATTACAGAGCAGGGAGGAGGCTCGAACTCCATTTTCAACCCTAGAGAAGAAAAGAAGGGAGGGCCGAGCCGAAAGAATGAACAACCTCTTTTTTTTTTAAAAATGAGCCAAATCTGGCTTTTACATTGCATGGGTCGAGCCCAGGGGACAGAAAACATGGGAAAACGTGCAAGCCCATTCCTCATTGACTGCAGATGCATTAAATCAGCATGGAGGATCTTACCAACCCATACCCTATCACTTTGAGTGATTTTGGAGGAGAATGCGACCCATTCTGCATTAATTTGGCCGCTGAAATGTCACTTCTGGCCGTGCACACGCGTCAGAGCTGTTTCTCGATTTTCTCTCTTCAGACTGCACCAAAACTCGAGGTTGATCCCAGAATCATGTAGAGCATCTCAACAGCTTTCCGTTGATATAAAGAACATTGGAAATCCGAGCTGGATCAAAAGATATGGCGATCCGAAGATTTAGGGCACTGAGCAGGACCAAGACAGATTTCGAAATATTTTCCCGCGCTTCGCCACCTAGATGACACGTGGCAGGCTCTGATTGGTCATGCAATTCTCTCTCCTCTACCTTTCGGTGGGCTGTCTTTTGAATTTTCCTTGTGGGCCCTAGCTGGGACACGTGGCACTATCCCATTGGTTCGGATCGGTGCTCGAAAACTCGCCCCTTGACTTTTTGACTTTTCTCTTTGTGGCACGTGGCGATTTCTCATTGGTCCTCGGCCCCTTCGGCTCCTTCGCGTACTTCGCCTCCATTTTTCCCGGATGTCCCATTTGATTTTGGGCCCTTTGTGCTCATTTCGGCCGGTTTGGCCGGTTCGGGTATTTTTGGCCCGCTTGTCCCACTTTGTTTTGGACCTCGACCTAACTCTTTTACTTGCGGTTCGCCAATTCGATTCGTCTTTGCGGCCCGTGATGTCCCAATCACTTTTTGACTGCCTGTGCTCATTTCAGCCGATCCGGCCGGTTCGGGTCTTTCTGTCCCAAACGTCCTGAGCAACACTTAGCCAATTTTCTCGGTCGAACCGGCATTTCGCGCCCGCCGCGTACTTTTGTCCGAGATGTCCCCGTTGCTTTGCAAGGGCTTTTGTGCTTACTTGCCGAAAGGCTTTCGGCAGTTCGGGCCTTTTGTCCCAAATGTCCCGATTGCCCCTAGGACTAGGACTTAGTCATTTTTATGATTTTTCTGGATCAACCTACTTGCCTTCTGCAACCTTTTTCGCATTTTCTCGAGCTTGCTTTTTTCCTCTCGGGACAGGGAACTTCAAAATATTTGAGGGACTCTAAGAACTTGATTTTGGCCCGAATCAATCAATTTTCACGGGACTTGAATATTCTGATGCATGTTATCAAAATTACCCGGGGGTGAAATTTTGACAACGGTTTGGCGACTCGGTGGGGTCATCTGCTGCTAGATGAATGATCGATAACTGAAGCATCCATTTGGCATAGAGTCATGAGTTGCGAACTCCTGCAACCGATCTCAACTTTGAAAATCTCCTCTGAGCCACTTGAAACCCATTGAACACAGGTTTCTTCACCAAGATGCCAATTGAAATGAACTGTGCAAGAGTAGAACCAGCAACACCAAAACTATGTACAAAACTGAAAATCATACATGCCCCAAATGGAACATGCGAGTGTGCACAAGCACTTCTTCTCCGAAAGCAAACCTAGCTACTCTACTCTAATCTGGAAGCAAAGGAAAGCTAAACAAACCCTGCCCTGTTGTTGTGAGAAATAGCTTCCTTTCTTCAAAATTGCCAGCCATGCAATTGATTTGCTTACAGATCATGGCTGTTTGGATGGATGGAAAATCAACAAGAAGGCGGTCTTCTATCCAAATCATCAAGGTATCAACTGAAAAATCCAATACCTCTTTTAGTTGCTCTGCATTTGGATTGGAGAGGTATGGCAGCTGATCCTTGGTACTTTGTAGCTCATCCTCATGCTCAGAAGCAAGCATGACTGGTTGTGGCTTCTCCTTTGGCTCCAATGAAGCCAAATACCTGATTGGGCAAGGTCTGATCCGTTTGATATGCCCATAGCTCTGATTTTCAACTCCAAGAATGGAGTCTTCTTGTAGACCCTCTTGAATGGATGGTGTGGAAGAAATGGTGAAATTCTTCTGTCCTTTCTCTTCCTCCAATGAATAACATGGAAGATAAAAATCTTCCAATCTTGATCCCAAAGAGCTGCTGTAAGATGCAGGCTGCTGCAAATGAAAGCTCTCCTTCATGGCAGCAGGCTCTTGTGTTTGGAATGTGGATGATGAAAGAGAGAAAGGTGAAAGCTCAACCGGCTCTTCTCCATCAAAACAGTCCTTCAAATCTGACAGGTAAACTGCCTCATTGCTGTCCTGCTGCTCGTGTTCAACTTCCTCCATGGTGTCCTCTTGATCTGCAACTTGACCACCATGGTTTCCTTCACTTTCCAATATTGAGTTTGAGAGATCAAACTCCTTTTCAGTAATAGAACTTGAGAGAGATGAAGTGGAAAGAAGAACTGAAGGTTCTCCTGTAGCCTGCTTTGTGCTCGAAGCCCTTGGATCTGCACTTTTCTCCTCCACAGCTAGGATGTGCTCCTCTTCTTTTAGATTTGGAGCAGCTTCTCCTTCCTCTAATGTTTGAAGGCAATCTTGCTCTTGATTGAACTCCTTCTCCAGCATGAAGTTTGTCAAGTCAAACTCTTCAATTTGCTGCTCTAGAGGACAAGTTGGGACTGCAAGATCTTCTTCTTCTGCTGCAACCAAATCAGTCCTAACCACCATTTGTTCAACCTTAGCCTCTTCTGTAGGCTTAACCATCAAGGGGATCTTTGTCATCCCAAATTTGGTAGCCCAAACCTTGAGTCATCTGAATTTCATTTCTTTTACTTTGGGCTCCTCTTCTTGCTGTCCTTGATGACTGATTTTTTCAATTCCTTCTTCCCCATATGAAATTGGGAATGCAAGAGGAGGAATGGGTTGAAACTCAACCGATTTTACACTTTTTTGTGGTGGTGGAGGCAGTGAAACCTCTTGTTTCTTTGGAGGAGGGGTATTTACTGTAGCTCTTGTGGAGGGATGACTATTTGGAAGGGAAAAGGAAAGAAGAATAGAGATGAGGTGGAAGGCTGGGGGTGGAGAAATGGATTCAACACTTGGGACAACAGATGGAGGGTTTGAAACTTGACACTGCTGAAATGAAACAGATTGGGAAAGAGGAAAAGGAAAGGCATGAGATGGTGTGCTTACCCGTTGACAAGGTTGCTGAATACTTCTCTCATACACCTCTATTTCTTCAATCCACTTTGCAAGCAAAGGCAGCGTTGCAATCATGAAGTCAAGCTTCTCCTGAGGGCTGTAATGCCTTGGAAAAGGTCCCACCCATGGACAGGGTGCTCCATAACCGATTCCAAAAGCTTTCATCTGTGCCTGAGCCCTGGACTGCACTATGTTTACCTCCATCTTTTGGATTTTCTCCAACAGACCAGCATCTTGCATCTGATTGTCTTCATTATATGCATACTCTTGCTCTTGGAAAGCTCCATAGCCAAACTGACTTTGGCACTGCTGTTCATATGAATATGCATGCTGATCTGGAGGATTTGTAAAACCTGTTGGAGGTGGAATATACTGCTGTTGTTGATATGAAATCCATGATGGAAATGAAGTCATGATTGCACAACTTCAAAGAATGAGGAAGAATGAAAGAGATGGAAAGAAGGATGAATGGAAAATGAATGAAAATGAATGGAAAGGAAGGTCTGCAACTTCAGAGATGGTTGTTGACCAGATGGAGTCGCCAGATGTGTTTGCAAGTGCCTCCAAAGGCTGAAATCTTCACAGGAACACATCAACCTGCAAAAGATGAAGTGAAAGACCTCTAAGGTCCCACCGCGTGTTGAAAAACCAAAGCTGTTAGTGCAAAATCACAGCACCCCTGGACACACATCAGGCTTCTAGGTTGATGTTCAGGCATCCAGTGTGATTGCACAACATGGAAACCTCTCTCTAAGCGTGGGACTTGTGAAACCGAGAGAGGAATCTCCAGAGAAGGCTGGTTCCTACTCCTAAACTACCTGCCACAAGCTATTCCAGTGCAAGCAAGCTAATCTAATCCTAATCTAACCATGCCAAGGAGACAGAGAGAGAGAGAGAAGGGAAAATAGCAAAAGCCTACACTAAAACGGTGATACACCAGAGAAGGAGGATGTTGAACATCTATCAAAACTGCCATGGGACAAAGAGAGAGGTGAGCAATGGGAAGGATGGACAGATGCATCACAGGCCCAAGGATAGATTTCACACAGAAAATGTCCCAAAACTCCATGAACACAGCTCCAAACCTGCAATGAACATTTAGACATGCACAAATACCTGCAAATGAAGAGAGGCAAGGAGAGAACAAGCAAAAGCGAGAGAGGATGGATAGATGCATCACGAACACGTTTTGTTGCTCCGAGTTTGCACGAGAACATCATTCCATTAGTAAAAGGCAAAAATGCCATTACGAGGCGGGGAGGAGGCTCGAACTCCATTTGTAACCCTAGAGAAGAAAAGAAGGAGGGCCGAGCCGAAAGAATGAACAACCTCTTTTTTAAAAAAATGAGCCAAATCGGCTTTTACATTGCATGGGTCGAGCCCGGGGACCAAAAACGTGGGAAAACATGCAAGCCCATTCCTCATTGATGCGGATGCATTAAATCAGCATGGAGGATCTTACCAACCCATACCACTGTCACTTTGAGCGATTTGGAGGAGAATGCGACCCATTCGCATTAATTTGGCATTTGAAATGTCACTTACGGCCATACACACGCGTCGAGCCATTTCTTGATTTTCTCTCTTCAGACTACACAAAACTTGAGGTTGATCCTAGAATCATGTAGAGCATCTCAACAGCTTTCGTTGATATAAGGAACGTGGAAATCCGAGCTCGGATCAAAATATATGGCGATCCGAAGATTTAGGGCACTGGAATGCAGACCAAGGCAGATTTCAAAATATTTTCCTGCGCTTCGCCACCTAGACGAAACGTGGCGAGGCTCGATTGGTCGCGTAATTCTCTCTCCTCTACCTTTCGGTGGGGCTGTCTTTTGAATTTTCCTTGTGGGCCCTAAATGGACACGTGGCACTATCCCATTGGTTCGGTTCGGTGCTCGAAAACTTGCCCCGACTTTTTGACTTTTCTCTTTGTGGCACGTGGCGATTTCTCATTGGTCCTCGGCCCCTTCAGCTCCTTCGCATACTTCGCCTCCATTTGTCCCGGATGTCCCATTTGATTTTGGGCCCTTTGTGCTCATTTCGGCCGGTTTGGCCGGTTCGGGTATTTTTGGCCCGCTTGTCCCACTTTGTTTTGGACTGACCTGACTCTTTTCGGCCGGTTCGGCCGATTCGCGCCTTTGCGGCCCAGATGTCCCAATCGGTTTTGATTTTTGTGCTCATTTGGCCGATCCGGCGGTTGGTCTTTCTGTCCCCAAACGTCCCCGAGCAACACTTAGCCAATTTTTCTCGGTCGAACCGGCATTTCGCGCCGCCGCAGTACTTTTGTCCGAGATGTCCCTGCTTGCGGGCTGTTTGTGCTTACTTGCCGAGCATGGCCGGTTCGGCCTTTTGTCCCAAATGTCCCGATTGCCCCTAGGACTAGGACTTAGTCATTTTTATGATTTTTTCTGGATCAACCTACTTGCCTTCTGCGTGACCTTTTTCGCATTTTCTCGAGCTTTCTCTTTTCCTCTCGGACGGGAACTTGAAAATATTTGAGGGACTCTAAAGAACTTGATTTTGGCCCCCGAATCAATCAATTTTCACAGGACTTGAATATTCGATGCATGTTATCAAAATTACCCGGGTGGGTGAAATTTCGACAACAATAGGTCAATGACAATGATTTTTCTAATGGGACAAGGTCCCACTCCGCCATGATGACTCACCCCTTTGTTATGTCGGTGGCTTCCTTTTAACTCAGCCCTAATTAGGGTTTTTTTGATGTTGCCACGTTGGTACCTGATATGACCCTAGTTGGGTTTGATTACATTGGAGAGTAAGATGGAGGAAAAGAGGTCAAAGCCCTAACATTTAGTATTTTTCACTTGAGCTCCTCTCGAGCTAGTGAATCTCTACTCAAATTTCAGTTCCTCCATTGATGAGCTTTCTCACGAGGACCTCTCGTTACTATGGTGACCTTACAAGTGTACATGTGATTCTTACTGCAATTTTTTAAAACCTTTTGAGATCGAGAGGTTCAGGTAGTGAAAGGCACCATCATGAAGATTTGGGTTCCATTCTTTACGAATTTGAGCTCTCTAAATTTTTTTAGCATGAAGCTTTACATTCGTTTAGGCTCGACCTGGAGGGTTTTGAGCATGCTCGAACCTTTCTTTATTTTGTGTTCGCAACTATGGTTATTCATGGAGATTGCTCGAGAATTTTTACGTAAGCCTTAGATTTCTTCATGGTAGAGTCACCATTACATAACACCAAATCTATTGAAGTTTTAGATGTTGGGATTGAGTTCTTATTCACCACTTTCTGCAAGTAAGAGACTGATTTTCCTTTCTCTTTTGTAACAACCCAAAATGGGTATTAATCATTTGATTGAAAAGTAATGATTTTTAGGCAACTTTTAACTTTGTGTAATTGTATTTTTGATTTGTGCATATTCGCCTTTCTTTCTAGATTTAATTTTTTTATATTTTGCTATTCGTGTTTTCTATCAAAGAGATTATGGCCATCATTTCTGATTTGTAGTTCCTGTAGCATATTTTGAATACTAATTTTTGTATTTGAGCTTGATACTTATCCTTTCATGTTTGTGAGTTTGTTATTGATCTCTGCCCAAGCTTTTCTGAGATCTAAAACTTTACTCTGCTTGTATTTTGATTGATAATATCCTTCAGAGGATTTTTAAATTTGGGTATTCTTGTCTCGTTGTAGAGGATTTGTATTTACTTCATTTCTTGTATCGGCCATAAAATAGTTTTCTTCTTCTCTAATTAAGAAACCTCTACCTCCTCTCTATATGAGTTTTTTTCCTTAAGACAAATGTCATTCCTTTGTAGTTGTTGAGAATATTGTGGAAATATTAGCTATGCTCTCTGTATTTAACCAAAAATCCCTTCTTTACCATTGGTGGGCTTGCAGAATTTTGAGACCTTGATAAACACTTCCATTGATCTCTGAGTAATAAGTTTTGTAACTCATTCCTGTAGAGTTAATATTGACTTCAAAATCTGATATTGTGTTTGATGAATTATGAGTTTGTCATTCTTTGTAAGTTTCTATTGACTGTTTGACTGAGTGAAAAATATCAGATCCATTTGAACACTAGAACTTGGCTTCATTGTTTATCATTTAGAGATATCTATTCTTTTATGGTACCTGTATTTGATTCATTGATGCTTGATGTAACCAAAAGATTGCTTTAAATTTCTGTGCAAAATTCATTGTGAAAACTGTAGATCTGAATAATCAATTATTCTGAGTTGTATAAATTCCACTGAAATGGAGAAATTTATGCTCCTATAGACTTCTTTAACCAAACTCATCTCCTTTTTGCAATAATGAGCTTGACTGTAATAATTTTATCCATTCTATATCATACTTTCTTGATAATCCAAAATTTGAAAATATACTCTGCACTAGATCATGATTTGATTGCACAACTTGTTTCTTCTACTGAGAATGAGATCTTCCATTGTAGCAGTTTGTATAATACGTTCTTGCTGAGATAATAAGAGAATTTGTCTTTAAAGAAGTTGTATTAAATTTCTTTCTGTGGGATTGTTCTTGCTCATACTTCAGTTGTAAAATGATTTTGAAATTTTGATTCTGAACACTGAAAGTTGTAGAAGTTAATCATTTACTTTTATTTGAGAACCCGGAAAGAACATATTACTTCGGAAATTTCTGTTCACAAATTCCTACATGCTTTGAACATTGAATTTTTGTTGAGATGTTGTAGTTTCATTTCCTTTTCTACTTAAATATTGTATTTGAGCTTCATTACAACTTTACATGCATGCTAGAAAAGTCATAAATGTCCATTTTTCATGGCGAAGCCCTGTCAAAATTTTCCTAGAATTCTCTTTTCATTTTGTTTCAACTGTAATTTTATCTTGTTTCAATCAACTTCAGCCTCTAAAATCTGATTCTTCTCGCTTCTCCCGATAATACACTTTCGAATTCATGAATTTAAGAAGTTGGAAGTATACGAAGTTAAATTCAACCCCGAGCTCAGTATTGATGATCATTTGCTTCTCCATTTTTAGGTACCATGATGTAGTTTACAGGACAAATTTGGAACAATAGTACAAAAAAAAAAACACTCCATTAAGGCATTGATAGGTTTCTTTTACCTCTTTACATTTTCAGCTTCATAAATATATGCATTGTTTTTCCTTTCAGTTATTTCTCACGGCTTGTGTGAGAAAAATATGTACTATTATTCCTAATGAATAAATGAAAATATTTTCATGTTATGAGATGTATGTCCTTCCTTTCTGTACTTTCTTTCATCTGTGTGGATAATGAATGAACTTATACAACTCAAAACACTTAAATAATTCACTTAATCATAGAAATAAGTAAATGATCAAGTGTACCTTATTGTCACTCACTGAAAATGCAAACTGCTTGTAAAAGTGCAAACTATCCCTCAAAACTGCCACCTGTCTATAGCTTTAGAACATCATGTTTGATACATGTTGCCCTTCTTGCCTTCCTCGATCTTTATAATGGTTATTCACAACTATTGCATAGTTACGATTTAAGGTTTTGAATGGAACGGCTACATCTATGAGGCATGGCGTTCTTAAACTATACTCAAGTTTTAGTTTTGATTCCAAATGACTTCCAAGACTGTCCAGAACCAAACAATTAAAAATTGTATCTAAATCAAAGGTGGCTGTCCCAAACATAACTAGACTTGTAACTGACCAATCTGAAAACTTTTAAAAGTTTCGAGTTGCCCATTTTTGCACAAGTGCAAAAATTATCAATGAGACTTCTTTATATCATTGGAAAGGTGAGGAAATTTCCTATCCAATGCAAGTGATTTAGGAAATTTTTGAATGCGTTAATTTTGAGAAAATCAAGTTGAACCTTTAACCCGATTAGAGAGTGGTTATGGTGAGGAATTACCCTCGTAACATAATTGAGCATTCTAACCGTAAATTTTGGACCTTGTGACCTCTAATATATGTTATAAAAATAAAAGTATATTCTAGTAAATTAGAATTGATGTAGAACTTTTTAGTAACAAATTTTTTTCTTGTAACTCAGTTATAGACTCCTTTAAACAAAAAAAAAAAATATTCCATAATTTTCCTAACTAATCCTAGGTTGTTCTTGGGTCTCAAGTGGGTTGTTTTTAGTGGGCATCACACTTTGTATTAGAGAAGTTGTTAAAAATATTAGGCCATTAGGAACACTAGAAAACTTGAGATATGAACCTTAAACCTAGCAAACTTTTAAATCTAGAAAACATCTTAGTTTAGAAATTACATATTTTAGTAAACATGAAAACTCGAATGAAACTTAGAAGGATGAACTAACTCTCACCTTGAGTCACGTATAAGAGGTGAAAATAGGATGAGGGGTATTTTCACATAGACCTAGTTTTATGACCACTAGATCATGCTATAGCAGCCATCCTACCCCAAATTTTATAGACTCTTCAAGATGTTAATGTCGCTCTACACGGAGGATCAGTAGGAGGGCATATATCCAGACATGATAGAGTCCCTTCCATTGAGGTTCATGTATCTCCTCGACCCAGCGAGGAGCATGGAGGAGAGAACTCCCATGAAAATTTAGCGGAGAGTAAAGTCACCACAAAGGGGACAGTGTGACCATGTTTTAGGACATAGAGAGAGGTCATGGAGCCCTAGGATTAGGAATGAGCATACAGAGAGACATAGAGGCCGTCAAACCATAACTATAGATCACATCGGGTAGATCTTAAAGCTTTGGTCATCCCATTATTCTGGTGACATAGGTGGATTTCAGGTAGAGGCCTGGTTGGTGAGCTTGAGTAGATGCTTCAAGATTTGTCCTTGTTCTAACAACATGAAATCTTGTGTTGCGATCCATCTACTAAAGGATGGAGCTGGTGTTTGGTGGAGGATAGAGGAGTAGAAGCTCCATGTTGATTTTGAGACAGTTACCTAGGAGCTCTTTGAGGAGCATTTCAGGAGTAGATACTTGTCACGAAGTTCATACAATAGTGGATAGATGAGTTCCATGACCTTCGATAGGAATCTCTTACAATGGCTGAGTATGAGAGTAGATTTTTAGATCTACTCCAGTATGTTGGTTACATACAGGATGAGTAGGTATGGATCCATAGGTTCATCTAGGGCCTGAATCTAGACATTGGAGGTGCGGTGCAGATCCATTTTCCATAGACATTAGTTGAGGCCATTGAGAAGGCCTACATAGTAGAGGAGACTCGGGGAAAGACCCAACAAGCTAGAGACCAAGTCCGAAGACACATACAATGACAGAGATACGGGACAACGGATCGAGGGGTTCGAGTACCTCTTCCTCGTGGTGGATAGGGTTAAACAAAATCATCTTTTAGACCACAATACCAGAAATAGTAGCGAGCTACGCCCACCTCTTAGGGGTCCCATCGGGACACGGGGTGCCTGAGAGCTCACTCGGTAGGAGCTCACCAACGGAGACCTCAACAGACCATAGCAAGATTATTAGGATAAACACCATATACCTCTAAAGTATTTTTCAGAATTTCTACATAAGGGAGAGGATTAGGTGGTTCTTTTGGTTGTGGTGTTACTTGACATTTTTTGAGAGACGGCCCACATAAACCTAATAACAAGGGTAAGACACAGATCTCAGAGCCTATTGTTGGTGATATGGGGCATAGTTATAGGATGTACATAGTAGTCAAGAACCACCAGGTGGAGCATAAGAGTATAGTTATTGAGACTACAGGTAACATTGGTGGTATTCCTACCTCCATTCTGTTTGATTATGGTTCTTCTGATTATTTTATTGCGCCATCTTTAGTAGAGTTATGTAGGCTGGTGGTAGTTATGTAGGGTCATAGTTGGGATGTTGAGATGGATTTTGGAGCCAAGATCTCTATAGAATCCTTAGTTAAGGATTGTGTGGTGGATTTGAGACCTTTCACTACTACCTCGGATATCCATATCCTCCCTTTGGGGTCATATAGAGTCATCTTGGGTATGGATTGGTTGTCCGCACACAAGGCCGAGTGGATTGTTACCACAAGATTATATCTTGTGTACATGATTGGGAGTTAAGTCGGTGATTTAAGGGGTCAAGAGACCCTCTTCTATTCACACCATATCTACTTGTGTAGCTTAAGCGGTGTATGTGGTGGGATTGTTAGATGTATGTTATTCTGATGGGTTGTTCTTGGGTATCAAGTGGGTTTTTAAGCGTGAGGCATCACACTTGACACCAACATGACACACTAGTAGTTGAATCTCGTTGTTCAAGACCAAGTGTCTGAACTTCTTCAAACTCCTAATGAAATCAAGAACATGCTTTTAAATAAAATAATACATTACTTCATAATCTTTAAGAATTTGACTAAAAATGTTATGGGATGTTCGAACCTTCTCTATTCATCTCGTACTCAAGATAGATTAGATTGTGTCTAATCCTCCAAAGTCATATAACATGAAATATTATGAGAAACTTGGGTTAATAAGGGTTGGGTCTTGAGATATAGCATTGTTGATAACCTCAAAGCTCTCTTTGCCTTCTCATTGTCCACTTGAATGCAAGATTCTTATTCAACATCATTGTTAATGGCTTCACAAGAGTGGAATTTTTAGCACAAATCTATGGAAAAATTTTATCTTCTGAGAGGCTTTAGAGATCTTTATTGTCATGTGGCGATGGAATTGTTCCGATGGCTTCAAATATTTGAAGATCAATCATTAATCCTTCCTTTGAAACAACTTGGGTGACAATTTTCTGTTGTGTGCATAAAATACACACTTTTTCTGATTCAACGACACTCCGAATATTTTACATCTCTTAAATAATTTCCGTAGGTGAAAGAGGTTATGCATTACATTCTTTGAGAACTCGGTGATATCATCTAGATATACGAGCACTATTTTTTTGATTATTCCTTTGAATTCCATATCCACAACTCGCTGAAATGTTACTCTAGAATTTGAAAATCTAAATGGCATCTTCTTATAAGCATATGCTCCCATTTCGTAGTGAAGGTTTTCTTGAAATGATCTTATTCCTTCACCATTATTTGGTTATAGTCTCGAGTATCTGTCTAGTAATGAAAACCTTTCATAACCAAGTACTATTTGCAAGATTTGTTCTATTGAAAGAAGCGGATAATGATCTTTGAGTGAAACTCTGTTTAGATCACGAAAGTCTACACACCGTCGATATCTTAGTTCCACTTCCTTACTAGCACCAAATTTGCGGTCCAAATTTAATGTTTGATAGGAAAGATGATACTAGCTTCAATTAACTTTTTCAATTCTTTTCTTATGAGAGGTTCATATGGGGATTCACGGTCTTCACTTCTACCTATTAATCTTGGATTCTCGATCTAGCTCAATAGTATGTTGTGCTAAATTTTGGTTCAAACCTCTTAAATCATTATAAGTCTAGCCTAAGACATCTGTGAATTATTGAAAACATTGAAAAAATCAGCTCTCTCTTGTCCAAAGATTTACTTTTCCAATTTGCAATATCTTTTCTTCATCTACTGAAATGGGTTCTATATCCTCACCCTTTATCTAAATGTTTTCGTTTTCATTTCAGAACTAATAATTTGGGTTGAATATTGACTCCAAAGTTATCGGACCTTTCAGTAATTTTTAGTCCTTTGTTGCACCACTTCGTTACCATATTGTTGCTCCAACTTGTCTTGGTTTCTAGCAGAGAACTCATCTTCTTCTTGTAGAAAATTAACAATTTGTTTATCATTCTCGAAGACTTTCCAACCTATTTTTTTATCGGCATATCTTATCTTACAAAAACTTTGATATGTGGTTAATATTTCTCACTTTTGATACATTCCAAAACATCAAATGCTGCCCCAATTATTGTTAGTTAGTCTGCAGCATCATTCTTCTTTCTCGAGATGGAATTGTTCTTTAAAAGCTTCAAAATCTTCAATGAGATCCCATACCCAAATTTTGTAATTATTCAAAATATAATTCTTTGCATAATTTTTTTCCTCAAACTTGGTTTACAATTATCTCACTATCTCCAAGTACTTGCAAGTGTTTAATACCTCTCTTTTGCCCAACAAAATCCATGAATCAAGGCTTCATACTCAACTGTGTTGTTTGCGCAAGAAAATTGGAAACGAAAAGTTGATTAATATTTTTGACTTTATGGTGAAACAATCATGGCTCCTACTCCAAAACCTTTCCTACTCCTTGATCCATAAAATAATAGTTGTCATACCTCATTACCATGTTTTTGATCTAGCTAGGAAATGCTAGGGAGAGATTGATTCTCTTAAATGCAAACAATAGACTCTGACTCATCTTCTTCCATTTCCTTTTAGGGGTCAAAAGAATGCCTCTTGTTTTCCCATTCATCAAGATTTAGGTCTCCAATGCATCTGAATTTGGTATCTACTTCATAGAATCTTGGATAATCCTCTTGATCAAATGCTAAAAATTTGCATTGATTGGACTCGGTGTATGAGGCTCAATATGAAATTTTATAATACTCTCAAATCTGATTCTAGCATTAGTTCCGTACCTTATTCTTGATAACATATCTTACCAATAGATAGAAAAATGGCCTCCAGGTTTTATAGGTGAAGTCTCTTGACAAACACAATGCAAAGAGTGGTGGCAAGTCTATGACTGATACATCTTATAACACCATTACATTGGGACATGCATGCAATGTGAGGCTCAAATATTTGATTACTCTAACCATTGTTATCATTTTTTCATCTAGTTACACCACATCCTTATAAATGACTTCATATAAAAGGCCCAATTGATCAATTATTTGTTTCAGCATGACTGAGCTACTTCCTCCCAAATCAATAATGAAATTATGCACCAACTTATCTCCGATGATCAATGATATATAAAATGGTGGAGGCTTCAAAATTATTTCTTAGTGGCCTCGTTAATTGTCCCCTTGCTTTGAGCTATATTGGCGAGTACCTTCTCTTGATCTTTGTGTGATTGATTTTACGCATACAAATTTTCCATGACAACTTGTATAGGTCTATTTTTCCCGAGATAGATAATGATTCCCATTGAGATATTTACATTCATTTTCTTCATCTCCTCAATGATACTCAATGGAGATGATTTATCTCTCTACTGCCCCTTGTTTTACATAGTCTTCTCCAAGCACATGGGTTATTACAACAAAAATTGAGCTAGTCTAAAAGGTGGCTTTAGTTGATCATGCACATTAAGAGTTGCATTTGATTATCAATTCCTTGATGAGTGATAGAGGTTTGTGGATCATTTGAATTAGAGGATTTTACCTCTCGAATATTTCTCTTCTTGGACCATGTATGTGATGCTACACTTTTAGAAGGGGCTTGATTAATACCACAAAAATCTTCAACCTACTAATTGGTAAGTGTGGTTTCACTCAAAGGTTTTTCTTATGTAACTTCCTACTATCAATTTTCTTCTTGGCCTATCTCTTGTTCCACACCCGTTGTTGTCACCATAAGAGCTTGATTTAAAATACAATTGAAACACATCGACTAGTTATGAGGTTGATTGCATTGGAAGCATGGTCATCATATTCTTGAGCCATGTTATTTTGTAATGGTACCAAGGCTCTAGATGTGGATGCAACATTTGGATTGTAAAGCTGAAATGGCTGTTAGTAAGAGGTTATACTTGGTTGTGATTTGTAGTTTCAACTTGTTCTATATTACCCAAGTCTAATACAAAGGACTATTGGGTTTGGTTTAAGGCTGATATGATCTGAAATTTTGAGCTTTTTTCCTATTAAGTGTCACCAATTCATTACCCAAGTCTTCAAGCTACTTCATTTCTTGGAGCTTTCTTGAGGTACTAGAAGATGAGGTAGAATATTCTTTCCAATTTTGATTTATTGGAGAAGGAATGGAAGCTAATGTAGGTGCTTGAGTAGTGCTTGAAGATATTATTTCTAGATAGAGAGGCATAGGTGGCCTAGGTGCAAGTTTCCCATCTTGAATCAAGAAATTTTCATCTCTAATAATGATGTTATAGGTTGTATGTAAATTTATACCTCACATGGATTTTACCATCATTGAAATGTCCTAATTTAGAGGTTATAGGAATTATATAAAGGAACCTTCAACTGTTTGTCTCATAGCAAGCGTAATTATATCCCATTTCCTTTGAGACCTGAAGTTGAAATCAACCATTTTCTCATTTGGTGCTCTCTTGATTGTGGTTAGTTGTTCCAAAAAGAGAAAAATTATCTTTCTTTTCTTTGAATTGGTTATGAAGACTAGTGTAGAAATGGTCCAAATTCTAGATAGATCATGTTGTTAGACTCATGAACTATTGCAAAGATTTACCCTTAAAGGAAGATTCTAACAACTTAGCTACAACGTCCATATTATAAATTTCGTTAATTGCGTAGACATTTGCAATGTCTTAGAGATATCAATCGGGGTTGTATGGTTATCTCTAGTTAAATCTGGAATGTTCATCAATGGTGTAACTTGAATTGGATTACGGGCATTGAGAGCAAGTGGGTTGCTGCCAGTGAAGTTGACATAGGGATTGGGTTACACCATCCTGATTGGTCAGAGAACTCTAGTTGATTGAATAAAAGGCCTACCAAGTGGAGGTGTTGATAAGGTTATGTTTGGTGGAGATGGAGACCTTTGAGCTCTTCTTCCCCTTCTTCCCGTGTCTAGGATAAGTTTAGGTAGATAATTAGTGCCTCTTCTCTATTTCTTTACCTAGTTTGAATTCAACTCATACATCTGCCAAGCTTAGACTACTCTAAACAATTGGATTCTACGATTTTGGAGTTGCCATATGTGCTATTTTAAAGACTCTTACAAGCTATAATTTTACAACAAGAGCACATCAAAATTGCTGCAAAAAAAAAAACTTCTTTAGGTCCCACCTAGCGTGTAAGAATCTGTTATCACTTTGAATCACAACACCCTCGATTTGTACAAGTGTGTGTGCTTGAGCTCACTTTGTGTGGTTTGGGTAACATGGCTACTATCTCTAAGTTATCGGACTTGCTACTTGAGATAGACCACCGGAGAAAGTTAGTTCTTCTTCCTAATCTTAGTGTAAACTAATTCTCTTGAGATGAGTATACTAATTATCTCTATCCTAAAGTTTCCAAGGGACTGGGAGAGAGAAATAACATGTAAATGAAGGAAAACTACACTACAGAGGTGATGTACCAAAAGAAGGGAATACGAATAGATTTCTAATGTGTGAAAATTTGAAGAAAAGTATGTACTAGATAAAGTGCGATAACAGTTCTCCATAGTCTAGCAACTACATTCACAACAATATTTCATACACACACAATGATAATGAATCCCTCTAAGAGAAAAAAATAGACACAATATATTTTGAATGAGGTTGAAGAGGCAAAAATAATGCAAACAAACACAATAAGGGAAGATACATCCACAACTTACATCTATTGCTTCATTGATATGCACAGTTCAATCTATTAAAAATAAAGGCCTAGATCACCATGTAAGGATCTCACTATAAGGGCTTGTAGCACATTTTCTTCACAAAACTAAAATGATAGAGTCTTGTTACTCAAAATCTCCTCCCTTTACAAATGAGCCCAACATTCCAATTTATATAGTTTTTTGAAGAGAGAGAGAGAGAGAAGGGATGTAAATCCTGAAATCTACTTTTCCAATTGAACGATCTCATAAATGTACCCAAATGATGATATATGACCCTCATAAGGCACCCATTAATGTCCCATGACATGAAGAAGTGAAAATGTTTGCGTATGCTTCATTAAATGCATCTCCAACAACTAATAAAATTGTTGTTCAAAACCTAAAACATTTTCCATAAAATCAACACCAAAACTTCATCAATTTCTGCATTTATTTATTTTTTGTCTTTGGGCTCGGAGTCAAATTTTGACAAGACCAATTTTGTAAAAATCCGTTGAGAATTGCAAAAGTTATGGTCTTATGAGTGTGAGCAGTTATTTTGAATTTGCCAAGGATTTATTATATTTTATGGGACTAGGAATTTCAGTTTTGGAGGTGGAGATATTTTTAGTGTAGAAGATGTCAATCCCTTTCAAATAAGTCAAATTTTGTGAGAATCAAAGCTCCAGGATCAAAAGATATAACTATTATAAGATTAGGGTTGGGATGTTCCTCACGAAACTCATATTCCGCAATACACTAGATTTTGACTCCTTTTACTTTGACATAAAGGTATTGTTTGTTTTCGAGTAACTCATGTCCCTACAACACAAGGGCTTTATGGGCCACCAAGTCCACCTTATCCGCAATGTACTCCGTTTGGAAATTTATCCTACGTGGGAAGTCACATCCTGTGGTACTTGGACCATGCGGTCCTCCTTTAGTCGCATTACCCGACTCGGGCTCTTTTTTTCCTCGAGCATCCACCATTGATTGCACCGGGTAGGCCATTGAAACATGAATTCTCCAAACCACTCTCTCATGTGTATTTCAAGTGATTTCAGCTTCACGCATCGACCACATCGCCTAGTTTGCTTGAGTCGTTCCATCCCTTCATCTCTGTAACATGGGCCTCGAACTTCCATTATGCCCGGATAGCCTTATTTGTACTAGGTTGAATGAGCGGTGATGACCGATGACCCCTACCTTTTCCACATTTAACTCCCATAGCTATTTCACCTTTTGTATGCACGAATGACCGAAGTGTGACTTGGGCTTTCCAACCGCACTTTTCCCACACAAGTCTTTCACCACAACCATTTTTGTCTTCTTAAGCCTACATGTTCCTTGGGCCACCCTAGCCTCTCTTGTTCAATTTTTCTACAAAATCCTTCAAATTTTTAAATGGTTCCATGAGCCATGGAAATACTCGACCTTGCATCTAATAAATCGTCTCCTCTATGTAGCATCTTGGTTGCATAATATAGCTTAATGCATGGTTCAAATAGCTTAGATCAAAAACATGAGAAGAGCTCAATTCTCATATTGTATGGCTCGAATATCCTTTAGGATTTTGGTTCCAAAACATTTTTCACTTAGCTCAATTCTTCCCATAAAACAACTCATTCTCTCCACAAGGCAACTCGGTAGGAAAGTGAGTAGCTCAATCATGAGCTCGACCAACTCATTGGAACACAAAGCCAGAATTTTAACCTTTCTCAACCCCTTATAATTGATGGATCTCCCTAAATTAAGGAAAAATTCATGAGCACTGAATTTCCCATTATTTTTTTATAGTGGGCCCTTTAATACAAGCTTATCATTCATCTAGTTTTGGTAGGGTAGTGAAATTGGATAACAAACCATTAAACTCCACCTTGGATACTATTACTAAGGAGGCATTCATAATAAAATATCTTGACATCCAACCACTTCTTAAACTAATCAAATAATTGTGCATATCACATAAATATAACAGACCTCAATCCTATCTAAAAACAACATCTCCCTTGTCTTAATTAGGCCCAATAATATCCCCATATATTCACTTACTATCTAGTCTAGATCCTTGTTTTGAATCAAACACTATACAATCAAATACCATTACATCCACGGCCTCATTCTCATCATCTAACATGTAATCCCCTCCTTTACATAAAATAAAATTTACAAAATTAAAATACACATCATCTAAGTATCAACCTTACCATCAATTTTGGGACCTCATCCTATGTCACATTTCAAATCTATCAAATCTAGAGTTCCACCCTTACCAAAAATGTTATAACCCCATCCTTTATCTCAATATCTTGTCACAAATTTGTACCCTATCTCATCCATAATACATCCCTCATCCATTTTAAGACCTCATCAATCCTCCAATTGTATAAATCCCACATCATACCCTCTCTCTTATCAACCTCACAATGTCGCTAGGATTTTTAAACACTTTGTAGTAAATCTATGAATCCACCCCCATCGAAAAATAAGATGTGTCCTACTAAGCATTATCCTAAATCAAAGTCAAAATCAATTAATAAAAACCCCAAAATGGACTTACATCAACATCCTGACAGGGTCATGAAATGTTCTCTTATTACATTACCACCCATCAAAACACCCAATCCACATACTCGTGAAGCCACATCGTATAATCAAAACAAAACTCGTGTTATCATAAATGCCTGTGTTATAACACGAGAAATTTGTAAATATCTTAAATCCTTCATCCAAAGAATCTTCCTCATAAGATATCTTCTCCCGAAATAATACCAACCTAATCCCTCATCAATATCATCTATGCCTCCACCATTTTCAATAGCTACAATGAAATCTACATGACTAGGGGGACATCCACTATCTCGTACTATCAAACTGTAATCTAATATGCTTATAGAACCTTCCATTGAAGGCCTCTAAATTTTGTAAATGTTAGTATACTCTCTTGAGGGTCCCTCAATCTCATCAATGTCCATATCCTCTATTGAAGGCCTTTCGGTCTCATCAACATCTACACCTAAGTCACTAGAAGTGTCCTTAATGACATCTGCAAGACTATAGGATCATCCTCAATATGAACACAATAAATATTTCTCTTATGTATTCTAATCACCTTTCATGGAATATCCCTCATCTCAAATTAGTACAATTCACACACTATGAAAATAAGAAATCATTATACATACAAAAAGATCAAATCCAAAGCTTCATCATCTAGTCCTCCTCATCAATTGTCCTCTCATATCGCATCTCGGTTTTAAAAATTCCTTTTTCAAGGGCTCCCTTATTTAACATATACTCAATCAATAAATATTTAAACCTATATCATCCTAATTTTAATGTTTTCATTCCTTTCAATGCATTTCATCTCTATCCATAGTGTCATGCTAGGGGGAATCCTCTCTATTGAGACTTCATAAGTCTTACCTTGCATGGTCCCCTAGCACATCTTGACCAAACCTATCATATCAATCTAATAAAAATTTCAATACTTGGTAAAGAGTAAATGTGGAATGTTTTACCCTAATTCAATCATTCTATATAGTACGGGTAAACCTTTGAATTCCTTACAATTGCGGGATTTCTATTGTTAACACATCGAATTTCATGATAGTACTCATATAAAAGATCTTATTTCACCATCAACGAGTCATCTTATCCTTGTAATTATTTGAAAGTATGTGGTATTCCATCACTATGTTAAAAAATCTTAAAGATGAGCACCATGGCTCTATTCATCACATCTTTCATATGGAAAAGTTCATCCTTAGTAGTAACCCCATAATCATTATATCTACCTACCATCTACCAACTGAAAAACATGTCATGGGAAACATATGTGTAGTTTGTATACACATCCCTTTCCCGCCTTGAAGATGTCTATTAGTTTCTTTCCTAAGAATTAAAAAATCAAAAATATCTATAGATGTTGTTATCAAAATATAATAGACTGATCCTTGAATGACAACTATCCAAAAATTAAAATTATATTATAAAAAATGGTAGACCACCCCTCAAAGGATGGATACCCATGTAGAAATACTTCCGATATCGATCTCCATTCTTAAAATAAATTTACTAAAAGCATCTTAGAAAGATTCCCACATCGATCAACTTCCCCATTACAACAAACATCCCGCATTGATCAATTTTATATAAAAGTAAAGAATGTATAGGCTGCGGAATTTCCATATGAAATTGTTAAAAGGAATCCCTCTTTTCCCACACAACCTACACATGTTAAAGCCCTTTATTAGGTTCTAGGAGGTACATATTCTAACTTTATCTCTATGTAAGATCATATGTGTGATTTTCCATTGTTAGTAATGTGTTAACATTTTTATAAGGAAAAAAAAGCGCAAGTTCTGCACCATATCTATTCCCATCACGTATATATAAAATCTAGTGAAAAATAAATCAATCGACATTTCATTCTTGACCATGGTTTTGAAAAACATTAATATCACTTTAAAATCAATATCAAATAACACATCATATCTAAAACATAACTTTAACAGTTTTTAACCCTTCCACATCAACATCTATCAATATATCTATCACCATATAAACATTTCTCAAAATCAAAAAAATCCTCAACAAATCTAAGTGTTATATCATTACATCACAAATGTCACATTTACTCAAGTAAAATTGAGATTTTTCAATTGGTTGCATCCTCAAGTGTTACAACTATGATTACCATCGAGAACCCCATATAGGCCTCATAAGCACACCTTTTTGGCACATCAATTTCTTGTCCTTTGACCTCATCAAATCGTCACGTCATTCCCCACCACAATTAAGTCATATGTCTATAAAACATGAAAACTTTGGTTCCCCTATCACTTAAATTCCTGGCCTTATAAGCCCACTTTTGAGGAAACATCAATTTTTCTCCTTTGACCTCATAAAACCATTATCTTACTTCATTAAGTCATATTTCTATAGGACACGAACCATTTTGTTCCCCTATCACTTGACTTATTCACCGTGTTGGTACCCAAATTTAATCTCCTAAGTAAAAACAACATCATGGATTTGACAGGACACTCAAAAGCAGATAAATGATTATGTATGTTGTTTTGTAACCGGGAAACAGTCTATCGACTCTTTAGTAGACACGCTTTGGAAGGAGTGGATAGCACCTTAAAAGGATGTGATCTTATCCTAACTATTCTAGGATGTGCCTCTTATCCTAACTATTCTAGGATGTGCCTTTCAACCAAGGTAAGAGAACCTATTTTGTAACCTCTTTGTTATGGAATAATGTTGGTAAATCCTTATTTTTCACAAATTTTATAGAGAGACCTTGGGAAAATATGACCATCACACACGATCGACTCTCATGAGTTTTCACTTCTAGATTATGGAGATATTTTCAAAACAAGGAAAAGTTTACTAAAGACATTGGGAATCCTGATTATTTATGCATGTTTTGGTAGTAAAAATTATGCATTTGTATACACACATGAAAACAGGGGTAGTACGGTAGGATTGGTTATTTTTAAATGATTTTTTTGTGGGAGGTGATGCGGGAATGAACTTGATTTGCCGGATCTTTGAGATTTTTTTACAAAATTGTGAGTTTACACAACGAATGCTTCAAGATAGCTGAAATGTTCCTTTAACCACAATGTTTTCTTCAATGGAGGCCCGAATCAACACTTTTTCACACAAAATATGAGATTCTAGCATGAAGTCTCGAGCTAGAAGACTCAATAAAAATCAAAATCCAAGATCAATCACTCTTGAGGTACACCCAGGAGGCTTACAAACAATCTCTCATCAATAGATGAAAGAAAATTGATTTTAAATCATTCATTTCATTCCCAGATGAAAGATCTTCTAAAAATAAAATTTCACATGGCACTAAACTATCACGGGGATTGAAATTTGTGTGATTCGAGAGGATTTTGATACAAGATTGCAACAACAACAAGAAAAACCATTTGTAGACATTCGAAACAAAGGAGGACACAATTTTTCCCAGTAAACACAAAATAACTCAAATTTGATTAAAATTATCGGTAGGGGGAAATTTTTGAGAACAATCTCGAGCTTGTCAATGGTTGTATACTCATGACCACCTTGACATGATCAAGTTTAACACAAAAGAGGTAAACAAATTTCTCGAACAGTCCCTCGGAGAGGCGAGCTCTATCAATATTTTTTCACGATAAATTCATGAAATTTATAAGATTTTACAATATATTTTTCCCCAAAAAACCAAACATTGAGTATACCAATGCTTGCCATGATCCCGATTGTGATTCTTAGAATCGATCATGTAAATCTTTTTCATTGCTTGGGGTATATCTCTTGAACATCCGATGCAATCAACTCCTTCTAGTAGATCACTCTTCCTTTTACTCACCAACAACTTCCACCTCTAATATGTCAAATCTGGTTCCTTTCATGCCCGAGAAGGAAAAATGGAAGATCGATTAAGCCTAAAGGTCAGATCTCATCTTAATGGTATAAGATGTCCCCACATCTTCCTCACCAAACTTAGATATCAAATTAACTCCCTCTTTGTTTGGCATGTAAAAATATCAAGAAATCATGAAGACTTGCATCTCTAGGAGCTCTGGAGTAAAAATGGTAGAAAAATCGATATCTGAGATGCACAACTGCCATTGATTTCTATTTTTAAATTTGGACCATCCATGTGGGAGATCCACTTTAAAATGGGCCTGCGGGTTCCTTTTTCCTTTTACAAATTTTTGGAAAAATGTAAAATTTTCACATTTTTCTTCACACCTCCACCCTTGAGAAATGAGCTTGACATGTTACCTAAGGTGGGTTTAAAAGGAACCACGACCAAATTCGATATTTCACCTCCTTTTTAGAAAAGGAAATTTTTCCAAGTTTTCCCAGCTTCGCCCTTTCTCTTTTAGTTTTTGGTGTGGGTCCCAAGTGAACCCTACCTCCTTTTTACACTTTTAACTCCTTTCTCCACAAAAGGAAAAATTTCCAAATTTCCCCTAAAAGTCCTTACCTCTTGCCTTTGATAGAGGAAAGTTTTTACTATTCTTTTTGGGGCCTATCGGAAGTTTTGATGTTTTAATCCTTTTGATGACAAGAGGAAAAAATCCAAGTTGCCTCCGATGGTGCTTCCCGCCCCTTGAATTTTCAAAGCCAACCTTGACCTCCCTTTTGTCGGGCTTGTGGGCCATTTTGATATTTTAATCCTTAAGAGGAAAAAAATCCAAGTTGCCCCCAATGGTCCACTCCCCACCTTTTGACTTTTCAAACTGCCACGTGTCATAATGGTACATCTTGAGATGGTCCCCAAAAGTTGAGACCTTGAATGAGCATGGGCTCACCACATGTCCTAGCCTGAAAAATTTGTTTGAAGGCTTAAAGCTCAATGGAAGGTGTCATGTGTTAGGGTCTAAGGAAATCTCCTTTGGCCATTGAAAAGTCCAAGAAAAATTCAAAGTGAGTGGAGGCCTCCAAGTGTCCTCTTAGCACTTCTTTAAAATAAAATTCAAGGGCCGGTCCTCAAACATGTGCGGTCCCTCCACATGTCCTAGGCCTCTCAAAACCTTTTGAAAAAAGACTAAGTATGGGAAGACCTGGTGGAAGCCTCCACGTGTCTTCATGGCGCAATTTCAAGAACCTTATAAGGCTTCAAAAATTATTTGGTGGGGGTGTGCTTCCATTTTAGAATTTTACTCCATTTTGCCAAAAGGGAAAAATATCCAACCTACTTCCAAAGGCCCGCATCTCCACCTTTAACCTTGCCACGTGTCCTTCTACGGGGTCAAAGTAAGACTTTTTCCTATTTGCTTAAATTTTGGTTTAATTGAATCCTACTAGGGGCCACGAGGATGGTTCAAACTTTTTCCAAACTAGCCAAAAAACAAGTTCAAAAAAAAACCTCCGTGCCCCATCCAATTAGAAGAAACCACATAAGCACAAAAAGAACCAATCATATTTGAGTAGAGCTACGGACCAATTTTTCATTTTTGCCAAAAAATCAAAAAGTGACAAGTTAAAACATTTACCCATTGTCCCCTGACTAACCAAAAGAAGCCACGTTTCCTATTGATGAAAGGATATAAATTTGACTAGGAGAAGCACCAAGTCAAACCCTAAAATGTGGAAAAATGACCATTTGAGCTAAGCGATGAAATTTTCTCCAAGCACGAAGAATTTAGAAATGTTAGAAGTCTCAAATACTTTACTCAGAGCTACATCCATTCATTTTTCTTCAAGTAATTAGGAAAAAAATGAAAAGGAAAACAAATCCCATGTGGAAAATGGAAATAACGGGACAACCCAAGTTTTTACACCCAAATACAAACATTTTCAAATGAACAGAAAAAAAAAACTAAACAATTTTGTATTTATACGTGATACTTGGTCTGGAAAGAACTGATTACTGATAACTAAAGGAAGGTGGAGACTTTTCGGGCACAATATTGGAAGATAAAATGTGACAGAGACCGTAAATTTATAGTTTTTAATGGCAAAATGAGGCAATACTATTTTTAGCACCAACACGCTGCACAAATCAACCTTTTTCAAGACATCAATCATCGGAACTTTTATCTCATTAAAACATGATTTTTATTTTCCCCTTTTTTTTTTTTAAGTCATACATCTATGGGACGATAACCATTTGCTTCTACTATCACTTGATTTTATGATGAAACCTATATTTTTCTATACCTTGTCCCGGGGGCATCATTCATCGTCTATAATCATTACATGCTTACATCTTTGCATCTTGTCTCTTTTAAAATTATGATCGATTCACTTTTAGGTCATCAATCCCTAGTTTGAGGGGGAGCTCCTCATCATATAAAGCTGCATATTTCATATATCACATATCATTTTTGTCTCGTGGCTTATCTTAAAACAACTCAAAAAAAAGGGGAAAATATAGAACCTAGAATTAGCACAACTAATCCATGTGTCCATGTCCTCTAGCATCCCTTCACTATCATATCATTATCATTGTATCCATGAAATTATTATCATAAGTATTATCTATCACCATTATATTTACTCCTTGTAAATATCAATTTCCACGATGTAAAATCATGTTTTATCCTCTCCTAAACCATTGAAACAACTTACAAAAAAATAAAAAAATCCTTAAAACCATTAACAACATCGCTTATCCGTATAAGCCCTTTCTAACAAACATCCTGTTATCTAGAATAAGTGCACCTATGTTGAGGGGTGATAGATATGTAAAAAAATTCTCCCTCACTTACTGCGAGATACAATTGAACCACCTCATAGGCTGGTTTGGTTTTTGGAGTATTCCTAAACTAGATCTGTGGGGTTGAGGTTAGGAGGATGAATACTAAAATATAAAAATGGAGTGATACACAAAATTTTTATTACAGATTGACATAAAAACATGAAAAATATGATGTAAATTAAGGGAACAAGACACGATCCAATGGGTTGATGTTTATATCAAAGAAAATGATACTATGCTAAGGAATTTCTAACAATAAGAATGTAGAAATTGCACACAAAATATCAATACAACACCTAATTGCAACGAGGTAAAATATCCTCGAGAAAAGCTTAATGAATTCATTGAAAATAAGTTCATAACAATAACTATAAGAAAACACACCTTTGCTGCAAATTTATGGAAAGGGATATCAACGGGTTCTAAAATAAGGGAAAATTATAGAGAAAAAGCTCTAGCACATTTTTTCATAAAAATGCATCCCTTGTGCTTTTCAAGGCACACAATATATAACAATTATTCACCTATATCCCCTAAAATTGATTGTAGTCTAAACTTATCGTTCCATGTTATTTCTAGCCTTTATAATAAATTAACAATAAAAGGACTAAAATAACATGCGGGATAATCATTATGTAAAAAGTAGCCTTCTCCTTTAATTACACTCTCGATCAAACTAATTTCACTCCTTTAGATATCTCTGCGCATAAGGTGTACGCTGATTTCATAAATTTTAAGGTATTTGGGTGAATAATTGAAGTAAATTTTATTTTTGGACTTAACTCAAAAATCAAGTCTCTGGCATGTGCATGATAATTTCTTCTTCTTTCTCTATTTTCCACCTACACCAAAAATAATTTTTCAACCTTTTGTCTTTTCCAAAAATCTAATCTTGGCTTAGTCCAACTCGATCTTTCCATACATGGGTTGATGATGAAAATTGAGGCTCCCCTCACATGCAACTATTTTCCTTTTGAAAAATCCACGATAATAATAGCTTTTCTTGAACATGGATTAATACATCACATTTGTTAAATATGGCTTATCAAAAGACCTTGGTAAAAATTGGATTATTTCATCACGTGATCTTGACTCTACTCAAAACTTCCTTTGACTACAATGAAATCATCAATCACCCTCCCATGAAATTAATAACTAAAAATGAAAGAAACAATTTGGTGGCCATTAGCAAAGGTTCAAACCTAAAACATGTACTTACCATGGTTCACTAACCCACATTTAGTCTAAACTAGATGAATTACCAAAAATTTAGGGCAAATACCTAATTTTTTGTTCTTTCATTGCATTTGGTGTGTCAAAGGAGCTTCTAGATCATTTGAGAGACAAAACTCTTACAAAATATATGCATGCAGCCATTAAATCCACCCCGGAGCACTATTTGTTTGTCTTACCGTTCTGTATTTTCTCTAATCATCACTCTTTTGAGGTAAGTTCATATTTTTGAGAAAAAACCTGAATTTGCATATACTTACTTTGGGTTAGGGTTTGTACTTTGTAAATATTTGTTGAATACCTTTTCTTGCAACTATATCTAGTGCTCCGTTTCTCCTTTTTTGAGTTATTTGATTTTCCCCAAATAGGAATAATCTAGGTGATTATTATTTATATTGCTTTGTGGCTTTTTTCAAATTTTCATAAACCATTTTGCTAGATACTATGCTTATCTTTCTTATATGATATGGGACTATTTTCACATGTGACCTCATGCTCGTGTTGAGATTGGAATTTCCATGATCTGGGTGTATTAATACTTTTCCTCCACCATCAATGTTTCCCTCGATGTTTGCCATCCGAGCCACTTATCTATTTAAGAATTTGGGATTTGTTTCTTCCCCATATTGGGTGTCATTAATGCCTAATTTGAACCTCTTTTTCTTGGCTATTGCTCTTTGATTCAGCCATTGCTGAGGTTTAGCACAATTATTTTTCTATTCATTATCCAATGGCCACTATGTATGCCTAAAAAATGGGTTTTGTTTTACTTTTTGTTTCATGGCCATTTGGAATTAGCCCATATTTCCATTTTTCTTCTTTGTTATAAAGCTTGGCCTAGTTTCATTTTGTACATAGCTCATGATCATCTGACCATGTTTTTGTTTTGGATGTCGATATTCTATTTAGCAATTAAGGGTCTCTTTTTCGTGAATCGCCATTAAATGAGGTCGACCTATGCATAATAGATAGCCTCTATGGCATTCAAGTTATGTGCATCTTTATTTTATAGATATGAGTCTTTCCTTTCTGAAATGTTGAGTTATCCACTTCAACTTTCATCATGGCTTTTCTTATTGGGGATTCGTTGTTTATTGCTATTGTTAAAAGGAGGTTTCACTTGCTTAGTTGAAGATCTGGTTTTGAGTTGCATTGGTTTTATAGTTACTATCTGATTTGAGAACCTATAAACTCTAACAAATGGCATTGATCTCCATGTGGGGATGCTTTATTTTCTCGTTATGTGGATGCACGATAGCTCGGGTCTACTATTCGGACATTCATATTTTCTATGCCATCCGTTCTTTGATTTATATCCTTTTTGAGAGTAGTCTACTTTTCATAGAATCGAGTTCACATGCCAATGTCAAACAAAAATCCATCCATAATTGATTACTACATTGCCATTTGAATGAATTAAAATCCATTCTAAATAGAAGTAACATGTATATTGAAAAAAATTTGTGTTTGATGCTTTATTGGTGCTTTGTAACATGTTGCGGTTGTACTTCGAAATATCACTTAATTTTGAGGATTCAAACTTGTGTTGCATTATGCATTATTCCATCACATTCTTTGTCTCTTTTTTTGTATACCTCCATATTTATTACTCAAAAGAATATTTGAAGCACATATTTATCTGAAACTAGTAACTACGGTGAGAAATTATGACTCAATTAGAACCTAAAAATATTGTTCTTCAATGACGCTTTGTTCCTTTTCTTCTTTAGTTGACCTTTCAATTCTTGAATTCTATCTTATAAGGCGTCAAGTAATTTTCTGAGCTAGAATTATCATTATGAGATTTTATCACTTGGCTCTGAGTGTCATGGAACAATATTATTTCACAACTTTGTGTTTATTTTGTATTATCTCTTTGATTTTGAATGCTTGTACTTGAAGGATGTAGTTTTTTCTTAAAAGAAATATTCATTTTTGAAAACTTGTACTTTTTTGAGGCTGCCATAATCAAATCTAGACACCTTTATCTGTTGAAACTTTTGTAATGATATATCATGTAAAATTTGCACATTTTTAGTTGTTATAGTTAATTTTGATTACCCTTCATTGCATATGAGTACTTTGAGCCTATAACTACTCAAAATTTTATTCTCAACCATCATGCAAGGTAAACTGAATTTATGTTGTCTCCAAAATAATTTTTTGAAGTGGTCATGATTGAAATGCATTTGATTTAATATCAACATGGTTGTCCTATGACCTAGTAGAGTTATTATGAACTACATCTTCAACTTTGTTCTTTGTAGACTGAACCAAAAATACTTCAAACTAATGTAGTTTTTATAGCCATTAGCCATTGGTACTTGATCCTTCTTGAAGTTGATTTCTTTTGAATTATGTTGTTTCTTGTAGAGTAATGAGTTCACTCTTGGACTTGGAAATTTTTACTCTTATAGCTGATATTCTCAAGTAATAACAAATATTATCATGAGTCACTTGTACTTGCAAAACTGAAGAAATAGTTATAATAATAACTTAAGGTCGGATGCCTTTATTTTATTGTTGATTTCTTCTATGATACATTTTGAAACCGATATTCCACTCATCCATTACTTTACTGTACTTTTTACTTTCTAGTTCATCTTATGGAATTCCACCTATTTAAAGCTATGAGTATAGTAGGCATGAAATCCAGAGCTCTCTAACATTCTTTTTTTTTCTTTCAGTACAAGGTGGTACATAATGGAGATAAAAACATAAGCGATGAGGACAACTGAAGTCAACTATGGGAAATACATCCAAACAGTGATGATGGATTTCCTTCCTCCTTTGTTCATAACTTTACATATGTGTACTTTCCTTTATGTACTTGATTTCAGATTTACTCCCATAGCTTGTGTGGGTTCATTGTAATTTCAATTTGTGAAATAAATTAAAACATCTTATTATAATGAGTCAGTAAATACTTTTTTTTGCATTACTTTTCATTAACATGTTGTTAAATGAATTTTCATAACTAATAAACACTAGGAATTTGTCACTTGATCATATTTAATGAACTCAAAATAGCCTAATTAAACCGAAAGTGAAAAAAAAAGATTAGCGAAACCTACTTCATCTCCTAAAATGGACTATATCTTTGCAAGTTTGTGTTGTCAACCTTCCATCTATCCTTTCTTTCCCATTTGTGTCGGGTATTGCATTAGTTCTGAGGTGGGTGGTGCACGATCATGACGTGGATGTCTTCCAGAGAAAGACACTTTAGGTGGAAGGTTGACATTATGAAACCAACACACCGGTAGCTCATTTCCCTTTTCCTTCAATTAGGTCCTTTAAACCAATCCCTTCAATTTGAGAAATGAAATTTCAAGTTGACCTCTCACATGGGTGTGAGAAATGTAAATAAAACCTAGATTTGGGAAGTTATTTTAACCATTTTCCCATATTTCATGGATTTCTCAAGATTCCAACCAATCGCTAGTAATTCTCCTTTGTTGACACATACCTATATAAACGTGTTTGGACCTTCATTTTAGGTTAGGTTCTCTCATCGTGACTTACTAGTTGGACATTCCTCTCACATTGTAACATTCATGTATCATACTATTATTACAAAGAGATGTTTCATCATAGTAAGACTTAACACACCAAATATATCTTCTCCTACCTTCGATGGTCATTCATGCATCTAGAAATCAAATCAAAAATATTTCAACATCTATAAACTCTCTCTCTCAGGTAACATCATCTCCTATACTTCATCTATCAACTCAAATAAGGAAATTAACTCCCCTCTCATGATATTATCTCTTTTATTCATCATTTATAAACATTTATCTACCTTTTTTTGAGACTGCGTATTTCTACAACAATCGTCGGTGATTCCCCTAATCATTGACGATCAACATGAATTCCCCACAATTAACCTTAATCATCAGCGATACCTTTCTTTCAAATCATTTAATCCTAAATCTCATCCTTTAGACATTAATTTCCCATCATTTGTTGTTAATCTACCCTTTGGAGGTATTTGTCAAGTCATATCAAAATTCTTTTAGCCATCTTTAGCACTCTATCTATTATCTAAATCAAACATATAATTTTTCTTTCTTTTGTGATTACACAACTATGTAAATCCTTGATCCTTTGAGAGATTTTGTAATCATTAGACTCCCATTGGATTAGGTATCAACATTAGAACATCATATAGCTGTGGACCATTTCATTTAATTTCCTTTGCATTATTGGTTATATCATTTGTTCATCATTTTATCTTATTATTATCGATTGATTGCTTGAAAGTTGATTCACATCCTTACAAGGAAATACATTGACTTCGAGGATTGGCCTTTGCTAGGAAATCCACCATATATCTATCTAATCATATCTTTTATGATTTTCTATGTATTTTAGGTATCCTATCCCGTTAGAATGACTAAATTAAGCACACTCTTTAATCCATTGACGTCGGTCATCCATCAAACACCAACATTAATCTTCTTGGCTATCATTTTATCACACGATCGTCGAAATGAGTTTTTTTATTATTTCACTTCGCTAATTTAAATTAGAAATGTGAAAACATATCTGAATAGATGTTTCATCTAGCATTTTTCTTGTTTCTCCTTTATCTCTCGATTTACAATGACATCCAAAAAGTTTTGTGACATTCATGTGACAGAAAACAAAGGTAGGAAATCACTTACCGACACATCGGAGGAGGGTTTTAGGATATTTCTATATACTAGGGTACCCACATCTTGGAATTGGGTGCCCACTGGTGCCCTATCCCTTTCAGGGTGCCCTTGCAACAGTAAGTACGAGCTCAGATTTGTACTTTTCATAGAATTATGTGTGGTCCTTTCCTCCACCTATTCATTTAGTTTTCTCTAAGAAATAGTCCCTCACCTTCATCGAATCAGCGAAGGAATTCTTAGCCCTCTCTTACATGTTAGGGTTTCACATTTCTATTTACATACTTTCTTTGGTCATTTCCTTTGTTGATTTATTTGTTTTCTAATGCTTTGCATAACATTAGATTACACTAGAATAGCCTATTTTAGTTTAATCGAGTTGCTCTTGTTCATGTCGCACTTGAATATCGAGCAAGTAGCTAGATGTAAAATATAATAATGTGTGAATAGAATAGAATTAACTTCACTCCCATGAAGCATATGAAAAATAACCATTCCTTGTGTCCCTTGGATGGTGTTATATGTATGTAATGGATCTCTTGGATGCTTTATGTATTCAACCTTAGGTGGTGATAGCTAATGCTTAGTGTTTGGTTCATTACTATGATAAAAATCTTTACATTTATATCATTCCCTTGGTTAAATATCACAATTAACCCCAAAAATTGTGACCACAAAAATATAATATGCTTGATAAAACTAGAAAGCCCCCAAAAAGTGTGAATAAAGTATGAAGAGGATATAAGCACCGAGATAAGATGAGGGATCCCGACGCTAGCATCCTGGCTAGGCTTTGGCATCCGGGATGACAAATGTGGAATATTAAAAATGTAGACCGAGAAGGTAAGGGCTTAAGACTAATAGTATTAATGAAGCAAAGAAAGGTGGTGAGAGGCATGGGTTAATTAGTAATTTTCTTACTTAGGAATCATATGATTAGTAGTATGTAATCAAGACTACATAATTAACGAAAGTCCATGATTTTTTATCTAGAATTATAATGAATTAAGAAGCCTTTGAATTCTTGCACAAATTTTTCAATGACATAAAGCATAGATAAGAAAAATATAAGGGAGAAAAAAATTGAAAAAAATGTAGCTATGTAGAGACGAGAACTATGTAGATCAAGGAAATGTTGGGTTATTAAATTCAAATAATGGTTTGGTGTCACAACCAAACTGTAGTTGTGTTCGATTCACTAGGATATGGATCTTGAATTTATCGTGGATTTATTCTTTAATTCATGAGTGTGGATCATAGACTCTGCATAGTTGAGAGGTATTTCTCCGATCAATTCCTCCCCGCATTGCTCCTCCAGGTGGGTCCATAATGGTATACACATGATTAGGTGTTACAAAAAGATCGAGTAAAACAACATATTTTCTCGTAAAAACCATCTAAAGTCCATTACGATTAGGATCACTTTCCTAATAAACTAACCATTCCTTTATTGTCATACACTTAGAGATGATATTAAACTTGTTCACAAATGTGTTGATGTATTGTAATTGTAAATTTTGTTAATATTGTTAAATTTGAGTCATAAACATGACCTCATATTGTATCCTAAGACATGTATCAACCCATGATAGTAAAATTCACAACTTGCAATACTATAAAGCGACGTGGAGTAAGACTATTTCAACTTTAATCTAATAACAAAAACATTTTTTTAAATCATTTGATCAATGAATGTGTGGTTAGTTCGATATTAGCTATAGAAAATCATAAAATCCATAGAAAATGAAAACCACATACTTAATTTGGCCACTAATGAATCAACTAATTAAATAATACACACCCTACAATGGATATCATTTGAATCAACTTGATGAGAGAATAATAGTATATCTTCCACTAATCCATTCTTTCAATTTAATACCTATTCAATTCTAAGGGACCACCAAACTAAAAAAACGTATGTAAAATACAACGAGGTCTTCATATGGATCTTACTCATTCAACCTTCAATAGCATGGAAGATTTCAATCCACAATATGAGTTTTTGTTTATGCAAATATTTTTATTGTAACACTTCTTGAACTTATTTTTTTCTTGCAAGACTAATAGAAAAACATAACCCATAAGAACCATAATCTTCTTGCACACTTTGAAGAGACTAGATCAAAAATATATAAAATATATTTTTAAATTTTAGTTACAAATCAATCATACAAACATTTACTCTATTCCTTGTCTAACAAAATTCTACACATGGATATGAAAAGAGTTTGGTATCTCTGGAAATGTAAAACATGCAATTGGAAGCTAATTATTGTTCCAAAAGAACATCCAAGTGGTGGAGATGAAAAAATTATTAAGTTTTATTTTCTTGCAAAAACAAGTGCAGATCATGGAATTAATATCATGGCCAAGTCAAATAGTTCACGTGCCAAGTGTCTCACATGTTCAAGTTGTGGTTTGACTTAGTATAACTATATTAATAACATGCACATTGACCACGCTAAATCCATAGTAAAATGATGGTGGTAAAAAATGTAATAATTGGAAGTGGTATTTATATATTTATAAAATAATTTGTATATTTTAAGGAAAAACTATTTATATTAATAGGTATTAAAAACAATAATAATAGATGGCTGAAATATTTAATTATATAATTGTTATTTATAAAATATTTTGTTAAGTTTACAAAATTATTATTAACCATATAAATAATGAGAGGAATGTTATAAACATAAAATCTACCAATCTTATGAGTGTGTATAAGAATAAATGTGTGTTTGTATAGTTTGATTTTCATAATATTTATATTTATATTTTGGTTTGTTACTAATTTTTTAAATAAGTAGAAAACTATTAAAATTTTATAATATAGTATTTTTATGATATTTTATTTCAAATTTTAATATTATTATAATGTTATGTTAGTGTTTTTAAAATAGTTCATAAATATAATGTGGTAAATCAAATTTTATGCTAAATTTTATTTTTTATTTTAAATTTTTAAAGATTTTCTATGAGGAAGGATTGTGTAGTGCCCTAACTTTACGGTCCCAAAACTCATCTAGAAAACTTGTAGAAACACTAGATAATTTTTAAAAAAGTTAAAAGAGAATCAACCTTTGTTTTTTCCACTTGATTAATTTTATTTTTAAGGTTAAAAAGATGAGCGTTAGTTACCTCACAACTCTGACTTGCCAAAAAAATTGTTAGAATTTTTATGAAAGTTTTCTCAAGATTTTTTTGAAAGGTGTTTAGACCTCCATCGTGAGTCTAGATAGGTTCTATCACCGAGTTAATGGTGATACCCCATTCGAAAGAATCTACCTTCTCTTGGAATTTCAATTTTTAACGAGCAACATTTCCAAGAATCAAATAGGAGATATGCTTGGCACAATTTTGAATTCTTAAGGGAACAATAAATTCCTATCAAGAGCTCAACCTCAATTAGACGGAAATTTACTTATTTCATCAAGATCCCTCGCTAGGAAGAATAGAGATCAAATCTCGACTAAGTAGTCATATTCACAAAATGTACAGTCTCCTCTCAAGTCTTCATAATCTTGATGATAAATTACTACAAGTTGATGATTAAGTTAGATAATTAGCTAGCGGAATTTTTTTTTCTTCCTATATATAACAATTTACCTAAACTCGAATAGGAATGGATAGGGGCACAAAAAGTGCTTATTCTGCTAAAAATAGAACTTAACTTATATGTGTTTATTCTATATTGTTATTCTTAAGAATGAAGTGCGCCGATACTCATATATGATTAGGATAATTAATTCATATTTCCAAAATTCTATTTAACATAACTATTTAACCAATTATGAGGAACACAACAAATAATAGTTGTTTTTACTTGGATAACAAACTTACTAAATGCGGATCAATTCTCGTAATTTTGGTATTAATTATATTAAGGATACAATTTGAAAAACAAATATTTTAAATTACCACCAAAATATTTAGATTTCCACGCATAATTTTTTTTTCCCCTCTCATAATAAAATAGCTCACCCAAGATAAAAATAAAAGGAGGAGATTAGACTGTGGCAATAGTAAAATGGGAATGTTAAGTTAATTATGGACCGTGTGATTAACAAATTTTCCACCATAGATTTTAGGTCTAGAAGACAAATCTAATCTTATTAATACCTTCACCTCTCTTTCTTAATTCATTTTTGTTGTTTCTCTTGGAAATTTTCTACCCCCTTTTTTATTGTAGGTTACTAGCTTTTATAGAGATTAATAACAGATCTTTCTATATATGTTTAATATTTTTAATAGGATAATGGAGCTGTATTCCTAGAATAAAATCACAGGTTTAAAATTTAACTAATTACTTGATCATCCCTTTATTGAATATATACTATATTGATGTGGGAATATGGCGCAAATATAGGTGTAAATAGATCTCTAAGGGATGTATATCCTTCGTTTCTTGTATAAACAATATATAAAAGAATTTAGTATTAATTTAATGATTAGAAAGGTGTCCCCATATAAAACGCGCTAGCAGGATTTGGGGATATTAGGGCCACTGCCCTATAGAAAATTTAGGCCGCACTATCATGAGGGATAAGCCCTAGATCAGCACATAGGGGAGGGTATTGCTTGAGCACCCAATTTTTTTATTTTAATATCATTCCAGAAAAACAGTCTTAATGGCCATTTAGGATGTGACGTTCAACATGCTCTACTTTGGGTTTTGAACCATTATTAACCCGTTCGGTGGTTTTGTGGGTTTGTTTGGATAGGGGTCTATTTATACAACTTAAGTTTTACTATGATGTTATATAAATAGAGAAACAAGAATTTGTTAAATACATATGGAGAGAAAAACAACGAGATATGATACTTTTAAACTATGCAATTCCTATAATTTTTTTGCTAGAATCTTAAAAAAATCTAAAATGTGGCTTAGCTCTGCAAACCTGCAAGCTCTTTCATTAAACTTGTCTTATTAATAAAGTATTGTTAATGGCATCCAAAATCTAAAATATCTATAATTTGTAAGACCTTTAAAATTTCATTGTCAAATAAAGGAAATATTAATAAAATGGCATATGAGGTGTGAGTGAGGTTTAATTGTTGTGGAAGCTTCCAACACCAATAAAATGTGTACATGCAAGATGTCTTACTTACCAGGTGATAAGAGAGTACTCTATATTTTTTTGTTTACATGTAACTCCATTGTACATATGAATAAATCAATATATACTATTATATTATACATGTAACTCCATTGTACTATTCTTTGCTCACAATGAAACCAATCTCATACTTTGTTTAAATAAATTAATTATTAAATACAAATATTTTTCTTTCCTTTCACTCACAAAATAATCAAGAAAAATTAAATATTTTTTTGTACATACAAAATTTTCATGCTTACAAAATAAGGATTTCCAAGGGCAATGAAAGTGCAATCCCCATATCTAATACAATAGGTTACATTATTTCTTTCCCTTAATTTTTCAATAAGGTTATAACTTACAATGCAAGAAGGGAACAACAATTTCTCTCCATCCCTCCCATGAAGAAGTCCATAAGAAGCTCCAACCTCTACTAAGGAAAGTTTCAAGCACCACCAAAATGATGTCCTAGTTTGCTTCCCAACCTAGAGGCATCATTACATGCAACTTCCCATAAGGATAACATACTAGCCTCCCTCAAAGCCCATGGGAGAGAGAGGAAGCATGCCTCCAAGTTGCACAAGTAAAGTAAGGAAGATAAACACCAAAGCATACACCCAATATAATAACTTCAAGCTATGGCCACACATACCTAGTAAGCTCCATAGTTTTTCAAAAGGAATAATGGAGTAGAGGAAATCCATAATATCCACTCCAAATGGGTATCTAACTCTATAAGCCACCAAGTTTCCTCTTAAATCCCTAAAGACCCTAACTCTCTTACTATTCATCAAGGAAAGAAGAGAAAGAAACCAAGGAAAGCAAACAATTACCAAAGAAATTTCTTCACATCCATTCAACATTTGAAACAAAACTTAGAGACAAAATCTAAATTCTAAGCTAGATGAATAAAAAGGATGTCGGTCTTACCTCAAAAGGTAAACATGCAACAATCCTTTGGCACACACATTTCACCAAAGACTTCTCCTCCTTTCCCAAGCTCCCATCCTCTCCAAGTGAAAATCCCAAAAAGGAAAATTATCCAGAAATTCCCCCTCCTCTCCAAAATGGAGGTTTAAGTAAGAAATGTCTAAAACCAACTACCAATGGGAGGGTTCCATGTGTCACCCATCCCTTCTCAATCCACAAGTCTCCATACAAAATGGGATAAATAAATAAATGGAGGATAATCCCTCAAAAGACACAAACCAATTAAAATGTAACTCCAAAACCAAGAAGGCACCCAAAACAAATCCATAAAAATTGATAGGGACAAAAGGGGGAAAATTTTAGAGGGAATAAAAATTTTAGGCCTTGGGAAAATCCCGATACATAGAAAACATCTATGGGGTTTATTTTCACAAAAGAATGACCCCCAATTTTCAAAAAGACTCCTCTAGACTTTAATTTTTTTCCAAATTCAAGATTTTGGGAAAAAGTGTCTCATTAAGAGGGTTGTGGGGCCCACCTATCCCTTGACTAGGTGGTCCAACACTCTTTCAAAAAGGATGAAAAAATAATTAACGCCAAATATAGAAACTAATAACTCCATAAAAGTGACTAAGCATGCAAGAAAAGTAAATTAAAAAACAAGTTAATCAAATGAGGGTAAGAAAACCAAAGGTGGTAAATTAAAATGGATAAAACATAAGCCGGGTTGATGAATTTTAATTTATTCATCCTTGAATAAAGATGAGATGACACGACCCAGAATAAGCGGGAAGATAAATTTTGCCCAATCAACCATTTGTGCCACTTGGAGGTGCAACCACTGAGTCCCACATTCACTAAGTGGTGTTACTGCAAATTCATGTATAGTGAAGGAAAACCTAAAATATGATCGACATAATAAAATATACATATAAATATTGATGAAAATATGACTATAAAATATCAATTAAATAAAATTCAACCACATTTATTCTATGAATGATACATCCAAGTACAATTCAAACATCAATAATATGTAAGTCAAAAATCATGATCATTATTGAGTCTCATTTATAGTAACTGGATATATTAATCTACAACATTACAATATCCTAATCTCAATAGAATTCATCACAATAATGAAGAACAAGAAGTACTGGTAATAATACTATCATTGTGAGTATCACAAAAACCTAACAAGTCAGTTAATTTGTTCCAAATAAAAACAATAAGATATATACATACATTTCATAACTTGGCACATATAAACATAATCCTAATATAGTTTGAATATCCTTAGATTACTCATATCCACCATACTAACTCAAAACTAAGTATTGATTGTATAGGTGGTAAAATGGTAACATGAATCTTGTGCACCTTCATACCAAGGTCAACGTGTCACCAAGGACACAACCAAGTCTCTATGTCGTATATTTAAAAATTCATGATAATATTCTCTTAAGTTTCTCCAACATGATCCAATTATCAACTCAATCGTTAACTAAAGGAATAAGAACTAGATGGGCAATATATCCCCTCCCCTTGAATTAGAATTCCTCCTAGAAGGTGTAGCTATATGAACTCATAGGGTCCTCACGTTGTATCATGTAGTTATAGTCACATCAACATGTCTCCCTAGATAAAAATTGTTCATGTAAAGGTTTTATTTCTTTTCGAGAGAAAATTAGTTAAGGAAAAAATAATTAACTTAAAATAAGTTTATTGATATTATCGCTTAAAACCCCCTGCATTTTCCATGTAAGTGGATATGTAGCATAAATTCCACTTTAAGGAACTAAGGTAAGATGAAAAAGAGAATAATTTTTTATATTTTTAATCCCAAAATGGTTAATAAGTTATCTATATTTAATGTGCATCAACCTACTTGTGAAAACCATTCGAGGTGCCAAAAAGACCACACAATAAGAGGGAAACTTTTTCCATATTTATGGGTGGTTCCATGTACTATTCGCATTTAAATTTAAATTATGGAAAATAGTTCACAAGATTCTCCAAATTGGTTTTAACATTTTAATTGGTCATAAGTTATTCAAAGATGCGAGTTTCACATAATACACAACATACTATATGGGTGATGACTTGATTTGACAATTATTTTTATGTTCACACAAAGAATGTTCCAGATGGGTTGTATGTGTAATAGATATATATCCAATCATAAATTTAGGATTATTTTTGTAGTTTAGTTTTTAGGGTTCATAGCTTGAACCATTTTTCATTCAGTTTAAAATCTTGCTTATGAAAACCAATAAGGAATAGTTTAAGTTGTTTTAGCTTACACGTTTATGGAAGTTTTCTACCATGACAAACCAATTTCTTCATTTTTGTACTGCAATAAGGCTACTATATTTTAATGAAACATCTAATTATTTTATTAAGGCTTCATTAGCTTGATCCTTTACCCCTTAAACATGTATCATATTGAATTATTTTTATTTAGACAACCACGTGACAAATGTAAAGTTTTTATTTTGGTCCAAAGTAACTCATAGTCTTATCTTAAATAAATATAATGACTAAACTATCATACATCAAAGCACGCCACCACTCGTATACTAAAAATAATACTAAATTTGTTTCAAGCACAATGTGAATCATTTGAGGTAGTCAAATGGTCGTAATTATAAACGTTTTATCCCATAAGAAAAAATAAATAAAGAAGAGTAGATTATATGTATTAATAAATTAAAAATAAATAAATTAGTAATGTCACTAGGATAATTATCCAACATGTTTCTTAGGTGTGCATGTAAACAAATTTCCCTTTCTTACTTCTAGAGAGGTTCAAGAGAAAACAACAAAAAAACCCTCCAAATGGAGAGGAAGATTCAAAATTTTCTCCCTATCCTCAACATATGTTTCTCAACTATTTCGATTACCTTAGGTCACCAAAATTCCACCTATTCTAAAAGAAGGCCACTTCCTTAAAGCTAGAGTTATAGGCTCACTTTCCAAAGCCAGTCACAAATTTAAAAAGGTGGAGCTATAAAAAAATACTTCCAAGATGGAGTTAATGAGCTCATCAATGTGAACAACACACAATAGACTCCAAAATGCATTATAATGCAAGAAGAAACACTATCTTCAATGGTTTTCACTCATTCATGATAGCAAGAGTGATTAACACACTTGTTAGTTTTCATTTCTTTTTCTTCTATTGAAACATAAGGTTAGTTTATATCCTTATTAACAAGTTTTATATCTATCAAAGAAATTTCATCTCTCAAAAGTGCACCCTTATTAAGAGATGACAACAGGGGTTCTAAGCTTGCTTTGAATCTCTCACTTTCATAGATCAATGGAAACACCTTAGGTCTTTGGGTATACCTATTATTGAGGTGAGTCTTTGGTATCAAGGCCGGTTCCTTTTGATGTATCATAAACTAATTTTTGGGGTTTTGAGGGTAAAAGATGACTGTAACTGAAATTGAAAAGGGTGATACACAAAATTTATTGAGGGATTTGACTGAGTATATGCACAATAAAATTGAGAATGAATTTTGGATGCACAAACCAATGGTTTTCAGTAGAATATTAAGGAAAAACACTTTATGTATTGAGGGATAAATCACAACAACACAACAAGATAAACATGCACACTAAGATTATGCAGAAAATACCATATTGCAGCAAGGTAAGATTATTAATCAAAGAATTAACATTCACAAGAATTAATAAAGAGATACACACCACTATAAATAATTGGAAAGGAAAAAATCAATTCTCATTCAAGGTAAAACTGGTAGAAAATTGCTTCAACACTCCTATGTCAAAAAATTCCCCCTCTGCTTTGCCAATGCACACAATATATAACAAAATTATTCACCCAACCCATCCTAAAAATAGGCTAAAATTTATACTCGCCCATGCATGGTAATTTTACCCCTTTATCATGAATAAATAAAGGAATAAAAATATATATGTTGTTTATAATGAGGCATTAATAGCCTTATTTACAAAAATAAATTTCAGTCCAGTGTATTTGACTGGTGTATTTTTAATAAAATTAGATGAATAATTTAGCTAATAATAGCTCTTCCTTGTTGTGCAAGTATTCTCCAATTTACATGCAATATTTGTCTTCTTGTGTTTGATGTGACACTTGCAACTTGATCCACTTGTAATGATAATTTTACTGAAATTAAAAATTTTCCCCCTTGGATGTACATGTTGTTGTCAGCATTAAAATTCCCCTCTTTTGGAGTTAGTTTTCAACAATTTTGATTACATTCCTTGGATTATTGACTCGCATCAAGCTGGTATTGTTTGTAATTTTCCAGTTCATGGAGAACAATTTGAAATTTGGGTGTACAATTGGAGTTTCTTCTTCTTCTATTTATTTCTTCCCGTAGTCGGGAATGATAGGCGTATCCTCCTCGTCAATTTTCACCTCAGCATCCACGAGTAGTACGTGGGCATCTCTGATTGGATGCGTTTGGTCATTTTTCAAGTGATAGCAGAGGCCTTCACATGTCCAAATGATGTAACTCCAGGGGCAGGGTCTAAGGGACAGTCCTTAAATAAGCACCAACTTCTTGTGTCCCAGGTTCAAAATGAAGGTAAAATAAGCTAAAATCAGCTAAGTATTGAAGTTTTAGCATGAAATGACACATGCCTCATTGGCACGACTTTAAGGGTCAAAGCCAAGGGTAGTTCTCAAACTTTTTTAGTCCTCCACGTGTCCTAGGTCATAAAAGGACAAAGTTGTTAGTTAAAATTGGCTAAGTATGGGTGGGTCGGTGGAGGTCTCCACGTGCCGCAATGGCACAATTCCAAAAGTGACACAAAAGGGCCAATTTCCAAATGAGCACCAAATCGCCATGTGTCTAGGGTTAATAGAGAGACAGAGTTTGCTTTGAAATTCTAAGCCCGGTGGAAGGAGCCACACATCAGCTTGTACAATTTCAAAAGGCACTTCCAAAGCGAAACTCAAATCAGCGCCATCTCTCCACGTGTCTAGGGGTCAACATGATTCAAATAGGAACAGACCCTGGATTGGATATGTTTGAAGAATCAATGGAAGCCTCCATGTGTCAGCTTGGCACAACTTCAAAGAAAAATCTAGAGGTAGGTTCTAAATGAGCGCTGGCCCGCCACGTGTCTAGGGTCAGATATACGGCCCCACCAAATAGAAGGTAGAAAGTCAAGGCGTCTCAGTAGGCTTGCTCCAATCAATTCCTTCCGAGATGGGTGACCCGATTTAAAGTTGTAAAATAAAATAGAATCTCCCATGTTTTAATCGGCAAAATAATTAAACGGTCATATATTTAAAAATCTGGTTTTTATATCATTATCGTTTTGTTGCAAATAAAGAATTCGCAAGGGCGCGAGTGATTGGAATAAGTTGTAACTATTTCTTGCTTGCTCAAGGAAGTTGTAACTATCTCTAACAATCTATATTATGGGCTTTCAAAGTCATTGTAGGGGGTTGAAATTTTTATTATTCTGGAACTATAATTTCTAATCGGAAGAAATCAATACAAAGTTTTTTCCCCTTTTCTTCTACTTTCTCTTTCTTTTTGGTTCTGATCTATGAATCATCTAATCCTTGCATGCTTGGAAACTTTTTGTTCTAGTTTGTATAATTTCTAGAACTTTGAGTCTTTAAATTGTATCTGATTATAAACGTGGATGGTTCTACTCTATATCTCATTTGCACAATACATATAAGGGTTTTCTCTACCATATCTTTTCCCTAAAAGTATTGTCTTCTTCTTCCTCCCTCCTCTCTTCAAAGTCTTCTATCCTCATGTATTGATAGCTTTCTAGTCTTAAAACACATTTCAGGATATCGGGAAACCACCATTGAATGAAATATTGTGCATTTGTACATAGGTTTTTCCCTTGCTTTCAATAAGGGAACCTCTCCCATTAAAGAGGAGGGACTTACTTGTCCCCTGACTATGGTTTCATCCTAAGTTCTAATATAAAACCCAATAGTTTTTGGTGACTCTACTTGAGGAATTTTTTAAACAAATTTCCTTTCTAAAACAAACACTAATTTGATCATTTCTTTAATCGACGACTCTAAGATATACTCGTGGTAGAAGGTCTCTTGGAATTGAAGATCCCCAATTTCAAATCTTGCATCAATAAGGTTTTCAGCTTCCTCCAACAAGAAGAAGTAGAATAGCTCATTCGACAAGCACACCTCCTATTAAAGACAGAGCTCGGTAGTAGCATTCCTCAAGCCCAACTTAGCCCTAATCTTCATGCCCTAATTCTTGCTAGTGTCTCGGTTCCACTACAAGAAATATTTACAAAGATGGCAGCACCTTGGCCTTGGGGACAAATATTTGGGCCTCTAGCTCTTCTTGAACCATTGCATGAGTTACCTAGGGGTAACATGAAGAATTTTTCCAAATTTAGAAGTGATGGAAAAGTACACCCTAATGAACACATTGCAGCCTTCACCGTTGCATGTGGGGTCTGGGAGTTGAACATGAAGATGTCTTTGATAGGTTTTTTATGGAGACTTCACAAGACAATGGTGTAGATTGGTTTAACCATCTTCCTACTGGGACCATTACTAATTGGGATGCTATGACAACTCAATTTGAGCAGCATTTCAAACCTACTGAAGATGTGTATGCTTTTTTAGCTTAGATTTATCAAATCAATAAGGAGTCACATGAGCAGAGCCTATGAGAGAATTTGAGGCCAAACTCAAAAAGTTGATTAACAAGATTCCATAAGATACTAGACCTGTTGATCAGATTCAAAAGTGTTTCTTCTTGAATGATCCATTGCTGGAAGTGAGCTATGCCACGAGGAGAGAAATGCGAAACTTTGGATGTTTATCGAGAGATTGGTACATTTAGTGTGGAAGATGATTTGATCATGTCTGGAAAGCTAAAAAGGGAGTCTTTCAAATCCAAAGCATCCTCTTCTTCTCCTTCTCCTAGAGGTAATGTAGATCAGTTGGTGTAAAATATTTCTAATGACCTTATTTCCATCAAGAAACAATTGGCTCAACATGCTCCATATCAAGATGTTCCAAGGAAGAATTTTCATCTTAATTACCACCTGCCTTCTCCTCAGACTAAACTTGCCATTGAAGTTCGTCCCCTTAAGGTGCCTATCAATGCTACTTGTGAGGTTCTTGAGCCTAATGATGAGGAAGAAAATGGACTCTATGATGAAAAGAATAGGAATCTAATGAAGATTTGGAGGAGCCTGGTGATTCTTGGGTTCATTTGCTCACCACTGAAGGTGTAGATGATGAAGATGACTATGATGATGTAGTGGCTGAGATGAACAGTGAGTCATATGTTGTTATGACCTAGGAGCAGACCAAAAAAAAGGAAAAAGTTGTGCAACCTACTAAAATATCCAAGGAGTACCCCATTACCATCCTGGTGGTTCCAAAAAGAGGAGCTCCTATTCCTACTACTTCCACTCAAAAGGTAAGCTTTGCTAGTCCTTCTTCCTCTACTTCTGCTTCTAAGAGTTCTTGTCCAATAAATTATAAATCTTATAGATCAAAATCCCCTCCTACTCGAGTAGTGATTCCACATCTGGATCTTTTGATATTATAGACCATCTTAAGAAGACCAAGATTCAGATTTCGAGGCCAGAATTCTATCAAACCCATCCTAAAGCCTTTGCCAAAATGGTTAACTTTGTAAATTCCAAATCTAGAACCCCAACCCATTCTTCCAAAGGCATTTTACCCACTCCCTCTTCCTCACCTCAATCAAGCCTTGTGGCTACAGTCACATCCCCTAATGAGAAGATTGAACCATTCTATGTGACCCTTCTCATAGCTAGTCATAAACTTCATAAGCGTGTTTATAGATTCAGGAGCATCAAATAATGTAATGTCTAAAAAATTGTCCCATGCTTTGGGTCTAAACCTTACCCACACTTATGGCTCTTGATATCCCATGGAGAGTAAGAAAGTACCTTTGGTTAGCAGAATTAAAGATGCACAAGTAGATTTTCCTACTTTTCCAGAGAAAAGGATCTTAGCCACATTTTTGGTAGCTGATTAGAAATTTATGCAAGGAGATACGGGAATACAAATGGATTGGTCACATTCCTTAATCCATGTCAATGGGAAGATTAAGAAGATGTTGCTTGAGAAACAAGTAGAGTATATTGTGCAAAAGACAGATAATCCTAAAGCAAAAATACTATATGAATACATTAGGCATGGGAGCTACATGATCATGTCACAAGAGGAGAAAAGTCTGCCAAAGGGAGTGTTGCTTGACCCTAATGGTGTGTGGACTTTAGAGTTTTATAGGAGCTATTCTTCAGTTGGTTACGGTGCTAGTGTAGTGCTCATTTCTCTGAGGGTAAGGTTAATCCTTTCTCCTTCAACTTTCAGTTTGAAAATACCAATAATAGTGATGATTATAAGGCCCTCATTATTGGGTTGAGCATGGTGAAGGAAGCGGGAGTGAAGAACCTTCTTGCTCATGGAGATGCAGAGCTAATTGTAAAATAAGTTAGAGACCTTTATTAGGTAAAGAATAGAAGGTTGAAACACTATAGGAATATGGTCTGGGATTCCATCGAATTCCTTGATGCTTTTTCCATTGAAGTTGTGCCAAGGGAAAGGAACACTAGGGCTGACTCTCTAGCTATTTCGGGGTCCTTGTTAATTCCTCATCCTAATTTTCCTCAAGAAAAATTCACCATTGAGATGATCCATAGACCCAGTGTGCCTGACAATGTAAATAATTGGCAAGTTTTTAATGATGACCAGCATTTGATTTCTTTCTTGGAGCTCAGAGACAACTTTGATCAGCTTTGTACTTTGAAGGAAGTGACAATCTACCTAGAGAGTGTGTGTCATCAAATGAAGAGGGCATCAAAGAAGAGATGGATCAAGATGGATGCATCAAACTAAAAGGCAACAAAATCCCTAAAGGGCTGGTGAGTTTAGAGGATATTTTTGATAAACATGATAGATATATGAAGTCTAAAGTTTCCCAAGGAGCCCGACAATCTGCTGATTGAGAAAGTGAATATTGGGAGTCTTGATGATCCTAAAATTGTCAATATTGGAAAATGTTTCACTTAGGAAGAAAAAAAGAAGGTGGTGAATTTTTGAAGAGGTATGTTTATGTTTTGGCTTACTCTTATGATGATCTTAAATCTTTTCAACCAAAATAAATGCAACATTTCCTTCCTCTTAAGCACTCGGGATCAAACCTTTCAAAAAGAATCAAAGGTAATATAATCCAAAGATAGCTGATATAATTTTCCAAGAAATACAAAAGCTTCAAGGCTAGGATCATCTTCCCCATCCACCATTCAACATGGATTGCTAATACGAGTTCATGTTAGGAAGAAGATTGGTGAGATACGAATGCATGTCGACTTCATACATCTAAATCGGGTTCTTTGAAGAATAATAACCCTCTCCCCATGATGGACCAAGTTTTACAAGCGGTTATAAGCTCATAGATTCTATCTATGTTGGATGTCTTCTCAGTACAATCAAGTAGAGGTGAATACTGTTGATCAACACAAGACTACCTTTACTACTCCTTGGGGCACCTTTGCATACAAAAGGATGCCATTTGGTCTCATCAATGCTGGTGCTACTTTCCAGAGGGCCATGGACTTGGATTTTGGCATTTTGAAAGGGAAATGCATTGTTGTGTATTTGGATGACTTGACAGTGTTTTCTAAAGCAAGAAAAGATCACATCCAACACCTTGAAACAATATTGCAGAAGTGTAGAGAGCATGGGATTTCTTTAAATCCTAAGAATTATGTGTTTTTATCATAAAAGGAAAGTTGTTGAGACACGTTATTTCAAAGGAAGGGATTAAGATTGATCCTAAAGAGTTCGGGACATCCAGAAAATTCTTCTCCCATCAAGTAAGAAAGGTGTGCATTCTTTCTTTGGTAAGATCAATTTCTAAGGAGATTCATCCCTGAATTTGCAGAACTTAATATGAGCATTGGTCACATGATGCAAGGGAAGAAAACTTTTTTTTTTTGGTCCTCTAAAGGGAAGAAATCATTTGAAGACATTAAAAAGGCTATTGCAAATACTCCAACCTTGGCGTGCCCAGACTTTAACAGAGATATTTCATTTTCTATTTTTATGCCACTTAAAATATTTTAGCTGTTGTGTTAGCCTAGAAGAATGCTAAAGATCACAAGCTCCCAATTGCATTTATGATTTATGTCTTGAAAACTCATGAGCTGAAGTACACCATGATGGAGAAACATACTTTTGCAGTTGTCAAAGCTATCAAGTAGTTTAGGTTTTACATTCTTAATTCTCATTATGTGGTGTAGGTTAGTGATACAATAATCAAATCCATTCTTACTCAGTAAGAATTTAGAACCAAGAGAGGTAATTGGGTTACAAAGGTGCAAGAGTATGATCTTGATATCAAGCCAACAAAGCTAGTTTGGGGTAAGGGCCTGTGTGAACTCATTGTTGAGGGAGATTCCAAGGAGTTATCTAAAGATGAGGTTGATGCCCCTATTGTTTTGTTCCTTAGCTCGACAGATGTATGGTATGCTGACATTTCTCACTTTCTGACCTATGGAGAATGTCCATCTCACTTAAGTTTCAAAGAAAAGAGAGCCATCAGGCCGAGGTCTTCATAATCTGTCTTTATGGAAAAATGATTTGTTCAAACAAGGCATAGATGGAAGGTCGTTTATGTGTGTAGACAAGGAATAAAAAAGAAGTTGTTCTCTACTTTTCATGACCATGCTTGTGGAGGTCATTTCTCCTCGATGTAACAGACTCATAAAATACTTTGTGCTAGTTATTATTTTCCCAATCTATTCAAAGATGCATCAAAATGGGTTGGTAAATGTGAAGCATGTCAAACATTTGTTGGAAGACCTAATTTAGTTGTTTTTCCTCTCAAACCTATACTTGATTGAAGATCCATTTCAACAATGGGGTTTAGACTTCATTGGAACACTCATCCGTCTTACGGTGTTGTACATACTCATGTGTTGGCTGTCATAGATTGCTTCACCAAGTGGGTGGAAACCATCCCGATCAAGAGTACTATCTCTAAGGTATTTTGGAACTTCATTAAGGAAAATGTATTGATTAGCTTTGGGATCCCAAACAAGATTGTGATGGAAAATTCTTCTAAATTTTATTATGCTAAGATGATGGACTTATGCTATAGATATGATGTCTCCCATGCTCACTCTTTAGATTACTACCCCCGAGGAATGGATAGGAAGAATGGAAAAGAAGAATCAGTAACTATACTTAGGAAGCTTGTAAATTATTCTCATAGGAATTAGCGTAAGAGGATATATGATGCACTTTGGGATGATAGAATTACACCTAAGAGAGAAATTGGAATGTCCCCTTTCCAAGTGGTGTATGGTGTAAATCAACTACCGTCACCATGGAATTTCTAGCCTTGCATCGATGAAAACCATTGAATATTCAAGTTTCGTAGCTCTTTGGATAAGAGAATTTTATACCTTCAGAAGCTTGATGAAGACAGATTGCAAGTGGTGGATAGGATAGCAGCTCATCAGTTGAAAGTGAAGGCTTTGTTTGACAAGAAATCCAAACCTAGAGTCTTCCAAGTGGGAGAAATTTTGTTTCTTTGGGACAAAAGACATGAGCCATGAGGAAGCCATGGTAAGTTTGATTCTCTTTGGCTTGGTCCTTTTAGAATTAGACATTTTGTTGGAGAAAACTCTTTTTATCTAGATTACATGGATGGTTCTCCTCTCCCACTTCCTTATAGTGGGTAGTATCTTAAGTTGTTCAAGTCCTAGGTGACTAGGAAGTCCTTTTGTATATTCTGTACAGTGTTTTGGCTTCGGCCATTCTTTCATGTTTTGTTTTGGGTCTTTCCCAGTTTTGGCTTGTTTTCTTTCCTGTTCCTTGTTGTGTGTGTTGCCTTGTATTGGTTTTTCTTTTGAATCCTTTTCCCAATGGATAAGGCACTGGTCCTCTTTCCCCAGAGTTATATATAGTTCTTGATATTGCCTTGTGTCTTCGTTCCAAGCCAAGTCATCCCCAGAAAGAGCCATCTGTTGTTGGCCCCAAAATTCCCCTCTTTTGGAGTCAGTTTTGAAAATTTTGAGTCTATTCCTTGGAGTATTGAATCACGTTGGGCCTAGTATTATTTATAATTTTCCATTTCATGGAGAATTTTTTTAATTTGGTCATATAATTAGAGTTTCTTCTTCTTCCCGTAGTCGAGAATGACATGCGTATCCTCCTTGTTAATTTTCTCCTCAACATCCATGAGTAGTACGTGGGCATCTACAATTGGATGTGTTTGGTCATTTTTCAAGTGACAGTGGAGGCCTTCACATGTCTAAATGGTGTAACTCTAGGGGTAGGGTCCAAGGGACAGTTCTTAAATAAGCACCACTCACCATGTGTTCCGGGTTCAAAATGAAGGTAAAATAAGCTAAAATCAGCTAACTATTTAAGTTTTAGTGGACGGTGATACATGCCTCATCGATGCGGCGTCAAGGGTCAAATTCGGGGTAGTTCTCAAACTTGTGTTAGTCCTCCATGTGTCCCAGGTCTAAAAGGGACAGAGTCAATAGTTAAAATTGGCTAAGTATGGGTGGGTTGATGGAGGTCTCCACGTGCCGCAACAGTGTAATTAAAAGTGACACAAAAGGGAAAATTTCCAAAGCGGTGCGGATCACCACTTGTCCAGAGTCAATAGAGAGAAAGAGTTTACCGTTCAAAAGTATAAGCTTTGTTAGAAGGAGCCACACGTATACTTGGCACAATTTAAGAAGGCGCTTGCAAATTGGAAAATCAAATCATCGCCAACTCTCCATGTGTCTATGGGTCAACATGAGTCAAAAAGAAACAAACCATGGATCAACTAATTTTTAAGAATAAGCAAAACACTTTGCATGTGTCAACACTCGTGGTGCAACTTCAAAGATAAAATCTAGAGGTAGGTTTTAAATGAGCGTCGAGGCCACCTCGTGTCCGTTTTAAATATATGGCCCCGAAGCAAACGAAGGTAGATAGTCAAGGTTTCTACAGGCCCGTTCTAATCAATTCCTTCCACGTGGACGACCCAGATTTAAATTTGTAAAAGAAAATCAAATGGCCCATGTTTTAACTGGAAAAATAATGAAACGGTCATATATTTAAAATTTTGGTTTTTCCACCATCAACATTTCTTTGCAAATTAGGAATTCACAACAACTCGAGTGATTGGAATAAGTTTTAACTATTTATTGCTTACTAGGAATTTTTAATCATCTCGGCATGCTATATTATGGGCTTTCAAAGTTATTGTAGGGGTTGGAATTTTTATTATTCTGAAGGCTGTAATTTGAATTGGAAGAAATCATTACAAAGGTTTTTCTCTTTTCTTACTGCTTTCTCTTTCTTTCTTGTTCGATATATGAATCATCTCGATCCTTGCATGCTTGGAAACGTTGTGTTCTAGTTTGTACAATTTCAAGAAATTTGGGTCTACAAATTGTGTCATTATAAATGTACATGGTTCTATTCTCGTATCTCATTTGCACAATACATATAAGGGTTTTCTCTTCCATCTCTTTTCCCTCAAAGTATTGTCTTCTTCTACCTCCTCCCTCTCTAAAAAGTCTTCTATCCTCGTGTATTGATAACTTTCAAGGCTTAAAACACATTTCATGATATTAGGAAACCACCATTGAATGAAAAGACCGTACATTTGTACATAGGTTTTGCCCTCGCTTTCAATAAAGGAACCTCTCTTATTAAAGAGGAGGGATTTTCTTTTTCTCTAACTATGGTTTAATATTAAGTGCTAATCGAAACGCAACACATAAAAATTAATACCCCTGTAAGCATAAATAGGGATTTTTCTTAAAAACTTGGAAAAACATTCACCCAATGCATGACGACCAATTGCAAGCATGTGTAGAATAATAATACCCTTATTCTCGTGAAAAATAAGGTAATTAGCATGTCAAAAGGTATTCTTGATCTTATATGTTGACATCTGTTTGTCTTTATGTGCATGATAAAATTACCATCTCTATCTTGAGTGAACTGATGTAACACTTTTCAATGGATATTCCTTTTCTTTATCTCTTGAGCATGAGATAGTTAGCAAGATTAACTTATCTTCTAGGGATTTAATGTTATCATGAGATTTAAAATATTCCCTAACCATCTATTACTTGGACACCTTCATGTGAATTGATCATCATATTATTAATTGGTCCCCTTTTGATTAGACCCATTAGATATAGTTTGATCGGTCACCTTTGAGTAATCATCGGCATAAGGTAAGGTTTACCCTTTTTGATAATCATTCATGCATATACCCTTTGGGGATCCTTTTTCATCAATCGTAAATATTATTTTTTGGTATTTTATTTTCGTTGCACTATGGTTTTGGACCTTTTATATGTCGATAAAACTATGCTTTTCAGATAATTGGACTAGGGCCATCTCACGATGATTTACCCCTTTTGCATTTAGCGGTGGCATTTTAGACAACCCGTATTTAACCTTAATTGGAATAGGAGAGCAAGACTTCGAATGTGATCATTTATTACTTGTATCATTTGATATCTGTCGTTCATCCTCGAATATATGGTTAGGTTTTAAACCCTATAGTAAATAAGGTTGGTGATCCTTAGGCCATTGATCTTATACATTCAATTGTAGATCGTTGATCTTCTGATGATAATATATGTGAACCTACGTTGGATTTTGCAAAGTTTTTCTAACATTGATCATCAGTCATCTTTGAAACAAAATGTCGATGCATTACTTGATAGCTAAATTAGGTTGGTGATCTTGATCGATGGAACATGTAAACTCACAATATTTATTGTTGAACCATTAACTCAGGTTCAATTATGTTTCATGCAAGTTCAGTTGTTGAGTTAAAGCAATTCATTGTCAGTAATTTGATTCATTCACATTTTTTTCTGTGAGAAGCACTAGAAAAATATTACTTGTTATTGATGATCATCGGGAGCCTCTCTGAACCTGTGAATACTTCCATGATTTGTCATTATTACTCTTGTTCGATCTCTAAAAGCTATAAGACCACCATTTGATCATTTGAGTTTTGACTTAGTTGAGATTGGTGAAGGTTTTTGTCTTCTTTTGTGAACTGTTACTTCTATTTGACTCTAAAGTTTGGTTTTGTGGTTATGTGCCATTTTTTGAACATGGGTCTATTTGATTACCTACTCACCATGGAAGGTGCTTGAACATTTGAAAAAAAAATTATGTGTCTTGGTTTTTCTTACAAAAATCTTTGTGGGGCTATATTGCTCGTCTTTTCTATCGTTTGAGCTCATCATTATTCGGACTAGATTTCCTTATACATGTTCTTTGACATGTTAAGGTTGAAGATATTCTATAGTTAACCATTTTCAAAGGTATGTTTGAGATTTTTCATGGTTTTGGAATTTCTTGCTTCATATATCCACCGGAAACAGTGTTTTGGGATATTTTCCTTCCCCCAAATATGGTTTCTTCTTCTGATTCAATCTCTCGATTCTTGTATGGACAGCTACCATATATTATAGCAATATTTTTGTATTATTTGAGTGGTCCTATCTCAAAACCCTAATACTTCAGTTTCATTTTCTTGATCTTCCCGTTGTTGTAGCTTTCCTTCATCAAAATCACATATCTGAATACTTAAAGGTGGGTATTTGTGTATGCCTAGCATTTTTTTCTGATCTAGGTATTTGGAGTTGTTCACTAAAATGTGGGATCTATATTTTTATTCTTTTTTATTTTACTTTCTTAGTAGTTGTTACACTCTGCATTTTGAGATTTAGACTTTGTAATTTTGAAACAAGATGATTTTCTAGTTATTTGGAGACTGTAGAAACTTTCTAGATATTTTTGTTGAGGTTATGCTTCATTTTTGAGTTTTGGGTATTCATCTTTTCCCTTAGAAACTTATGATTTGAAGCTTTATTATCATGGTTTTTAATGTTGTGGTATACATAGATTATACTATGAAAAGGCATGCAGAATTTGTACTTGGAGCTTCTTATTTTTGAGCTGATTCCCTTTATTATTAGTGTATTTTTTAGTTACTTTACCCATGAGGTTTGCCGCCATTTTGGATTTGGAATGAGAAAAAAGTAGTAAGCAGCAACTTTATCTCTTTTCTATCCATCATTCACATCTAAGTTGATTCTTTGTTTTAGCCTATCCTGGCTATTACTACATGTATTGATACTAGAAACCTTATCCGCCATGAGATGGAGTTTTGAGTTTTTGTATCATTCAATGGTTTATCATTTCTCGTTGTTCTTGTTCCTCAAAACAATAACGTCACAAATGAACCTCATATCTATTTTTTCTACTTCATTGAATGATTCCCATTGATCGCTTTTGCGTATACTTGGAAATAATATACATCATTTCCAGGCTCTTTGATGCAAATTTGATACCCACCACTAGTAACTCCTCTTGCATGGCTTGACCTCTATGCACTATCTGATTGCTCAATTTGAAAGGTATCTTCTTAATTTGATCTCCTTTCTATTGCAACTTTGAAAATGGTGTCAAGCTATTATGAGATGTGCATGTGTAAATTTGTAGTAATGATAGAGTTCAAATTTAAATTTGAGAGTTGTCAATCTTGAATATATGGCTCATGACTGTAAATTTAACTTCTTCACAAATGGATTTACATCATGTAAGTTGATCTTGAAGTTTACTTCAAATCTATCTGTATGTAGCCCATTTTTATAGAAACGTTAAAGGCTTCACAAGCCAATGTTTGATTACTACATGCTCTAAGCTGACCTATAATGATTGATGATGTTTTCTATTCAAGATGATGCACATTTGATTTCTTCATTGTTGAATTTTCTTCATTATTTCATTATACCTTTGAAGGTTGTGTGATTGTATAATGCAACTGTCCAAAGGTTATTTTCATGTAATCATTGAAACATCATTATGAATTCAACACAAATTATTCCTTGGAAGTGAAACTATGATATGATATTTGAAAATGAAGATCTGTACTTTAAATTTTGTATTAATCTTTACATTTTGTTTGTAATATTATTTAGGAACTCTAAATCATTTTTCATTTCCTTGTTCGAAAAAACACTTGCTCTCTTGGATAGATGTAAACACGTGCAAGAATGACACTTATGATACTTCGTAGATTTATCTTTGTATAATAACCATCATATATCTTTTTGATGCATGATGCTTTACTATCTTACTATTTTATTTAGTGGCATCCAACAAGTTTTTAATATTCCATTAATTTCAAATAATTCTCTTCAAAACAATAAGACTTGGAATTCTAAAAACTATATTTTATTTGAAAAACTTGGGCACATTGTGCTCTTTTCATCACATGGGTTGGGTTGAAATGTTCATTAAATGTAATTTTTTTCTTATAAACTATTGGATCTAACTTTTAATCCAATTTCATAAATATTATATAGTCATTATTTTCAAAGTTTGTGTGAATTTGAAACAGAGATAGAAATAGTTGAAAGTATTAAGCAACAGAATATAATGATCTGCATGGTTATTTGCATTTTATTTTGAGGTTCTGAGAGACTTTCATGTATTTAGAGTAGAGATTGATTTGGATGATACTTTGTGGCCCTCAATGGATTTTTCACTATGCTTGGCCATGACTTGATTAAGAAAAGAGAATGTATCACTGTAAAAATTGTACTTTGCATATAATTTATTGAATGTGGTTAACTATTTTAGTATGAGACTTTACACTTTGTTTCTAAACCAACTACCGTGAAGATGTTGTATCAAAACTTTGTATCCTGTCATTCTTCCTTTGAGATTTATAATATGGAATAGTTTGAGAGAATTAATGAATGTTTCATTTATATTCAACTCTATTTGATGAAGAATTCTGCATTACTTTTCCTTTTATGTTCACTGTGAATGTATGAGAAAATATAATTCAGCTAAATTTCCATCCCCGATCCCCTTGACATGATTGTAATTTATGTACCTAAATTTTGTAAGATGAACTTCTACTTTATCTTGATGATTATTTATTTGTACTCAATGTGATCTATGATTCTTTATCATTAAGTGCAATCTATATTTGATCATATAAAATTTTAAAACATGTATTGATCTTTTCTCTAGAAACTTTGTACCTACACACTTATAAAACTAGTAATAAAATAATTAGGCTTTTTGCCTCTCTTATGTTCCAGTCTTTTTGTTTTCTTCTTCTTCTTTTGTAATGATTCTACGAATCAGATGTGGTGCTCTAGAATAATGATTTATAAATTCTATATCCATCTCTCGATGTAACCTTTACTTTTGATTTTCAGAAATCCATTTGCATCCAGTTACACAATACATGAGAACATATCAAATCCTGAGATCTCGTGATGTCATTTTTACTATTATTTTTCAAGTACACTTGTAGTTGCTTTCGCAACATACATGAAAGATGGAGCTGGAATGGAAACAAGAAGACTAGAAGAAAACCCAAGGTAATGATGGGTTTCCTCTATACTCTTTTACTTTTAACTTTATGCACATGTAATTCTTTCTTCAGTAGTTATGAGTTACATCCCACGGCTTGTGTGGGAAACATTGAATTTCTTCATGAATAAATAACATTAATTTCTATAACTAAGTTGTATACTTCTTTTTGCATTCAAATTTTATGATGGATATTGATTTTATAATGAAATAAACAACTCAATCACATAATTAAATGTATTTAACATGAAGAAATAATGATTTTTGAGGTACATGTAACTTAATAATGAACTCTCTTTCATGTAAATTGTAACTTTGTTTGTTGTTCTGAATTTAACATTTCACCTAAACTATGATTCCCACCTTCATCAAGGCAATACATTAGTCCTTCGGGGATTTTGTGTTTCCTTTTTGAAGACGAACATGGAATGAAAATCTATGTGAGGTGTTACATTTTGTAACAACACATGTAGTTGCATATTATATGTATTTAATCAATTGCAGCAACTAAAACCACTATATAAGTGTAATACATCCCCCTAGTTAAGTCCATTTCATAAATGCCCTTAATCATTAACAAAGTTTTAAGTTGTACATTTTGCACTGGATGCAAAATTTATCAACATTTCTAGCGATCATATGGGGAAAGATTCCTTATAGCTTATAAACCAGTTCCTTTCTCTTGTCCATTAGGCATGGAGTCGAAGCATGTAACCAAAATCTTCCTTTTCTGAAAAAAAAACTAAAGATGGGAAAGGATCTAGTAAACTAGATCACATGCACGAGTGCACTTATTAAATTGAAAAACATTGCAATGTGCATGAACGCACTTATTGAAAGGTAAATCCTACTCTAACCAAACACTGTAGGATTTTCAATAATAATGTTTAAGAAATATACCATTCACAGGAATGGGAAGTTCCTCTCCATTCAACCTTGAAAGATGAAATGAATTGTGTTCTTTGCAAGATGAAATCATATAGGGACCACTCTAGATTCTATCAAACTTCATGTGGTTTCTTTATTTTCACAATCAAAATCACATTTTAGCACAATGTTTCCTTTATTGAAGACTCTAAACTTAGCCTTCTTATCAAACTTTTCTTGATCTATCTTTGGTTTTGTTCCATATTCGGAAGAGCTTGATCTCTTATCTCTTACAACTCCATCAATTCTACATAATGAACTTGCAATGTTTCATTCTCAAGTAGTTCCATCGATGCACTTTGAATCCAATGTTGGAAACTTAATTGATATAGGCATTCTTTCCTCTCGTCATGAAATAAGTTTATATGGAGAATTACCAACTGTTATTTTAGGAGTCACTCTCTCAGCCCAAAGTGTTGAATTTAACATTAGATGCCAAGCTCTTTGGTTTCTCTTGAGTATTCTTCTAATGATTGTAAAATAATTTTGTTAGTACTTTCAACTAATCCATAACCTTATGGGTAATAATTACATGAAGTACATAAATAAATTCCATGCTTGACATGCCCAATCGAGTTACCTTTGCACCAAGAAATAGTAAGGCATTATCTTAAATGATTGTTGCTTTGGAACACCAAATCTACAAACTATCCCTTCATAAAATGATAAGATTGAAGTCTCATTAGCTTCTCTCAAAGCTACTACTTCATTCATACATGTAAAGTAATCCATAAAGTCAATATCCACTTATTTCCTTGAGAAAAGATGGATTTATCATGCCAATGAAGTCAAGACCCCATTGCATGAATGGTTGATCCATTGAAATAGGCTACAGAGGCAACAAAGCTAAAATTTCTTTTCCAACAAAGAAAACACACTTCTTACACTTTCTAATTCATTTGAAGTAGTCCTTAAATATGTTGTTCCAAAGACAGTGACCAACTTTCATAATTTTAAGGCTGTAGTACGTGCTTTGAAAATTGGCCTCCTATGAGTCCTTCATGAAATTCGGATAATAGTTGTTAAATTCTATCATAATCAATACATCAAAGCAAAATTCCATTTATATCCATAACACACCATCAATGAAAACATAAGGTACAAATTTGAACCTAAAATATCTTCATTTATTCTTGTTCATACCTTTGAATAAGTACCGTGCTGCAAGTAATCAACCAAATAAGTCATCCATCTCAATTCTGAACTTCTTGATTGATTTATGGTTTCTGATTTTAAGTTTGTACTAAGATTTATGACTGCTGATACATGATTTCAGCATGATATTACAATTTTCTGATTCTGCAACTTGTTTTTCCATATCAAAATTATATGTTACACAATCCTTTTCCTCGAACTATTTTTGCAACATGGATATAACCATCATACTACATAACCTTTTTAATCAAGTCTACTCTCTTTAGTTATTTGTTCAACAAGAACACTTTAACACCTAGATGAGAGACTAAGACATATATCTTATTATTGGAAAGCATGTACTTGAAGTTATTTAATCTTCTAACTATAGAAAGTAATTTTCTTTCAAGAAAATTGTACCTTGTATCATAGTCATGCAAAGTCTACCCAAATAAAGCAATTGGCTACTTCAGTATTCTCATCATTAACCTAAGTTAATATGGCTGAAACGGTCTCAACTTCTGCAAGGGAATACATTGTAAAATCCTTTTCAAAATTAGGATTTTCTAGAGTAGGATCTTGTGAAATAGTTTTCTTAATAGCTTCAAACCAATTTCTTCTTTCTTTGGTCCAAGAAAAAGTTTTATCTTTCTTTAACATGAATGTTAATAGCTTGACTAGTGTTGTAAAATCTAGAACAAATCATATAACAAAGTTAATATTTCCAAGAAAACTTTGTAGTGCTTTCTTATGATGAGGCAAGGATAGCTATGAAATAACTTCAACTCTTAAGGGTTAATAGCTAAACCTTGTCTGGAAACAATATGACCAAGTAATTTACCTTGATGGACTAAAAATATAGACTTTTTGGGATTCAATGATATTCCAAACTATCTGAAAAGATGAAAAGTATACCTTAAATACATAATATGATCATAAGAATTCTTTGAAAATATGGTGATATCATCTAAATAAACCAAGTATGCATTTATTTAAAATACTATGAAAATCCATGTCCATTACATGTTGAAATGTTGCACCAACATTGGAAAGTCCAAAAGGCATTCTTTTGTAAGCATAAGTACCCCACTTTGTAGTGAAAGTTATGTTTTATATGTCTTCTTCACATATAAACATATTATTATATACGCTATAACCATCCAAAAGGGACAACTTATCTGAACTTGATACTTTTCTTAAAATGTAATCCATATTAGGTAGCGGATAATGATATTTTAATCAAGCTTTATTAAGATCTCTAAAATCCACACATAGTCGATTTCTCCATTCTTTTTATGAAAACGTACAAAGATTAGCTACCCTAACTTAAATGTTTAACTAGAAAGATAATACTTGATTTAATCATCTTGGATAACTCTTTTCTCATCAATGGTTCAATCTTTAGATTTACAGGCCTTTGTTTCTACCTAATTGGCTTGGAATTTGGTTGTAACTCTATTGTATGTTGAGCTAAAATGGGATCAAAACCTCTCAGATCTTGGTATTTCCAAGCAAAAACATCTTTGAATTCTTTACATAAATTGATAAATGACTATTTTTCAGTTGAGGAACATACCTTTCCGATAAATAATTTATTTTCATCATCCACCAAGATCTCTTCATAGTTATCTGCGTGAGTTGAAATCTTGCCTTTATCCTTTCTTAACTGATCATCAAAATTGAAAATATCTTCTAGTGTTGCTAGTACTTGGGATACCTTTTTGTCTTTAATTGAACAATTTTGTCACCAAAGAAATCTTACAATTGTTCTTCATTTACTAAATAAAATTCAGCTTCTTCTTCTACAAAAATTCATAGATTTACTCATCATCTTTGAAAAATTTCCAATTTTCCTTTTTATCAAGCATTGAAGGTTTGATAATTAGCTTTATATTGGATTGTACTTTTTATATATGTTCTAACACATCAAATCTAGCACCAATGCTGCAATTTTGTCTGCATGTTCTGTTTTCATCTCTTGGAATGCAGTTGCATGTTAATTGCATTAAAATTTTCCATTAAGTCCAAAACTCTATGTTTGTAATATTTTAGTAATGAATTCTTACACACATTAAATTTTTTCACTTCATTAATCACTAACTCTAAATCACCAAAAACTCACAACATGTTGATAACTATTTTTCTGGCCCATTGTAAGCAATGAATTAATGCTTCGTATTCATCTATGTTACAAGTAAATTAAAATTATAGACTTAGAGCTGAAAAATATCTTTGATCTGTAGGGGAAGTGAGCATCAAACCTACAACATGTCCTTTCTTTTTCTTGTCTCCATCGAAATGAAGCATCCATAACCCTTGTGTTGTTTTTATTTTGGACAGCAAGGGAATTGGTGCATTTTCTTCGTGCAAGTGGTAAAAACCAAACAAATATTCCTCTTCTTCTTTGAAAGGATCATAAGCATGTTATTCTTTAGTTTTTTCATCCATAAAAAGATTAGAAACACCATCTAATGCAAAAACATGTGTTGTAACATCAAAATTAGATTGATCTAAAGTTGCATAATTTGATGCAAAGATTTAAAGCATGAGGCTCAATATGAAATCTAGCCGACGCTCTAAATTTACTCAGTAACTTTAGTTTCATCTCTTGTAGTAAAGAACAATAGTGACCAATCTAAACGAAGATAACTTCCTATCTTTTCTGTAAAATATCTTGATAAGCATAAGGCAAAGTAGGTAGGTAAATCTACAACAGTAACATCTTGTAAGATAGTAACATTTGGGAAAGCATGTAAAGTTACCTCTAAATTTATGATGATTCCAACTATGTTAGTTGTTGTTTTGTGTAGCTACAACACATTTTATCTGTCGGTTCATTTTGTAGGCCTAAATTTTTTGAATTGCTTGATGGATTACTCATTATTTGCACCACTTTATCAACCATGTAGTTATGAACTAAATGATCTCAAACTATCGAGATAGATAAAAGGGTGGTGGTTTCTTGATATAATGAGAATTTAAATTTTTTTGAACCATCCACTTAACCTCCTTCATATGATCATACTCCACTTATTCAAAGAACCATATCTACTTTATGAGCTTCCTTTTTTGTTGGTTTCGAAGAAATCTATAACTTAGCAAGATTATGAAAAATAAATCTTGTTTTCATGGAATACTTAGAGCATCCCATAATGAAATATTGATATTATGCTTTTTCATTACCTAAACAATAATAAAATAAGTGAAGGTTTTTCAAACAAATTCTATGGTTTGAGTATTAGCTTTAGCGAAACTCAAATCTGCTTGAACAAATTTTGAAATTTAAGGTATGAATAGTCTTATGGGATAAGAATACAATTATTTTTTATACTATTTTTGAGTTGAATTGCTTGTTGTTTATGAAAGATCAATAGATTTGTTTGCTATTTTTGACTTTGTACTTGTTGTCTTATTAGTGACTCTAGGTAAAAAGGTCTGCATTTTGTTTTTTTCTTTATCATGAGCCCTTTCTTTAGACCTAGTTATGATTCCAATAAAATCTTCCTCTCCAAAGCTAACTAGATTCATGAGCTTCTTTCTTCCCACCTTCCATTAGAGGTATAAATAATGCTTCACACTAATGTTTTACAACAAAGCGTATATTCATGAATGCATTTAAACAATTGGCAACTAAAGGAGGTTGATTACAATGTTGACACCATTATTCTAAAACCATACTAACTAGAACAAGAGTGCTAGATGAACTAGGAGCCTTTGGATCAAATTGCCTTATGCGATATGGTTTTCTATTGTTCGATTTTGTTAGTAAGGCTACTTATTCTGCTGATTTTGATAACTTTCTTTGGTAAGAATCTTGATAAGGCTTGCTAGGCTGAGCTAATTTGTTCTCAATTGACGTTAACTTATTTCCCATAGTCTACAAAGCCTTAAATCATATGCTGGAGCTAAAACAACAAGATCTCTAATAGTAATAGGTTGTGGAATAAGTGACAAATATGCTTTATAAGAGGTATTGATGGTCTTTGGGCTAACTTTCCATCTTAAATAAGACTATTTTCAGCTTAAATGGCAATATCATAAGCTCTAGGAGATTCTCTCCTCCCATAGACTGGATCATAGTTGAAATATCACTGTTTAAAGATCGACATAATATAGAAATACATGATCAACTTGAGGCTTAACACTTGCTAGAATTCTTTCCCAAGTTCTAGATAAATTGATGTCAAAACTAGCCATAAACTCAAGAGGGGCTCTTTTTATTGTAGACAATTGTTCTGTGAGAGATAAATGATTAGAATGGTCTTGAAATTACTTAAGTAATTTGTCTCAACTCATCCCAAGTTGTTATACTCCCTATTTCTATGGTTCTGCATATTGTAAATCTTGTCATTTAAATGATGCAGCTAAAAGTCTTAAGGCTACATCTTCATGAGTTATATTACGGAAAACACTAAGGGTTGAAATATCTTTAATGTGCTCTGTAGGGGTAATCTAATTTTCACCAGTGAATGAAGGTAAAAAAATTTAGGGCAAGAACAGGTATATCATGATAAACTTGAATTACTAAAGGATTTCATTGATAAAGGTCACAAAATTTCTAGGTGGTGAATAGCCTTTGGAATAATAGGGATTTGAACAACAAGATTAATATGTGGTGAAGGAAGATTAGGAGGAGGGTTGCCAAAACTAGGCCTATTATAAGGTAAGGTATTGCCAACTCTTCTTCTTCTTGCAAAATTCAAAGGTAAATAAATAAACTTAGAAGGAATTCCTCTTACTGATGATCTTGTAGTCACTTTAGGCATGGAACATCTGCAAAAAATCGCCTCTAAATCAGCCTCACGAATTTTCAAATAAATATTTTGATCTTTAGAATAAATTTTTGTAGCTTGTTTCAAACAAAGTGACTTTATTTTGCTGTAAATTTGTTGTAAAATGTTGTAATCTCTTGTAATCCATTGCACATCGATCTATGTCCTACCATGCATCTAAAAATTGTTATGTCTTGAAATTACACCCTAGTTGCGAGATGAGAGAAGGGGTTCTAACATTTATTTGCATCTCTCACTTTCATAAATATAATGGAAACACCTCATGTCTTTAGGTATACCTATTGTTGAGGCGAGTCTCTAGTATTAAGGCCGGTTCCTTTTTGATATATCTTGAACTAATTTTTGTGGTTTAAAGCGTAAAATATGACTATAAGCTTGAATTTCAAAAGGGTTATAAACTAAACTTATTGATGGATTTGACTGAGTATATGCACAATAAAATTGAGAATTAATTTTGGATGCATGAACCAATGGTTTTTAGCAGAATATTAAGGCAAAACACTTTATGTATTGAGGGATAAATCACAACAACACAATAAGATAAACATGCACACTAAAATTATGCAGAAAATACCATATTACAAAGCAAGGTAAGATTATTAATTAGGGAATTGAAATTCACAAGAATTAATAAAGAGATACACACCACTTGTAAATAATTGAAAGGAAAAAAATCAGTTCTCATTCAAGGAAAAACTGGTAGAAAATTGCTTTAGCACTCCTATGTCAATAAATTTCCCTCTATGATTTGTGAATGCACACAATATATATATATATAAATTATTCACCCAACCCATCCTAAAAATAGGATAAAATTTGTACTTTCCCATGCATGCTAATTTTACCCCTTTATCATGAATAAATAAAGGAATAAAAATAGACATGCTGATTACAATGAGGCATTAATAGCCTTAGTTACAAAAATAAATTTCAGTCAAGTGCGAGTTGAATAGTCTATTGTTAATAAACTTGGATGAATAATTTAGCTAATAATATCTATTACTTGTTATGCAAGTCCTCTCGAATGTGCATGCAATATTTGTCTTTTTCTTTTTGATGTGATGCTTACAACTTGATTGACTTTGAATGATAATTTTAGCAACTTTACAATTCTCCCCCTTGGATGCACATGTAAAATTAATATCCATGTGTAAACAAAAAAATTCTTTTGTCTTCAAAACTTGGCAAAACATTCACCCAATGCACGGGGACCACTTGTAGGCATGTGTAGAATAATAATACCCTTATTTTGTTATAAATAAGGTAATTAGCATGTTAAATTTCTTCTTGATCTCATCTTGACATTTGTTTGTCTTTATTTACATGATAAGATGATCATCTCTATCTTCTAGTGCATTGATGTGACACTTTTCAATGGTTGGTCCTTGTCTTTACCTCCTTTAGAATGAGATTGTTTGAAATATTATGGTATATTCGAGGGGTTTAAGGTAATCATGGCATTTAAAATATGTCTTGACCATCTATTACTTGGCCACCTTCATTTGACTTGATCATTGTATTATTGTTTGGTCCCCTTTTGATTAGACCCATTGCATATACTTTGATTTGTCATCTTTGAATAATCATTCACATAAGGTAAGGTTTACCGCTTTTGATAATCATTCGCATATACCTTTCGAGGGATCCCTTTTAATCAATAATAAGAATGATGTGTCGATATTTCCTTTTTGTTACAATATGGTTTTGACCTTTAATAAGTCAATGTGAATGATTATTTTTTAATAATTCGGTTGGTCCCATCTCATGATGCTTTACACGTTTCACATGTATGTTGGTGGAATTTTAGACAACCTCTATTTAACCCTAATTGGCATAGGAAGCGAGACTTCAATTGTGATCATTGATTACCTATACTATTTGATATATGTCGTCGATCGTCAAATATATTGTTAGGATGTAAACCACTGTAATAAATAAAGTCATGATCCTAGGGTCATTGACCTTGTACATTTAATTGTGGATCATTGATCTTCGATGAGAATAATCTGTGAACCTATGTTGGAGTTGGCAAAGGTTTCTATTGTTGATCATCTGTCATCTTCGACACAAATCGTCAATGCATTACTTGATATTTAATTGGGTTGGCAATCTTGATCATTGGATTATGTACTTATCACAATCTCTTCTTGACCCATTAACTTACGTCAAGTTAGTATTCATGCAAGTTTAGCTCTTTCGAGTTAAAAATAATCCATTATTAGTTATTTGATTCATTTGCATTTTTGTTTTTAAAGTGAAATTTATGGTAAAAATTTTACTCTCTGCATTTGATGATCATTTGGAAGATCTATAAACCTATGAGTACTTGTATATTTTTCATTATTGCTTTAGTTCGAGCTCTTAAAGTTGTTATACATTATCATTTGATCGCTTGATTTTTCTTGAGCCGAGATTTATGGCAGTTTTGGTCTTCTTACATGCATTATTACTTCAAATATTTTTCTCAAGTATTCTTTTGTGGTTATGTTTTGTTTGTTTAAACATGGGTCTCTTTGATTACCTTCTCTCCATAGAAGGTGCTTGAAGCTCTAAAACTACTCTTATGTGTCATGGATGTTGTTTACAAAAACATCATTGGTGGTTGTATTGCTCAATTTTTTTGTAGCTCGAGCTCACCATTATTTAAACCGGCTTTCCTCATACATATTCTTTGACATGTTAATGTTGAATATATGCTCTAGTTCACCATTTTCAAAGATATGTTTGAATTTTTTTCCATGTTCTAGGCATTTATATCTTCATATTCATCCAAAAATGGTTTTCTAGGTTATCTGCCTTACCCCCCAAATATGGTTTTCTCTTGTGATTCGAGCCCTAGATTCTTCTGTGGAAAAGTAACATATATTATGGTGATATTTTTGTATTATTTGAATGTTCCTAGCTCAAAATCGTGATACTTCTCTTTCATTTGTTGTATCTTCCCTTTGTTGTAGATTTTCTTCATCGAAATCACATATCTGAATACTTAAACATGGGTATTTGTGTATGCATGGCATTTATTTGTTTCTGATCTAAGTATTCTTTGACTTCCACAAATCTGGTATCATTTTGTATTTGTATTTGTTCACTAAAATTTTGGCTCTATATTCTAATTCTTTTTTATTTTCCATTCTTAGTATCCATTATGCTCTGTATTTTGAGATTTAGACTTTGTAATTATAAAATTCCATGATTTTCTACTTATTCGGATATTGTAGAAACTTTTTAGATGCTTTTGTTGAATTTATGCTTCATTTTGAGTTACGGATGTTCATATTTTCCCTTAGACACTTCTGATTTGAAGGTTTCTTTTGATGGGTTTTAGTGTTGTCGCATACTACTTGCTTATATTATGGAAAGACATGGAAATTGTTTACTTGGAGCTTCTAATTTTTGAGTTGATTCCTTTTTTATTAGTGTATTTTCTCGATTACTTTACCCATGATTTATGCTACCATTTTGGGATTTGGATTGAGAACAATAGTAATAAGGAGCAATTTTCTTTCTTTGTCATCCATCTTTCAAAACAGAGTGGATTTTGTCTTTGAGCATACGCTAACTATTCTTGCTTGTATTGATACTAGAAACCTTAGCCACCATGAGATGGAGTTTTAATTTTTATGTATCATTCATTGGTTTATCATTTCTCATTATTCATGTTCTTTAAAACAATAACATCGCAAATGAACCCCTTCATGTTTTTCTACTTGGTTGAATGATGCCCATTGATGGATTTTGCGTATACTTGAAAACAATATACTTCATTTCGAGGCTCTTTGATCCAAATTTGATTTCCACCACTAGTTCTTCCTCTTACATGGCTTGACCTCTATGCATTATCAAATTGTTTAATTATGCTTCCTTGATATTCATAATATTGAAATATAAATTTAAATGGTATCTTCTTGTATTTGATCTTCTTTCCTTTGCAGTTTTGGAAATGGTGTCAAGCTATTGTGAGATGTGCATGTGTAAATTTGTAGTAATGATAGAGTTCACATTACAATTTTAGAGTTGTCAATCTTGAATATATGGCTCATGATTGTAAATGTAACTTCTTCACAAATGGATTTACATCATGTAGCCTTGATCTTGAAGCTTACTTCAAATATTGTTTTCTATAGCCTATTTTTATAGAAATAATGCTCATAAGCCAATGTTTGATTACTCCATGCTCTAACTGATTTGTAATGCTTGATGATGTTTTCTATTCAAGATGATGCACATTTGATTTTTTCATTATTTAATTTTCTTCATTATTTGATTGTGCCTTTGAAGGTCGTTTCACTCTATAATGCAACTATCAAAATGTTATTTTGATGTAAACACTACAACATCATTATGTATTCACTAGAAGTTATTCCTTGGGAAGTGAAACTGTTCTTTGATATTTGCAAATGAAGATCTATACCTAAAATTTTGTATTTAACTTAGCATTTTTTTGGTAATATTCTTTAGAAATTTGAACCATCTTTCATTTCATTATTCTAAAAAACACTTTCTCTCCTAGATAGATGCAAACATGTGCAAGAATGATAGTTTTAATACTTTGGTATATTTCTCTTCATATAATAAAAATCATATATATATTTCATGCATGATGCTTTACTATCTTAATATTTCATTTTGTGGCATCCTACAAGTTTGTTGATCTTCCCATAATTTCATATAATGCTCTTTGAAACAATAAGACTTGGCATTCTGAAAAATGCATTCTGTTTACAAAACCTGGGTACATTGTGCTCTTTTCATCACATGGCTTGGGTTGAAATGTTCATTAACTGTAATTTTATTTTCTTTTTTGCTTATAACCGATGACTCTTACTTGTAATCCAATTGCCATAAAATATTCTTCAGTCACTATTTTCAAAGTTTGTGTGAATTTTAGACTGAGATGGAAATATTTGAAAGTATTAATCATCAGGATATTATGAGCTTGCATGGTTATTTGCATTTCATTTTTAGGTTCTGAGAGGCTGCCATGTATTTGTAATAGAGCTTGGCTTGGATGATACTTTGTGGCCCTCTGTGGATTTTTAACTATATGTGGCCATGACTTGATGAAGGAAAGAGAATGTATCAAAGTGTAAAAATTTCACTTTGCATATCATTTATTTAAATTTGTTAACTTTTTAGTATTTGACTTTACAATTGTACTTTGTTTCTAAACCAGCTACCATGTAGATCTTGTATCAAAACTTTGTATCTTGTCATTCTTCCTTTCAGCAATAAAATCTAGAATGGTTTGAGAGCATTGAATGTTTCATTTATGTTCAACTTTGTTTGACCAAGAATTCTTGATTAATTTTCCTATTCTATTCACTTTGAATGTATGATAAAATCTCTTCGGTTGAATTCCCATCTCTAATCCACTTTAGCATGATTGTACTTTCTATACCTGAAATTTTTAAGATGAACTTATACTTTATCTTGATGATTTTTATTTCTTCCTAACTAATTTGTAATGCTTGATCATCGACTATAATCTATACTTGATAGTACAAAATTTTAAAACATGTATTGATCTTTTCTTCTATAACATGTACTGCACACTTTAAAAAGTAGTTAGAAAATAATTAGGATTTTTTCCTCTCTTATGTTCCATAGTCTTTTTAGTATCTCATTCTTTTTCTATAATTATTCTGGGAATCATATGTGGTCTTGTAGAATACTAATTTATCAATTACGTATACGTTTCCAATGCACCTTTTCTTATAATTTTAAGAAATCCATTTGCATGCACTTATACAAAGATACATGAGTATATATCAAACCCCGACATTTGGAATGATTTCATTTTTCCTTTTATTTATCAGGTACACTTGCACTTCTTGCAAGCGGGGATGAAAGATGGAGTTGTAACTAGAAGAAAACTCAAGATAATTATGGATTTCCTCTATACTCTTTTACTTTTAACTTTATGCACATGTACTTCTTTCTTCAGTAGTTATGAGTTACATCCCACAGCTTGTGTGGGAAACATTGAATTTATTCATGAATAAATAACATTAATTTCTATAATTGATTTGTATACTTCTTTCTGCATTCAACTTTTATGATGGATATTGATTGTATAATGAAATAAACAAATCAATCACATAATTAAATGTATTTAACATGTAGAAATAATGAGTTTTGAGGTACTTGTAACTTAATAATGAACTATCTTTCATGTAAATTGTAACTATGACTTTTATCTTTATGCACATGTACTTCTTTCTTCATTAGTTATGAGTTACATCACACATCTTGTGGGAAACATTGAATTTATTGATGAATAAATAACATTAATGTACATGTAATCGATTTGTATACTTCTTTCTGCATTCAACTTTTATGATGGATATTGATTGTATAATGAAATAAACAACTCAATCACATAATTAAATGTATTTAACATGCAGAAATAATGAGTTTTGAGGTACCTGTAACTTAATAATGAAATATCTTTCATGTAAACTGTAACTCTGTTTTTGTTCCCAAATTTAACATTTCACCTAAACTGTGATTCCCACCTTCATCAAGGCAATGCATTAGTCCTTCAGGGATTTTGTGTTTCCTTGCTGAAGACAAACATGGAATGGAAGTCTATGTGAGGTGTTACATTTTATAACAACATACATAACTATAGATTACATGTAGTTAATCAATTGCTGCAACTGAAAACACAATAAAACTATAATGCATCCCCCTAGTTAGGTCCATTTCATCAATGCCTTCCATCGTAAACAAAGTTTCAAGTTTCCCATTTTACACGGGTGAAAACATTGTCAAGAGGAAATAAAAATTTATAATTAATTTGAGAAGACCATAACTCTTATTAAAAACTCTAAATGAAATCCCACAAGACATCTATACTATACACCTTATGTACATGTTTATAATATTTTTGGTTTTATCCAAGTCGAACATGGAAAGATTTCAACCGAATATTACAAACAATTTTATTATGAAACTGAGTTAGAGGTTCACTATATGAGAAAAAATGTATTATTTAATTGGTCTTATCATTTAGGTCGTATATATTTCACGCAATAATTTTCTCCCACCAAGGTTCTTTATTAGTTTATTTCGCATGATATTGAAGGTGCAAATTAGTCCCAATTTGAACCATGGTTATAGTTATAGTTTGTTTATAATTTCAATTTAAATTTAATTTTCATTTTTTATTTTTCTCATCCATATCATCTCATAAAGTTACAATACCAAGTATCAACACCAATGTAAGTATGATCCATGCCTTACCATGTGAGATATGCATAAACATTTTTCTCCTAGGGAGAAATGAGAGAGGATAGAGAGCATCCTTAGTTATTTTCACCTAGTGATTATTTCCCTTTTAAGCAAAAGGTTTAAGTGAGGAACCATTTTTCCAAACATTATATTTTACTCGTTAAATTTTGAAAAAATTAGGTATCCTGAATAGATTCCTTAAAGGTTTGTGTTTATTTCATTCACCATTCATATTTTTAACAAATAAATTACATTTTAACGTTACGAGGAAACCAAGGTTAAACAATTTACCATATAACAAAAGTGAACATACCAAGCTCACAAAAGGGTTTTCCTTGGACTTCAAGTATTACCAATTCCTATCCACCAATTCTCAAGAGTTGTAAACTACATTATGTAGATGAAGGTTTATTTTTAAGAATTTGATAAGTTTTTATCCTAGTATTAGAGAGAAATGTGTATATAGATTCTAACCCCGAAGTATGAGCTCTTGAAGAGTGATTATTGAATCTATCGATTTTAAAATTATAGCACCAATTATGATCACAATATGGAAAGGGTAGTTTACTATAAATGAATCATACTTTCTTACACAAAAAAACCTTCTTACCAAGAGTGTAATTTACCCAAAAACACAACCTTCAAAGTATATGCTCGATACAAATGGATTTATAATATGGTATAATTCAAAACACTAAGAGAGAGTAAAACAAAATCATCTCTATCAATGGGTCCCCATGACCATGATATTCATATGTATTTAAGCACCATTTTTGAAGAACTCAAGTTCATCCATTATTACCTAAGGGAACATAATAGTCTAAACTATTGGCCTTCTCCCAAATAATACCAATATCACCATTTTAGAACATCTAATAAGCCTCTCGATGTATCCTCTTATACCAAAGGAACACTATCATCTAATAACCATAACAAATAATGAGTGGTCAATTGCATACGTAATCCATAAATTCTATATTTATTATCATAACCATCCCAATGGTGAAGAATTATCATGATACAAAGAAAATTTAAGCACACATCGCTCACTCGCACTCCATATCATAGAAGCCAATCTAATGAATCATATTGTATACCATAAAATCTAATCCAATGAACAATAACGCTTATCATAAATGTTAATCCATTGAACCATCTTGGATATCATAGAAGATAATCCACTACACCATACTTGTATAGAATAAAATTAAATCTAATCAACCATACCACATATCATAGAAGTTAATCAACTTAACCATGCTACATATCAAACAAGTAGATCCACTCAAGAGAACACAGACCATCAAGGGAATCTCTCAACCATAGAGGACAAAATAAAGCATAGGATTCTCTCAACCATAGAGGACCAAATAAATCATAGGAGTCTCTCAACCAAAGAGGAATCGAAATCAAATATATCTCTCAAAAAGGAGTACCAAATATCAATATTGTCACTCCATCAAGGAGGACATAATGAGTTTGAGTCACTACATGGTCCTAGATGCATAGATCCCCATTACCCCAATTGAAGAGCATGACCTGTAACCCCAAGCATACAATAATGACACCTTGGTTGTACCCAATACGATAAGAGAACACCACATGAAATAAGAAGAACCAACTTAAAACAGGGGCACCCAAACCATATAACATTCTTGTCAAAAGTTTTCCAAGTTTCCTAAGAATGATAAATCTCCTAGTCAACCAACCAAAATAGCTAAAATTAATAAAATATCAGCACTCAAAAATAAATAGCTAACTAGCTGAAATAAAACAAAGAATTTATTGTAATAAACCCAAAAATAGTAAATAAATTCTCAAATATTTTTCAATAAATAAAACGAATAAAAATTTGGTTCAAGAAATATAAATTTTATAAACATGACACAAATGGAATTATCCATATCACAATCACTATGTAACCATCTCTGTGGTTTCCTTAGGGGTAGTAGTCATCTACCGTGCATCTCGAGAATAAATGAGTAATATGGATCCAATAAGTCATATGATGTGATCTCTAATATCCTAGTGGAAAAATAAGCCTCCAAGACACCAAATTGATTATATTTGTAGCTACTTTCGAATCCAATAATCAAATGTCCTAACTGATGATACTAGGTCTAAAATCTTAAATGTATGCACCTTAAACATAAAATTCTTGTAGTGTCACCCAAAGCATTATTTCCCACAAGTTTATCTATGAAAGAAAACAATTCATCCAATGATGACCTCTATAGGTTCTGACGATGACATCGATCAATAACACAAAATTTGTGATTCCTTTACCATATCCGATATAGAGCCACATGTTTCCCATAACAAATGGCACCGAGTATAATCCAATCAAATTCCCTTTTACACACAGATTAAAACTCACCAAAATGAACCCACATTTTGTTAACACATGATTCTCTTACCAAGTTATCCTAGAGGCACAAGAGTTTGAGCCTCACTGACGATACAAATTGTAATGCCCTAATTTTACGATCCCAAAATTCATCTACAAAACATGTTGAAATACTATATTTTTTTTGAAAAGTTAAATGTAGATAAAGCTGTTGTTATTTCCAATTGATTACTTGCATTTATAAGGTTAAAAAAATGAATGTTAGCTATCTAAAAACTCTTGAATTGCCTAAAACATTCTTGGCATTTTTATGAAATTTTATGTTAGTGCGTAATCACATCACCCACAAATAGAATCATGTGCGAGTGGGGCATTAGATATGATTATACAACAATGGACCAACTCTCAAGATGTGGGACTTGAAACCTTGAGTTGGATCTCCTGGAGAAACTTGGTTCTTGCTTCCTAATGTACACCGCCACAAGCTACTCCATTACAGGTAGAACCTATCTAATCCTAATCTACCCATATAAGGAGACAAGGAGAGAGAGAGAGAGAGAGAGAGAGAGAGAGAGAGAGAGAGAGAGAGAAAGAGAGCCTACACTAAGTAGTGATACACTAGAAAAGGAAGTGGCTAATCATAGATCTCGATTGCCTAAAGTGGAGAGAGGTGAGAAAAGGAGAGGGTGGACAAGATGCACCACAAACCAAAGATGAATGTCACATAGAACACCACTTCAAGACCCATTAAGCACAACTCCCATAACCTGCAATAAACATCAGAGTATGCACAGTATACCCTACAATGATGAGAGGTAAGAAGAGACAATAAAATGAGCTAAGGATGGAATGATGCATCATGAAATGCATTCTATTTCTCCAAAAATAACATGGTACGTCATCAATGGGCAAGAGGCAAGAAAATGCAATTACAGAGCCATGAGAAGAGGCTTAGACTCCACATTCTACCCTAAGTAAGAAGGAGAGAGTGGGTAGTAGAGAAAAAATACCAACAAACCATTTGAGTATGCCCCTCTTTTATAATATATAGAAGAATGAGAGAGAAAATTTGAACTCTGTTCTCACCACCCCGTGATGCATTGAATCCTACTTTGAAATATCAACCACCATCCTTTAATTCCCCTTGAAACTCCACCTATAATCTATCAATTATTTCCCTCCCCATGTCTACTTTGGGTGTTAAAGAAGGAAGAAGGGTGGATCAAATCAAATCGGGTAGTTGAAGTAAACAAATCCTTCATTAATTATATGCAAGACATTTTTCTATTTTTACCCAACTAACCTTCTCAAAATCAAGGTTACATGGCTCCATGATGCAGAGGAAGTTGGTACCTTTCCAAAAGTCTTCTCCCATCCAAATCCAAGCTTTTAATCAAAAGATATGGCCATCTCAAGATCGGGGTCGTAGGCGTGCAATATTTAAAAGAGTATGTTTGTACAGTCCACATGGTAGCCTTGCACATCCTGAAGATTCGGATCCTCTCTTTTTGCTCCTAAAATCACCCCATATTGACATGTGGTGGCTTCCATGGGCTCTTTTGGGTCATTTGTATTCTTCCCTTAGTTCCTCTTGTTAGCTGAGGTATTGTGCCCAACCCGAGACACACTGGAATCTTCACGCTTATTTGGAGTTTTCTTTTGATTCTATCCATTAAAAGAGATTTTTATAGATGCGTGCAATTTCTCCCTAACATTGAAATTTTCAACACCCATTCTTACCTTTCCAGGACTTGGGCCATGTTGCGGGTTAGTACTCATTTGGAAACCGCCATTTGAGTCATGCCTTTGAATTTGCACTCGAGTGATGTGTGTGCTCCCGCCATGGGCCTTGCTTTTTTGGACTCTTCAAAGGTCGATGATACCTTTTCTCTAACCTTTGTTATGTGGTGGATTGGTGCTTGTCTTGAGGAGTGCCTTATTGACCCAACTTTGGTTTTACACTGGGACAACATGTGGAGGCTTGCCCCGACCTTCATGTAGTGGCCAATTCAAGCCCTCGCCCCTTTTCGGACTGGGACATGCAGTGAGCCCGCACTCATATGAGTCTCTCGTCTTTGGTTACACCTTTGAATTTGTGTTGATGAGACATGTGGCACTATCCGTTGGCTCTCTATACTTATTCATTTTGGGTCTGCTCTATCTCCCCCTTTTTACCTCGGGACACGTGGTAATCTTGTGCTTGTTTGCGGTTCCGCCTTTACAATTGTTCTTTGAAGTTATGCCGAGTCAACATGTGGAACCTTCTGCTACCCCATTTTGAATTTTTAACTATCGAATCTGTCCCTTTTTGGACTGCGACACACAAAAGATTCACGCTCATTTGAGGACTACCCCCAACTTTTACCCTTGAAGGAGCACCGATAAAACAAGTGGAGGACTCCGTTGAAACTCTTATACTTAGGAAATTTAGGCATGCTACCCATTTGACCTCTATGGGACCCTGACACACATGGAAGCTTCCACGACTCTGTCTTCTTTAGCTCATGGACTCATGACATGCTAGCATATGTTTGGAGTCTCTATTTTGCTACACCTTTTGTAATTACAACGAGCTAATGTGTGTCTTCCTCCCACGAGTCTATGTGTTCTTCCCCGAGCCAACTCATACGCGACTAAGTCCAAAAGTTTAATTCTTTTAACTTCTATTCTCCTGTGATCCTCTGGCTTTCGGGACGTTGTTTGATCCTTCACCAACCGTGCTTCTCCATTATCAAGATTTCCTTCACATTTCAACCCCCGCTTCTTTACTTAAATTGAGCCCCACCTATCCCTTGATTATTGGATCTCGAACTATGAGCTCAAGCCCAGCTGGAAGAGCCGACCCTTCCGATTTCTTTAAGTGTGGGGTCTTGTTTGACCAATTTTTCTGGTGGGAAATTTGGGATAATAGTTTGGTGACTCACAGGGACATCCACCTACTAGATGAAGAGACAAGTACCCTTTTTGCATTCATTAGGCATGGAGTCACAATTAATATCCCTATATTGACCCTTCTTTCAAAATGAAGTCTCGATTTCCTACTCTTTGTAAGTTTTACCCGACCTTGAGCTCCGCCCCAGTGCATCTGCACTCTCAATTTTCATAAGAAAGTATTTAGAATGGGGTTTACGAGAGTAGAAATTTGTATTGACTTGGGGATTTCATTTTTCCGTGAAATGGAATCCCTCAAAATGGCTTTAGTTTCTCTACATTTATTTCTTTTGAAATTATTGACTTTCACAAGAAACTAAGGGTCTCTCTCTGCTAATACCTAAGGGCTGGCACATGTTCTGTCCCGAGAATGGACTATTACAATATTTATCTAGGGCATATTGAACTACACAATGATACAACCTCGGAGCAGCAAAACATAACAACACACATTATATGTACAAAACTAATTAATCATACATTTCCCAAGTGAGATATGTAGAGTGTGCAAGGCACTTCTTCTACTAAAAGAAAACCTAAACTAACCTATGCTAACCCCGATAGAGAAAAGATAAACAAAGTCTACCAAATGTAGGGAGAATTAGCTTCCTTTCCTCAAGAGAGGAAGCCATGCAAATTATTTGACACTTAATATTGCTGATTGTATGAGTGAAAAAATGAGAGGCCAACCTTCCACCTAAATCATCAAGGTATCAACTAGAAGCAAAAAAATGCCTCTTTTAGTTGTTACGCATTTAGATCAAGATGCATTGTAGATGACCCTTGGTACTTTGATACTCATCTTCATGTCTCGCAGTAGAGGCATGACTGGTTTTGGCTTCTCCTTGGCTCCAATGTAGCCAAGTACATGATTAGATACGGCAGTCGATCATTTGAATGTGCCCATTTTTTTGAACTTCAACTCCAAGGATTGAGTCTTCTTGCTGACCTTCTTAGGTGGAAAGTGTGAGAGGGATGATGACATCCTGTTGCCTTTTCCCTTCCTTTTCCTCGTGAAGAATATGGAAGATTCATATCTTCCAATCTTGGTTCCTAAGGGCTATTGTGAGACATAGGGTGCTGCAATTGAATGCTCTCCTCCATTGTAGCGGACTCATGCACTTGGAAGGTGGATGATGGAGGAGAAAATTATGTCATCTCCTCAAGCTCCTCACCATCAAAGAAATCCTTCAATTCGATAGGCAATTTTCCTCATTGTTGTCCTCCTACATGTGGTCAACCTCCTCCATGGTGTCCTCCTGATCTGAAACTCGCTCACCATGGTTCCCTTCATCCTCAAACATGAAGTTTGAGAGATCCAAATATTATTCAACATTAGTGGTTGAAGGGGATGAAGTGGGAGGAAGAACTGAAGGTTCTTCTATGGCCTACTCTACACTTGGAGCCTCTTAAATTGTATGGTCCTCCTCTCATCATGGGTTAATCAATCAAATCAGGCCCTCGAAATGAAAGCAAAAAAATTCAATGATGATTTCTTCTTTGAGTGGCCTCAACTCTAATTTGATCTCTCCCACTGTTCCTCTTCAATGGGACATAGATATGTTTTCAATTCCTCCTCAACTAGTTGTGCAACTTGGATTAGATCATCTTCCTCTTGTTCTAGTTCTCTTGCTGTAAAATCGGCCTCAACTACCACCGGCTCTTCAATTCTAACCTCCTCTATTGGCTAACCATCAAGGGGATCTTTGTAAACTTAAATCGGGCAGCCCAACTCATTAAATTGTTTGTTATTTCTTCTTTTTGTGTACCTTTTCTTTCTATTCTCCTTGACTAGTCTCATGGGTTTCTTCCCAACATGGACTTGGGAAAGAAAGATGAGTGGTATATTGGGGTTCACCCATCTTTGCAATTGTTTGTGGTGGAGAGGGGAGTGGAACTTCTTTTTTTTTTTGAGGGGATGACTACTTGGAAGGGAAAAGGGAAGAAGAATTGGGATGAGATGGAAGATTGAGAGGTGGAGAAGAGAAATCAACACTTGGGACAGCAAGTGAGGGGCTTGACTCTTGAAACTACTAGAATGATAAAGCTTGAGGAAGAGGAAAAGGAAATCTAGGAGGTGGTGGAATTACCCATTGACAAGGTTGTATTGTGTCCAACTCATAATCCTTCATCTCCTCAGTCCATCATGCGCCATTGAGAAAGTTAGGGTAGCATTTCAATCATAAAGTCAATCTTCTTAGAAGAGGGTCTGTAATGTCTTGGCATAGGGTCGACCCATGGACAAGGTTCCCTACAACCAATTTTGAATGCCTTTATTTGTGTTATATCCCTCGAATACACTATGCTAGCATGCATGCCTTAAATATTTTCCGAAGATCAACATTCTCCACATAATCACACCATTGATGTGCCCCTTTGTTCTTGATAAGCCCCATGGCCAAATTGGCTCAAAACTTCTCATAAGGGTAAGCATAATGGTTATAGATTTGACCATATTACTTGATCCGGAGGAGTTTGATATTACATTAGAGGCTAGATGCATCGTGGTTGCTGCAAGTGTGAGTTCCAATGAAATGAATACATGATTGCGAACTTCATGAATGGCGAATATAAAAGATGCGAAAATAAAGATGAATGAAGATGGGTGGAAAATGGATGGAAAAGGTTGTTATCCAAAATTTTCCCCTCGAGATAAATTTTGATAACATGCATTAGATTCTTCAGCCCCAAGAAAGTAGATTGATTCAATGCCCAAAATCATGTTTTGGGCCCTTTGGCTTCTCTCTAACTCTCCCATCCAAGAAAAAATCCCAACGAGTTAAAAAAATTGAAAAAATGTAAAAAATGAAGTCGCAGGCTTGTTTTAATGCATTATGGGTCTGAAGGCTATGGGTCGTACCAATGGCAGATCATACCAAGGTTCATCATACCAAGTTTGTGGCCAAAATACAAAGGAATTGGCAAAGTTGGAACTTTTTGTCCCAGGTGGTCCGCGGGATAGTTGGGATGTCGACACGCAGGACACGCAAAGCCGAAATGGCCGTGCAGGTAGTGAAAATTGGCAAACGTGGAAGTTTTGTTCCACACGATGGGATAGCTTGGAAAAAAGTACAAAGAGGATGTGAATCATATGATTTGCTATAAGTCGATCCAATTGCGGGTGGTACGGAGACTTTCATCCGGGGCCATTGAGGACGTTAGGATGCGTGGGATGCGCAAAGGTGAAATCACCGCACAAGGAGCCAATGTGGATGAATGTGTGCAGGATAGCTGAGGACACGCGGACCCAATTTTTCCGCAAATGCCACAATTCATAGGAAAAGTCAATGTTGACTTTGGAAACTTCTAATGGCCATAACTTTTGACTCGACCTCCAATTTTCACAAAATTAGACTTTCTCGTAATGAGCACAACATATTCTATGTCAAAAAAACTATATTTATTAATTTTAGTTAGGGTAGATATATTTAAATAAAAGAAACATATTCGGCTCCGAGTCGGTTAATACTCATTCCCGTCAAATGACAAAAATGCCCGGACCCAAAATAGCTGCTCACACTCAGAAGGCCATAACTTTTGCATTTCTCAATGAAATCACACAAAATTGATACCATTGGAATTATGGCTCTGATACCAATGCAAAATAAATAAATTCTAGATTTAATGAGAAATCGATTTGGATTTTCATAAAACATGGCCGGGTTCATGACAATGTTTTATTCGGTAGTTGGGAGTGCAATTAAGAGGCATGGTCATCATTCTTTCCCGCCAGTTGCGGTGCACAGGATAGTATGGGGAGCCTTTTGTAAATAATATATAATAATTTCACTCCATTTAGTGCTTCTTACAAGTGGCTAAAGGACATATATTGGGATTTCCATTTTCTCCTTCTCTCTCTCTTCTCATTTTCCTATAAATTGGAGTGTTGGGCTCATTGTAAAAAAGTAGTTTTCTTGTAGAAAATCTCTATCAAAATTGATTTTTGAATCCAATGTGTTATAGGAACTTACATTGGACTCCTTGTATGGTGATCCAGGCCCTTATCTTGTAATAGATCGAACAAGAGGTCATGAAGCGATAAAATAAAAGTTTGTGGATGCATCTTCCCTCTTGTGTTGTTTGCACTCTTCTTATCCCTTTCAACCTTCATTACCAGAATATTGTGTCTATTTTTATGCTCTTATAGGGATCCATTATCATTGTGTATGTTTGACATGTTGTTGTGAATGCATTTTGCTAGATTGTAGAGAAGCTGTCATCACTCCTAGTGTGCACTTTGCTTCTATATCTCACGCATTGGAAGACTACTCTCACACCCCTCCTTTTTTGGTGTATCACCGCTTTAGTGTAGGCTTTCATTTTTATGCATTATCTCTCCTTGGTCCCTTGGAAAGTTAGATTAGGAAAGTTTTTCCTGCATTAGAGTAGATTGTGGAAAGTAGTTTTGGAGCAAGAACCAACTTTCTCTGGAGTTCTATCTCAAGTAGTGAGTCTCACAACTTGGAGATAGTACTAATGTTATCCAATCACACCATGAGCTCAAGTATATGCACTTGTGTAGACATAAGGGTGTTGTGATTCGGCGATAACAAAGGTTTGCAACTTCAGAGATGGGTTCTTGACCAAATGGAGTCATTAGATGTGCTTGCATATACCTCAAAAGGTTGAATCTTATCAGAACACACCAACCTACTAAGATGAAATGGTAAGGTTATTCAGACCTATCCCACCGGGTGTGTCAAAATTATTAGTGTAGAATCACAACACCCCGAATGGACTCACATGTGAGTGGGGAATTCGGTGTGATTAAATAATATTAGACCCATCTCAAGTTGTGTGACTTGTAAAATTGAGTTGAACCTTGAGGGAAAGTCATTTCTTGCTTCCTAATCTACATGCCACATGATACTCTAGTGCAAGTAGAACCTATCTAATCCTAATCTAACCATCTAAGGAGATACGAAATAGAGAGAGTGAAAGAGAGCCTACACTAAGCGGTGATACACTAGAAAGGAAGTGCTCAACCACGGATCTAACTTCCCGAAGTGGAGAGAGGTGAGCGTATTTCGAGAGGGTGGAAAAGATGCACCACAAACCAAAGATGAATGTCACACAAGACACCACTTCAATACCCATTAAGCATAGCTCGCAGGACCTATAACAAACATAAGAGAATGCTTAGTATACCCCTGCAATGATGAGAGGTAAGAAGAGACAATAAAATGAGCCAACGAAGGATAGATGCATTACTAAAGAAATTCTATTTCTCCAAAAGTTACACATTACATCATGAGTGGGAAAAAGACAATAAAATGCCATTACGAGATCCATGAGAAGAGGCTTAGACTCCACTTTCTACCCTAAGGAAGAAGGAGAGAGGGGGAAAAGAGAAATAATGACCAATAAAAATTTTAATATGACCCTCTTTTACAATATATAGAAGAATGAGAGAAAAAGAGAGGAAAATTTGAACTTTGTTCTAACCACCCCGTGATGCATTGAATCCTTCTCTGAAAGCTCAACCACCATCCTTCAATGCCCCCCACAGTAAATCCACCTATAATATGTCAATTCTGCAGCTCCCCATGGCTTCTTTGGGTGTTGAAGAAGGAAGAACGATGAATCAAATCAAATTTAGGTAGTTGAAGCAATCGATCCTTCATTAATGGAATGCAATATGTTTTACTATTTTTACTCACCTAACCTTATTGACATTAAGGTTTTAGGCCTCCATGATGAAAAGGAAGTTAAGACCTTTCCAAATAGTATTCTCCCACCCAAATCCAAGCTTTTAATCAAAATATATGGCCATTTGAAGATTAGGATCATAGGCACGTAATATTTAAAAGATTTTTTCCGTACTGTGTCCATGTGGCGAGCTCGCACATCTTAAAGATTGAGCTCTTCTCTTTCACTCCTGAAATCATGCCAGAATAATTGGTGGTGGCTTCTATGTACTCTTTTATGTACTTTATATTCTGTGCTTAGTTCCTCTTGTTTCCCAAGGCATTGTGCACGACTGAGACACATGGAAGCTCCACGCTTGTTTGGAATTTACTTTTGAATTTTCTCCTTAAAAGTGTGTTGTACTAAAACGTGGCATTGGTCCCTAATGTTGGAATTTTAAACACCTTTTCTTAACTTTCCGACATGGGCCATGTGGAGGGTTGGGCGCTTGTTTGGGAATCACCCTTTGAGCTGTTCCTTTGAATTATCACCGAGCTGATGCATGGCTCCCACCGCAGCTTTTCCCTATTTGGACTCTTGAATGGCCGGGTAGACCTTTTCTATGAGCTCCGCTATGATGTGTATTTGCGTTCTTTTGGCAAACCACCTTGTGGACCCAACTTTGGTGTTGTGCAAGGATGACACATGGAGGCTTCGTTGACCTTATGTACTTGTCTAATTCAAGTTTTCCCCTTTTCAAACCTAGGACTTGCGGCAAGCCTACGCTCATCTAAGTTTTTGTCTTTGGTCATGCCTTTGAATTTTCACTGATGAGACATGTGGCGTTGTCCGATGGCTCTCTATACTTAGTCATTTTGGGCCCACTCTATCTCCCACTTTTTGCAGGACACGAGGTGAGCCTATGCTTGTTTGGGGTTCCACCTTGAGTTTTTCTTTGAAGTTGTGCCAAGTTGACACGTGGCACCTTCCGCTAGTGCTACCCCATTTAGACTTTTCAATTGTCAACTTTGTCCCCTTTTAGACTGGGACACATGGAAGTTTTGCGTTCATTTGAGGATTGCCCCTAGAATTTACCCTTGAAGGAGTGTCGATGAAACACCGTGGAGGACTCTGTTGACACTATTATACTTAGCCAATTCAGGCCTCTGCTTCCCATTTGACCTTTGTGGCACCCTAGACACGAGGAATCTTCCACCGACTCTGTCTTCTTTGGCTCATGGATGTGTGGCGGGATGGCACATGTTTAGAGTCTCTGTTTCACCGTGATTTTTGGAATTGCACCAAGCTAGTGCATGGCTTCCTCCCGTGAATCTATTTGTTACTTCGAAGCTAACTCATACGTGACTACGCCCAAAGCTTTGAGAATTTTTAACTTTTGTTCTCTTATGAGCCTCTAGCTTCCACTGCCTTTGTTTGATCCTTCGCCGACCATGCTTATCCATTATCGATCTCGCCTTCACATTTAAACCCTTCTATTTCAGTAAATTGGGCCTTGCACATCGTCCCTTGATTGTTGTATTTGAACTATGATCTCATTTGGATAGAGCCAACCTTTCTGATTTCTTTATGTGCGGGGTCATGTTTGACTAATTTTTCCTGGGGGGAAAATTTGGGATAATAGTTTGTTGAATAGTTGTTTGAAAGGTGTTCAAATCTCAATCATGAATTTATGTAAGTTTTGTCACTTAGGTAAGGCTAATACCCCATTCGAAGGAATGTATGTTCTCTTGGAAATTCAATTTCTTAACGAAACAACATTTCCAAAATCAAATCAGCCATATACTTGGCAAAATTTTGAATTCTTCAGAAACAATAAATTCCTATCAATATCTCAACCTAAACTAGATGGAAATTCACTTATTTCATAGATATCCCTCCATAGCAATAATAGATATCAAATGTTGACTAAGTAGTGATATTCATAAAAATTTTGGTCTCCACTCAAGTCTTCATAATGTTGATGATATATTAGTACAAGTATACAATTTAGTTCGATAATTAGCCATGGTTAATAATAATAGTCTAATAAATTGTTATTTCATCCTATATATAATCATTCACCTTAGCTAGAATATGAATGGTTAGAGTACAACAATTTTTTTCTTGTGCTAAAAAGAGGACTTAACTTATATACGTTTATTCCATATCATTATTCTTAGGATTCAAGTGCACCAATACTCATATATGATTACAATAATTAATCCATTTTTAAAAATTCTATTTATCGTAACTATTTCACCGATTATCGGGACACAACAAATAATAATTATATTTACCTAGATAAAAACTTACTAAATCGTAATCAGTTCTTGTAATTTTTGTATTGATTAGTTTAAGCATCGAGTCCCCATTTACGAAGCTTATTGCAAAAAGAGCTATTTTAAAATACCACCCAAATATTAATATTTCCACGTATAAAGGTTTTTAAATTTATTTTCCCTCGCAAAATAAAATAACTCACCCAAGATAAAAATAAAAGGAGAAGGAGATTTCACCCATGGTAATAGTTAAAAACGTAAAGTTAGGGTTATTGTGGAGCATGTGATTAAGAACTTTTCCACCATAGATTTTAGGTTTAAAATAATAACCTAACCTTCTTAATACTTGTTATCCATATTTCTCCCTTGTGCCAAATATTGGATCGAGAATGACCTCACATAGAAGGAACCCGAGAGAACTTGCTCAACTATAAATGGTTGTAGAGGAACCTTAGAAATGAGGGGAGTAGGGGCCAAGAGAGACTAAGGGACCCTGTATAGTAGAAAAAAATCTTTTGGGCCATTTCCACGTCCTAAATCCATTCTCAAAATTACAGGTAGACTCAACTATGAGATAAAGCAGGTCAAAGAAGAAGGGGACGATGCCACGAGGAACCAAAACAAGAAGGGGATGAAATGGAAAAGATCCGAAGTCCTCAAGATCGAAATGGTTAAGGAAAAATCACAAAAATGACTAAGTATGGAGGAGACATCTAAGGAGTCACATGTTCTAACGGTGCTTCTCCAAAGGTTAACCCAATAGGGGAACCCAAACTTGCGCTAGGATTCTACACATGTAGAGACCCAAATAAGTTGCATGGGGCATTGAAAAGTATTCAACTAAAAAGAAGGTGCCAGGTGTCGACTTGGTGTAAATTTAGAAAGGAAGCCCAGGGTGGAGACTCAAACTTGCACCCTCCACGTAGAAAATGGTCAAAACAAAGTCAAAAGGTGGGATTCAAAATTGGCTAAGTATAGATGTATCAGGGAGAATGCCAAGTGTTAGTGTGGCACATCTCCAAGAGTTGATCTCAAGGTGGAAACCCAAATGAGCGTGAGCTCGCCACGTAGCCCAAAGTCTAAAAAGTAAGAGGGACCATTGAAAATTCCATAGATTAGCGGAGGCCGACAAGTGTCAACTCGATGCTCCTCCAAGGGAAAACTTTGGGCCAGGTTATCAAGTGAGCGTGGTGCCTCCATGTGTTATTCCATAGGGGCAGATTCGGTTGAATAGTCAATGCATGAGCCCGGTAGGTGGAGGCTACCAAGTGTCTTAATGGCATTGATTCAAGGGTTGAATAGAGAAAAGGTTTCCAAATGAGTGCCGATCGCCTAGTGTCCCAGGGGAAAGCGGGCCATCGGGGGAAAAGTTTGTTCTTTGCCCCTTGTTATCTTAAAAGGGGTAAAAGTTGCAAATGGCCCACAACTCGCCTAAAGGAAAAGTTAGTGTTTGAGCCCGAGTCAAAGCCAAAGTGGGGAGTCGGAGGAAAAAGTGAAAATTTTCCTTTCGTTCAAAAGGCACAAAGATAAAGATAGAAGTGCATTCCCCAGCCAACCAAAAGGAGCCATGTGTCTAGGTAGAGCTTCGGGGCTGTGGGAGTTTTTTTGTTTTTGTGTTTTTGTGCAAAATGGAAAAAGACAGTTGCATGGACCAAGAGACCCAATTTTTCTCTAATCTGGTTGCCACATGTCCCATATCAAAAAGGGGACCCATTTTTCAAATTATTTTCCCACCCATTTATACGGACTCGATACAAACTTTGAAGGGGCATATCTTTCAACTTAGGGCTTGAAATATTGCGAATCTAACACCATTGGAAAGATATCAGCCTCACCCATGCCATGGAGGCCTGAAACTTTAATTTTGAGGAGGATAGGTGAAGAAAATGGAGGAAACATCTTCGAGATTTTTATGTACGATCTTCTTTCCTCAACAACTAGATTTGATCTGCTTCACAGCTTCCTCTTCCTTCAAGTCGCTCAACCAATGATTTATACAAGTAAAGATGGATTTGGGGGAAGATTTTATCAGAAGCATTAACAACAGTGGTTGAGCTTCGACCTAATTTTCCTGCTTCTCTCCCTCTCTTTCTTCTCTCTGATCAAATCTATAAATACAAGGGCAGGATTCATTGTAAAGGGTTGGACACTCTTTCTTTTGTAGGCTCCCTTCTCCTTCTAGCAAAAGGATTTGTGGGGTTCAGGCCTTCCATTAAAATTGTAATACATTTTTGCCTTTTGGCTATTTTGTAATGGACTGTACCAATCCATAGAGTAATAAAACACATCTATGATTGATTTTATATCCTTTCCTACCTCTTCTTCTTTCATTTGGTCTCCCATTATAGATCTGCTATCTCTGTGCTTATTTATCATATGCATTTTGTTCATTTGTGTCTATTGGGAAAATAAGTGTTCATCATTCCTTTGGTGCATCACTTGGTAGTTTAATTATCTCTTATTCCTTATACTCCTTTATCCCTATCTCCTTGGAAAGTTTTAGATTAGGTATAGAGATAGATCCTCTGCAAAACCAAACATATGTACCTAAATAGAGGAAAAAGTAACCAACCTTCAATCTAGAACTATTACATTTTTGCAAGTTCCCAAACCTTGGGGAACATTCAATATTATGCAATCACACCAAATGACCCTACCTTAGCAAAGTAGAACTCTATATCTCATTTGGGGGTGTTGTGATTTCTAATATTTTTGTATGCCTCTGGTGGGACTAAGAAGTATCCATCTTATTACACTATGAATTGATGCACACTTGCTTTGATTCTAGCTTTAAACAAGCCTTAAAATTGTACATCCGACAACTCCAAAAGAAAAAATTTACTAGTTTCGAGTAGTCCAAGTAACTTCATGAGAAGAATACAAACACGGTCAAGAACCAGAGAAGAGGGATTGTTTTTCTATCCAAACATATCCCCGAGACAAAGGGAGAAGGGGAAGAAGAACCCATAGGTATCTGTTTCAACCAAGTAGAGCTTTATCAACACATCCTCCCAGGATGATCATTCATTCAATCAAGAGGGGTGCTCGGATCGATTAGGATGACTCGGCCAAATCCTTATATGTTAACTTTATTAGCGTGGTCCACTCACCTTGAATGCACAAAATCTAGTTCCCATTTCAGCATTAAAAGTATCCCATATTTCACTGGGGAAAATAAAACTTCTCCTGATGATCGTGTCCAAGATATTTCAAATGTCCGTACAATCCACGAGATTTATGAGATGGACATTACATTCAAGCCGCTCACCTCTTCACTCAAAGGGAAAGCTTCACATTGGTATAGGACTCTTGAAGAAGGCACTATCCGTAATGCAATCAGCTATTATGCAGCTCTTCACAACCAATTTGAAGAGAAAGGTGATAAATTTTCCTTGTTGGAACAACTAACAACGATCAAGAGAGCCCCAAATGAGTAGCTGATAGACTTCAACCTCAAATTCCAGTGGACATGGAACAAAATTCCAACAGCAGATAAATCCCACTAATGAAGGTTTGTTGTTATAATTTCTTAAGGCTTTAAATTCTGATTTTTATCTCGATGATTACTGTCAATGCGGGGCACTACGTTACCTATAGCCTATAGTATTTCTATAGGGGCTGAGAACCATTTGATTCAGCCGGTAAAATCACTTCTAATCCATCCATGCATCTATACCCTATGTTAGGAAGCCCATATGCTATTGAAACACCTACATTAGCTCTTATACCAACAGGACACAGGATAGAATTCCAACAATAGTAAAGCCCACTAATGAAGGTTTCTTCATATAATTTCTTAAGGCTTTAAATTCTAATATTTCTCGATGATTCGATCAATGGGGGAACTACGTTTCCTGCAGCCCTATAGCCTTTCCATAGGGGCTGAGAACCATTTGATTCAGGATGGTAAAATCACTCCTAGGCCATCCATGCCTCTATACCCTGAGTTAGGAAGCCCAGATGCTAGCCAAACACCTACATTAGCTCCTATACCCACCCCCAAGAGTCAAAGTTCAATGAAGCTTCCACTTCATCATCTAACACCTCTAAGGAACTCCAAGAAGTCATGAAATAGCTTCAAAACTGTGGAATGAGCTACTAATTATCAAAGGAAAAGAAGCTCGAGTTCAGGTCATATCAGTCTCGAGCTCGGTCTCGTGGTCAATATCAAGCTAGAGCTCAAAGATGCTAGCAGAAATAGGCCACCATCTCGGGCGCAAATTACAGACCCCGGGGAACCAAGGACAACCCCAAGCTACTAGACCTTTTAGGTCATATGATCCAAACATAGCTTCAACATCAAGGGCATTGGTTCCAGCACATAACAATATGGCATAAGAATATGATTGGTGTTTTCCATGCAATCAAGCACATAACCAATCGATGTGCTTTAATGGTGCTCTAAATCAGGTCTTGATGGTGCAAACTAGTATGGTGCCATGAGAACCTAGCCAACAGGAGATCAAGAATAAGAATATCAACAAGGTGGACCTCTAGGAGAGACTATGCTCTTCAATTGGCAAGCTGAAGACTTATGTGGAATGAATCAATTCCCTTCTCAAGGTGTGGCTGAAAATACCCAATCCAAAAAGAGGAATATTAGAGAGGGCCAATCACTAAACTCACATGAACCTCAATTTTCCATTACTCCACAAGGTCCTGGTGCTCCAAATATAACTCCCAATATGCAGAACCAATCCAAGCCACCTCCCAAACCCAGTTCGGCAATCGGTTGTAACAACCCATATACAAGAAAAAAAAATGTGTCTAGGAAGGGGCAACAAAAAGATAGCTCATTCAATATTATTGAGAAAATGAAAAGGACAAGTGTGAACATTTAACTATGGGAGTCACTAGCCATTCTATGGAAGAGGGATCTATTGTAAATTGCCATGCAAAATTTGTCAAGTTTAAATCACACCCACTAACTAGCAAGAGAGAGTGCTTACCAATATAACACAACCCAGAGAGAAGCCATGAAGAATGAAAAGGTAAGAACACGAAACCTCCTAAATTCTATGTCAAATGAATTATTGGAGATAAATTGGTGCAAAATTGTATGATTGATTTAGGGCTAGTAGTTCGTGATTCCCAAACAAATAACTAATCAGTTGGGTCTCCAATATGAAGTCATCTCTAGAGGAGTAGTCCAATTAGATGGGACAACAGTGACCACTATGGGAATCATCAAGGATCTAAGCCTCACTCGTATGCCTTTGTTTAGTGTGACTATTTTGCAAAATGTGTCAATCATATATTTGCCACCACATTTTGCCTTGTGTTTGTCCAGGGACTTCACTGCAAAAATTGGAGGTTACATGTATGTTGATTGGTCACATACGCTCTTTACGACAAGGTATGGGGTGAAGGTCACAATCATATCTGAACCTATTGTTGATTATCATATTGAATCCTATGTGCCTAGCCCAATCAATGCCAATTTCTCAACTTTTGATCAAGAAGACCTCTTAAGCACTTCTGAAGCAAATACCAAGGTGGGATGTATCCCAGACTTGACTCTCAATGATTGGGCCAACAAAAGTCATGCTTTTGACCCCTATAAGGAGATGGAAGAATCTGAGCTAGGTGTCTACTACCTACATGAAGAGAATCATCCTCTTCTTGATCTAATTAAGCTAGAATACAAGGATGACAATGAGGTATGACAATTGTTCTTTGATGGCTTAAGGAGTAGACAAGGAGGCTGGAGGAGGAGCCATGATTGTGTCCCCTAGATGTATGAGATATTATTCAACCTTTAGATTCTAGTTTGCTTTCTCTAAAAATATTGGTGAATATGAGGATTTAGTCTAAGGTCTTCATTGGGCAAGGAAGCTGGGGATCAAGAACTTGCAAGTGTTTGGTGATAGTGAACTGGTTGTCAATCAGGTCAAAGGACTTAATGCTATCAAAATGACCTACTCAAGAACTAAAAGAGTAGTTCATATGGGGTCTCATGGAGGATTTTGAGGCCTTGAGTATTGTGTCCATACCTGGAAGGAAAATGAAGATACTAATAGACTTGTAGAAGATGGGAGAAATGTTTGACGTGGTTGATAGCATCAAGAGGATAGAGAACAACCGCATATCCATGCTTTTGTGAGGACAATAGTGCCGATAACAAAAATGATGAAAAGTGTTCAAAAATGATCAGCAGATCATTATTTTTTTGTAAGAAGAAGTGAATTATTAGTTAGAAACCAAAGCGACTAGAGCAAACAATATGGGAATCGGATAGTACATCTACATATGAACAAGCTTCCTAAAGGTTTAGTGACACTTGGAATCACATTTTCAATCCCAATGATCCATTTACAAAATAGAATTCTAACATACGAGATCAAAGGAGAAGATTCGAGTCAATCCCATTCGAGAAGAAAAAACACTTCAAATTGGCAAAGTGGCCACTTTGAGCAAGAAAGGTATAAATTTATACAACTTTTCCAAGAATTTCTAAATGTGTCTACTTGGAGTTATGAAGACCTAAGAGAATTCAATCCAAAGCTAGTACAACACACAATTGAAATAGATCCAAACTGCTCACCCCATCGGGTAGAAGTAGAGACCACCAACCCACATATTGAGTTGTTGATGAAGTAAGAGCTTAACAATTTGATAGAGGTAAGTATCATATTTCTAATGAAACAATCAAGTTCGGTTGTAAAATCTAGTCCCAGTCAGAAAGAAAAATGGAGAAATTAGGTTGTGTGTTGACTTCAAAGATTTGAACAGATCCTCCCTCAAATATCAATACCCACTCCCTTCAATGGAGCAGATCTTACAAGTAGTGTCTGGGTCAGAAATTTTCTCCCTCCTAGATGGCTACTCAGGGTACAACTTGAGATCATGCTGAATGAAGATGATCAATTCAAAAACCACTTTCACCACCAAATGGGGCACCTATTCCTACATAACAACTCCATTTGGATTATCCAACGCCGAAGCCACTTTTCAAAGGGAAATGGATATGGAATTCAAAGGACTGATCAAAAAAATAGTACTGATCTATCTGGATGACATTACAGTGTTTTCCAAAAATGCAGCAGACCATATTTTCCATCTAAGGTAGGTGTTCCAAAGGTGCAGAATTTTTGGGGTGTCATTGAACCCCAAGAAATGTATATTCTTGGCCCATGAAGGCAAGCTTCTAGGCCATATTGTATCAAATAAAGGATTGGAATTGACCTGAAGAGAGTTCAAGCAATAAGAGCATTACCATTTCCAAGTCATAAGAAGGCTCTTCAAAGCTTCTTGGGAAAATCAATTTTGTCCATAGGTCATGCTCCAAACTTTTATTCCTTATTACGCCAATAACATTGATGATGAAGAAGAGCTTAGCGTTCGTGTGGATAGCCAAAGGAAAAGAAAGTTTTGAGCCTATCAAAGAGGCCATATCACAAACCCTAACTCTTGTGAATCCATATTTTTCCAAAGACTTTGTACTATATGCCTTTGGTGGTAGTGACACGATTTCTACAATCTTGGTTCAGCAGAACAAAGAAAGTACAAAATAACCAATTACTTTCTTTAGCCAGAGTCTGGAAGATTATGAGGTGAGGTACTCCTTCATTGAGAAGCAAGTCTTGGCAAGTGATCAGAGGATTGAAGAAGTTTAAGCATTTGGTTTCAAACAACAAGATCCAACTATTGGTCTCCCATGCAAGAGTTAAGGAGTTCCTTCTCAGCAAGGACCTGAATGAGAAGCATGTAGGATGGATCACTCATGTCATGGAATATGAAATTGAGATCAAGGTCACCAAGCTGGTCCATGGGAAGGGTTTGTGTGAGCAACTAGCCTCAGGTCAACAAGATGAAACAAACAATGAAAGGGAGGTTGTTTTTATTCTACAAGATGATCAAGAAGAAGGGAGAGATGATGTACCTACTCCTTGTTGGACCCAAGACATGGTGCACTTCCTTAAAATAGGCATGTGTCCTCATGGGATGAGTAAAAAAAAGGAGACATTTTAGGTTACAGGCCATCCCATATGTTCTTATTGATGGTGTCTTGTTCAAAAGAGACATTAATGGCATTCTCGCTTGGATGCATTGGGACGAGATCGTGTAGAGAGAGTGCTACAAGAATTCCATGTTGAAGCAATTGAGGCCATTTTACTCCTAGAGTGACATCACTCAAAATCATGAAAGTAGGATATTATTGGCCGAGAGTGTTTAGTGAATGCTACACATGGATCAAAAGGTAAAGGAATTGTGCATTCTTCAAGGGAAAGGAAAGGCCAATAGCACTTCCATTGCACCCAATATCAGTCAAACAACCTTTCATGCAATGGGGATTATAATTCATTGAGTCATCAATCAAAATTCTAGCTAAGGCCACAAATGGATTTTGACACTATGATTATTTCACCAAGTGGATCAAGGTAGTGGCACTCAAGGAAGCCAAAGAGTCTAGTATCCTATATTTCTATGAATGGATAGTGGCATAGATTTGGAGTGCCATCCAACATCAATAAAACAATGCATTAGCATTCATAGGTTCCAAGATCAAAGGATAGGATTTCAAGAATGGGACTTATTTGAGCACTTCATCAAACTATTACCCTCAACGTAATGGCAAGGCCGAGTCTATAAAAAAGAACCTACTAAGGATGATCGGAAGAAATTGTTATCACCGAATCACAGCACCCCGGATGTTGATCATTTCTAGTTTGATCACTCTAAGCATCCACCAGTGTGATTGGATAACATGGGTACTATCTCCAAGTTGTGGGACTTGCTACTTGAGATAGACCTCCAGAGAAAGCTGGTTCTTGCTCCTAAACTACCTGCCACAATCTACTCTAATGCAGGAGAAACTAACTATTCTAATCTATATTTCCAAGGGACCAGAGAGAGAGAATGCATAAAATGAAAGCCTACACTAAAGCGGTGATACACCAGAAAAGGAGGATGGGAGAGTAGTCTCCAAATGTGTGAAATACAGAGGCAAAGTGCACACTAGAAGAGGTGATGACAGTTCTCCACAATCTAGCAAAATGCATTCACAGTAATATTTCAAGCACACACAATGATAATGAATTCCTGCAAGAACATAATAAATAGACACAATATACTTGTAGAAAAGATTAAAGGGGCAAGAAGAATGCAAGGAAACACAGCAGGGGAAGATGTATCCACAAACTGGTATTTTATTGCTTCATGATATGCACAGTTCAATCTATTACAAGATAAGGGCCTGGATCACCATGCAAGGAGTCCACTACAAGGGCACTGAAACACACAAGGCTTCACAAAGCAATTTTGACAGAGCTTTGTTACCCAAAAACTCTCCCCTTTACAATGAGCCCAACACTCCAATTTATAGAAAAATGAGAAGGAAAAGAGAAGGGAAAATGGAAATCCCGAAATCTGTCCTTCAACCACCTGTAAGAGGCATTAAATTGAGTGGAATGGGTATACATTACTTGCAAAAGGCTCCCCATACTGTCCCATGTGCTGCAATGCAGAAGGAATGATGACCATGCCTCTTAATCGCACTCCCAGCTACCAAATAAAACACTGTTCTGAACCCGGCCACGTTTTCTTAAAAAACTCAATCAATTTCTGATAAAATCCAGAATTTACTTGATTGCTGTGCATTGGGCTCGGAACCACGATTCCAACGGTACCAATTTTGTGCGATTTCGTTGAGAAATACAAAAGTTATGGCCTTCTGAGTGCGGGCAGCTCTTTTGGGCCTGGCAGGCGTTTTCTGTCATTTGACGGGAAAGAGCATTTACTGACTGGAGCCGAACACATTTCCTTAATTTAAATATATCTACCCTCATTAAAAATAAGAAATCCAGTTTCTGTGGCGTAGAGGACGTCGTGCTCGTTCCAGAAAGTCCAATTTTATCAAAATCGGAGCTCAGAGTCAAAAGTTATGGCCGTTTGAAGTTTCCGGACCAAACGTTGACTTTTCCTCCTGTGACACGTGGCAGCTTCTGATTGGTCCTCGGCTGATTCGGCTCCTTCGCGTACTTCGCCTCCATTTGTCCCGGATGTCCCATTTGATTAGTGTTGTCTGTGCTCATTTCGGCCGATTCGCCCGGTTCGGGCCCATTTGTCCCACTTGGCCCGCTTTGTTTTGGACTACCGGACCCGATTTGGCTACTGGTTCGCGTCTATCTGTCCCACCGCGTACTTTTGTCCTTCGGACTGACTCGACCTTTTTCGCCCGGTTCGGCCGGTTCGCGCCTTTTCGGCCCAGATGTCCCAATCGTTTTTGGCATTTGCTCAGTCTTATTTCGGCCGGGTTCGGTACTGGTTCAGCGCATTTTGTCCCAAACGTCCCGAGCAACACTTAGCCAATTTTTTCTCCTTCGGCCGGATCGGCTTTTCGCGCCCGCCGCGTACTTTTGGCCCGATTGTCCCAAATGCAATTTGGACTGCTTAAAGCTGATTTCACCCGGTTCGGCCGGTTCGCGCTTTGTCCCAAACGTCCCGAGGTGACCTTGAGCAGGACTTAGCCAATTTTCACGATTTTTCCTGGATCAACCTATTTGCCTTCTGCAACCCTTTTTTCACATTTCCTCAGAACTTACTCTCTTCCTCTTGGACAGGGGAGTTAGACAAATATGAGGGGACCCTAGAAACATGACTTTTACCTCAATCAATATAATTGCTTGCATGTTATCAAAATTACCTTGGGGGTGAATTTTGGATAACAAAATCTTGATAAGAATCAAAGGAGCTGGCCTAAAACTATCAAAAACAGACTTATGGGCTAATAGAATAATACCCAAGAGATCTACGGGTATCTCTCCATTCAATATTTTCTATGGGAAAGAGGTAGTGTTTCTATATCACTTGGTTTACAAAGATTGGAACTCTTGAAGAAAATAGAGATGTCTGAATTTGGATCAATGGAGACCAAGTATGAAGAGTTGATAGTAGTATAAGAAGCTAGAGAACAAGAACTCCAAGCAATACAAAAGAGTCAAGCCTCAATCAAGAAATTCTTTGACAAGAAGGCAAAAGTAAGGACCTTCTAGGAAGGAGACTTGGTTTTGAAATGGGATGCGATCGAGTGAAACCAGGAAGGAATTCCAAGTTTGATGCTATTTAGAGTGGCCCCTACATGGTCACAAAATGTAAGAGTAGCAATGTATTCTAATTGTCTACATTAGAGGGTGAAGAGTTACAGATTCCAGTGAATGGAATCTATATGAAGCACTTTCTTTACTAAAAGGGAAGTCTCACCCTATATATATATTAGCTTAGTCTCTCTTTCCTCTAAGTTCTTGTGCACATCACATTGCTGTAGTTTAGGTTGTTTTTCTCCTAAGTTCTTTGCACACTCTGCATGTTCCATTTGGGGCATGTATGATTTAAAATTTTGTATATAGTGTGGTGTTGTTTTGTGGCTCTTATGTAGTCCATTCGGAAAGACAGATGAATCCTTGGTCAAAATAATTTTCTACTCTCAGAAACCTTCATTTCGAATATTTCTTATGAAAATTGAGAGTGAAAATAGTCTGATGAATCAGAGGTAGAATTAGTACCAGACCATCTTTCTTGACTCCATGCCCAATGGATACGACAAGGAAATTGGTCTTTTCATCTAGCAGAAAAATACCCCTATGATTCACCAAATTGTTATCCATATTTCACCCCAGTGAAAAATATTGGATCAGCCATGACCCCACATAGAAGGAACCTAAGAAAACTCACTTGGAATTGTAAATGGTTGTAGAGGAACCCAATACATAAGGGGGCAGGGGGCAAGACATACTAAAGGACCCTATATAGTAGAAACAACTACTGGGCCATTTCCACATCTTAAATCCATTCTCCAAGTTACAGGTAGACTCAACTATGAGATAGCAGGGTCAGATAAGAAGGGGATGATGCCACAGAGGAACCAAAAATAAGAAGGGGAAGAAACAATGAAGATCTGAAGTCCTCAAGCTTGAAATGGTTCAGAAAAAGGCCAAAAATTACTAAGTATGGAGGAGGTAGTAGAAGGAGCCACATGTCCTAATGGACTTCTCCAAAGGTGAATCCAAAAGGGGAGCCCAAACTTGCGCAAGGCCTCGACGCATTCGAGCCCCAAAGAATTTGTTGGGCATTAAAAAGTCTTCAACTAAAAATAAGGTGCCAGGTGTCGACTCGGCGTAAATTCGGAAGAAATACTACTGTGGAGACTCAAAATTGTGCCCGCCCTCCACGTAGAAAATGGTCAAAACAGAGTCAAAAGAAGGGCTTAAAAATTGGCTAACTATAGATGTATCAATAGAGAATGCCAAGTGTCGTGATGGCTTATCTCCAAGAGTTGATCTCAAGGCGAAACACAAATGAGCGCGATCTCGGCCACGTATCCCAAAGTCAAAAAGTAAGAGGGACCGTTGAAAAGTCTGCATATTAGTAGAGGCCGAGAAGTGTCAACTCGATGCTCCTCCAAGGGAAAACTTTGGGCCAGGTTATCAAGTGAGTGCAGTACCTCCATGTTTTATTCCATAGGGGTAGATTCTTTTGAATAGTCAATGCATGAGCTTGTTTGTGACGAGGCATGCCAAGTGTCTTGGTGCTAATTCAAGGGTGAATAGAGGAGAGGCTTCCAAACGAGTGCCGGACTTTCACGTGTCCTAAGGAAAAGCGGTCCATCGGGGTAAAATTTGGTTCTTTTTCCTTCTTATCTCAAAAGGGGTAAACGTTGTAAATGGCCTGCGAACTCCGCCTCAAAGAAAAATTTAGCGTTTGAGCCCGAGTCAAACCCAAAGTGGGGAGTCGGAGGAAAAATTTAAAATTTTCCTTTCATTAAAAAGGCACAAAGATAAACATAGAACCACATTCCCTTACCAAATAAAATGAGCCACGTGTTTAGGCGAGCTTCGGGCTGTGAGATTTTTTTGAGTTTTGCATTTTTGTGCAAAAGGATGAAAAAATTAGTTGTGACCCGTGAGACCCGATTTATGATCTAATCTAGCTACCATGTGTTACATATAAAAAGAGACCCATTTCTTAATTTTTTTCCCTCCCACTTTTATGGACTCAATAAAAACTTGAAGGGATATATATTTCAACTCGGGGCTTGAAATAATACGAATCTAACACCTTTGGAAAGATCTCGGCTTCACCCACTCCATGGAGGTCTTAAAATTTAATTTTGAGGAGGTTACATGATTAAAATGGAGGAAATGTATTTGAGATTTTGATACAGGATCTTCTTATCTCAATAACTAGATCAAATCGAGATCTATTTCTTTGTTTCTGTTCCTCGAAGTCTTGAACCGAGGATTGATGTAGCAAAGTCAAATTTGGGGAAAATTTTATCATAATCATTAACAGTAGTGGTTGAGATTTGACATGATTTTCCTACTTCTCTCCCTCTCTTTCTTCTCTCTGATTGAATCTATAAATATGGGGGCAGGATTCATTGAAAAGGGTTGAAATTCTTTTTTTTGTAGGCTCCCTTCTCCTTCTAGCAAAGGGATTTGTGAGGTTTAGGCCTTCCATTAAAATTGTAATACGTTTTTTCCTTTTTGCTATTTTGTAATGAACTTTACCAATCCATAGAGAAATAAAAAACATATGTGATTATTCTTAGATCCTTTCTTATCTCTTCTACTTTTATTTGGTCTCCCATTACAGATCTAGCTATCTGTGCTTGTTTATGTATGCATTTTGTTGGTTTGTGTCTATTGGAAAAATAAGTGTTCATCATTCCTTTGGTGCATCACCTGGTAGTTTAGTTATCTATTATTCCTTATACACCTTTATACATGTCTCCATTGCAAGTTTTAGATTAGGTATAGAGATAGATCCTCTTGAAATCCTAATGGATGTACCTAAATAGATGAATAAGGAACTAACCTTCAATTTGGAGAACTTTTCCATTTTTGCAAGGTCCCAAACCTTGGGGAAAGTTCAATGTTATGCAATCACACCAAATGACCCTAATTTAGAAAATCAGACCTGTGTAACTCATTTGGGGGTACTTTAATTTCACACTAATAGTTTTGGCATGCTGATGGGACTAAGAAGTCTCCATGTTATTATAGTAGGAATTGATGTACATTTGTTGTGATTACGGACTTTAAGAAGCCTTAAAATAGTACATCGCAACTCGAAAAGAAAAAAATCTACTTGTTTCAAGAGTCCAAGTAAGTTCATGAGAAGAATACAAACACAATAAGAACTATAGAAGAGGACAATTTGTTTATATTGACTTGTCCCCTTGAGACGAGAGGAGAAGGGGAAGAAGAACCAAAATGTCTTTGTCTCCACCAAGTAGATTTTTATCAACACCTCCTCCTAGTCAAACATTCTTTCAATAAAGAGGGGTACTCAAACTGATCGGGATGGCTTAGCCAAATACTTATATTAACTTCACGGCATGTAGTCCACTCGCCTTGAATGTACAATATCTAGTTCATATTAGAGAATTAAAGAGTATCCCATATTTTACTGGGGAAAATCAAACTTCTCCTAGTGATCATGTCCAAGATATTGCAAATTTCTATACAATACACAAGATTCATGAGATGGACATTACATTCAAGATCCTCACCTCTTCACTCAAAGGAAAGCTTCACAATGGTTCAAAAGTCTTTGGGGAGGCTCTATCCATAATTGGAATCGTCTACATACATAGCTCTTCACAACTAGTTTGGAGAGAAAGGTGATAACTTGTCTTTGTTAGAACAACTAACAATGATCAAGAGAGTCCCAAATGAGCAGTTGATAGACTTCAACCTCATATTCTAGCGGACCTGGGATAGAATTCCAACAGTAGTAAAGCCCACTAATGAAGGTGCGTACGTATACTTTCTTAAGGCTTTCAATTCTGATATTTATCGATGATTCGATCGATGGGGAACTACATTACGTCTGACCTATAGCCTTTCCATAGGAGCTGAGAACCATTTGATTCAAGCTAGTAAAATCACTTCTAGGCCATCCATGCCTCTATACCCTAAGTTAGGAAGCCTAGATGCTAGCCAAATGCCTACATTAGCTCCTATACCCACCCACATGAGTTAAATTTCAGTTGAAGCTTCCACTTCATCATCTAACAACTCGAAGGAACTCCGGAAGTCATGAAATAGCTTCGAACACGGGAATGAGTTAATAACTATCAAAAGACAATAAGCTTAGAGTTTTAGGCCATATCGGTCTCGAGGCTCGGTCTCAAGTTCAATATCAAGCTAGACCTCAGTATTAGTAGAATAGGCCACCATCTCAGTTGCAAATTAGAGCTAGAACCAAGGACAACCCCAAGCTACTAGACCTTTTAGGTCATATGATCCAAACACAACTTCAACATTAAGGGAATTAGTTCCAGCACAGAACAATATGGCACAAGAATATGATTGGTGTTTTCCATGCAATCAAGCACATAACCAATCAATGTGCTTTAATGGTGCTCTAAATCAGGACTTGATGGTGTAAACCAATATGGTGCCACAAGAACCTATCCAAGAGGGAGATCAATAGTAAGAAGCTCAATAAGGTGGACCTCCAGGAGAGACTATGCTTGTCAATTGGTAGGCTGAAGACTTATGTGGAATGAATCAGTTCCCTTCTCAAGGTGTGGCTGCCAATACGGTCTAAAAAGAGGAATATTGCGAGAGGGCCAACCACTTAGCTCAGGTGACCATCAATCTTTCGTCACTCCATAAGGTCTTGGTGCTCCAAATACAACTCCCAATATGTAGAACCAATCAAAGCCACCTCCCAAACCCAGTTAGGCAATGGTTATAACAAACCATGTGTAAGAAAGAATTGTCTAGGAATGGGGCAACAAAAGATATCTCTTTCAATATTATTGAGAAATTGAAAAGGACAAGTGTGAACATTTGACTATGGGAGTCACTGGCCATTCTAGGGTAGAGGATCTATTGTGAGGCGCCATGCGGGAATTGGTCAAGTTCAAATCACCCCCTAACTAGCAGAGAGAGTGCTTACCAATGTAGCTCAACCGGGAGAAGCCATGAAAAATGACAATGTAAGAACCTAAGACCTCTTCCCTTCTATACGTTATTAATTACTCGGAGACAAATTCGTACACTGATTGTATGATTGATTTTGGGGCTAGTAGTTACTGTGATGCCCAAGTAAATAGGCGATCGGTTGTGTCTCCAATATGAAGTAATCTCTAGAGGTAGTCCAATTAGATGGGACAACAATGACCCTTTGCCGAATCATCAAGGATCTGAGCCTCACTCTACATGCCCTTCCCAATGTGATTGTTTTTCCAAACATGTCAATAATAGATTTGCAGCCACATTTTTCCTTGTGTACATCACCGGACTTCACTTGCCAAAATTGGAGGCTACCTATCATTTATTGGTCACATATGCTCTTTAGGAAAAGGTATGGGGCAAAGGCCATAATCAGATCTGAACCTATTGTTGATTATCATATTGAATCCTATGTGCCTAGCCCAATCAATGCCAATTGCTCATCTTTTGATCAAGAAGACCTCCTAAGCACTTCTGAAGAAAATACCAAGGTGGGATGTATCCCAGACTTGACTCTCAATGATTGGGCCAAAAAAATTCATGATTTTGACCCCTATAAGGAGATGGAAGAATCTAAGCTAGGTGTCTACTGCCTACATGAAGAGAATCATCCTCTTCCTAATCTAATTAAGCCAGAATACAAGGATGAAAATGAGGTATGGCAATTATTCTTTGATGGCTCAAGGAGTAGACAAGGAGCTAAAGGAGGAGCCATGATTATGTCCCCAAGAGGTATGAGATATTATCTAGCCTTCATATTCCATTTTTGGCTCAAACAATACTTTTTAATATGAGGCTTTAGTCCAAGGTCTTCATTAGGCAAGGAAGCTGAGGATCGAGAACTTCTGAAGTGTTTGGTGAAAGTGAAGGGTTGCGCAATCGGAGTCGGAGGATTTAATGCTATCAAAAATGACCTACTAAATAACTACAAGAGTAGGATATAGGGTCTCATAGAGGATTTTGTGGCCTTCGATTGTGTCCATACCCGGGAATTAGAATCAAGTTGTTAATAGACTTGCAATAGTGGGAGCAATGTTTGATGAGGTTAACAAAGCATCAATACGGATGAGAAACAACCACATATCCATGTGGTTATGAGGCCAATATGATGCCGAGATAACAACACATTCTAGTAAGTGTTTGAAAATGATCGGTAGATCATTAATTTTTTTGCAATAAGAAGTTGAATTCTCGAGTTAGAAACCAAAGAAGACTAGAGCTGCACATACGGAATCGAGATAGTATAGCTGCGTATGAAAAAGGTTCCCAAAGCTTTAGTGACATTCAAGTATATTTCAATCCTAATGATCAGTTTAGAAAGAATAAGGCTAACATATAGATCAAAGGAGAAGATTCAAAATCAATCCCGCTTGTAAGTTGGTCCATGTGAAGGGTTTGTGTGAGCAAATAGCCTAAAGTCAACAAGATGAAACAAACAAATGAAAGGGAGGTGTTATCAAAATTCACCCCCAAGGTAATTTTGATAACATGCATCAAATTATTTAGTCCCAAGCAATTATATTGATTCAGGGCAAAAATTCATGTTTCTAGGGTCCCCTCATATTTTTCTAACTCCCCTGTCCAAGTAGAAGAGAGCAAGTTCTGAGGAAAGGTAAGAAAAATTGAAAAAAACAGGCTCGGGCCAGAAAAAATTGTGAAAAATGGCTAAGTCTTAGTCCTCGCAATAGTCGGGATGTGAGGGACATCTAGGTGCGAACCAGCCAAAAGGCCGCGGAGTGGTCTGCAACGCGGCATTTGGGACAAAGGGATGCGCGGGACGCGGAAATCTGAACTGGCCGAAAAAAGGAAAAATTTGACTAACTGTTGAAATAGGCGATGCAGGGACATTTGGGCGCGTGAGTACGCGAAGGACGCAAGTCAGACGAAAAGACTTAAGGCAGCCCAGAACAGTTGGGCTGAAGGTATGTCAAATACGTGAACCGGCGAGATCGGCCAAAATAAGAACTTTTATGTCTCGGGACAGGTTGGGACAAAAGGGCGTGAACTTCGCCGAACCGGCGAATCGGGAAATTTGTCCCAAACAGTCTTGATGGACAGTTGGGATGAGAGTATGCGAACCGGTGGTTCGGCTGAAACAGGAACTTCAGCCTTTGGGACATTTGGGACAAAGGGACGCGTGGGGCGTGAAAAGCTGAAGCGGCGAGGCGGCGAAGAAAAGTCAACGTTTGGCCCGTGAAACTTCAAACGGCCATAACTTTTGACTCCGAGCTCCGATTTTCACAAAATTGGACTTTCTGGAATGAGCACGACGTCCTCTATGCCACAAAAACTAGATTTATTATTTTTGATGAGGGTAGATATATTTAAATAAATGAAACATATTCGGCTCCAGGTCGATCCAATGCTCATTCCCGTCAAATGACGAAAACCCCGCTGGCCCAAAATAGCTGCCCGCACTCAGAAGCCCATAAATTTTGCATTTCTCTATGAAATCACACAAAATTGGTACCGTTGGAATCTTGGTTCCGAGCCCGATGCACAAAAATCAAGAAATTCTGGATTTGATCAGAAATTGATTGATATTTTTAAGAAAACGTGGCGGGTTCAGAACAGTGTTTTATTTGGTAGTTGGGAGTGCAATTAAGAGGCATGGTCATCATTCTTTCTTTGCTGCAGCACATGGGATAGTATGGGGAGCCTTTTGCAAGTAATATACAATCATTTCACTCAATTTAATGCCTCTTACAGGTGGTTGAAGGACAGATTTTAGGATTTCCATTTTCCCTTCTCTTCTCCTTCTCATTTTTTCTATAAATTGGAGTGTTGGGCTCATTGTAAAAGAGAGAGTTTTTGGGTAGCAAAGCTTTGCCAAAATTACTTTGTGAAGCTAGTGTGTTGTAGGCCCTTGTAGTGGACTCCTTGCATGGTGATCCAAGGCCCTTATCTTGTAATAGATTGAACTGTGCATATCATGAAGCAATAAAATACCAGTTTGTGGATGTATCTTCCCCTGCTGTGTTTTCTTGCATTCTTCTTGCCCCTTTGATCTTTCTATAAGAATATTGTGTCTATTTGTTATGTTCTTGCAGGGATTCATTATCATTGTGTATGCTTGGAATATCGTTGTGAATGCATTTTGCTAGATTATGGTGAACTGTCATCACCTCTTCTAGTGTGCACTTTGCCTCTGTATTTCAAACATTTGGAGACTACTCTCACACCTCCTTTTCTCGGTGTATCACCTCTTTAGTGTAGGCTTTCATTTTATGCATCCTCTCTCCCCTGGTCCCTTGAAATTTAGACTAGAGCAGTTGGCTAGCTTATCCCGCATTAGTGTAGATTGTGGCGGGTAGTTTAGGAGCAAGAACCGGCTTTCTGCGGAGGTCTATCTCAAGTAGCAAGTCCCAAAACTTGGAGATAGTACCCATGTTATCCAATCACACCGTGAGTTCAAGTGTATGCACTTGTATAAACATAAGGTCTTTGTGATTCGGTGATAACGGGAGGTTGTTTTTGTTCTACAAGATGATCAAGAAGAAGGGAGAGATGATGTACCTGCTCCTTGTTGGACCCAAGACATGGTGCACTTCCTTAAAATAGGCCTGTGTCCTCATGGGATGAGTAAAACAAAAAGGAGACATTTCAAGTTACAGGCCATCCCATATGTTCTTATTGATGGTGTCTTGTTCAAAAGAGACATCAATGGCATTCTGCTAAGATGTATTAGGATAGATCAGGTGGAGAGAGTGCTACAAGAATTCCAGTCGAAGCAGTGGAGGCCATTTTACTCCAAGATTGACAACACTCAAAATCATGAAAGTAGGATATTATTGACCTAGAGTGTTTAGTGATTGCTGCTCCACATGGATCAAAAAGGTCCGGGAATTATACATTCTTGAAGGTAAAGAAAAGGATTGCAACACTTCCATTGCACCAAATCTTAGTTGACCAACCTTTCATGCAATGGGGATTGAACTTCATTAGAGTCATCAATCTAAATTCTAGCCAAGGCCATGAATGGATTACGAGCGGTGAGATTATTTCACCAAGTGGACCGAGGCGGTGGCGCTCACGGAAGCCAATGAGTCTAGTATTCTAGATTTCTATAAAGGGATAGTGACAAGATTTGGAGTGCTAACCACCATCATATTAGACAATTCATTAGCATTTATAGGTTCCAAGATCACGGGATGGGTCGTCAAGAAATGGACCTTTTTGAGCACTTCATAAAACTATTACGAAGGAAAAAATAGGTCTCGAATGGTCATTTAGGATGTGACACTCTCCATGTTACTGCTTTCTTTGGGTTTTGACTAGATGTTGACCCGTTGGTTGGGTTTAAGGATATTTTTGGCAAGTGTCTTTCTACAACTGAAATTTTATTATGATTTTAAATAGATAGATAAACAAGCAGCCATTAAATAAATAAAAACAAGCGACATATATGATACTTTTGAACCTATGTGATTCGTATATGAATTTTTGCTAGAATCAATAAAAAAATCTAAAATGCATCTTAACTCTACAAACTCGAAACTCCTCTATTAAAATTCTCTTATTAATAAAATATTGACAACACCATCCAAAATCTAAAATATCTATAATCTCCAAGATCCTTAAAATTTCAATTTCATATAAACGAAATATTTATAAAAAGGCATAATAGGTGTGAGTGAGGTTTAATTGTAGTGGGGAATTCCAATACCAATACATATCGTGCACACAAGTTATCTTACTTATTAGTGATAAGAGAGTACTCTATATTTGTGTTGTTTACATGTAACTCCATTGTACAAATGAATAAATCAATATATAGAATCTATTATTATTCATTTACTATAAAACTAAGATAAAATTTTGATCAAATAAATTACATATAAAATATAGATACTTTCCTTTCCTTTCAATAACAAGAAGACGTTAAAGAATTTATTTTTGCACATACATAATTTTCATGCTTACAAAACAAGGATTTCCAAGGGCAATGAAAGTGAAATCCCCACATCTAATATAATCACTTACATTATTTATTTCCTTACATTTTTCAATAATGTTATAATATAACATGCAAGAAGGGAACAATAATTTCTATCCATTCCTCCCAAGTAGTAATAAGATGCTTCAACATCCACTAAGAAAATCTCAAAGCACCACCAAAATAAGAGCCGCATATGCCTCCTAACCTACTGGAATAATTACACGCCACTACCCATAAGGATATCATTCTTTCCTCCCTCATATACCATGGGAGAGAGAGGAAGGATTCCTCCAAGTTGAATAAATAAAGTAAAGAACATAAAAACCAAAGCATATACCCAAACATAATAAATTCAAGCCATTGCCACACAAACCCAATAAGCTCCGTAGTTTTTCAAAAGAACTAATGGAGTAAAGGAAATCCTTAATATCCACTCCAAATGGGTATCTAACTCTACAAGCCACCAAGTGTCCTCTTAACTCCCCAAATACCCTAACTCTCTTACTATTCATCAATGAAAGAGGAGAAAAAAAAACCAATGAAAGCTAACAATCACCAAAGAAAACTCTTCACATTCATTCAACATTTGAAAAAATATTAAGAGATCAAACATTGCTTTCAAAATAGATCAATAAAAATGTTATGATCCTTACCTCGGAAGAAAAACATGCAAGAATCCTTTGGTAATAAAGATTCACCAAAAATTCTCCTCCTTTCCCAAGCTCACATCCTCTCCAAGTGAAAATACAAAAATGAAAATTCTCCAAAAATTCAGCATCCTCTCTAAAATGGAGCGTAAATTAAGAAAGGTAAAAACCAACTACCAATGGGAAGGTGCCATGTGTCCTCGATCCCTTTCAAATCCTAAAGTATGCATAAAAATGGGATCAATACATAAATGGAAAAGAACCCCCAAAAGACACAAGCAATTAAAAATACAACTCCAAAACAAAGAAGGTACCCAAAATGAAACCACCAAAATTGATAGGGATAAGAGGGGTCAATCATGCGGAGGAAGAAACCTTATAGGCCTTTGGAAAAGTCCCCATACCCATAGAATACATCCATGGCATTCATTTTCATGAAATAATGATCCCCGCCTTTCTAAAATACATCTCTAATCTTCACTTTTGTCCAAATTAGAGATTTTGGGAAAATGTAGCTCATTGACTAGGTGGTTCAACACTCTTTTAAACAAGGCTAAAAATAATAATTAATTCCAAGTCGAGAGGATACAAAAAACTCCATAAAAGTGACTAATCATGAAAGTGAAGTAAAAAAACAAGTTAATTAAATGAGGGTAACAAAAGGAGAGTGGCCAACTGAAAGGGCTAAAACATAAACCAAGTTGCTAAATTTAATAAATTCATCCTTGAACAAAGATGAGATAACATGGCCCACAATAAGGAGGAAGATAAATTTTTCCTAACTAACCATTTGTTCAACTTTGAGGTTCAACTCTTAAGTCCCACATTCCACAAGTGGTACTACCTACAAATTTCAGCATGCTCAAGGAAAACCTCAAATCCAATCGACATAATAAATTATCCATATAAATCATAATAAAAATATGACTATTAAATATCAATTAAATACAATTCCACCACATTTGTTGAACCAATGATACATTAAAGTATGATCCAAATGTTAGTAATATGTAACTCAATAATCATGATGATTATTGAATCTTGTATAGTAATAAGATGTATTAATCTACAACATCATAATATCCTCAGTTTAATAACATTCATCGTAGTGAAGAATCAAATCACCCCTGAATGGACTCGTAATGCGAGTGGGGCATTTGATGTGATTACACAACATTGGAGTAGTTCTCAAGCTGTGGGACTTGTTAACTTAAGTTAGACCTCCCAGAAGAAAACCGGTTCTTGCTTCCTAATCTACTTGTCACAAGCTACTTCATTGCATGTAGAACCTAATCTAACCTAATCTAACCATTCCAAGGAGACAGAGAGAGAGAGAGAGAGAGTTTAAAGATCCTACACTAAGTAGTGATACACCGAGAAAAGAAGTGACTGGTCACAGTGCAGTCGAAACTACCGAAGTGGAGAGAGGTGAGAAGAGGAGAGGGTGGACAAGGTGCACCATGGACCATAGATAGATGTCACATGGAACACCACTTTTATACCCATTAGACACGCTTCCTCGAACCTATAATAAACATCCGAGTATGCACAGTATACCTTGTGATGAGATGTAAGAAGGGACAACCAAATAAAGCAAGGATGGAGAAAAGCATCACGAGACATATTTTATTGCTCCAAAATTTACACAGTGCATGATCATTTAGAAATAGGCAAGAAGATGTCATTACGGAGCGATGATAAATTAACAAATTAACCACAAATCATGCGGTTGCATCATCACTATGAAAAACTAACCACTAACTCGTAATGACTATAACCAAGCCCAAGGTGAGTTATTTATTGAGTCACATGATGAAAAATTCAATAAATCCAATAAAACAAATCCAAATGTGGCAACATCCAAGCATGTGTATTCCTAACCAAGTCTTAAAAATACTTGCGAGTTGTTCATCCTTCTTTATATCTGATATCTCCCCACTAAAACAAGTGTAGATGCATTAAAAGGAATAATGTCTCAAATGTTTAACCATTTGTGGGATATTATTTTAATGCCTTCTAAAACACACACAAATACAAGACTGAAAAAATCATATAACCTTGTTTTTACTTACTAGGTGTTTACGCGTCAACACAGGTGACCAAAAAGGCTAAGACCAACTCTCAATAAGCTTGACAAAATGTTGACCACGTAGGCAACAAGGAAACATACAAAACCCATCATGAACAATTCAATCTACTCATCGACAAGGCACAACATAATAGGCCAACCACAATGCACACTTGCAGATTAGGGACACCTACGAGTAAAATATTCAAAGGTTATTAATCTACTAAATACTTCTTTCAAAATTTGAATACAATCTATTAGATTCAAGTTTTGATTTGTGCAATTTCTTCTTATAAAGGTGAAATTATTTCTTGTATACTATTGACTAATTAGCTTAAGATCAAGTTTTTGAAGGAGGATCAACTATAATTTGTTAAGAAAAAAACACTTTCCATTCCTCGCAAGGTTAACTAATCATACTCAAGCAACTAAATTTTTTTATACCTCCATTACACATATGAAAAGGACAAGCTCCATTTGAGGGAAAGTCTTGTTTAGCTTAGGAGAAATAACCTTATTGTGCAAGGATCAATAATTAACTATGCTTAAGAGAAGATTACAATGTACCTTGGCAAGGATTACAACAAGAAGGTCAAATTAATTTCATGTTCATGATCTCATGGGTTATTATCTAGTCTTTTATTTAGGTGTCGAGAATTTAACAAGAATGGTTAAAATCTTCATTAGGATTGTCTTGAGTAAGTTTTGAAAAAGGATACAATTTAGGTTTCAAAATCAATGAGGTAGATTTAATGGTTTCTTGACCAATCTCCTACTTACAAAGACTTGGAACTCTCCCAAAACTTAAACAATGAGTCCACTTTATTATCATTTATCGCTTCCCAACATTAATGTTAAATTTTATTAGTTTAGCTTAGGGGAAAGAAAGTAAAACCTTTTTGCAAAATTTGATAGTTCCTCTTCTCCCATTTGAAGGACTCGGGAATTTATCAAGAAGATCACAACTTCTTTGTTATTTTTTTATAACTTTTGCAAGTATTTCCAATCCACTTTATTAATACTATGATTGCATTAATGTCAAGATCTAGAGGAGTTACTACACATGCAGAATTTTAACTCAAAGATATGTTTACCATTACCCTTTTTGAGAAACTATACATGGTTACAAAATTTATCCAACATCACACACAAAGCAAAGGTTGCGAAGGATTCTAATTAACTCTCACTTGAAAACAAAAAGGTAAAAATATTGGTCATATCCAAGCTAAGCTATCTTTCAAATTTGTTATAGTAAAATTAATCACTCAAACAAAGTTGTCATCTAGTTATATTATTTATAATATTATTTATAAGTTCCATTTTTAGAAACATGTGACAACATTACCCATAGTACAAACTAGGCCCTTCAAAATTTCCAAAAAAACAAAAAATTAGAGTCTCTCACCAAAATAAAGCACACATGAACAAACGAGCTTTGAAGAAACACTGATGCAGCTCTCCCTTTTCCAACCATGACGGCCATTTGAACATTTATAGCATGAGTTAGTTTTACCTTGAGAACTGAGCAGGATAAGGACTACACATATGACTAATATGCCACAATTAACAATATCATAAAATGAACCTTTTATTTAATGAAATAGTGCTAAGCTCTAAACCTCTACAACTTCTTTACTCATGCTAGAAGATTTAGTATTTTCACATTAAGAATGAAGCCATAAAAATATGTTATGAACATTGTTCCTAAAACAACCAAAATTCTAACCATCATTCTAGTAGGGGTCAATGACCCAATGAGTTTGAAACAAAGTGATGAGTGTATTGGGATTTCAATCTTGTAATCGTATGTATTATATGATTAAAACCCCAATACTCAAACATCAATCAACATTTCCTTAAATAAGCCATATGATCTAATAGATTTAAAGTTAGAAATTCAACATCACATACTAACCACTATTTTCCCCTTCAAAGAAAATTTACCCCACAACATGCCTACACCTAATTTATTGAAAGGAAACATATGGAGTAAGTTTTAACAAAAAGGTTCAAACATAAGACTATCTTACCATGTTAAGTACAACCGTCAAAAGTATGACAAAAGGAATAACTTGTATTTAGTAAAATCAAAAAATTAAAGTAAATCTAACACCATCATCTTACCAAGATTTAAAATACAGTCTAATCAATTTAATTACCCTTAAACCTATATCAATAAAATTTAAGCAAACCGTCCCAAGGGAACCAATGTGACGATGTTACATGAATAACACTTAGTAATATCTCCCCCATCAAATAACCAAAAATCCTAAGCTTCCTTAATCTATTCCAACACCCTCATTTGAGACAAGTACCTTAAACAACTGAAACACAAATCCATATATTAAACAATTAAAACCCTCTATCTTATTTCTTTTGAATAGTAGCATATTATTTTATCTCGCCACTCCTAGGTACCTCCATATCTCAATCAGGAATATAATAAATAACCAAATTCTTAACAAGGTGAAACTTTCCTTAGTCACATTTACACACACAGATTCACAACCTTTACAAAATGATCCTAGATTTAGACTATTGATATACATGTTATTTTTCTATTTCAGTCAAACACTAAACTAAATTCCAAAAAACTATTTATTAAAATGGAATAGTCAACACTAGGTGATTGTACAAACCCCTAACATAGGTCAAAATAAACATATGAGTTACCTATTAGTGCGAATTCACAAAGACTTCGGATTTTGATTAGATTTCTAGGTTGATCACTCTAGCATCTAGTGTGATTGCACAACATTGAATCCTTTCTCCAAGTGTGGGACTTGTAAAAATGAGAAAGGAATCTCCGAGAGAAGGCTAGTTCCTCTTCCTAAACTACACCTTACAAGTTTTTCCAAGACAGAGCAACCTAATATAATCCTAATCTAACCTTCAAGGAGACAGGGAGAGAGAAGAGAGAAAAAGAACAAAATCCTACACTAAAACGGTGATACACCGAGAAAAGGAAAATGTTGAACATCTATCAAAACTACTATGAACACAACTCTAACCTTGCAATGAACATTTAAACGTGCACAAAATACCTACAATGAAGAGAGGCAAGAAGAAAACAAGCAAAAAATGAGCAAGGATGGACGGATGCATCACAAAAACACGTTTTTGTTGTACTTGAAGTTTGCATGAAACATCATTTTAATTGTAAAAGGCAAAAGACGCCATTACAAAGCGGGGAAGAGCTTGAACTCTATTTTCAACCCAGGGAAGAAAAGAAAGGAGAGCAAAGCAAAAAGATGAACAACCTTTTTTTAAAGAAGCCCCTCCTTATAATTTATAAGAAGAATGAGAGAGGGAAGAGAGAGGAAATCTGAATCTACCCCAACCACCTCTAGGTTTCCTTTAATTTGTCTCATTATGGCGGTGGGTGAGAACCCAAGAAAAAGCAAAGGTGTATTTTGCATTAAAGCTGGTTGTTAAAACGTCAATTCTGGCCATTACCACGTGTCGAGATGTTTCTTGATTTTATCTCTCTAAAGTGAACCAAAATGCAAGATTGACCCCGTAGAATCATGTAGATAATTTCACCAGCTTTCCATTGATATAAAGAATGCAAAAATCTAAGCTCTGGATCAAAAGTTATGGCGATCTGAAGATTTAGGGCAAAAACAGGCCAAAACGGATCGGCGGGAAAATATTTGAATTTTTCCCACGCTCTGCCACTTGGATGACATGTGTCAGGATTTGATTTGTCCACGGGTTCATCCTCTGAAAATTCCTTTCGGGCCCTTAAACTTGGACACGTGGCACTATTTTATTGGTTCGGGCCTGAGGGGCACATTTTTACCTTGCGCCAAACACTTAGCAACTTTTCAACCTTCCGACACATGGCACGCTCTGATTCGTTGGTGCCTCTTTCATCTTTTCATGTCCTTTTCACACGTCCCTCGAAGTACCTTTGGCTTAGATTTCCCGAACAAAAATCTTCTTCTTTCGATTCGGGCTTCCTTGTTCTGTTTGAGGTGAAGACACGTGGTGAAATTCCATTCGTTGGCGGCTCTTTCAGATTTTCGCGTGTCCCTCGTCCCTCGTGTACCTTTGGCTGGATGTCCCAAACTATCTGGGACAAATATCTCTCGAACCGCCTTTGAAATGGACCGATTTGCGCCCAAATCCCGATCAGCGTGTCCTCACAGCGTTTTTTGGCCCAGTTGTCCCAAACCGCGCAAAACAAAAGACTTAGGCAATTTTTTCCCTCTTTTGGCCGATTCGGCTTTTCACGTCCCATGCGTCCCGATGTCCCAACTATCCCGCAGACCACCTGGACTAGGACTTAGCTGATTTTCTTCATTTTTTCGGCCCCCAAGCTTGGTACAACGAACCTCAGTACGACCCAAACCCTTCAGACCCGAAATGCCTTAACACAGTCCTGCAACCTTATTTTTTGCATTTCTTCCATTTTCTCAACCTGTTGGGATTTCTTCTTGGGTGGGGAGTTAGAAAAAGGCCGAGGGGACCCCAAAAACATGATTTTGGGCCTCGAATCAATCTTACTTGCTCGAGACTGAATAATCTGATGCATGTTATCAAAATTACCTTAGGGGGTGAATTTTGGATAACAATTTGGTGACTCAATGGCAGGTCATCTGCCTGCTAGATGAAGTTACCAGTTGCCTGAAGCATCCATTGGGCATGAATTCACTTGATTCTCTTTTAATACCCCAACCGACTTTGAAAATGTTGCAAGGAGGAAGATGGAAAATCACCTCGATGGAAGCAAGGGTCTGCAAAACATCTCCAGGGACAAGCAAGCTGTGCAAAAAGCACTATGGGAAAGCAAAACAACCTACAACAAAAATGTAGATGTACACAAGCACTTCTTCTACTTGAAAGAAAACCTACCTACTCTATTCTAACTGGAAGCAAAGGTAAGCTAAACAAACCTACCGCAACTGGTTGTGCAAAATAGCTTCCTTTCTTCAAAATTGGCAACCATGCAACTGATTTGTATTGAACATGGCTGATTGGATGAATGGAAAATCAACAAGAAGCTGGTCTTCCACCCAAATCATCAAGGTATCAGCTGAAGGCAAATTCAATACCTCTTTTAGTTGTTCTGCATTTGGATTAGAGAGGTATGACAGCTGATCCTTGGTTCTTTGTAGCTCATCCTCATGCTCAGAAGCAAGCATGACTGGTTGTGACTTCTCCTTTGGCTCCAATGAAGCCAAATACCTGATTGGGCAAGGTTTGATCCATTTGATATGCCCATAATTCTGATTTTCAACTCCAAGAATGGAGTTCTCTTGTAGACCCTCTTGAATGGATGATGTGGAAGCAATGGTAGAACCCTTCTGCCCTTTCTCTTCCTCCAATGAAGAACATGGAAGATTTAAATCTTCCAATCTTGATTCCAAAGAGCTGCTATAAGATGCAGGCTGCTGCAAATGAATGCTCTCCTCCATGACAGCAGGCTCTTGTGTTTGGAACGTGGATGATGAAAGAGAGAATGGTGGAAACTCAACCGGTTCTTCTTCATCAAAACAGTCTTCCAAATCTAGATAGATAAACTACCTCATTGTTGTCTTGCTACAAATGCTCAACCTCTCCCATGGTGTTCTCTTGCTCTGCAACTTGATCACCATGGTTTCTTTCATCCTCCAACATTGAGTTTGAGAGATCAAACTCTTCTTCAGTACTAGAACTTGAGAGAGATGAAGTAGAAAGAAGAACTGAAGGTTCTTCTATAGCCTGCTTTGTGCTCAAAGCCCTTGGATCTGCACTTTTCTCCTCCACAACTAGAATGTGCTCCTCTTCTTTTGGATTTGGAGCAGCTTCTCCTTCCTCCAATGTTTGAAGACAATCTTGCTCTTGATTGAACTCTTCCTCCAGCATGAAGTTTGTCAAGTCAAACTCTTCGATCTGCTGCTCTAGAGGACAAGTTGGGACTGCAAGATCTTCTTCTTCTGCTACAACAAAATCAGTCCTGACCACCATTTGTTCTCCAACTCCAACCTCTTCTAAAGGCTTAACCATCAAGGGGATCTTTTTCATCCCAAATTTAAGAGCCCAACTCTTCAGACTTTGAATTTCTTCATCTTTGTTTGGCTTCTCTTTTTGCTGTTGTTTTCCTTGGCTAGCATTCTGATTTTCATCCTCCCAACATGGATTTGGGAATGCAAGAGGAGAAGTGGATTGTAACTCAAATGGCTTGGCAATTTTTCGTGGTGGTGGAGGTAGAAACTCTTGTTTCTTTGGAGGAGGGGGTATTTCTATTAGCTCTTGTGGAGGGGATGACTGTTTGGAAGGAAAAGGGACAAAAGAATTGAGATGAGGTGGAAGACTAGGGGGTGGAGAAATGGATTCAACACTTGGGACAGCAGATGGAGAGTTTAAAACTTGACACTGCTGAGATAAAACAGATTGGGAAAGAGGAAAAAGAAAGGCATGAGATGGCGTGCTTACCCATTGACAAGGTTGCTGAATACTCCTCTCATACACCTCTATTTCTTCAATCCACTTTGCAAGCAATGGCAGCATTGTAATCATGAATTCAAGCTTCTCTTGAGGGCTGTAATGCCTTAGAAAAGGTCCCACCCATGGACAGGGTGCTCCACAACCGATTCCAAATGCTTTCATTTGTGCTTGAGCCCTGGACTACACCATGTTTACCTCCATCTTTTGGATTTTCTCCAACAGACCAACATCTTGCATCTGATGGTCTTCATTATATGCATACTCTTGCTCTTGGAAAGCTCCATAGCCAAACTGATTTTGGCATTGCTGCTCATATGGGTATGTATGCTGATTTTGAATTTGTTCAAAATGCTGATTTGGAGGATTTAAAAAACATGTTGGAGGTGGGAAACATTGCTGCTGTTGTAAATGTGAGTTCCATGATGGAAATGAAGTCATGATTGCACAACTTCATGGAATGGAAAAGAATGAAAGGGATGGAAAGAAGGATGGATGGGAATGGATGAAAAACAGGTCTGCAACTTCAGAAATGGGTTGTTGATCAGATGGAGTTGCCAGATGTGTTTGCAAGTGCCTCCAAAGGCTGAAATCTTCACAGGAACACACCAACCTGCAAAAGATGAAGTGGAAGACCTCTAAGGTCCCACCGGGCGTGCCAAAACTATTAGTGCGAATTCACAACACCCCTTGGATCGATGTCTAGGTTGATCACTCTAGCATCCAGTGTGATTGCACAACATTGAATCCTTTCTCCAAGTGTGGGACTTGTAAAAATGAGAAAGGAATCTCCAGAGAAGGCTGGTTCCTCTTCCTAAACTACCTGCCACAAGCTGTTCCAGTGCAGGCAAGCTAATCTAATCCTAATCTAACCTCCAAGGAGACAGGGAGAGAGAAGAGAGAAAAAGAACAAAATCCTACACTAAAACGGTGATACACCGAAAAGGAAAATGCTGAACATCTATCAAAATCTACTATGAACACAACTCCAACCTTGCAATAAACATTTAAACGTGCACAAATACTTGCAATGAAGAGAGGCAAGAAGAAAACAAGCAAAAAATAAGCAAGGATGGATAGATGCATCACAAAACACATTTTTGTTGCTCCAAGTTTGCACAATGAACATCATTTTTAATGGTAAAAGGCAAAATATGCCATTACAAAGTAGGGGAGGAGGTTCGAACTCCATTTTCAACCCTGGGGAAGAAAACAAAGGAGAGCAGAGCAGAAAAGATGAACAACCTTTTTAGAAAGAAGCCCCTCCTTACAATTTATAGGAAGAATGAGAGAGGGAAGAGAGAGGAAATCTTAATCTATCCAAACCACCTCTAGGTTTCCTTTAATTTATCCCATTATGGCGGTGGGTGAGAACCCAAGCAAAAGCGGTGAACGTATTTTACATTAAAAGTTGGTTGTTGAACGTCGCCTCGCCATTACCATGTGCCAGAGATGTTTCTTTATTTTCTCTCTTCAAACTAAACCAAAATTCAAGATTGACCTTGGAATCGTGTAGAGAATTTTACCATATTTCCATTGATATAAAGAACGTGAAAATATGAGCTCTGGATCGAAAGTTATGGCGATCTGAAGATTTAGGGCAAAAACAAGGCAAAACGGATCGGTGGGAAAATATTTGAATTTTTCCCACGCTCTGCCACTTGGATGACACATGTCAGGCTCTGATTCATCCATGGGTTCATCCTCTGAAAATTCCTTTCGGGCCCTTAAACTTGGACACGTGGCACTATTTTATTGGTTTGGGCCTGAGGGGCGCATTTTTACCTTGCGCCAAACACTTAAAGCAACTTTTCAAGCTTCGACACGTGGCATGTTCTAATTCGTTGGTGAATCTTTAAAATTTTTGTGTCCCATGCATCCCTCACGTAACTTTGGCCCGGATGTCCCGAATGAAAATATCCTTCTTCGGCCGATTCGGCTTCCTTGTTCTGTTTGAGGAGACGACACGTGGTGAGATTCCATTCGTTGGAGGCTCTTTCAGATTTTTGTGTCACATGTGTCCCTCGCGTACCTTTGGCCTGGATGTCCCGAAATGTCTGGGAAAAATATCTCCGAATTGCCCGAAATGGACCGACTTCCGCCAAATCGCCGATCAGCGTCCTGCGCGTACTTTTGGCCCAGCGGTGTCCCCAAACCACAAGCAAAACAAGACTTGGGAAATTTTTTTCCCTTTTTCGGCTGATTCGATTTTCGCATCCCATGTGTCCCGACATCCCAACTATCCTGTAGACCACCTAGACTAGGACTTAGCTAATTTTCTTCATTTTTCGCCCCCAAACTTAGTACCACGAACCTCAAAAGACGACCCGAACCCTTCTGACCAAAATGCCTTAACACATCCACGAAACCTTATTTTTGTGTTTCTTCCATTTTCTCAACTTTGGGGATTTCTTCTTGGGTGGGGGAGTTAGAAAAGGCCGAGGGACCCCGAAAAACATGACTTTGGGCCTCGAATCAATTTTACTTACTCGGGACTTAATAATCGATGCATGTTATCAAAATTACCCTGGGGTGAATTTTGGATAACATTACCCAAAACTGATTTAGACTTAAATAATAGTGTAAATCGAACAACGTGTGAAACAAATGGTGTAAAAGGCATCACCCACTAGCTAGGAAAACCAACCTATTATGCAGATAAACAAGTATCAACAAAAATTAGGCCTTATACCTCCAATAGTAACATGAAGCAAGAAAAACAACATTCAAAACATGCAACCTAATGGGGTTATTACAAAACCCAAGCAAGCCAAGTCTCAAGAACCAAAATTTTTAATGCATATACTTTCCTTAAGGATCCAATAAAAATATTTTAGTATTAAAAAAAAATTGATAGTTTTCCAAACAAGGATTTAAGTCAACACAACAGTCCTCCACAAGAGTTTGAAAACCAACGTTTCTAGGAGAAAAAAATTAGGTCTATTCTAATCAAGCCCTTAAAAGAAGATACACATGTTGAAAACTAAAAACATGCAACCCATTATCTGAATCCCAAGGATTGATCAGTCTTCATCATACATTCACCATTTTAACCACATAATATTTCATAAAACGAAGAACAAATCCAGACTATATATATACTCACGAAAACAAGCTAACAATTTAGAGAAGTCAGTTTTGTGTTTCTCAGATAACATCCCAAAAGAAATAGAAACCCTTATTCCAATAATTTATTTAATAGTATAACAATACGAGCGGGGTTAGGAATCCAAGCAACCATTGGCATACATGAAGAAACAAGAGCAAGTAAAAGATTAAGTGCCAAGACCATTAGCAGAACCAAATCTAGCAAGGAATCATCCTAAGAAACAACTAACATAGGAGAGAAACTAAAAACATAGTCTAGAAGATGAGAATCGATAGAAAAAACCACAAAATAACCCCAAACAACAACCACTTCAGTAAATAAAATAAAATTTCTTTCATGCTATGGTTAATGTTAGCATAGTAGACAAATGAGAAGAAATTATCATGCCTGGAAAACGTTTCCACATGCTCAACGCATCTAACAGACCTTGGATGCAACACTTGGTGAATCTTCCATGTTTTACTTATTGGACATCTAAACACAGTCCACAACTCAGGTTTTGGCACAGGAAGGGTTCCAAACCCATGAGTTGCATCCGTCAAAAGGGAATGTGGTCTCTAAGACTGATAAGATTGCAGCATATACACCAATGGGTTAATGAAAAAGGCCTAGGAACTCAAATCCACGTGAGACAAGGGAGGAGGCAGATCCAGACTCCACAACCTTACAAACCTCCTCACAGCCCGCATTTGAAAAGGGACGAAAGGTAGGATAGGGGCATTCATCGAGCACCATGGAAAATGGATCTCTAGAAGGCTGTAGAAGAAGGAGCCCAAAATATCTGAATGCAAAGTGTGCAAGCATCCACGAGGCGTGTAACTAGATGAAAAAAATCCTCAAAGCAATGGGTTCTGTCATCACCAATCCAACACTATGATAATTCTTCACCGGGAACTCCTCGTGCTATGATTATTTACTAATGCACACCTTTAGTTTGGTGGATGTAATCTGAAACAAAACAACAACATAACACAAGAATACCATCGACTATGATAAGACGGAATGATGACAAATCTGAAATATCAAAGTAAATGATAATATTAACAGAAATTGTTACAATCTCACCCATGAGGTACTTCAAGTGTTATTGACTTCATTTGCCTTACACCAAGACAATGGGAGAAACTTTACAATTACACCTCTTAATGGCTTCTTCAACACACCTTTAAAGGCCGATGGCTTCCTTCGCACACTTCCTACAATATTTCTCACTACTTCCTTTTATGCTAAATGAGGGGGTGGCCTCTCTATTTATAGAACTTCCAGTGGCTTATCCATCTTATCTCTAAGATAGGATAAGAAATCCACTCTGACGAATCATATTCCATACATTAACTCTTATCTATACATGTAAGCTTGTCTTTTAAAATAAGATAAACCTTATCATTTTACATGGGTTCCACATTTTTAGACTTTTTACAAATAAAATACACAAAATATGTATGACCTCACTCCTTGTCCTTATTACCAATATAATATTTCTAATTCCTAATCATGTAGACCCTACTTCTCTAATTACCCAAACTTTGACATTTTAACATTACGGGACCACTTACGACAAATATTTACTTTTTATAACATTCCTATTGTACTTTGGTGACTCTACCGTACTCCACATTATTGGTGGCACCGTCTTCGACTGCACCGTTATCTTCTATCGACGCTACTACTAATTATACTTAACAACATCTTATTCCTAATACATACATTAATGAAATAGAAATTATGGAGGAAAATTTTAGTGTCAACATCTTCCCCTTCCTAGCTTCTACTCGTCCTGGAGTAGACTCTTTTGGTGCTTGGAAAATCTTCAACTTGTCATGGCTGACCCATTTCGTAATGGGAGTGCCATCCAATTCCTCCAATGCAGACGTACCATTTTCATGCACAACTCGCTATTTTGTAGGGCCCTATCCATTTTGGAAGAATTTTTATCCTGTCTTCTTTTTTTATATCTGGAATCATATACTAAAACCAAGTCATTCACATGAAATGGAGACCACCAGATCTTTTGATCAAAGTATTCCTTCTGCTTCATTTTCTTCTTATGGCTTGTATCCTTTGCTATTTCCCTCATTTCTTCTAGCAAATGAAGATGTACCAACCTTTCTTTTACTGAATCACTTTCATCCATCCTTTCATTTTTCATAACTCTCACAATGGGAATATCAAACTCAATAGGAAGAACTGGATCAATGCCATAGGCCAATTGAAATGGGGAGTATCCTGTTGCTGACTTTGATGTTGCCCTATATGCTCACAATGCTGCATGAATCCTTTTATTCCACTTATGTACCTGCAAGGCTGCATCTTTTGCTAGAATTTGACACAACACAAAAAAATTTCGTTCCACCTGTCCATTTGTGCTTGGCTTATATGTTGTGGCCTTCCTGTGCTTAATAGAAAACTTATTGACTAGGGATTCTACCACCTCATTAATGAAGTGGCTTCCTTGATCTGTTACAATTTCTAATGGACAACCAAATCGGTGATAATGCGTTCATATATGAACCTTGCCACCTCATCCATGGAAGTCACAGTTTTCAATGGCCTAGCTTCAACCCACTTGGTTAAATAATCATGTGGCAACTACAATATACTTATTTTGGCGTTAGGTAGTTAGAAGTGGACCTACAATGTCTATTCCCCAATTTTCAAAGGGACCAAGTGGAAGAATAGGGCATAATGGAGCTGATGAAGTCTTACGAGCTACTATGTGTTTGACAAATATCACATGTCTTACAATAATTATAACAATCTTTAAAATGAGTGGGCGGTGATAACTCGCATCCAAGATCCTTCTTGCTGTATGTTGTCCAGAGAAGTGCCCTCCACATGTACCATTGTGGAATTCTTCTAGCAGTTCCTTCCCTTGATCACGTCCAACTGCTCTCTCAGCACTCCATCGTGTCCTATTCGAAATAATACTCCATGCACGAGAATAGAATATGGACGATCGGCTTGAGTAATCTTTCTCTTAGTATTTGCATTGGCACCATCAGAAACTTGAATTCATTTAGATAATTCCAAATATCTATGTATTCACTAGGATTGTGTCGAGGGATAACAATGCTTTGCATCGGGAAATCATTATCATCACAAGATGATCCTAAACCATCATAGGCTCGAGAGAGTGCATCTGCATTGACATGCTTCTTTCCTGGCCTATCTATAATATCAAATTCAAATTCTTGTAGCAAAATTATCCATCTTGCTATCCTCTCTAATGGGTTAGGCTTATTTACAATATATTTTAGAGCCTGATGATCTGTTACAACTAGAAATTTTTTCCCTAGCAAGTAATTTCTAAACTTCTTTACAGCAAAAATGATAGCCAGAGCCTCTTTTTGATTCTGATAATATAATTTACCTCAGCAGACTACTCATTTGTCTCCGCTCTTAAAGTAAAATGGATGTTCATTCCCATTTTCATCCTTTTGGCTCAAAGTACTTCCTAGTGCTTTGCATCCGGCATCACAGTGTACACAATGAATGGCTTGCTCCAATCTGGATTCTTCAAAACAGGTGAAGACACCAGGGCTTCCTTTAGTTGTCCAAAAGCTTCATGTGCCTTATTTCCTGGTTCATAAGTAACATCCTTCTTCAAGAACTAGGTTAGTGGCTATGCAATCTTTGAGAAATTCTTGATGAACCTTCTATAGTAACCCACATGGCCTAAAAATGATCTCAACTTACTTCTATTCATAGGAAATGGTAAATCTTTGATTTTTGAAACTTTATCAGGATCAGTACCAATACCATCTCTGGATACAACATGCCCTAACAAAACACCTTTAGAACATCCAAAGACACACTTTGTATGGTTTAGTGAGGCTTGTGCTTCATGTAACCTTTGAAATGCTTTCTCCATCAGTGCGGTGGTCCAACTTGCTCCCATAGATGTAAAAATCATCCGAAATACTCGATGAAGGTCCCAATATAGGGTTGAACACCCTATTCATCAAACGCTTGGAATGTTGCTGGAGCATTACACAACCCAAAAGGCATAACTCTATAAGCAAACATTCCCAAGGAGTGGTGAGCGTGGTATTTAGCTGATCTTTCTGCTATACGAACTTGGATGTAGCCGCTATATCCATCAAAGAAACTATAGCACTCTCGGCCATTTCTACCGTCAAGATCTGATCGAAAATGGAAGAGGGTAATGATCCTTCTTTGTTGCCTTATTGAGCTTCCTGTAATCAACACAAATGCGTAGCTTCCTATTATTTTTTATTGAGATCACAATGAGAGAATCCCATTTTGAATTCTCCACAAAGAAATATGAATCCTGCATCAAGAACTTATCTATTTCTTCTTTTACGGTCTTGGAAAAATTAGGATTCATTCTATATGGTATTTGCTTTATGGGCTTACCACCATCTACCAGCTCAATACAATGTTCTATCCAACTTACTTGACGGAGTTCCTTGTAATCAAAATTGAATAGGTGTATGTACCTTGAAAAGAGCCGGAGGTAGGATTCCTTCTCACTCTCCATCACAACATCACCAATCTTTATTTGTTGGAGACGATCATCAACTTCTTCTTAAGATAATTTTATGGGGTCATGAGTTGGTGTGGTGGAAGGATATCCATGATGAAACATCAACCTCACTTTCTTCATCTTTAGTGTCCACTTCACTTGGTGCTAGAGTAATCGGAGAATGTCCAATCATCGGTTTCATCACTTGAATCCACGGGTTCTACCTTATGATGTCGAGGATCACGTTTATCTTCACCCTCTCTCTACCACGTCCAAGTGTCATGAAACCTTCATTCCAAAGTAGTTTCTTGCATGAACTCTCCTTAGCCATGGTCTTCCCAAAGTAGCATTAGGTATGCACATGCATTGCCATTTTCTTCACCTGAAATTCTACCACACATACAACACCCATAATGAGATATTTCCATATTTAAAACTACACCTTTTGGTTTAGTTTTCCTTTATTTAATGACATTAACATAAGTGTTGAAGGGCGATCAATTTTTAAACCCAACATATTCATTACTGAATCGGTCATTACATTAAGCTGCAGCACCTCCATCAACTAAGACATCATGAATTGAAATACCATTACATAATACCTCAGCTTGTGAAGCATAGGGATCTGCCTCTGCCTCCAAAACAGGGACCTCAACCTCCTTCCTTCTTCGAGCATTGAGTCCACCTCACAACTCCCGCCTCTTCTCAGAAGACATAGCCAAGAGTTGACAATATGTAATATTTGCGAGCCTTTTGGACAGATCTTCCAAGATGGAGTACGGTCCTTGCCCTGTGAAATCGAAAATCCTACACATCCAACTTTCTTCTCCTATGTTTCTTACTAGTTTCTTCTTTCATCTTCTTAGGATCATTTCCATCTTGATTATCTTTTTCTTTCTTTCTTTTTGTTACAAACACATCTACTTCATTATTTCTGCTCTTATCTACTACATCAAAAGAATTCACGGGTGCTTTTCCTTTATCATTATCTCCTTCACCGGATGTAGAAGCTCTATCTGGACAATTATACTTATAATGACCCTTTTATAACAACCATAACATACTGACTTCAGAAATATTTCTTTTTGGACCTCTATCTCCTCCCTGAGAACTAAATTCCTTTCCTTGAAGAAGATTAATAGTTAATTGACCCATCTTTTTGAGCAAATCTTCATACTCAGTAGATGTACTAGGAGAAATATTTGTGCTCACCGGGAGTGGTTGTGGATTCTGGACCAAAGGTGTTGGTGTAGGCTCTACTTTAGCAACAATTTCTTTGGGCTCCTCTTCCATGCTTTCTTCTTACCTTCTCGCAATCTCCTTTGCTTGTTCAATGGTAGTATGGGCGGTCATACTTCACTCGTTTTCTGATCTACGCTTCATCCCAAGAATGAAGTGCTTACGAGAGGAGATTATCCATGCCATTCATCAACCCATCCACTAATCCTTCTTTAGGATATAGGCATCGAGCTTCCTCCTTAGCTCTAGAACATGAGCATGATAATCCCTTATCTTCTCCTTCTCTCCTTGGGATAGCTTTGTGATCTCGATCATGAGATCTGCATATTTCATTGTTCACCAAATTCTTCAAGAAAAATTTTAGTTAATAAATCCCATGAATTTTTCACATTATCACCTAGTGTTTCAAACCACCCAAGTCTTTGAACCATCCAAAAAGGTAGGAAAAATTCAGTCCATTGTTCCCTTCTTATAAGGCCATTACAAATACAAGATCGTTTAAACTCTTGAATGAAAGAAGAAGCATCTTCATTAGATTGAGCTGAAAAACAGAGAATCTTTCCCATTTTCAAAAGTAACCACCGTGAAATACCAACCCACAAGTATAATCAACAAGACTTATGTGCATAAATAATTGGAATCACTATACTAGAAAGTGACTTTACATCTTTCTACAAAAATAGAAATGACCACGAAACTATGGTAAAACTTGACTTACTGCGGTAAAAACTAACTTTACTGTGGTAAACACTATTCACAATAAAAAGTGAAGTTACTACGGTAAATACTATTCACGGTAAAAAGTGACTTTACTGTGATAAATACTATTCACAACAAAAATGACTTTATCATGGTAACTACTATTCATGGCAAAAATGACTTTACCATGGTAACTACTATGCATAGTAAAAATAAGGTTACCCTCCAATTGATTTTTGACTAAGTGGGAATATCTCTCCAGAAAATCCACCAACGAGGAATGGTCCCGGCAACGGAACCAAAATGTCATCACCAATCCGGCACTATGATAATTCTTCACCTAGGGAAATCCTCGTCTATGATTATTTACTAATGCACAACCTTTAGTTTTGTGTGGATGTAATGAAACAAAACAACAACATAACACAAGAATACCATCGACTATGATAAGACAGAATGATGACAAATCTGAAATATCAAAGTAAATGATAATATTAACAGGAAATTGTTACAATCTCACCCATGAGGTACTTCAAGTGTTATTGACTTCACTTGCCTTACACCAAGACTATGGGAGAAACTTTACAATTACACCTCTTAATGGCTTCTTCAACACACCTTTAAACTGATGGCTTCCTTCGCACACTTCCTACAATATTTCTCACTACTTCCTTCTATGCTAAATGAGGGGGGTGGCCTCTCTATTTATAGAACTTCCAGGCTTATCCATCTTATCTCTAAGATAGGATAAGAAATCCACTCTGACGAATCATATTCCATACCTTAACTCTTATCTGTACATGTAAGCTTATCTTTTAAAATAAGATAAACCTTATCATTTTACATGGGTTCCACATTTTTAGACTTTTCACAAATAAAATACACAAAATATTTATGACCTCACTCCTTGTCCTTATTACCAATATAATATTTCTAATTCCTAATCATGTAGACCCTACTTTTCTAATTACCCAAACTTTGACATTTTAACATTACCGGACCACTTACGACAAATATTTACTTTTTACAACATTCCTATTGTACTTTGACTATTACCGTACTCCACATTATTGGCGGCACCATACTGATGGCACCGTTATCTTCTATCGGACACTACTACTAATTATACTTAACAACATCCTATTCCTAATACATACATTAATGAAATAGAAATTATGGAGGAAAATTTTAGTGTCGACAATTCTCATGAGATCGCCACGATTTGGAAAGATATGCTCGAAAAGGGGCCCACAACATGGTTTTATTCACCCCATTGTAACATCCCAAAAATTGTTGTAAGTTAAATTAACTACGGTTAAGTCTAAAAGGATTTGATGAGATCATCATTGGGTGTAAAATTCATTTGGTTCATCGTATCATGACCCATAATTTGTGTTGTGGGGCATGACACTACTGAATGAATATCCCCAAATCTACCTTGATAATCTGATTAAAACATGATTAGGCCTTAATCATAGGTAAAATGGTTCATAAATGATAGTGTATATTTCAGTTATTTGTATTCCAGATTACTTTATTTTAATTGGTTTGGGACCATCTTTTGTTTTGTTCAAATTTTGAACAATTTTTAGGGGAAACTTGAGAAAATATGATCAATACTCCATAATTTAACTCTCACGAGTTGTCACTTCTAAAGAATGGTGATATTTCCTAAACAAAGTTTAAGGTTACTAAAGACATTATGGAATCCCGATTGCTTCTACATATTTTGGCGATGTGGGATTTATTCATTTATGGACATATAGGGAAAAAATGAATAGTTCGGGTAGGATTCATTGTTTTTGAATAATATTTGGTAGGAGATTAATCGGGATAAACTTGGTTTTTCTAGATCTTTGAGAACGTTCACAACATTTGGAAAACAACATGACAAGCTAAAATATTCCTTCAACCGAGAAGGTGTGCATAAAAGGAGGCCCATATTTTCATGGTTTCACACAATCTCAAGAATTTAACATGAAGGCTCAAGCTAAAGACTCAATTAAACATTAAAGACCCTTGGTTCCTTATGCCTAAGATACACTCAAAGGCTTACAAACAATATTTATCAAAAAGTGATAGTAAAGTGATTTTAAATTATTTATTTCATTACAAAATGAAGGCTCTTCTATCACGGGATGAGATCTGTGTGATTCGGAGGGATTTTAACACAAGATTGCAATAGGAACAAGAAAAACTACTTGCGAGACAATCTGAAATTAAGCGAGACAAATTTTCCCAAGATTAACACAAATTAATTTCAAGTTGATTGGATTCATCAAGAGGAAAGTTTCTTTGAATAGTCTCAGAGCTTGTCAATGGATGTACACTCGTAACCAACTTGACATGATCATATCTAAAACATAAGAGATTAAGAGGTTCCTTATATGGTCTCTTAGGAAGATGGGATTTCTCAAATTTTATCATAAAATTTAACCTCCAAAACTATGCAAGAGTATTCTCATTGCATTTATACAATTCTACTTGCTCCATTATCCCAAATTTTCCCCCAAAAAGAATAATATTTGAGGAATCCTTTGCTTGTTACAAACTTGTCTAAGAAATTAATGTTTAACAAATTTACACCCGAAGTTTCCAGTGGACAAATCGTGGATTAATCATGTTTCTTAGACCTCAACTAATGACTAGGATGACATGCCCTAACTTTTGACAGTTCATCTAATCATTTTATTCTATCATGCGAGAAATCTTGTTTTCAATGATTTTCAAATGGCTTTGTATATAGCTAGGTCGACAAGCAATTCTTTTAACCCTTAAGGACACACCTTGAGAAATGAGTGCCCTCGTATGGATGCCTGCATTCGTACCTCTAGGAAAAGAGTGTCCATGCATGGATTATTCCACATACTTACGCTTTGAGTCCAAGTTGGCCGAGTGCAAAGAGGTGTAAGCGGAAACCTCCACGTGTTTCCTTAGTGCAACTATAAAGGTGAGGTAAAGAGTTAAGTTCCCAAACAAGCATGGGCCTTCCACGTGAGTTGGGCCCAAGAAAATTGCTTTTGGCCTTTGAAAAGTCTCAGTATAAAAGGAGCTAGTGGAAGCCTCCATGTGTCTCACTGGTGCACTTTTGATATGGTTCCCAAAAGCGGAGACCCTAAATAAGCACGGGCTCACCACGTGTCTCATCTCGACAAAGTTGTTGAAAGAATTTAGGTACTAGTATAAGATGCCACGTCTTAGCATTTGAGAAAGTTTCCCCGTACCGTTGAAAAGTCCAAGCAAGGGAAGAGTGAGTGGAAACTTCCACGTGTCTCAGTGGTGCTCTTTTCATATGGTGCCCAAAATCACATATCCTAAAATAGTGCGGGCTCACCACATGTCCTAACTTGACAATTTTGTTGAAAAAATTTTAAGGACTAGCGAGAAGATGCCACATGCCTTGTGTGCGAGAAAGTTTCTTCGGTCATTGAAAAAGTATAAGTATGGGCAAGATCCAGTGGAAACCTCCAAGTGTCCCTTCGGTGCTTCTTCAAAAGTAAAAATGCACGGTGGCGAGTCCCCAAACAGGCATGGGTCCTCCACATGTCCTAAGCCTTTGAAAGTTTCTTGAAAAGTTTAAGTATAGAAAGGAGCCGATAAAATCCTCCACATGTCTCCTGGTGCAAACCGCTAAGCTAGGAATCGAGGTGGATCCGCAAAAGAGTTTTGGCCCTCCACATGTCGACGGTATGACAAAGCTGCACCGGCCGCATGAAAAAAATGTCTAAGTGCAGGCGGGATAGCGTAGAAACCTCCACGTGTCTCCTTGGCGCAATTCCAAAGGTCAAACCAAGAGGCAAATTTTTAGATGAGCGCAGTCCTCCATGTGGACAAGACTTGAGTTGAAGCGGGCCTTAGAGTTTCAAAATGCTCCGCCCAGAGTTGTATCTAATCGAAAGGACCACATAGTGAAGATCTTTGAGATATAAATTGACGGGGAAAACACACCCATCAAACCGTAAAATGTAGGGAAATCACCATTTGCACCCGGAATTGAATTTTTCTTCAAGACAAAGAATTTGCACATAATTCATGGCTCGATAGCAATCCATGATCATAGAGAAGGATTTATAATAACACCACTGTAAAGATAAAATTTGTATGCATCCATTTAGGGAGACATAAAATACGACGAACTAGGAAGATTGGGAAATTTTTAGAACAAACGGGGTGAGATCAAATTGAGCACCAATAGGTTACTTTTATAATTTACCTTTAAACACTTCCTAAGCAATATTGGATTCCACCATGCTTATATTTTAAATATAAGTTATATGTTAGGATCATTAGTCTCTGAGGGTTTCTTGATAGGTTTCTATTAATTTTGTTTCCCTTTTAATATTACAACCACAACACTCCCCATTAATGTAAAGTAAGGAAACATGTAAAATTAATTTTTTTATAAAAAAGGACTTACAGTCCATAAATCATCATATGACGATTTAGCATAAAATGTAAACACATAAATTTTGTTCCAAATTAAACATGCTAAGTAACCTTTTTATCCAAAATAAATTACAATCCACAAACCCTCTAAGTGATTTTGTATAGCATTTAAAACAACCACTTGATCTGCATATTTTGCAAAGAGTTGTCATACTCTACTTTAATCTCCCTTTGGATTTGAAAAACACATTACGGTGGCAAGAGATTTAGTTATTCGCTTATTCTAGAAAATTTATATTCTAAGGCTTAGTGTTCTACGGGTTTAGAAAAACTCACATCATATAAGTTTTTAGTGTCTCATTATTTATAAGAAAAAACGTGTCATGAATAAAATTTTTATAGTAATATAAGGATTTTAAAAAATATTCAATACATTTCATAGTGATCTACATATTTTAAGAAAATTTGCAACAAAAATATTTTTAATGTCCAACAAGTTTTAAGAAAACAAGTTGTAGTATAAAGCTTTAGTGCTTTGAGATTTTTGAAATGGTCGTGGCACATAAGAAAAATAAAATTCACAAGATAAAGTGATTATGTATGAAGCCTTACATAATATTATAAAGTATTTTATAAAATAATAATATCTCATATATATTCCTTCGCTAGGTATTACACAAAAAATAAAATATAATGGAAATTTACTAAACAAAATGGAAAAATTATAGGAATTTACAATTGATATGATCAAGCCAATAAGAGGTGGCATTGAGAAAGAGGTGACATTTCAAGAAACATGCAAAACATGCTCAATCATGCTTATTTAGGCATTCTCATTATTTCCCCTTCAAGGTCTACCCTAAGATGCCAAATCTTAAACAAATTCAGCTCATCTCATCCAGTGAAGATAAATTTAATTTACATTATCATTCTATTGTTGCTCATCTAATACAAAGGTGGAGATCAAGGTCATCGACATGATCATTTGATCCAAATAACATATGGTCATCTGATTTAGAGGTGGAGATAAAGGACATGAGCATGATCATTTGAGCTAAATTACATATGCTCATTGGATTCGAGAGGTAGAGATCAAGGTCATCCACATGACCATTTGAGCCAAAATTTTAAATTCCCAATGTAACATAAAATTTTTAGAACTTTCTAGCACACAATCACTTTGTAAAAATGTTTGTAACCTTATCTTAAGTAGAACAAAACTTCGGTCTATGTCACTATTAAGAAATTTTTCTTAAATGAGGTTCATATGAATTTCAATATGATTCTTCCTTTGATTCAAATTCCCTCAAATATGTATGACCCATAAGGATTTTCTTCCTTCCAGACTAGTTCCCTACATGTCTAAACTCTTTTTCTCCCTTCACTACATTATAAATGACCTAGCATCGAAGTTTATCATTTTCGTTTGGGATGACGATTTACCTAGCAAATCAGATAATACTATTGAATCTCCTAACCCACTGGTCCAAATATTTTTTCTTAAATTATATAATAAGATTTTTCTTATTATATCAACGATGAAGTGAATAAACTTCTAGTTGGATTCCTCGGTCAGCAGTTGTAATTTTAAGTTTTTTATTGTCTTGTGTATTGTTGCACACATGTAAGCTTTTTCTCTAATGGTACAACACCATCCACATTTGAGATTTGTGATTTTTAATTTATTTTTATTGAAGGATAAGCATTTAGATCCTTCAACGCCTACAAAGACACACAAGGATAACACGAAACATATTGGATAATTTTTTTTTTTTTTTTAAATGCTTGAAGCTTGAATGGTAATACATGTGATCTCAAAGGCTACAACCAACTCACAATAAATTTGATACAACATTGATGCACATGAAAATAAGGGAACATACGACACCCATCATGACCAATTCACTTTTCTTTTTGACAAGGCACAACATAATAGTCCAACCACAGTACACACTTATAGTTAGGGTCTTCCCATGGTGAAATCTTTAGGATTACGTATTTACTAAAAACATATTTCAATTCTTAACTTAAGTTCTAGAAGACTCATGTTATGATTCATACAATCCTTCTTATAAATCTAGATTTCTTTCTTTTATACTATTGAGTATTTAGCTTAAGATAAAACTTCTTGAATAAGGATCATCTCTAATATGTCAATTACTTGTTTAATTTGTTTGTTTATAAAGGGGTATTCAATTTCTCACAAGGCTATTTATCCATACTCAAGCTACTGAATCTTGTTTCATACCTCCATTGCACAAGGTGATGAGCGTATGCTCCAATTTAAATGGAGTATCGCTTAGGTTTGGAACTAAAACTTCCTTTGTGCAAGGATCAAAACATTTAACAACACTTAAGAAAGGATTACAATGTACCTTCACAAGAGTTAGAGGTAAGAAGGTCAATTTGAATTCATCTTCATGATCTCATTATTTTGTAACCAGTCACTCCGAGGCTTAATAAATAATTGGATTGGGTAAAATCCTCATCAAGGCTTCTCTTAATTAAACTCTCAAATGAGTTCCAAATTAGGTTTTAAACAAATAAGTTAGATTTAATGATTTCTTGATCAATTACCCCTACTTGTTATAACCTTGTTATCCTCCCAAAAGCTAAACATTGTTTACATTTTAATATCATTTTACGCCCCATCAACATTAAGGATAAATTTTATCAGTATAGCTTAAGGGTAGTAAGGTATATTCTTTTTTACACAAGAAGATAGTTTCATTTTTTTCCACTTAAAGACTCTTGACTTCATCTATAAGATCACAACCTCTTTTTTTTTTATAACCTTTATAAGGGTTACCATACCATTTTATTATGCCTAGTATTACATTATTGTCATAACCTAGAAGGGTTTTACTACACAAATTTATAACTCAAAAAGTTTACCATTACCCTTTTATGATAACTAGACATGGTTACATCATTCCCTATCCAACACGGCACACAATCCAAAGGTGGAAAAAAGATTCTAATGAAATTTGACTTGGAAAAAAAAGGTAAACAATATTGGTCATAACAAAGCTAAGCTATCTTTCAAAGTTTCTATAATACAATAAAATACTCATAACAATGCAATTTGATCAATTTATATCATTCAAAAAAATATTTTACAATTTTTAGTTTCAGTTAGATATGACAACATCACTCCACGAATACAAAAACCAAAGCATAGAGCCTTTCAAAATTCTCCACAATACGATTCAAGATCCTTTCAACGCATTAATAATTTGAACACAATAACTTCATAAGAAAAAGCTGACACAACTCTGTGCAAGACATTCCCTTTTCTACTCATAAAGCTCATCTACACATTTATTAGGTTGAGTCACTTCACGAGAACCGAGAATGATAAAGACTACACATTGGCATAGTATCTTTAGCATCAAAAATATCAAAAAAACTTCTATTTAATGAAATGGTTTTAATCTCTAAACCACTAACCTCTTAAGGGACGCTAGAAATTATTCCATGTCAAATTCAGAAAGAAGTCATAAGAACTCGTTACTAACATTGTTTCTAAAACAACAAAAGTCTAATAATCATTCTAGTAGGGGTCAAAGACCCGATAAGTTTGAAACAAAGTATCGATTGTATTGGGATTTCAATCATGTAATCATATAGATTATATGATTGAAATCCAATACTCAAACATCAATCAAAATTTCCTTAAATAAGTCATATGATCTAATAGATTTTTAGTTAGAATTCTAACATCATTTACTTAACCACTATTTACCACTTTTGAAAATAACTTCACAACATTTTGACACTTTATTTCTTGTAAATTAGCATATGGAGTAAGTTCTAAATGACAAGTTCAAATAACATCTAATTATCTTTCCATGCCATGCACACAATCATCATGTATGATAAAATAAATAACCCATATTCAGTTAATCAAACAATTTAATTTAATCCAATGCTACATTCTTACCAAGTTTGTCTTCAATGTAGTTCCACTAAGTTTAATACAACTCATAAATGATACTAATATTAGACAATGTGGTTCCATATGAATCGACTACAACCCAACTAAAGTTCAACAAAAAAATACAAAACTATCTATGACTTCATAATGGCATGGAAGATGTAATAGACCTTCCAAAAGAATATTGTTCCCTATCTCATATACAAAATAAAAGATCTCATTAATGATCTATAAAACACATTGGACATGAAATTTCAACTAGTAAATTTCCAAGGATGTATCCCTTTTTTACGGTTGATACGATGAATCAACTTAATACGTAATTCTTACTGAAGTCTACCTTGGCAAGTAATAACAACTGAAACAAGCATGATAACAACAAAATCTCACAAAACAAAAGGGTTTTCTAATTCCTTCTCAGATAAGTCTTCCCTGATTTCCCAAAAGACCGATACCTCAGTTAAAGTTTCTCTTACCAACATTTAAATTACAATCAATCTAATAGATCCTAATCAATAAACCGCCCCAAATGAAATAGTATATATATGTTATACAAATTGCACTTAGTCATATCTCCTTCACAGATAACCAAATATTCTAAGTTTCCTTAATTTAGTCAAATACCCTCATTTTAGTCAAATACCTTAAACAACTGAAACACAATTCTTTATATTAATAAAATAAAACTCCTCCCTTTCGGAACCCCAGGTAAACAAGAATGGTTATAGTAATCATAAGCTCAAACCCCAACAAGAATTAAGACAAACAACATTGCAAATCAACTATAACCACCTAGAGAAGGGAAAATAATAACGGTGGAGGGGGGTATACATCCCGAGACATGTTGAGGGCTCGACAACAAACATAAATCAATTCAACCAAAGTATTCACTTCAAACCATACTTTACGCAATACCTAAGAATCGATTCAACCAAATGATAATCACCATAGTCACACTGTGATCAAGCTTTATGAAAACGAGGCATGAAATATATGCCACAGTTTCTTATTCTTAAAAGTGTTTGAAACAATAATACGTCACAAAGATACATAGAAGATAAATAAAAATTAAAAATCCTCGCTATACCTATAATGGGTTAGATTAGAAATATGCTAAACGAATAAACCCTACACACAGCCCATTCATATTCATAAACAAATAAACAACCTTTAGCTATTTAACAGTCACATTATGGGTTTCAATAACATTCCCATAGCATGTAGAGAATCAAATTCTCTTAATTTTTTAAGCTCCCAAGAGTTGGGTTTAATGTTTCCGAGCATAAATATAACACGCATTTATTTTTATTGTTTTCCACATTGTTTATTAAAAGACAACCTTTTAAGCCGCTCAAATCCTCGCTATTTCAAACAACGAATCTAAATAATGGAGTGACCATAATGCGACAAGAAGAATGATCACCCAGATCAGGATTATTTTCCTTAGTCATCCAAATAATAGCATTAATCCAACAGTAAGGCAACACCCTATTCGAGCCAAGGTTATACTTATCAATAACAGACACCCAGATCACTATTTTGCAAGGGAACAAAACTTAAATCCCGTATCTTCCATTCCTAACACCAAAGGATACCAAGAAACCAATGGTACGTAAAAAAACAACAAGAATAAACAAAATCTCATGTGCAAATCCATACGTAGTCCATATTTTGCAAGGAATATCATTTTGAACCAGATAATTCAAGAGAAAACAAGAAGAATAGCTTGCAGGATAAAAATGACTGTAAAACAACCACAAAAATCCATGCAAAATACCATTTCAGAAAATAAAAACAATTCATTTCATGATATTGTTAAAGCTGGCATAAAATCAACAGGTAGTGTTTATCATGCCTATTAAGCTTCCCAAACTGCAGAGATGTCCACCAGCCCGTCATTGCAGAAACATCTGACAATCTTCCTCTTATTTGCTTGTTGGGCATCCAATTTCAGCTGTAGGCTTGTTTTGAAAAAGCTGGCAGTATGGGGAAAGAGCAGTGGGAGGAGATTTACACCAACAAAAGTATTTGCTTACAAGTTTCAAGCCTGAACACCCACGAACCTGGAGAAAACCTGGTCGCTTTACAGTCCACGCGGAAAGCCCCTCATTTTGACCTTTCATCCTCACAAAACGTGAGCCCAAAGAAACATTAATTAGAACAATTAAGAAGGGTATGTGGCCAGGACCCCACACACCCACTTGCCAGCTAAAACAATAAAAAAACATGGAATCCAATGCTAGAATAACAAAGCAAAGAGAATTAATGGTAAGGGTTAGTGGTTGGAATTATTAAATTCAATATTAAACTTAGCAGTTCCCAAAAGTATAGGTGCCACCCAAAGAACATCTGCACTTTCCCACTTACCACACGCATTCTCTTTCTTTAATTATTATTTTTGTTTTGTTTCTGGTCGACAGTACACCTTCCAATTCCTTTGGTACATGCTTGTATTGGGTTGTTAAATAATTAATCTTTTCTAGTTTAGTGCCAAAGATCTTAAAGTATATATGCAGCTAATTTGGGCTTGTGACTGGAATCCCTTTTACTATTTTCTGGGATTTGTACCTTACCAAATGGCTGATATTCAATTTAATGTGAACACAACAGCAAGGAGCTCAGTATTGTTTTAATTTACACATTGTAGATACAAAGTTAGCTCTGATTTGATCTCATTTTATAAATGAATTGTTTCCAAGATGATAAGAACTTCAAAAATAAAATAATATGAAACAAATAACCTGACCAAAATAAGTCAGTTGGAATCCATACTAGTAAAGTTCTTTCGCATCTTACAATAGATAGTAATAAAGTTTTTTCTTACATAGTAAATGGCATAAAAAGTTCATCTGATTAGATATTAGATATGTGGTATCTCTAATGTTCATTTGAACTCGAAACAAAAACAAATGCAGCTGATCACTACCATAAATTCTACCTACATCCCAACATCTATGGCAAAAAGAGATATCAGACTCAACATAGATCTTATTTTTATGGCATGAAATGTTTCCATGATCCCCATTCACAAGACAATAAAATACTTTCTAGCCATTGTTATTTTTATGACTATGACCATTGGTGCTCATCTGCCAAATCTCGGACTACTTTTGACATTGCAGCTGCTTATTGAGGAAGCCAAGGAGAAGATTATTCACCTCTTCAGGGAATTGCTCTTGAACAAAATGACTGCCTTCTGGAAAGAATTTGATCTCCAGATTGGGCACAACAGACTTGAGCATCTCGCTGTTGATGTAATACTCCATTCCTGGAAATTTTAGAACATAATCTTTGGTACCCATTATTAGAAGAGTGGGAGCTTTAACAGTATAATCTGTGATCTCCCCCAATCTGCCCCTGTTCCAGCAAGTCAACATCAGAAATGCATACCATATAACTTTGTGTGCTGTAATATCTTTACAGGGCGTATAATACAGAGAGAGACAAACAGTTTTTAGCTTTACCTGGCCATAGCAATGTAGGGAACTTGCAAGGGAAAAGCAAATCCTGATTTTTCATACAGGCTTGAGTACATTTTAAGGTCATCCTCAGTAAACCAAGGTGGCAATGGAGTTGTTGGATCATACAGATCCATTATCTCTTTACCCTCTTCGGCCACTAGCAGCTCACTCCCTGAAAATAGTGTATATATATTTCTTACCACTGTTTTTACATCAAACCGCCCGAAGTCTGCCAAACCTCTTCCAGGCACCTATGTGAGAAAAAGGAAAAAATGCCCATTAGGAAACAAGCTAGCACTTATGTTGCAGAAGCAGGGGAAGAGACAGTGACCTGCCAGTGTCTCATATAAAAGTCTTGAGGAAACAAATCCATCTGAAGCACTTGCCCGCCCGGTCTCAAGTAAGGTATACCCAATGTTACAATGCCTCTCACTCGATCAGGGTACAAGAGGTCCAGATAATAGGCAATGGGTGCTCCAAAATCTTTACCCACAACAAATGCCTAAAAAAATAGGAATAGTCTTTTGGAATATGGGTTGGAGAATCCACATCTTTAAGTGACTGTAAATTGATGAAATAAAGTTGTGGGTACTTACTTTCTGAATGCCAAAGGCATCAAGAAGGCCGGCCATGTCTTCCACAAGGTCTGCATAGGTTCCTTTTGTCTGCAATGGGTTGGAGATTTGATTGCAGATAATCAACGGATTTCATGTAATTTCTGTCACCTCAGGAGGGTTCGTGCACATTTGATATGTTCAGCTGGTGGGAAGGCCCTATAAAAAATGTGAAGGTTTGAACCCCGGTGAGACCATCCACAAATGCAGATAGAGGTTCATTCGACCCGTCCTTAAGCGTCTCTCTCATGGGACACCCTACCATTCATAAGCCGATCGATTCCCACCAAGATTTTTGGAAGAAAATGTGTACGAGGAAAATGACATCAAGTTGAAATTATTTGTTTGAGGTCGTGAGTGGCCTACAAGTGGAACGAGCATGATATCTTTCACTGAGAAAATCACTCCCGATGAAGCCAAAGCTTTGTTGAAAAGGTAAGTATTTTCACGTCACTTTAAAACTCAAAATACCCAGACGTAAGAGCTCAAACCTGGCCATGCATCTACCAACTGCAAACAAATCTGTCATTAAATCTTGCGATATGAAAACTGTATTTGTGACCTGCAAACTAATCATCAACGTCGGCAATGGGGGCGGGGTTTTGGATTTCAACAACATTTAACTCTTTCCCTTAGCACTTTTAACGTACGTCGAATAGCCTGGCACACAGGCGACATGTGGAATGCGATCGAAGAAATTTCAGGAGCGTCATGCAACATGGATGGTTCTACGAGACACATATGTGAACGTCATCTACGAGGCAATTATGCCGTTAGGTTTCCTCGCCCGTATCAAAAACAGGGTAACCAAGTTCATTTAAGGAACGTCTTTCTGCATAATTATTATTTTTTAGACCATATATTTTTAGTTAATGTAATACTCACAAAAACGACGTTCAAGGAATTCGCTTCAACTTAACACTTAACCGGAAAATGTGACCAATTGGTTTTTTTGTTTAAGTTACAAAGAAGGTTACGATACAAGGATGCAGCATGGGTACAATAATTGATAGTTCTAAAAGAAGGTAACAAGGATTAGTTTACTTAATTAAATATTTTCTTTCCTTCGATTAAGTTCATTCCTAACAAGGTTAACCTTATGCTAAATTATTAAATTCATTACATTATTAACTTAGAGATCCTTTAATAAATTTCCTACCCACACTAAGGGTTTTAAAAGGGACATCACACCTAGGCAATTAAAAGGCCCCACTCATTCATTTACACATACCCTTAAGGATTTTAAATTAAAACATTTAAAATACATATCTTCTTAAAAAGGTAGGGTCAATTCTCCACCCTTGGATCAAATCCATCTTAGCCACTAGATCCTAGGGTTCTCTATATAGCCCTAAAAATTCTTATGAAAGTCTATTAAAACCTTTTCTCATTCTATTCTTCTCATTTGGTTCATTTTCTTTTGTTAAATTTGCAGGTTGGAGAGGAGGAAGCCATGGGAGCAAAAAGGAAGAAGCCATGGAGGATTCTACAAGAAGATTTAGTCTAGGTTTAGCTTAGTTTGTCTTTTATTTTTGTAATCTATTTCCTTCAAGGATTGGGAGGAGTTTCCTCCTCCAATCTAGTTTTTATTCCAAGATTTTAGTGTATTGGGTTTAATTTGGGGAAAACCCTACCCCTTTGATATAAATGAAAGAATGCTTTTAGATTCACCATTTGAGTTTTTGTTATTCCAATCCATAGCATTCAACTTTATTTACTTGCTGGTAGTAATAGGTTAAATTTTACAACTTAGGAATTAGAGCAATCTAGCAAAATTTCACGCACAAAGCGCAGTCCGAGGAATTATGTCATAAGTGACAGACTGTCACCCAGAGCAGACCGATAGTCTACGACCGCCACCCTGCCAGGGTGTCAAACAGTGGACCGTAACCTTCCAGAGTGACGGTTAAGAAATTGCCTCCTTACCTTTGTGACAAACACATGACCACCACCTTTCTGGGCGGTAGTTTTGAGACCGCCACCACTTCCTGAGCGGGGGTTACAAAACCACCATTCCCACATGGGGTGACAGGTCATGTTTCACAAAAAAATAGAACCTTAATGCTGAGAATTTTACAAAAACTAAAGTTGCTAAAGGGTGTAAAAATACATTTTAAGTTGTCTTTGTTCATTTCAAAGTTCCAGAATTGAGGTTTGTTGCTCATTTACTCATTTCTTAGTTAAGTCTAGTCATTTTAAAGTATCTCCATCTCTAATAAAATTCATCTACTTATAAGAATAATTTCTATTTGTTTAACTAGATTCTTTCTTCCATTACAAGAGCAAGAAGGAAAATAAATCTATTTCATTACTTGTCATTTCCTTATATAAAATCAACTTTCCAAATGAAACATAATCTAACTTATTTTCCTCTTTCATTTTACTACAATGTTCATTCATTTAAAATAACCATACTAACTTTATTTTCCATACAATGATATTTTGTATACAAATTCAACTTCTAACAATCTCTACATTTTCTTCTTTCTCACATTTACAATACAATAAATACTCAATGAAAATATACTTTCTTTTCCATTGTAAAATAGATTAATCCTTCAATACAAACACTATTTTTCTCACAATACATTCAAGATTTCAACAAGAAGAAAATACTTTCTTTTCTATTTGCAAACTAACTTTACAATAACATTCTTTCTTCTTTCTTTTCTCATTTGTTTCTTTCTACATGCAATACAATAACAATAACAACAATAGGATTACAACTTTCTTTTACAAAGTCATTACAATTTCCTCCACTTGAAGTGGAAATCCATACAAAATGTAAATACAAGAATGAACACATTATTACAATTTCTTCCACTCTAAGTGGGTAAAATACAAGGAAGTTTCACATGGTCACCAACAAGACTCCAATGCTCCAAACACCAACAAGGTATATTTTCTAAGAGGAGATGTAATGCTCTCCACCCAACCAAGATATCCAAAGGAGAAGAGAATCCATCATCTCCTTTGGCCCCCAAGCCCCAACCACATTACAATGGGAGAAGATCTCAACTCATGGCAACTACTAGCTTCCACAATACTTAACAAATAACTTCACATTCATTCCATTTTCATACAAACACAATAACAACTCAACAAGAAGAAAACAATCAAAACAACAATATAACAAGGCTTATCAAGAAAGCCAAAAGAGTAAGACCTATGGGGAGGCCACTTATGCCTCCCAATGGGAATGGGTTCCCACCTAAAAGCCTCCAATACAAACACAATTTCCCCTATCAACTCTTATGCCTCCCTCAAGTACCCCTTATACATGCATACACTCTTATGCCTCCCTAAAAACTCTTATGGCTATAATAAGCATAAAAGAAATGCAAGAATTTCTCATACTAGATGGGGAACCCAACCCAAACTCTCTCCTCAAGAATGTGATCTCTTATGCCTCCCTACAAGAAAAACTCCCCATAGTCTCCTCCCACTCCCAACTTAGGCATTCTACCCATACCCAACAAACATTCCAAAGAAACAACAACATGCAACACAACATGTATACACACATACAATAAAACAAATAACATAGTTTAAACTAAGGTGAAACTCCCACCTCTCCATAGTGAGAGCTCATTCTAAGTATGATGTTCCAAGTCTTTCCAAAGATCAAGCAAGCATCCATAAAGCTCTAAAATCCTCAAGTCTCTCCAAATACTCTTACTCTCAAAAAATTTAAGAGACTAAAAATTATTATCTAACCCCAAAACAAGCAAAAAGAATTCAATAAATAGATAAAGGAGAGCGAGGGATGATGTGGCTCCAAGTAGGATGCCACCTCATTTCCTCTCCATTCCACATCACTTGGTCAACTTCATATTTCAAAGCAAAATTAATAATTGGTTGGAAGAATGACAAGAACCTTACACACTCCATCTAAGCCCACTCCCCCAAAGGACAAAATTAAATATTTGAAAGAAAGTGCAATTAACATTTTACCTTTTTATCCCCCAAAACACCTAAAAGAGCCTAAATTTGACCCCCCAACCCATAGGTAGGGTTGGCATGGGAATTTAAGAGGTGTGGGAAAAGTTTGACTTGTCCCACAAGCTTCTAAATTTGGCCTCTAAGGCCAAATTCGAGTTTCCCATGAGGGTTAGAGTGTGCCACACTCAAAACTCAAACACACTTCACTCAACACAAAATCCAAGAGCAAATTAATTCTAATAAATGAACTCCTTTTAGTCACATCTTTAATTAGTTTAGGAAAAATTCAAATTATCTTAATTAAGACACTACAACCCATGACTAATAAAGGGGTAAACATAAGTCCAAAAATATAAATAATAAAACAAGTGAAATTTCATTACTAAAAGAAAAGCACAAACTAACATAATAGAAAAGGAAATAAAAAACAAGACAACACATGATCCCCTTGTTAGAGTAGGTATTTACCTTAGCTCATGTTCACCTAGGTACTTTATTTACCTTTATTGTATTTATCCTCACCCACTTATGTGTGTGGATATTTCTTTTATCTTATTTAGATATTAGGAGATATTATCTAGTTATTAGGTATAGTTATTTCCTTGATTTATGGCTTGATCTACGACCTTGACTGGTTATTAGATTGTTATTCTTTGCCTATTTAAGCAAGGCCCACTCTCAATGTATGGCATTGAGTTCTATAATAATATATGATATTGTTGCTCATTTATTTGCAAAGGTTTTATGTAAAGCTATTATGGCAAATTGCTTTCATCTTATTGGTCGTGGTGTTTGATTAGCATCTATGTTCTTGGCTTAATGTACGATCCTGGTTATCATTCCTTTCATGGTATCATAACAAGAGATTGTTGTTGACATCTCTGCTATAAGTTTTATTTTGTAAATAAAATCTTTGTGTATTCATATATTCGGGATTTGGTCATATTTTGTTGTTGCGTGCATTTTTATGCAAAATGAGGCTTCTAGTAGATCATATGGTATGGTCATATGAGGGCTTAAAGCTTGTGATTCCTACAAGTAGGCGCTTAACTTCAGCCCTTTAATTTTTTTGTGTGGTGAAGGCAACAACATTTTATTTTGTTTTAGTGGCACCTAAAATAAATTGCAGAGAAAAATATAAAAAATCTTGTAACATTTGATCGGTAACTCGGTTTTGAGTGCCATTTTTTGTAAAAGTATTTTTTTGTGCTCTTTCCATTGAAATATTTATTTTGAGACTTTCACTATAATTATAAAGTGTCAAATATGGAGGAGTGTTGTAATCAATTGTGGATGCAATTTTGGCTTAGCCCGACGTCCTAAATTTTTGGGAGTTGCAGTTTGTACCTATCATGGATTCTGAGAATGATATGCTTTTCTCTGAAGTGTGTGGACTTCAAGAGGATATTGTAAAATTTTTGGAAGAAAATAGATTGCACAAGAAGCGAAATTCTCTTCTACAATCACTCATTCATGATAAGAATACAATAATACACTCCATGTAGAACAAACTTGCTAGCCTACAACATCACCATCATATTGTGGACAACCACAACCATGCTCCTAGTCCACTTGCAGCTATTGCTCCTGAACCCACTGACATTGATCTATCAGTCTTTGAGTCTGTTCCTGCTCTTGATGCTCATACACCTATGAAGCTTGTTACTACATGGTCTTCCACATTTGTGCCTTGTAATGCCCCCAACCTACCTTGTCTCGGTCAGCATTATTTCCTGGCTGCGTGGAGGATGGGGATATTAAAATCTAGCCATGTGTTGTTAATGCCTTGCAACCAACTTAATAAAGAAAACATAATTTTTTTTTGCTCTTCTCCTTCCTATGCGCCATTCTTTTTCCTGTGCCTAGCTATGCAGTCAGCTAGTTGTAGCTGGTGGTTGGTGGAAGGACCTGTTATCCCTTTTATTGTTCTTTCAATGCGTATAGGTGGGTGTTGGGCGCGTTTTCTTCTTGGGCGTTTTTTTTTCTTTCCCTGTCACCTCATTTTGACCTGCTCACGCAAAGAAACCTTGGTGGCCGCGTAGCTTGCACTGGCGTGTTCTGGTTAGTGGATTCATTGATGGTGAAATGAAGGTCTATCACCCTGATGTTGCGTGGGTGGGTGTGGATCCTCAAAATTGTGTTGTACAGGCAGTTTCAGTGGAGCGTAGAACCAAATTTTCTCTAGGAAAGTGCCGTGAGGAAGTGGTTCGCTATATGCAGCAGCTACAGGGTAGAGAAGTAAACTTATCTCAGAAAATCAGTGGCCTCCAGAGAGAGTTAAGTGCGATAGCTGCTGCAGGATGATCCCAAGGAACCGTTGGTGCTGAACCTAATGTTCTGGTTGCACGTGACCACAGTCGTGATCAGTGGTTGCAAAATCTTGCAGCTGTAGTAGAAGGACGAGATAAAGTTTAGTTGAGCTGTCTTGCCTTTTCATTTTGGAAAGTCACTTCTGTCCAGGTGGTGAATTTAACAAGGAAGAAGCTCGATCAAATCTTGAGGCTGGGTAATGCTTCTGCGCCTCTTCTCAGTTCACCCATTTTCTACAGTTGGGTTTCTTGTTTGCTTCTGGGTATCCTCTGATTCGAGATTGGGGATCCACAGCAACTGCCTGCAACAGTAAATAGCCAGGCAACAGGCATGCTACAGTTTGGTAGAAGCCTTCGTGAGCACCTCCAACAGGCATCCAACTAGGTTGTTTTCTGTTTAGTATCAACTGCATCCTCAAATTCGATTCTCCTTCAAGTGATTGCAGGGCATGAATCAGATTGCATATTGCAAGCAGGGCATAAATCTGCTTTGGAACCAGAAAAGATGGAACTTGACACCCAAAAGGAACACATGGAACATGTTGACTCTGTCCAAAAGAGTCCTTTGGGAGTGCTACAGAGTTCTGAGGTTTTGTACCATGATGGAATGGAAGGTGCAGCAGATGACTCTGAAACCACACACACTGTTCACGAGTTGAATGAGAGCAGCATAGATATAAGTGCACCAAAAGCCCTGGATTCCTCTGCGTGTTTTCAGAAGCCTGGACTTGGAGATGAGGCAGAAGCAAAGCCAAAAAATTCATTGGACAAAGATGAAATGATGATATCGAGTCTCTGTGGCATGGTGGAGAAACACTCTATTATATTAAGTTCAAAAGAGCCTTCTAGCAGATGTTGACTGCCACACTGCAACCAAGTTTATCTCCAAGATTATATTGCTAGAGAAATTTTTGTGGGTAATGCAATCCAGCTCTCTCTCATCTTAAACAATGACAATGTTCTTATGGAGATTTTTGGTGCTGCTAAGTGAAGCAAGCTGTAAGCAATGGGCTGCACATTTGCACTATAACAAGGTGCATCATATGGAACTTGCAGCGATAAGAAGGAATCAGACTTTATTTTTCACTTTCGAAAAAGTATTCTTTTCTGAATGTTAAGAGGACTGGACTATGCTATTTACTTCATCAAATCTGATGTATGGTATGCATCTCTGGGATGAAAAGCAAGAAGAAGAGTAGGTGGAGATTGGGAAAAGCAGGAGAGTACTGCTTGAAGGAAATGGAAAGCTACTTGGGCAGAGCAAGAAATGTGAGAAAGAGCCTGTAGTAAATCCAATGCTAGGAGACTACGAGGAGAGCATCTCTTGATATTTCTTTTCTCCAACTTTGTCATTCTGTATGGTCTTTTTCTCTGGATTAATTGGGTTGTCTTGTGGCCAAGGGCATCGTGCTTTTATTCATCACAGACTTTTTCAAGGAGTACTTGGTTGATAACAGCCTTGATGATCTCATAGGACTGCTGAAGCGAGGGAAGATGGAAGACAATCTCCTCGAGTTGTTTCCAGTGCAGAAGTGTACTACGAGGCGGTGTGAGGTGGATTTGTGAAAGGACTCAACTGTTAAATTTTCTGCCCCATCTGTCTATCCAGTTATCACATTTGGCCCTTTGACATCACCAACAATGCGTACTCACATCCTTGTCTCATGCTATTGTTTTATGCCGCTGCCCGTGTGGAGTCTCAGTGATGACTGTTGAAGCCGGAGAAACAGGAAGATATTTCTACACCTTTCTATTGCTATTATATTTATAATTATTGCAGAAATCGAACCAATTTTTCCTTGCATTGATTTGTCGGTTGAATGTCATGATGGGAGATTTCCTTTTACTCGCTTGTTTCTTCTTATTTTAGCTTTTATCGTCGATAGTATGTGGGTCGAAAGGATGTGTGTGCCCTCTCCTCTGAATGTTATGTTTCTCTTACTCAATTGATAGACATTCGTCTGTTTGTTTATGTATTAATTCTTCTCTGTGATTGAGTTGCAAGTTATTATGTTGATCAACTAGTATTTTCGATATTATGGAAGTAAGTTACGATAACTATGAAGCTCCTCCCTAGCACCCAAGTTGTCTTTTGACGTTTTTTGTTAGCCCCTTCGCAAGTTCCTTGGATAACCTTTCGGCATCGAGAAAGGAAGGTTGTAGGATTAGTGTGATCAATGCTTGGGCTAGCCAGCTTTGAGTTTTGGTATTAAAACTGGTCGAATGAAAAGGTTGTGTGCATTGTGTCTTCCGTCTCACGTGTTTAGACTTTTAAGGCCATCCTCAAGAAGTACCTTGACCATCCCTGGCAACTTGAACCATAACTAGCCTTACGGATCAACTAAGCTCGAGGTTCTTTGTGCGAATCTGGTACCTCGTTGACACTGGAATAGTTTTGGTCTAATCCCCCTCTCAGAATTATTGCTGATGGCGCTCTTCTGTTTTTCCTAACTTGCATTATTTTCTCCCTTGTAATGTTAACGCTATTAACTAATATTGGTCGGTTTTTATGCACATAATTACCTTAATATTTTGTGATGGAAATTTCCTTAAATGTGATTAATCTTCGGGAAAAACTCAGCTTTCATTTGTTAGTCTTATGGATTCATAGCGGAAGGTTTTGTTTTGATAATGTCACTTAGAATATGGTTGATGTTGACTGTGACGGTTGACTGTGTTACCAAGGGTTGCCTTAAAATACGGTTGTTTCGGGAAATGGATAATTTATTTTAAATTAATCAAACATTAGAATTGTTGTGGAAGTTTGCAAACCTTTAGTGTTATAAAATTGTTGATGACATTATTGTATACTCTTGTTGGACGAACCCCCTTCTTCTCTCGCGTGTTTGCTACTAGCCTGTGAGACTTTGACCCTTCCTGGATGATTGGTAGATCTCTTTGTAGTTAATGGTCAAAACTAGTATACTATGCCTTCGCTTCGAAACTTATGTTGTGTGTATACTCTAATTGATTTCCAGTTTGAAACTCATTTATACATGACTTTTTGTGTTAAAATTTTGGAACCCGTGTTTCCCCTTTCTTGGGCCGATCAACTTTTGTATTTTTAGAAATATATTATTTTAGCCTATGCGTTGGTATCTTTGATAAAATTCTAGATGGTTGGTCTATTTATATCAAATCTCAATCTTGTAATTATTGTTTAATTACTTACTTGATGGGAATTCTGTTTTTGCTAGATTGTTTGTTTTCTCCTTATAGGGCCAAGGGCCATTCTCTTACGATTGCTATACTTTCGTTGTTATTACTCCTAACTGAAGTACAAGGTCTTCTCCTTCTTTGATTGGCATGATGAAGACTTTATTTTAACTTGATGTGTTAATAGTGTTTAGAGGTTTGAACCAATTCTTGTAATAAAGTGCTTCCTTTTCGTGATATTGTTAGATAATAGTTATGGTGGTTTTGTGTAGCCTTATCTTGCTCAGTTCTCGTGAACTGACTCTTGTAGAAAATTTGCTGCAGATGGATTTTGCGTGTAGATGAGGGATAGATTTGTATACTTTTGTCATCAACCTCGCTGAGAAGATTCTTTGCTCGAAACATTTTTATGTTGTTCAACTTTTGTTAATGTCCAGTGGAAAGTTTAAAACAAAGGATTAATGTCTTAGTATAAAGCATTGTGGACTCTATCATCCGAACTTTGGAAACCTTGTATTGTTTGACCATCATTGAAATTATAAGAAAATTTGGTTATTGTGGTTGAGTGACTTGTGGAGTATCAGTATTTTAAGAAATGATGTAATCTTGTTTTGTTCTCGTAAATGAGTGTTGCTTCAACTTTGCCTTGAGAATAAATTCTGAGTTAAACCTTGCCATGACTTAGTAATAAAGTGTCATAAGTAAACTAACATGGGATTGTTTAATACTTCTGGAAGTTAAATTAAAAGTTGCATTCAAATAAAATAACGTAGGGGTCACCAACTTGAGAGCAAGAAATTCTTTGAGTAATCAAGGGCGGACTATCATCATAAGTAACATTATATAACTTGATACCCCTAGCTACACTAATGAACACTATCCCTTTCATGGTGGAATTCTTAAATGAACTTAAAGGAAATCTATGGTTAGTTCTGGAAGATAATAAGATTTAATAAACAGGAGAAAACAATTTTGAAACCACACAATCTATCTCTAAACCATATGGAAAGTAAATTCTTTTACTCCTTATTAATACTTTTAAGCAAAGCCTAATTAAAGTTGTTGATAATTCGATTAAATACCGGCAATCACTAATGAAGTCCTAAAATGTTTCATCTCGACCTTCTCCCTCTAACCCTTTTTCAAGGCACCTTGCATCTCTTCTCTCAAGTGTGTTGAACTTAAAACCATGTTGTCTTGTGGGCAAGAACGAATCTTAGTAGTGTTAGTGGTGTGCAGAGGGCCTTGTGGAATTTAAAAAATCACGAAAAATGGCTAAGTCCTAGTCCTAAGTGTGTTATTTGGGACTTCTAGTTGGGACAAAAGAAAAGTAAATCGGCGAAATGTGTTATCAAAATTCACGGCCCTCAAGCAATTTTGATAACATGCACATCTTTGTCCCAAGCAAATATTGAGTCCAGCGCGGGGCGCTAGGATCCCTCATAAACTCCCCTACCCAAGTAGCCGAAAAAGTTCTCGAAAAAAAAAATTGGCTAAAACAGAGGGTCGCCTTTGGGACAAGCGGGACAAAAATGGCTAAGTCCTAGAGCCTCGAGCAGGCGAAATGAGTCAAATGGCAGCCCGAAAGCTTGATGGGGCCAAGCGTGGGGCCAAAAAACCAGTAACGCGGCCGGCGGGTCAAAAATGAGAACTTTGTCCCGGCGAACTGGGAAAAAGAACTTTGTCCCCAGGGCTTGGGACAAAGGAAAAAATGGGAATATGGGAGCCGTGCCAGCCGGGGACAAGCGGGCAAATGTCCCAGAACAGTCAAAAATGAGCAAATGGGACATATGGGCATGGGAAAAAATGCGAACCGGCGGTTCGGAAATGAAAATGGGAAATTTCAGCACAAAAAAATGCAAATGGGACAAAGGGACGCGTGGGGCGAAAAGCCGAAATGGCGAAGGCGGGGAAAAAAGTCAGCGTTTGGTCAAAACTTCAAGCGGCCATAACTTTTGACTCAGAGCTCCGATTTTCATAAAATTGGACTTTACGGAGCAAACACGGCGTCCTCTAACCCACAAAAACTCGGATTTCTTATTTTTAATGAGGGTAGATATATTTAAATAAAAGAAACATATTCGGCTCCAGTCAATCAATGCTCATTCCCGTCAAATGACAGAAAACGCCTGCCAGGACCCAAAATAGCTGCCCGCACTCAGAAGGCCATAACTTTTGCATTTCTCAACGAAATCACACAAAATTGGTACCGTTGGAATCGTGGTTCCGAGCCCGATGCACAGAAATCAAGAAATTCTAGATTTGATCAGAAATTGATTGAGTTTTTAAGGAAACGTGGCCGGGTTCAGAACAGTGTTTTATTTGGTAGCTGGGAGTGCAATTAAGAGGCATGGTCATCATTCTTTCTCTTCTGCAGCACATGGGACAGTATGGGGAGCCTTTTGCAAGTAATGTATAACCATTCCACTCAATTTAATGCCTCTTACAGGTGGTTGAAGGACAGATTTCAGGATTTCCATTTTCCCTTCTCTTTTCCTTCTCATTTTTCTATAAATTGGAGTGTTGGGCTCATTGTAAAGGGAGAGTTTTTGGGTAACAAAGCTCTGTCAAAATTGCTTTGTGAAGCCAGTGTGTTGCAGGCCCTTGTAGTGGACTCCTTGCATGGTGATCCAGGCCCTTATCTTGTAATAGATTGAACTGTGCATATCATGAAGCAATAAAATACAAGTTTGTGGATGTATCTTCCCCTGCTGTGTTTTCTTGCATTCTTCTTGCCCCTTTAATCTTTCTACAAGTATATTGTGTCTATTTATTATGTTCTTGCAGGAATTCATTATCATTGTGTGTGCTTGGAATATTGCTGTGAATGCATTTTGCTAGATTATGGTGAACTGTCATCACCTCTTCTAGTGTGCACTTTGCCTCTGTATTTCACACATTTGGAGATTACTCTCACACCTCCTTTTACGGTGTATCACCGCTTTAGTGTAGGCTTTCATTTTATGCATTCTCTCTCCTGGTCCCTTGGAAATTTAGATTAGAATAGTTAGCTTATCTGCATTAGAGTAGATTGTGGCAGGTAGTTTAGGAGCAAGAACCGACTTTCTGCGGAGGTCTATCTCAAGTAGCAAGTCCCACAACTTGGAGATAGTACCCATGTTATCCAATCACCTTTGGATGAGAGTTCAAACTAGAAATATCAACATCCGAGTGCTTTGTGATTCGGTGATAACGATTACAGCACGCCGGTGGGACCTTAGAGGTCTTTACTTTCATTGCAACAAGATTGATGTGCACTTGTTGTAAGTTCCAGCTTTGAAGGAGCTTTAAAATCACACATCTGGCGACTCCAAAGAGGCATAATCCACTTTGGTTTTACGGTCAAGCTGAAAAATTTATGAGAAGAATACAGACCAGAGTCAAGAACTAGGGAGGAAGGATTGTTTGTTTATCTGCATCTATCTCCAGGCAGAGAAAGAAGGGGAAGAAGAGCTCAAAGATCTGCGTCTCCACCTAATAGAACTTTGTCTACACCTCCACAGTAGACCTTTTCTCACATCAACAAGGGTTCTCAGGCCAATCAGAATGGCGCAACCACTAAATCCCTTTGTCAATTTCAGCGCGCGACCCACTTGCCCTCGATGCACGAAATCCGGTTCAATTGCAGCATTGAAGAACATTCCATTTTCACTTTGGAGAAAATCATACCACTCCTGGTGATCATGTCAAAGACATTGCTAACGTCTGTGCGATCCATGAGATAAATGAAATGGATGTGGCTGTCAAATTGCTGGCATCATCGTTCAAAGGGAAGGCATTGCAATGGTTCAGGAGCCTTGAAGCTGGTTCTATCACAAATTGGAATCAGTTGTGCATAGTTCTCCATGAGCAGTTTGGAGAGAAGGGAGACAACTTGTCTCTTCTAGAACAATTGACAACTATCAAGAGAGCTCCCAATGAGCAGCTGACTGACTTCAATTTCAGATTTCAAAGGTCTTGGGATAGGATTCCGGTGGCGGTCGAGGCCAACGATGAAAGGTGCTTTTCTATACTATCTTAAAGCTTTGAATTCTGATATTTCTATGTTAATTCAATCTATGGGAGGCACAACCTTACACTGCTTCTTATAGCATTGCCATTAGGGCTGAAAACTTGTCTTATTCAAGGTGGTAAGCTAGCTCCTGGCCCCCAATGCCATTATATCCAAGTTTGGAGAGCCCAGTACTAGTCAAGCACACTGTCTTAGCTCTATTCCCACTCCTAGAAATCAAAGTTCAAATGAAGCTTCCACTTCATCTCCAGTGCCCCAAATGAGCTTGAGAAGTTATGAAACAATTGCAAAATTTAGGTAATGAGCTGGTCACACTCAAGAGGCAACAAAGCTCAAAGTTTTAGACCTTCCTATCGGCCTCAAGCTCAACCAAATAGGCAACCATATCAACCTCAAAGACCACCCAATCCAGGCTGCAAATCGAAATCAAGCAAGGCCTCCTGCCAATAGACCATTTCAGCCCTATAATCCAATGTTGCATCTGCATCCGAGCTTTGGTGCCGGTCCAAAATAACATGGCCCAAAGTATGATTGGTGTTTCCGTGCGATCGACCACATAACCAATCAATGTGCTTTAACGGTGCATTAAATCGAGGCTCTAATGGTGCGAAACCATTGGTGGGTCACAAGAAGTCCACCACGAAGAGATCAGCGGCGGAAGCACCTCGGCAAGGAACATCTCGAGCGAAACTACTCTTGTCAATTGGCGGTGAAGATTTACGTGGTATGAATCAAATACCCTCTCAAAGTGTTGCAGCCAACACAAGGTCAAAGGAGAAATTTGGGTGAAGAACAACCATTGGCTTGAGTAATCCACAACCTTCTACCACTCCACAAGCCATTTGTAAAAAAGCGTAGCTCCAAACATACAAGGAGCATCCAAACCGCTCCTAGGCCAACTCGGATGCCAGTTCTTGCTGCCCTCATTTGCAAGGAATGAATGTGCGAGGCCAAGGGACAACGAGAGGATACTTCATCTCCATTCGGTATCATTGATCGGATGAAGAAGACAAATGTAAACATATCCATGTGGGAATCACTATCCATCCCGGGGCCAAGAGATTTGCTACTGAAGCTGCCATGAAGGATGGTCAACTTCAAATCACCATGTCCAGATGCGAAGAGGAGTACTCACAAATGCTGCCCGGCTGAAGGAAATCATGGAGGACAGCAGGTAAAATGTTGAAGCCCCCTCCATTTTATGTTTCATTGATCATAGGAGATAAGTTGGTGCATAATTGCATGATTGACTTGCAGGGCAAGTAGTTCGATAATGCCAAAGCAGAATAGGCGATCGATTAGGGCTTCAATATGAAGTCATCTCCAGGGTGTAGTGCAATTAGATGGGACAGCAGTGACAACGGTTGGAGTAATCAAAGGTTTGAGCCTCACACTGCACGCATGTCCCAATGTAGTAGTGTTACAAGATGTGTCGGTCATAGACCTACCACCACTCTTTGCATTATGCTTGTCAAGAGACTTCACTGCTAAAATTGGAGGCTATCTTTCGGTGGATTGGTCACACATGTTGTTCAGAACAAGGTATGGAACTAAGGCTACAATCAGGTCTGAACCTATTGCAAACTTCCACATTGAGCCTTACACTCCAAGCCAAATCAATACCAATTGTTCAGCGTTTGATCAAGAAGATTATCCAAGCACTGATGAAGTTGACACCAAGGTTGGAAGCATCCCAGATTTGACTCTTGATGAATGGGCAAGCAAAGTGCATGCTTTTGATCCCTATCAAGAAATAGAAGAATCTGAGCTAGGAGTCTATTGCATACATGAAGAAAGTCAACCTATTCCCAGCATCACCAAGCCAGATCATAAGGACAAGAATGAAGTATGGCAATTGTTCTTTGATGGGTCAAGGAGTAGACAAGGTGCAGGAGGAGGAGCTATGCTCATTTCACCGCAAGGTATAAGGTATTACTCAGCCTTCCGTTTCCGGTTTTCTGTTCAAACAACACAGTGAGTATGAAGCCTTAATTCATGGACTTGCTTTGGGCAAGAAGAAAGGCATCGGGAATTTACAAGTGTTTGGTGATAGTGAGCTGATCATAAACCAAGTCAAAGGAAAAAATGCTGCCAAAAATGATCATTGAAGAACTACAAAAATCGGGTATGGGATCTTATTGAAGATTTTGAAGCTTTTAGCATCATTTCCATCCCAAGAAAAAAAGAATGAAGCTTGTGAGGCAGGCAGCAATTGGGGCTGCGTTTGATGTTGTAGAAAGTATCAAAAGTGAGAAAACTCATCCTCATATCAAAGTGGTTGTGAGACCAGGCTGTTCCGGATAACAACACAAGTTGGCAAGTCTTCGAGAATGATCGGCAAATTGTTAATTTCCTGAAGAAGAAGCTGAGTTCTCCATGAGAAATCAAGACAAGTTGGAGCAGCGTGTATGGTGACCAAGTGGTGCGGTGAGGACTAACAAATTGCCAAAGGCCTCATAACCTTGGAGTCGATCTTGACCCGAATGATCGATTCGGAAGGAGAAAGCGAACATTCAAGTAAAGGGTGAAGATTCAGAGCCTATCTTAGTAGATGAAGGCAAGACATTACAAATTGGCAAAGTAAGTACTCCACAAGAGAAATCTGATTTTGTTCAGCTTTGTCAAGAATTCCCAGATGTCTTTGCTTGGACTTACAAAGATTTAAGAGGTTTCATCCAAATTTGGCACAACATACTATTGAGTTGGATCCGGAATCCAAGCCTGTCAGGCAAAAAAAGCAAAGGCCAGTGAATCCTCATATCGAGCCTCTCATGAGAAAAGAGTTAAGCAAGCTCATTGAGGCTAGTATCATCTTCCCCATCAAACACTCAAGTTGGGTTGCAAACTTGGTGCCGGTAAGAAAGAGAAACGGAGAAATAAGATTGTGTGTGGACTTTCGTGATCTAAATAGAGCATCACTCAAAGATCATTATCCGCTTCCATCAATGGAACAAATATTGCAGGTTGTAGCTGGTTCAGAAAGGTTTTCATTGCTAGATGGATATTCAGGCTATAATCAGATATTGGTGAAAGAAGAAGATCAATTCAAAACGGCCTTCACTACAAAATGGGGCACATATGCTTACTGAAAGATGCCATTTGGGTATCGAAATGCTTAGGAGCAACATTTCGCGAGCTATGGATATGGCGTTGAAAGGCTTGATCAACAAGATAGTCTTTGGTATATCTAGATGATATCACTTGTCTTCTCAAAGAATGCGGCGAGACCATCTCTTTCACCTCGGACAAGTGTTTGAGAGAGTGTAGAAGGTTTGGAGTGTCATTGAATCCAAAGAAGTGTGTATTCTTGGCACACGAAGGCAAAAGCTTGTTGGGCCACATTGTCTCTAGGAAGGGCTAACAATTGATCTGAAAGGGTTGAAGCCATCCGAGCGCTTCCATTGCCACACCACAAGAAATCTCTCCAAAGCTTCTTAGGAAGGATAAACTTTGTCCATGCATTTGTGCCTAATTTTGCCACTCTTGTGAAGCCTCTAACAATGATGTTGAAGAAGAGTCTGGCATTCAAATGGACAGCAGAAGGCAAAGAGAGTTTTGAAGACATCAAGCATGCAATATCACAAGCTCCAACTCTTATCAACCCAGATTTCTCAAAGGACTTCATGTTGTATGCATTTGGAGGATCGAGATCACATCTCGGCTATCTTGACACATTTGAATAGAGAAGGTTCAGAACAGCCCATAGCATTCTTCAGTCAAACCTTGGAAGATTACGAAATAAAGTATTCTTTCATCGAAAAGCATGTCCTTGCTTGTCATCATCAGGAGCTTGAAGAAGTTCGGACACTTGGTCTCAAACAATAAATTCAAGCTGCTTTGGTGTCTCATGCTTTGGTGTCGAGGACTTCCTCTAAACAAGGATTTAAATGAGAAGAGAGCGGTTGGATCACTCGGGTGATGGAATATGATATTGAAATCAAAGTGACCAAGCTAGTTCGTGGCAAAGGCTTGTGTGAGCAGCTCGCTTCCAAACAATCGGAGCGAGGCAAAAGTGAGTGAAGAGGATGTTGTCCTGCTACTACTGAGAATGATCAAGAACAACCGGTGATGATGCACCCATCCCATGTTGGACTCAAGACTTGGTGCATTACCTCCAAGCAGGCTTGTGCCCCCGAAGTGAGCAAAGCAAAAGGAGATACTTGATTACAAGCCATTCCATATGTGCTTGTTGATGGAGTTTTGTTTAAAAGGACATCAATGGTGTTCTATTAAGATGCATTGGAGCAGTCAAGTTGAGAAGATCTTACGAGTTCCATGACGGGGGAAGCGGGAGGCCACTTTGCTCCACGAGTGGCAGACTCTCAAAATCATGAAAGCTGGTTACTATTGGCCTCTGTTGTGATTGCTACTCATGGGTCAAGAAATGCAAGAAATGTGCATTCTTCACGGGGAAAGAAAGGTTAGCGGCGCTGCCCCTTCGTCAATTTCAGCGGAATCAGCCATTCATGCAATAGGGATTGGACTTCATTGGGTCATCAATCCCATTCAAGTCGAGGCCACAAGTGGATTCTAACGACAACGAGACTATTTCACCAAGTGGGTGACGGTGGCACTCGAGGAGGCAAATGAATCTAATATCTTAGATTTCTATGAAGGGATAGTCACGAGGTTTGGTGCCCCTGCCACTATCATATCGAATGCATTGGCATTCCTTGGCACAAAGATCACTTGAATGGGCTGTAAAAATTGTGTGTATCTCGGCACTTCATCAAACTATTACCCTCGAGGTAATGGCCAAGCCGAGTCTACAAACAAGAATCTACTAAGAATCATCGGGAGGACTCTTGATGAAAATCGAAGAACTTGGCACTGCAAAGCTCAAATCAGCCTATGGGCTGATAGGATCACACCCAAGAGATCTACGGGAAGCTCTCCATACAAGCTTGTATACGGGAAAGAAGCGATTCTACCTATATCACTCGAGTTGCCGGCATTGGAACTCATGAAGCTTGATTGGAACTAGGCGAGTTTGAACCTATGGAAATCGGGTATGCGAGCTGATGGAATTAGAAGAATCAAAGAGCACGCATGATACGAGACCATAGAAAAGGATAAAGCATTGGTCAAAAAGAGTTTTGACAAGAAAGCTAAGGCCGAGGATATTGCAAATTGGAGATTTGGTGCTTGAAGTGGGATGCTTGATCGTGCAAAAACCGGGAAAGCACTCCAAGTTTGATGCATCTGGGTGGCCCATACATGATCATCGAATGCAAAGGTAGCAATGCTTTCCATTGGCTAAGTTGGATGGTGAAGAATTGCGATTCCGGTCAATGGGATCTATCTCAAACGTTTCTTCTAGAAAGATAGATTTTCACCCTTGTAAATATTAATTTAGATTTTCCATTCCTCTAAGTGCTTATGCACATTGTACTGCTGTTAGAGTAGTTTTTATTTCCCTAAGTGCTTGTGCACATGTCCTATTGCTTCTAGTATGTGCATGTTTGCAGTTCATCAAGCTCCTGGAAAAGAATTTGCAGCCATGAGAAGACCAGCTCAACAAATGTTCAAATGGCTCAAGGACACAGGTTTTCAAATTTCAGATCAGCTGAGAGGTTATCAAATAGACTCCATGCCCAATGGATTGCTACAAGCAGCTGGTCGTTCTTCATCTGCGGCGAGATGACCCCATTTGAGTCGCCAAATTGTTATCCAAAATTCACCCCTCAAGGTAATTTTGATAACATGCATCAAATTCTTTAGTCCCAAGCAATTATATTGAGTCAGGGCAAAAAGTCATGTTTCTAGGGTCCCCTCATATTTTTCTAACTCCCTGTCCAAGTAGAAGAGAGAGCAAGTTCTGAGAAAATGTAAAAAAATTGCAAAAACAAGCTCGGGCCAAGAAAAATCACGAAAAATGGCTAAGTCCTAGTCCTCAGCAAAGCATTTGGGACAAGTTGGGACAAAAAGGCGAATCGGAAATCGGCGAAATGAGCACGAGGCGGCCGCGAAAGCAATTGGGACATCACAGGACAAAAGGGCGGCGGGCGCGAAAAAAGCCGATCCGAACGGCCAAAAAAAAAAATTGGCTAAGCTGTTGAGCGGGCGATTTGGAGGGTCGGGACAAGTGACCTTTGGGACAAGCGGGACAAAAAGAGCGAACCGGCGAACCAAGGGCCGAGGGCGAAATGAGTCAAGGCAGCCCAAAGCGGTTGAAATGGGACGCGAGGGGCCAGGGCCAAAAATCGCGAACCGGCCGAAGCCGAAATGAAATGAAAACTTTGTCCCAAGCAGTTAAGGGACAAAAGGGGACAAGGGAAAAAACCGGCAATTTGTCCCAGGCGAAATGGGAATTTGTCCCAGAGCGATCCAAAGCATGGGACATATGGGGACCAAAAGTAAGCGAACCGGCCGGTTCGGCCGAAATGGGAAATTTCAGCCAATTGTGACAAATGGGACAAAGGGACGCGTGGGGCCTTGCGAAAAAATCGAAATGGCCGAAGGCGAGAAAAAAAGTCAACGTTTGACCGTGGAACTTCAAGCGGCCATAACTTTTGACTCAGAGCTCGATTTTCATAAAATTGGACTTTACGAGCGAACACGATATCCTCTACGCCACAAAAACTGGATTTCTTATTTTTAATGAGGGTAGATATATTTAAATAAAAGAAACATATTCGGCTCGTCGATCGAATGCTCATTCCCGTCGAATGACAAAACGCACATGCCCGGACCCAAAATAGCTGCCCGCACTCAGAAGGCCATAACTTTTGCATTTCTCAACGAAATCACACAAAATTGGTACCGTTGGAATCGTGGTTCCGAGCCCGATGCACAAAAATCAAGAAATTCTAGATTTGATCAGAAATTGATTGATTTTTTTAAGGAAACGTGGCCGGGTTCAGAACAGTGTTTTATTTGGTAGCTGGGAGTGCAATTAAGAGGCATGGTCATCATTCTTTCTCTGCTGCAGCACATGGGACAGTATGGGGAGCCTTTTGCAAGTAATGTATAACCATTCCACTCAATTTAATGCCTCTTACAGGTGGTTGAAGGACAGATTTCAGGATTTCCATTTTCCCTTCTCTTTTCCTTCTCATTTTTCTATAAATTGGAGTGTTGGGCTCATTGTAAAGGGAGAGTTTTTGGGTAGCAAAGCTCTGTCAAAATTGCTTTGTGAAGCCAGTGTGTTGCAGGCCCTTGTAGTGGACTCCTTGCATGGTGATCCAGGCCCTTATCTTGTAATAGATTGAACTGTGCATATCATGAAGCAATAAAATACAAGTTTGTGGATGTATCTTCCCCTGCTGTGTTTTCTTGCATTCTTCTTGCCCCTTTAATCTTTCTACAAGTATATTGTGTCTATTTATTATGTTCTTGCAGGAATTCATTATCATTGTGTGTGCTTGGAATATTGTTGTGAATGCATTTTGCTGGATTATGGTGAACTGTCATCACCTCTTCTAGTGTGCACTTTGCCTCTGTATTTCACACATTTGGAGATTACTCTCACACCCTCCTTTTCTGGTGTATCACCGCTTTAGTGTAGGCTTTCATTTTATGCATTCTCTCTCCCTGGTCCCTTGGAAATTTAGATTAGAATAGTTAGCTTATCTGCATTATATCTTATTTCTACTCAACTACTTGTCTTTTTTTTGAGAAGCATACTACTACATTTAGTTCTCGCATGCTCCGTTCTATGGGTCTCACTAATGAGTCATTGGCACATTCACAGTGGTATTGTTTTCTCTATTCCACATGTTAAGTGGAATTCTCATCATGAAATTGGTTTTCAAGTAGATACTTCATTCGGATCACACATTGATAAAGGTAATTTTTTGTTCACTCGACTCTTTACGAGGATCCCGAGTAACACATGAGTTCTACATCTTCACTCAGCTTAATAAACTCGAGATTTCAGTTGTCGGACATGATCAACCTGACACACATTCTGATTTTCTTTTACATGTACCCATTTTACATTTTACACCAAGTCATATGTAGGCATCTTCTTCATCCATCTATGTTGATTTGGGGTGGATATCTAATCACTCGTGGAGGTGACATAGGCATTCGTTGAGAGGACTCTACAGGTGTGGCTCCTCCACCATTCGACCTCTTGCTCCACTTTCTATACCTTATGCATTGTGATGCTTCTTGTTTTGAGAATTTTTCTTTAGTAGGTGTAGTGTATCTCTCTTGTTTGTTTAGAGATTTTGTATCTGTATTTTTGACACTTTTGGCGTGTTGATAGTCTCTCTTGTGGGGAGCTATTTTTGTGGAGCCCAAAGGTTTGTCATTATTTTAGTAGTTGTTTTGACAACTCATACATATTTGTAGTGCCACTCCACCCATTCAAAGCAAGATGGAGGGTGTGGTGCTGATCTCGTCATTATCACCGAATCACAAAGACCCAGAAATATACTTGAACTCACAAGGTGTGATTGGATAACATGGGTACTATCTCCAAGTTGTGGGATTGCTACTTGAGATAGACCTCCGTGAGAAAGCCGGTTCTATCTCCTAAACTACCCGCCACAATCTACTCTAATGCAGATAAGCTAACTGTTTCTAATCTAAACTTCCAAGGGACCAGAAAAGAGAATGCATAAAATGAAAGCCTACACTAAAGCGGTGATACACCGAAAAGGGGGATGTGAGAGTAGTCTCCAAATGTGTGAAATACGAGGCAAAGTGCACACTAGAAGAGGTGATGACAGTTCTCCATAATCTAGCAAAATGCATTCACAAAGCAATATTCCAAGCACACACAATGATAATGAATTCCTGCAAGAACATAATAATAGACACAATATTCTTGTAGAAAGATAAAAGGGCAAGAAGAATGCAAGAAAAATACAGTAGGGGAAGATACATCCACAAACTGATATTTTATTGCTTCCTGGTATGCACAGTTCAGTCTATTACAAGATAAGGGCCTGGATCACCATGCAAGGAGTCCACTACAAGGGCCTGCAACACACTGGCTTCACAAAGCAATTTTGGTAGAGCTTTGCTACCCAAAAACTCTCTCTTTACAATGAGCCCAACACTCCAATTTATAGAAAAAGCGAGGAGAAGAGAAGGGAAAATGGAAATCCCGAAATCTGTCCTTCAACCACCTATAAGATGCATTAAATTGAGTGAAATTGTCATACATTACTTGCAAAAGGCTCCCCATACTGTCCCATGTGTCTGCAAAGAGAGAGAGAATGATGGCCATGCCTCTTAATTGCACTCCCAGCTACCAAATAAAACACTATTCTGAACCCGGCCACGTTTTCTTAAAAATATCAATCAATGTCTGATAAAATCTAGAATTTCTTGATTTCTGTGCATCGGACTCGGAACCATGATTCCAACGGTACCAATTTTGTGCGATTTCGTTGAGAAATGCAAAAGTTATGGCCTTCTGAGTGCGGGCAGCTATTTTGGGTCTGGCAGGCGTTTTCTGTCATTTGACGGGAATGAGCATTGACTGACTGGAGCCGAATATGTTTCTTTTATTTAAATATATATATGTCCTCTGTGGCGTAGAGGACGTCGTGCTCGTTCCAGAAAGTCCAATTTTATGAAAATCGGAGCTCGGAGTCAAAAGTTATGGCCGTTTGAAGTTCCACGGGTCAAACGTTGACTTTTCTTCTCTGCCTTCGGCCGCTTCGCTTTTCGCGCCCTTCGCGTCCTTTTGTCCCAAATGTCCCAATGTTGAACGGGACAAATTCTTCCGAACCGCCCGAAATGGGCTTCCATGTCCCTTTTCTGCCGGTGACACGTGGCGTGATCTGATTGGCTTTCGGCTCCTTCGGCTATCCGCGTCCCGCGCGTCCCTTTGTCCCACTTGGCACAGTGCTGAAATTTCCCATTTCGGCCGAACCAGCCAGTTCGCGTACTTTTGGCCCAGATGTCCCATTTGCTTTCGGACCGTCTGGGACAAATTTTTCCGATTCACCCGGTTCGCGCCCTTTTGTCCCAACTGTTCCGGGACAAAAGTTCTCATTCGGCCAACCTACTGGTTCGCGCATATTTTTGGCCCACGCGTCCCAGGACTATTTCGGGATTCCTTGACTCATTTCTTCCAATCTGGCCGGTCTCGCGTACTAATTTCCCGGATGTCGCAAACTGCCTGCTTCAACAGTTAGTCAAATTTTTCCATTTTTTGACCAGTTCGGATTTTTCGCGTCCCGCGCGTCCCTTTGGCTCGGATGTCCCAAATGCTGCGCAGACTGCCTGGCGGCCTTTCGGCCGGTTCGCGCCCTTTTGTCCCAACTGTCCCAAGGACCGCCTGGACTAGGACTTAGCCATTTTTCGTGATTTTTCCTGGCCCGAGCGTCCTTTTGCAATTTTTTACATTTTCTCAGAACTTGCTCTCTTCTTCATGGACAGGGGAGTTAGAAAAAATCTGAGGGGACCCTAGAAACATGAATTTTGCCCGGACTTAATATAATTGCTTGGGACTAAAGAATTTGATGCATGTTATCAAAATTACCTTGAGGGGTGAATTTTGGATAACACCGCTTCTTTAGGTTTTGTATCCTTTCCTTGTTACATTTTCTTTTCTTGATCGCGACACTGGATTTTGTGTCCTTGCTTTGTTGCTTTGGTTATTATTCTTGGATCATGGCACACCTATTTGCAGCACTTGATTGAATTATGTTTGGTGTTTTTTTCGCACTTTCGACATCACTCCGGATGTTGACAATCTCCTTGTATGGAGCTATTCTCAGTGGAGCCCAGATCGCTTGTTTTTGAGTTTTTGATCAAGAAGTGGATTCAGACCATAGTGCACACAAAAATTCTTCAGCATTGTATGAGTGTTTTGAGCCGAGCTTCTTGGGATGCCTTGGAGCGGGTCTTTACTCTCTTTACTTTGTTGTTAGTGGTTTTGAGTACCTTGCGATGTCCCTTTTTCACCAGTTATTGTACATGAGTACCTCATCAGGCCTAGTTTTTAGGACTCATACTGTGGACATGCCACATCTATTTTGGCACCTAGCTTCACTTGAGGGGGGTGTTAGAGTAGGTATTTACCTTAGCTCATGTTCACCTAGGTACTTTATTTACCTTTATTATATTTATCCTCACCCACTTATGTGTGTGGATATTTCCTTTATCTTATTTAGATATTAGGAGATATTATCTAGTTGTTAGGTATAGTTATTTCCTTGATCTATGGTATTGACTAGTTCTTTCCTTGATCTATGGTATTGACTAGATCCTTGATGTCTAGTTATCTCCTAAATCTATGGTCTTGACTAATTCTTTGATGACTAGTTATTTATTTGATTTATGGCTTGATCTATGACCTTGAATGGTTCTTAGATTGTTATTCCTTACCTATTTAAGTAAGGCCCATTCTCAATGTATGGCATTGAGTTCCATAGTAATATATGATATTACTTCTCATTTATTTGCAAAGGTTGTATATAAATCTATTTTGGCAAATTGCTTTCATCTTATTGATCGTGGTGTTGGATTAGCGTCTGTATTCTTGGCTTGGTATACGATTTGGTTATAGTTCCTTTCACCCCGAGGTCACAATTTTCTCCTAACCACAAATTCTAACACACACACACAATTACATGTTGTCATGGTGACCCTAGTTGAATTATTCTCGAATTCGATGTGGTTGTCTCCACTCCCCGATGTTGTGAATATAATATACCCGTAAAATAGACAATACCTCATTTAGCCTCGTGGCGCATTAAAACATTCATGCAAAAATCTGCGATATAATTCTAAAATCAACTATATATGAATAAATATCATCTATGAAAATAAAATATCACTTACAATTTATAGCACACTTCTATACCACATTTCATTTATGTCAAAACGATCATCACATTAATCCAATTATCAAGATCTACTCAAAATGACTAAATATATCACATGTTAGAATTACCGATAAATAACCATGTCAAAAGTGTATCAATATGAACAACAAAAGTCTCCAAGTAGTCCATATGCATCATATTAGGATCAAATCATTAACAAAGATCTCTCGATATATACTATTATGCTATATCAAAAACTATAATATATCGATAAGTGCGGATGACAAATATCAAAACAATAATAAAAAATGTGTCGAAGGGAAGTGGGCACTACATCCCCCTACCCTTAGATTTAACTTCCTCCTGGAATTCACTGGAACATGTGTGGAAACTGGACTCATAGAAAAGTAGCATCCTACCAGGTAGCTACAGTCTCATCATATCTGTCCCATTAGACCAAAACTCAGATCAATCTCTCTCACATGCATGAAGGTGCAGGGTCCTCGCGCTCTATAACGCATATGGGCTCCACCATCACCTAACCTTGATCCTCCACCTATAATGTGGTCCAATATAGCATGTGAGAAGGATCATAAATATATGTCCTAAGCACAGAAATGTGAAACACATCATGGACGTGAGACAAGCTAGGTGGAAATCCTAGATGATAGGCCAAGGTACCAAGGCACTCTAAGATCTCAAAGGGACCCACAAACCTAGGAGAAATCTCAAAAAAAATTTCATAATGGATAGGGCTCTTATGTGGTCTGACATGAAGAAACACCTTTGTGCTCACCTCAAAACTATGATCTATCCTAAGCTAGTCTCGCATACTTCTTCCTCAATCCCAAGTCTATCATCCGCACCACCCGCAATCTCTGTTTGATGAAGATAATGTGCTGCTCCATATCTTGTAATAATGCTAGCCCAAGGGAAACCCTATCCTCAATCCCATCCCAACTAAGGGATGTCCTACACTCCTGCCATATAATGCCTAAAAAGGAGCCATGCCTATTGAACTCTAAAAACTATTCTTGTAGGTAAACTCCACCAAATACAGATACTCCTCCCATCTCGAATGGCGATCCATAATGTACATCATAAGCATGTCCTCCAGCCTCTCGATTCACTCACTCATCTGTCCATCCTGCCTCAAGGTGATATGCTATGCTGAAATTGATCCTCGTCCCGAGAGCATACTACATGGTGGTCCAGAAATGGGAAGTGTATAAAGGATCGCGATCGCAAATGATCTTTCATGGAATCCCATGCAATCTAAAAATATCATCAAGTTATACTCACCACACTACACTAGTCATGTATAAGTGGTTTTCACCGAGAAAAGTGAGCTACTTTCATTAATTTATCAACCATCACCATGATGGCGTTGTGGTGGTATCTCGACGTAGGTAACCCAATGATGAAGTCCTTGGAAATGGTGTCCCACTTCCACTCTGATATGGTGTGAGGATAGAGAAGGCCAGCGGGATGTTGATGCTTGGCCTTCACTCTCGGAACTCTAAGAAGCGTGACACAAATGAGGTCATGTATCTCTCAAGGCCTCTCTAGAAATACAATTGTCTCAAGGTGGCGTGCATATTTTTACCCCGGGATGGGCTGAATAAGGCGCACGATGAGCTTCTAACAAAATGTTTTGTCTAAAGCCTCCATCTATAGGAACATATACCCATCCTCTATTTCGAGAAGGCCATCTGTCTCCAATGAAAAACCATCAAATCTCCTCTCAAGGGTTCTTTGTGACTCAATCTTTGCTCTAGCTACAAGGTAGAAATTGTCCTAAGGAAGCTGCTACCAAATCCTACTCCACAAATTTGTGCCCATTGAGGTGGACATAACCACATGTCTCTATCTACTCAAGGCATCTGCAACCACATTCTTCTTCCCCTTCACATGCTCTATCTCCATGTCATACTCACAAAGTAACTCCATCCAATGCCACTGACAAGCGTTGAGATTAGGTTGCATGAAGAGGTGGTGAAGACTCATGTGATCGAGTCCCGAGTGTAAATCTTTGACCAAGAAGAAAATTTCACCACCGCACTAAGGCATGCACAACTGATACAAGCTCAAGATCATGAGTTGGATAATTGAGCTCATAATATTTGATTTTGCGAGACTCAAAAGCAACTACTCTGCCCTCCTGCATCAACACACCTCTAAGTCCTGCGCCAAATAAGTATCTCGTGGCACACGTAGAACTCACCCTGAGGATATGGTACTACAAGAATAGGTGCTATCATGAGGCATTCCTTCGATCCTTCAAGGCCTACTCACATCAATCTACCATACAAACTTCTTCCCTTTCCACTGAAGGGAAGTGATGGGGTCCACAATCCGAGAGAAGTCCTGAACAAATCTCCTGTAATATCCTGCTAGACCCATGAAGCTACGCACCTCGGCCACACTAGTTGGTGCTGACCAATCAATGATGACTCAAATCTTGGAAGGATCGACTGCGATACCTTCCCCAGAAATTATGTGGCCCAAATACTGCACCTCTGTCTGAAAGAACGCATACCTCTCCAAATTCCCGTAAAGGCACTGCTCATACTAAAGGACCTAGCAAAGGTTTTCCTCATGCTCCTCACACATACGTGAGTAAATCAAAATTTCATCAAGGAAGATGAGCATGAAGTTATCTAAAAAATTCCTAAATATCCCATTCATCAAACTCATAAACACTCTGCGGGATATTCTTAAAACCAAAATGTACCACGGTGAACTTGTAGTGGCCATATCTCGTGTGGAAAGTGGTCTTATGAATATATGCTTTCATAATCCAGATGATGATGGTACCTTGACTTAAGATATATCTTATAAAAAATTGTAGCCCCGTTCATCATGAAAAAACAAATCATCAATGCGTGGAAGGGGGTAATGATTCTTGATCATTACTTTGTTCAGCTAACGGTAATCAATAAACAACCATAGAGATCCATCCATCTTCTTCACAAAGATCACCAGTGCACCCCAAGGGTATAAAGTAGGATAGATTAGGACCTTCGCCGAAGGCCCTCAAGTCGTAACTTGAGCTCACACAAAGCTCAGGAGTAATCATCCGATAAGGTGCTTGTGAGATAGGATCTACACCCAGGAACCGAGATCTATGTGGAAATCTATCTCACGTGGGGGAGGTAACCCCAGTAGCTCTCCTAGAAACACATAAGAAAACTCTCTCAATATGGGATGGTCATCAAGGGATGGTCCACTAGACTCATCCTTTGATCTATCACTAATCGTAATAGCATACAATTGACAACCCCATCACGCACACTGCTTAAGCTGTATAGTAGAGATGGTGTGAATGGAAACAGTCTCCTAACTCCTGATATCACTGACTCCACTCCAAGATCATCTATACAAGTAATAGTCTTATGGTAACAGTCCACTCTAGCTCTATGAGTAGACAACTAGTCCATGCCTAAAATGACACCATAAGATCCTAATGGAAGGATTCAAAGATCTGAGGTAGTGGTGAAGGGTCCCAAATCCACTACACACTCCTTAACTAAGGAGTCTATAGAAATCTTGACTCCAGAAGCCATCTCAATGTCCCAACAATGACCTTGCCTAACTGCCACCAGCTTGTAATGCTCTACTAAGGATGGTGTAATAAATGAATTAGAAGAACCAAAATCAAATAAAATAGAGGTAGAAATACCACCAATACTACCTGTCGTCTCAATCACGGTACTCTGGTGCTCATCCTAGTAGTTCTCAACCACTGCGTAGATCCGATGGCTCCACCATATCTCCAACAAAGGATTTGAGCTTTGCATCTTACCCTTGTTACGGTTCTATGGGTAATCTCTCCAATGATGTCTAACAACACCACAACCGTAATAGCTACCTGGTCTCCTCTAGTGGGATGTAGCTCCAGGGTACTCTAGATGTCTGAGCTATGGATCCTGACGATCTTGCTACAAACTGCTGAGGTCTCTAATGTTGATGAGCTCCTACTGACTGAGCTCTCGGTGCACCCTAGTATCTAGGAAGGACCCCTAGGAGGAGGCCCCATAATCCGTCCTCTTTGCGTGTCAAATCTCTGAGGGGGTCTTTAAGGTGAGCGGGTCTGCCTGACTGTTTGTGGTCACCTAAATGAAGCATGTCCTAAACTTTGTCCACCCAAAGGTGGAGGGGGAGTTGACCCCTTTGACCTACCATCGTACTATTCATTGCTAGATACGGCTTCAAACTCTATCTATAGCCTACTACATCTTCCTCTGTGTCTCCTCTACAATATAGGCCTTCTCCACAACCTCTCGCTAATATCTACTGTGGGTAGTGAATGCACACCGCACCATCCAAATCGAGTTCGGGCCTTAGATGAACCTGTGAATCCATACCTTCTCATCCTGCATATAGTCAATGTACTAGAGTAGTTCCTAAAATTGACTCTCATACTTAGCTACAGTCATCGATGCTTGACAGGAGAGTCATGAAACTTCAAGCTCGATCGATCCGCTCTTGTATAAACCTGTGAGGAAAATACCTACTCTGAAATGCTTTGCTCAAATAGCTCCTAGGTGATTGTCTCTAAATCAGCATGGTGCTTCTACTCTTTGGTCCTCCACTTGTGATTCCTACTCCATCCCTCAGAAGATGGATCACAACACGAGCTTTCATGTTGCTAGTACAAGGGAAGATCTTGAAGCATCCACTCAAGCTCACCAACCAGGCCTCTTCCTGAAAACCTCCTGTATCACCCGAATAGTGAGATGGTCGTAGCTTTAGGATCTCCCTGATATGGTCTCATTGCTGATGTCTGATGACCCCTAGGTCTCTCTGCATGCTCCTCCCTTTGTCTAGGGCTAGGACCTATCCCTATGTCCTAAGATCCTATCCCCATGTCCTGAGATCTTGTCTCCATGCCCTCTCTGTGGTGACTCTACCCTAGCCGACTCTACGCGGAAGTTCTCTACCCTATAGTCCTCTTTTTCCGAGGGGATACATGGGTATCCACTGATGGCTCCATGCCATGTCTAGCAAATCGTCCTCCCAAGGGCTCTCCATGTATAGTGGCATTGACGTCTGAAGCATCTGTAAAAATGAGGTAGAATGGCCACTATAGCCTACTCTGGTGGTGGTATATCTAGGTCTATATGAAAATACCCCTTGCCTAATCCGTGCCTCCTACACAAATCAAGGTGAGAGTTAGTTCATTGTTCTAGGTCTTGTTTCAGTTTTCTAAGTTTTCTATTTCATACAATTATCAACATTGTGGTTTTCTAGATTTAAAAGAATCAATTTTGCACTAGGTTAAATGTTCATGTTTCATGTTTTCTAGGTGTGCCCAAGGGTCCAAGCTTTGAACCCATGGCTCTGATACCAAGTGTAATGCCTGCAAAAAATGATGTTCAAAGAACTCGCTTCAACCTAACACTTAACCCAAAAATGTAACAATTTTTTTGTTTAAGTTATAAAGAAGGTTATGATACAAGGATGCAACAAGGGTACAATAATTAATAGTTCTAAATGAAGGTAACAAGGATTAGTTTACTTAATTAAATATTTTATTTCCTTCAATTAATTTCATTCCTAATAGCTCAACCTTATGCTAAATTATTAAATTCATTACATTATTAACTTAGAGATCCTTTAATAAATTTCCTACACACACTAAGGGTTTTAAAAGGGACATCACACCCCTAGGAAATTAAATGGCCCCACTCATTCATTTACACATACCCTTAAGGACTTTAAATTAAAACATTTAAAATACATTTCTTCTTAAAAAGGTAGGGTCAATTCTCCACCCTTGGATCAAATCCATCTTAGCCACTAGATCCTAGGGTTCTCAACATAGCCCTAAAAATCCTTATGAAAGTCTATTAAAACCTTTTCTCATTCTATTCTTCTCATTTGGTTCATTTTCTTTTGTTAAATTTTCAGGTTGGAGAGGAGGAAGCCATGGGAGCAAAAAGAAAGAAGCCATGGAGGATTCTACAAGAAGATTTAGTCTAGGTTTAGCTTAGTTTGTCTTTTATTTTTGTAATCTATTTCCTTCAAGGATTGGGAGGAGTTTCCTCCTCCAATCTTGTTTTTATTCCAAGATTTTAGTGTATTGGGTTTAAATTGGGGAAAACCCTACCCCCTTTGATATAAATGAAATAATTCTTTTAGATTCACCATTTGTGTTTTTTTAATTCCAATCCATAGCATCCAACTTTATTTACTTGCTGGTAGCAATAGGTTAAATTTTAACACCTAGGAATTAGAGCATTCTCGAAAATTTCACGCACAAAGCGCAGTCCAGTGGAATTATGTCATAAGTGATAGGACCACCACCTAGAGCAGACCGACGGCTTACGGGACCACCACACTCCTAGGGTGACAAATAGTGGACCGCCGCTTCCGAGAGCAGCGAAGAGAAACCTCTACCTTACTTGGGTGAAAAACACCGCACCACCGCCTTTAGGTGGTGGTTTTGAGACCACTACCACTTCTTGAGCGGTGGTTATGGAAGCTCCGTTTTTGCATAGGGCATCGGTCGTGTTTCGTAAAAAATAGAACCTTAATGCCAAGAATTTTACAAAAACTAAAGTTGCTAAAGGGTGTAAAAATACATTTTAAGTTGTCTTTGTTCATTTTAAAGTTCCAGAATTGAGGTTTGTTGCTCATTTACTCATTTCTTAGTTAAGTCTAGTCATTTTAAAGTGTTTCCATTTCTAATAAAATTCATCTACTTATAAGAATAATTTCTATTTGTTTAACTAGATTCTTTCTTCCATTACAAGAGCAAGAAGGGAAATAAATCTATTTCATTACTTTTCATTTCCTTATATAAAATCAACCTTCCAAATGAAACATAATATAACTTATTTTCCATAAAATGATATTTTGTATACAAATTCAACCTCTAACAATCTCTACATTTTCTTCTTTCTCACATTTACAATACAATAAATACTCAATGAAAATATACTTTCTTTTCCATTGTAAAATAGATTAATCCTTCAATACAAACACTATTTTTCTCACAATACATTCAATATTTCAACAACAAGAAAATATTTTCTTTTCTATTTGCAAACTACTTTACAATGACATTCTTTCTTCTTTCTTTTTTCAGATGCAATACAATAACAATAACAACAATAGGATTACAACTTTCTTTTACAAAGTCATTACAATTTCCTCCACTTGAAGTGGAAATCCATACAAAATGTAAATACAAGAATGAATACATTATTACAATTTCTTCCACTCTAAGTGGGTAAAATACAAGGAAGTTTCACATGGTCACCAACAAGACTCCAATGCTCCAAACACCAACAAGGTAGCTTTTCCAAAAAATTTCTTGATTCACAACAAAATAGGGGAGAGACAACGCTCTCCACCCAACTAAGATATCAAAGGAGAACATAATGCATCATCTCCTTTGGCCCCCGAGCCCCAACCACATTACAATGGGAGAATATCTCAACTCTTGGCAACTATTATCTTCCACAATACTTAAGAAATAACTTCAAATTCATTCCATTTTCATACAAACATAATAACAACTCAAATAGAAGAAAACAATCAAAACATCAATATAACAAGGCTTATCAAGAAATCCAAAAGAGTAAAACCTATGGGGAGGTCACTTATGCCTCCTAATGGGAATGAGTGCCCACCTAAAAGCCTCCAATACAAACAAAATTTCCCCTATCAACTCTTATGCCTCCCTCAAGTACCCCTTATACCTCCATACACTCTTATGCCTCCCTCAAAAACTCTTATGGCTCCCTCATAATAAGCATAAGAAGAAATGCAAGCATTCCTCATACTAGATGGGGCACCCAACCCAAACTCCCTCCTCAAGAAAGTGATCTCTTATGCCTCCCTACAAGAAAAACTCCCCATAGTCTCCTCCCACTCCCAACTTAGGCATTCTACCCATACCCAACAAACATTCCAAAGAAACAACAACATGCAACACAACATATATACACACATACAATAAAACAAATAACATATTTTAAACTAAGGTGAAGCTCCTACCTCTCCATGGTAGAGCTTGTTCCAAGTATGAAGTTCCAAGCCTTTCCAAAGATCAAGCAAGCATCCACAAAGCTCCAAAATCCACAACTCTCTCCAAATACTCTTACTCTCAAAAATTCAAGAGACTAAAAATGATTATCCAACCCCAAAACAAGCAACAAGAATTCAATAAATAGAGAAAGGAGAGGGAGGGATGATGTGGCTCCAAGTAGGATGCCACCTCATTTCCTCTCCACTCCACATCACTTGGTCAACCTCATATTCCAAAGCACAATTAATAAGTGGTTGGAGGAATGACAAGAACCTTACACACTCCATCTAAGCCCACTCCCCAAAGGACAAAATTAAATATTTGAAAGAAAGTGTAATTAACATTTTACCTTTTTATCCCCCCAAAACACCTAAAGAGCCTAAATTTGACCCCCAACCCATAGGTAGGGTTGGCATGGGCATTTAAGAGGTGTGGGACAAGTTTGACTTATCCCACAAGCTTCCAAATTTTTCCTCTAAGGCCAAATTCGAGTTTCCCATGTGGGTTAGAGTGTGCCACACTTAAAACCCAAACACACTTCACTCAACAAAAAATCCAAGAGTAAATTAATTCTAATAAATGAACTCCTTTTAGTCACATATTTAATTAGTTTAAGACAAATTCAAATTAGCTTAATTAAGACACTACAACCCATGACTAATAAAGGGTAAACATAAGTCCAAAAATCCTAATAATAAAACTTGTGAAATTTCATTACTAAAAGAAAAATACAAACTAACATAATAGAAAAGGAAATAAAAAAGAAGACAACACATGATCCCCTAGGTCATAATTTTAATTAACCAAAAATTCTAACACACACACAATTACATGTTGCCATGGTGACCCTAGTTGAATTCTTCTTGAATTTCGATGTTGTTGTGAATATAATATACCTGCAAAAAAAGGATACCTCCTTCGGCCTCGTGGCTGCATTAAAACATTCATGCCAAAATATGTGATATAATTCTAAAATCAACTATATATGAATTAATATCATCTATGCAAATAAAATATCACTTACAATTTCTAGCACATTTCTATTCCACATTTCATTTATGTCAAAACGATCATCACATTAATCCAATTATCAAGATCTACTCAAAATGACTAAATATATCACATGTCAGAATTACCGATAAATAACCATGTCAAAAGTGTATCAATATCAACAACAAAAGTCTCTAGTAGTCCATATGCATCATATAAGGATCAAATCAGTAATAGTTCAATATCTCCGATATATACTAACATGCTATATCAAAAACTATAATATATCCATAAGTGCAGATGATAGTATCAAAACAATAATAAAAAAGGTGTTGAAGGGAAGTGGGCACTACAGTTAATTGATAGAATCAAACGGGCCAATCATCTAGTCAAAAAAAATTTGTGTTCTTTTTGGTAGGATTAGACCTTATAACCTCTAGAGGGTGCAAAATACTCATCACTATAGAGTGGGTAAGCCAATTATTATTGAAGATTTTTATTCAGAACTTAGAACTTACTATTAACAGATGATAACATGGTTTAAAATTATAATACTTTAATAATATCCATGGAATATTTAAAGGTAATATAACATATTAAAAGTTAGGGTTTTCCAAGCCACCACCATTGAAGAAGAAACCACTTACGGTGCTACACCTACGCTTTGATCCGACTCCCTCAAGATTCTCGAATTCTAGGAGGGCGAGAGTTATAACGAGTATATCAAATCGGTATTTACAGTGGAGTTGTTGATAATTTTGAGGATGGGTGGAACACAAAGGTCTGCAATCGAGATAGGACAAACGTAAGCATTCATTCCAAGTAGTGTCACAGCAACTCCAAGGATCGGGTGCAAAAGTGAATGAATCTAGTGCCCCTTTAATTATCATATGTTGTTCTATTAAGTTCTTATGGACCCTTTTTGGTGTGTTAGATGCTTCTTTTTTTTGTGTGAGGTTTTTGGGTGTCATTGTGCTAATATTGTGCTAACTTTGTGCAGTCATCCCAATGTTCTTGGGTTTCATGTTCACTATGGTTTTGCTAGTCTTGTTTCTGTCTTTTCTTATGTTATTGAATATTTGAGCTTTAGGCCTCTTTTATAACTGGGTAGGGCCCCAACCGAATAAACTTTACCCTTAATAAAAAAAAACATTAGTGTGGGATAATTTATCAACAATTTATAATAATTTTAAGATAATTAAAAAGGATTATAGTGGCTGATCGCCCCCTCTTTCGCGGTTGTCCTACTTTTTCTTTCCCGTTTTTCATTTGAAGGCCATCGTGGTGTTTCTCTATGTTCTTTGAGTAGGTTTTTTTTTCAGTTCTTTCTACTCCTTGGTGACTTATCTTGGTGTCGACCCATGTTTTGTTTCTCCTCGATAAGGTCGCACTAAGAAAACCTTTATGCTTATTAATTAAAGAATATAAAATATAGATAATAGAAATTTGAGAGACGCTTTGCATGTTATGTATATTAGATGAAATCAAATAATTTTGTTTGAAAAAAAAACAATTTTGTAATAACATATGAACTCATTACAATAAAAATATCGAACTAATATGATTTTAAATTTTGTTTAAATTGAGTTTTCGATTCTCAAATTTTCATTATTAATGCATTTTATCTCTTAAAATTTGATGATATTGATGATGATATTAGTCGTTTATGTTTTTAGTGATTCGATTATTTTTGTTTTATGATTCCGGATTCAAACCGGACCGCATAGTCCCTGTTCCCCACTCTCTCTATTTCCATGCATAAGGGCCTACATACAACGATGTCTTCTTCGTGTCGTGTGGGTTTTAACTCAAGGGGCTACCTGAGTTAAAACCTGTGGTGGCTTTGCTTTATGCTTTGGGTGCGTTGGACCGAGCATTTCTCCCAAATTTTTACGAAGGTGGTTTCTCAAAACAGAGGGAAATTATTGAATATAGCTAAAATTCCCCTATAGTCAATTTTACTATAGAAGCGTTGGAGGAAGTTCTCGGCGAGGGATTTTTATCCCTCTTGTATACTTGACTAAGATTGTGACGATCCTCTTTTGGATCTGGATGATTCCAATGGTTGGAACTTGGTAAAGGAAAAAAGAAAACAATATATAAAGGGGTATGGTTTATACAAGATGAGGTCTTAACGTCATGGCAAAAAAAACAACTGTTTAATTTCTTTTTACTTGGAGGTATATTTTTGTAATTGCAGATTTTATGGTTACAAATTGCTAGGAATGTATGTCTTGCTCACGGAAGTCGAGATTTGCATGTGTTTTTATGGATAGGCTGATTAGGTAGATGCGGATATCGGAATTGTTTGTTTTACTTGTAATGCTTGTTTTTGGCTATAGAAGACTATGCTATGGATGAACTTTTACTTGTTGATGATGGTTTTCGGGCTCTTTTTGGCAAGTAATTATGTTTTTAGCGGAGAATGGTGTTTTAGATCTTAGTGGCTTGTTTTTGGTGTTTGTTACAAATGGATATCTTTTGCTTAATGTAGGGGGGGGGTAGGCATCTAATATCTTTCGTGTTATTTAGGAGATTATCACTATTTTTAGGTAATATTCTTGTTCGAAGCCATGATAGTTGTATTTGTTTTATGATTAATATAATTTAATTAAAAATTCTAAGTGAAAAATTTATTGATTAAAAAAAAATCAACATTTTATATGAGAAAGTACTAACAAAAATTTATTTATAGGATCTATAGTGAATGAATATGTACAAATATATAAATCAAAGACTCCAAATCAATCGTTGTCATAAAAACCTCTCACTTGAAAATTAGATATAAAACTTAAATTGAAATTTTATATTCAAAACTACCAAATTAAAAGATTTTTTCCCGTAAAGGTACAATAAACGTGATGATACATAGAAAAACAAGAGCAGCGAATGCTTTAAAAGTACTACTCAACTGTAATAAAAGTGAATTAAGTCGCGTGCAAGGTGAAATGATCAATGCTTCTTATGTAGAGAGAATTACAATTGATGGGCTATTGAACTATGCATCTAGTACCGCAATGGTCCAATTAATCCAAGTTCGGTGGAATGTTTCCTTTTAGCTGATTATCGCCAACATTTAGTATGTAGAGAGAACTGCAATTCTATAGTTTTGGAGGTAGATTTCTAGTAAAAGAGTTCCCTGAGAGAGCCAGAACTTGCAGTTTATCAGCAATCAGAGTATTATGTAGAAGATGAAGACTATTCATCAAGTTTGAATGAAGACGGTGCAAGGACAAACAAAGATTTTATAGTGAAGGGGTAAAGAAAAGATGAAAACACGTTTTTCTTAAGGCTTAGAATTGTGGATTTAGAAGGTAATTATTAACTGTATGACTGAATTCTGCCTTATATTATGCATTCTTCTCCCACCTTTTGGATTGCATATGCTATATTGATATGTTGAATTTTGATGGCGATGGAAGGTATCTTGATTTGTACTTAATGTTAAACTGAACTCTCAGGTCATGTTCGCGATATCCACTTCCCTTTTGATATAGATGCAAACACGGCAATGAGTGTCGCAAGCTAAATGGTAACGGAGTTGGATCTTTCAGATCGAGATGTGACAAATATTGGAGCCATGATTGATGTAGAAATACTAGCTCTTGTGCCAGGATGGGAACTGGAGAAGCTTTTGAGGAAGTTCACGATGAAGCTATATGCACCGATTGTCACAGTTCTACAATTGAAGATGATGTTTCTGATATACCAAGTGATGTTGGTAGTCACTATATACGTACCCAAAATTGTAAGGTACTTCACTTCCGAACAACGTAACACATGCCCCAATGATGATACAGGTCTCCTCGCAAGGTGTTCGGGATCCGGAAAATCTCCCCAAGTGTGCGTTAACATCCCGCATGCCTCGCTTAGCCCCTGCATGCTTTGTTGTTCTCTTTTCCCCTCTTTTCTTTGCATTTTGCTCTTCAGTTACGAAACCGCCGCCTTAACGATGGCGGCGATGGTCCCAGTAACCACCGCCCCGCTGCTTCAAGGCAAATGCGGTCCCTCACAAATTTTTCTAGAATTCTATTTTAACGTGACTCACATAAAAATTTCAACATTTACTAGCTTTTTTCACCGCCTTTGGCTTGCATTAATGATTTTGGTTCCCTGGAATAGTGTTTTGGCATTGTTTATGGTTTAAGAGATCAATTTGGTTTTTACCTTTGGGTAAATGGAAATGCTATAAATAGTTGGCTTGTGCTCAAGAAAATGGCCCCTCAAAATTTGCCTCTCAATTTCTCATTTCGATAGCTTAGTCTTCCATTTTGTCTAGGATTCATAGTTTTGTTCATTGCATGCTTAGTTAGTGTTATTTTGCTATTAGAAAGCCACATATCCATCTTGTGCAAGTGTTGTCATTACTTCATGCAATCCATTAAGGTAGAACAATTTAATTTTCAGTAGGAAGCCATTAAAGTTGCAGGTTTTGCTCGTCAAACAAGATAGTTTCAGGTTCTGGACGTTTTATGCTGCATGACTCGCAATAAATCCCACTAGGAATTGCATAAGCCAAGCTCTATACTCTTGCACTATCCCTCTCCTACTCGCATTGTATTCAGTCTGTATCCTAAGTTGCCTTTGTTCCAAATATCTACTTTTGTTGATGCTAGCATTACACGCTTTTCTGGATCCACGTGAGCACAAAGGAATGAGGAGATCACACTGAGGGGACAAAACCACACACACCATCGGATTTTCCACTGTTATGCAAAATCCAGGTTCTAGCTTTCAAAGTTCTAGTTAGAAGCATATCAAATAGAGTAGCCAATCATCTTATTTCAGTTAATTTTACTTTCGATATTGCCAGGGAAGTTGTGGGGATTGATAGTTTCTGAGAAACTATGATTCACTTCTCACATCCGAGGAAGGATGATCGAGTCTTTCAAATAGATTAGATCAGTTATTTCATTATTTAGAATAGACTTACAACTGCACAGGCAAGTAGCTATACTCGGCTTCCTTGTTTGTTTTAATTTCGTGATTAGTTTAGTTGTCAATTGCTAGATATTTTAAATAACTGCTCTTTCATTTTCGTTCAAATAGTTCGTCAAAAACACAAAAATAGAAGTTATATATGCTGTAGATATACTTTATATAGTTAGTTTTACTTTGCTTTAGTTAGATTTACATTGTTCCTTTTGTATGACAATCACGGGACCTAGGGAACCTAGAGAATACATATTCAAGCCAATCATGCCTCAACCCAATCTAGTCACAACAATAACCGACATAGATCAGAATCTTAGAATCCAAGTCTTCCGAACAATAGCAGATTTGCAACAGATCAGCTCACAGTTGAGTGGGTTAAACATAGAAGACGACCAAGCGCATACGTTTTGGTCAAATCAGCCAAACTACAGATTATCCTAGATAAATATCCGCATGACTGTAGAAGGGCTTGAAAGAGAGCAAACGTTCGGTTGTGATCCTTTGGTCCCATAGCCAGACATAGGAGATACTCTCATAGACATAGATACTAGCTTAAGAATTCAGGTTGCACGAACACCTGCGAGATACTCTGAGAAGATCGCACAACTATTAATTCTGAATATAGAGGCCGAAAAGGCATACGACTACTGATACTAGGGGTTAGGGATTGATTCTATGCATGACCATTGGAGGTCCACAACAATATTGAATCTATGGTTGTGATCCACAGGTCCCACAACCCAACGAGTCCACAGGTCAATCTGACATTGACACTGGCTTACGTACATTAATATTTAGATCCACTCCACTTCCACCTATCATCATCACATAGTTATCCTTGTTAGACATAGCAGCTAACAAAGCTAAGAATTTCTGGACTAGGCTAGAGAATCACCCATAGATTCAACTATATTTACCATCCACCCTATGACCCTATCTGGAGACATACACAAAACTATCCCAGGTCATTTTCCATGTATCCCAAAACCCATAGATGAATCATGCCAAATCTTGATATTGATTGGAGCCTTCGATCACTATCCTTGCGATCGATCTATCACACCAGTTCAGGTTAGGAGGGCCTTCTTTGCCTTAGATTCACAGTTTCCACTAGTGCTTGTCAAAGACATAAGATTACCTAATTAGTTTGTCTTCATCCCACACGTATTCCATCCCCATTGGTTGTCTCGACACAACCTCGGGAGGTTGGGTGCGAGGAAGAGTTACTTGTAGATTCCCACGCTCGATTGTCACTTTTCCATCATATAGTCACCTTTGGGGATTTGTACTTAGATGCCTTCCTTTGGGTCGCAGTGTATTGGTCTGATTCACCAAAGTCTTTACCGAGAAACTCTTTTGTGAAGAATGTATTGAAAAATGCATCTCCTAGAACAGGTCTAATGCGCAACAGATTTGAAGAAGTAAAATCTGAGCATACAGTTTCAAGCAGCTATCAACACCAGTATGATCAAAGTAACTTCTCCAGTCAATCTGATAATCATGAAGAGGATGGAGCCAGTTTAGATACGAGTACAAAGTATCTAGGGAGAATCAAATTACATGGAAATGCTTCGGTGATCAATAAAGATAAATCTAGCTCTCTCACTAAGGTTGTAAATAGTTTACTAGTGCCTGAAGTGAAAATGCCAACTGGTGATATGGAAAGTATTAGCAAAACCGAGGGGGGATGTGAAGGCACACATCAAGAGAGCCAACATAACAAGGATGGTAGAATTAGTAATGATTTGGACAAGCATGTGTTTGCAGGTAAGGATCCTGTTAAAACTACTTCTACACAGTCCGATGCAACTTTTCCAGATGGTGCAAATATTTTGACAAACCATGAGGTGGGAGATGAGAATATCATATCACAGAACTATAGTTTACTTGCCTTACCGCAACACTAATAAATGGTTATTAATTGATAAACACATTCTTTTAATTTAGTTTAGCTCCATGTAGTTGAGCAAAGTAAATGTGCATTCCTTAATAGATTTCAACCGCTGATGCTATCAGCTCAGAATGAATGAGATAGGTTGTTGCTTTATCTTAATCCACTCCAAATGCTACACATTAACATATTTTAGTTTCTCGGTGCTATCAAGTAAGATTGAATGAAACAGGGGGCTGTGTTATCTTAATCCACTCTAAAGACAATGTTAATTTACTTAATATACAAACAAACTACCATAATGGATTGCTCTGCATCAACAAATATCTTCATAAAAAGCCTTAGAAATTTTTAGTTGTAAATATTAAAACCTCTTGTTCCTGCAACCATTGCAAATGATATTACATAAATCATACAATACATAGCTTCTCCAAGAAAACTTTTCTAGTTATGGAAATTGCATCCATAACCAGAATATGCTACATTAGGCTTGAAAGTGGTTACCACACATTCAATGCCCATATAATAACAGTTCTATACATAACATGTTTTTCCATTCAAATGAATGCAACTCTAGTGTATTGCTTGATACTATATAGTATTATACATAGGATAAATGAGAATGTCCTAGTATCACAGTACACTTCCAAGGCATGTTGTTGTTCCCTATTTTGTCGTGATTGTCTGATTTGGAAAAATAATGTCTGGGTTTCTGATATGAGGATTGAGAGAAGCAATTTCTTTCCATTTTGATCCTGTGCCGTGAACCGTAGATGAAATGCTCCAAAGAGTTTCACCTGGATTTACAACTGTGGTTTTTGATTGAGAGGGAAATGGTTTAGATTTGAGCGAAGTGGGTTTGTTATTATTGGTCATCCCATTGGCAATAAGCCAACGGGAACCTGATTGTTCCTGTTTCTTATTACCCCATTTTTGGAAAAACCATCCTTTCTTCTTTTCAGTCTCAGGAGCTTTGAGTCTTCCCATGTGAACTACACTTATTCCGAATTGAGGCTCTGCTTGAACTGGTTTCTGCTCTTCAACTTTATCTTCTTCAACTTCATCATTCATCCTTGTCAATACATACTTTATAAGCTTGGGGTGGGAAGGCTTCACAACACGATATGTCCAATACGTGCTATCATGGGTACAAAAACTGGCTCACAATTTCTTATGGGATCTCGCAACTGGACAAGCATTGTAATTGTAATAGTTTCATTTGTACAATTATACCTTAAACCATATTTTTTTGAGAAAGGAGCTATTGAATTAATTTTACCATACAAGAGTCTTTAATAAATTGTAATAATTATTATGACATCATCTTTTTCTTGAAATTGCTGAAGGCTACAATAACATCTCAATTTGTAGACCAATCAAATTGCAGATAAATGTAAATTTGTAATTATTTTGTTAAAAAATGTGCAGGTTCATTAGTATTTATTATTAATGTGAGAAATATTTAGTTGTTTATGAAATTAATAAAAATCTGTAATTGGTTGAAAAGCACAAGTATTAATAACTAGTTAATTGAAGTTGAAGACTATAGTTTACATGCCTTACGACAGTACTAATAAAGATCATTCCAATTACTAAATTTTATTAAAACTCCTTGCATAGTATTCATCTGAATCTTATATATGATGACCTTGTTTCATACATTTATATTTTATATTATATAAATTATATTGATGATGGTATGTACGATATCTTTTATGATGTTATTATAAAATAATTATTTATGGACACACATGTACATGTATTGTATAACTTTATTTATTGATTGTATGTATGTATTTAGTGTATCTACATCGTGTTTGTTCCATACTAAAAGTTTAATATATTTATTTTCTTGTATAAAATTTTAATATATTAGTATTCCTTTTTCCTACAAGAATGATTATTTAGTTTTGATACATATTACCTTTTCTTTAGTTTTTTTCCTTATTCTTCTTATAAATTCTATTACAAGTTTTCTTCAATTTCACATTGAATTTTTGTTCATAGGATCTTATTCTAACCACTACCCCTTTCTCTTTCTTCATCCTTTTTGTAGATGAAGAATTTTTTATTTTCCATAAATATTTTATAATTTTTCAAAATATCGGTCAATGCATGGTGCTGAGTCCCACTTTTTGTCCTGAAAACGTGAGTGAGGAGTGATTTTGGGTGGTAAAAAAATATGGTTTGCACAAACACTCCTTCGTATGAACGTGGTTCATGTGAACGACACGTCAACTATTTTTATGCCATGTATAGTGTTGAATATGGTTCATGCAAAGGGGTGTTTGCATGAACACCCCTATTTATATATTGGAGTTGCTGTAGAGGAAATCACTTTCTTCTCCCCGTCTCATTTCTTGCGCAAAGTTTACATGAGACCGGACCCAGCCCATAGCCCATGGACCAGAGCCCACTGAGCCCACTGATCGTATTGAAGGAGCCAAATGAGGAGACCAGATGAAGTCCACATCATGACCAGATCGAGCCCACAAACGAAGACCAGACCGAGCCCACAAGCACCCACCATGCCCAACGAGCCCACTAGTGTGGCCAATGAGGAGTGAGGAGGCCATTGACGAGCACCGGTATGCATTTCATTTTTTTGTGAAAATGGAGGATCCCTAGCAGATTGCAACAAATAATTGAAACCCTAGTTTTTCATTTACAAAACCCTAGCAAATTGCAGACGTTTTTTTGTGTAATCATTTTTAAGAGAGATTTGTTCACGTTTTTTCATTGATCTACCTCTACATTGGCACATTTTCTCATTTTTTGTAATTTGATCTACATGAGGTTTTAGTTAATTTTTGAAATCCAAAAAGAGTTTTATACAATTATATATTGCTATCTAATTTTTCATTAAAAACACTTGTTAAAAGCAAGTAAAAACTCCATAGTAACAATCAATCAAACCCACACAAAGGTTTCATTTGACTATTCAACAAACTGTGTAATATATATATACCTCTAATTTTCATTATTTTTTAGTTTTTAGATTCTTATGACATGTTCCAAGAAAATTTAATCCGAATAAAACTTCAATATTTTATTTTCTTTATAAATTTTCTCCTAGAAATTATTCTAGAAATTAAAATAACTTCACCAAAAAAATTCAAGAAAATTTTTCACAACTTCATGTAAATCTTTGTAGCTTCACGTCTCTAGTAATTTTCTCCTTCCTCATGGATCATGAGAAACCATTGGGCTATGATACCATTGGTACTAATATTTGCACAACTAATATGGAAGAAATGTATTAAATCAAGAATATATTACAACTTTAATAAATACTCCATTACATTTAATTTCCTTCATACTCAAGCTTAAATAATCTTATGAAAGAGTGTTTTGTATATATAAGTAAGTTAGAAAATAAAACAAACAAAAACACAATGTAAACTTAGGATCACATGTTCCAACACATGTACTATGATGTTTTTATTGATCAATACATGACCTACACTTAAGAATCCCCTTGATGGGATTATAGGTCATATTTTCCAACCTATCTTCATATGGTAGCTTACATACATTTGAAGTGAAATAATTAAAAATTTATTTTAGGATCTAATATCCCTTATGACATTACTAATATCAGTAGTCCTTACTATTTCACAGTAGTCATCCATTCATCTTGATAACTGAGGAATTCAATGAGAGTAGTAAAATGGAAGGGAAATGTTGTAATTCTTGAGAACTCCATTTGAATTTATGGAGTTCATAATTTGATAGAAATCTCTCTTACAACGATACTAGATAGACAACTAGTAATTCTAGGCATGACTCAATGAACACTAATTTCATATATAGTATATTTAATATCTACTTTTCAATCCATTCCATAATAATTACCTACATTTGGTATAATAGCCTTTATTCAATAATTTTTAAAATCATGGTTTGAGTGAATTTTAGTTCAATGAGTATTACCATCTTTAAAAGAGCCAACTTTGAGTATGAGAGAAATTGATTGAAGAGTATTATTGTTTTATTTTATTGTAACGAATAAAACCCATCCATGAAAGAAGGAATCTTATGCCTAACATTGAAATTAAAAATCATATTAGTATAGGGAAAGATGACATCATAAATGGGGCATACTTTATTAATATCTCAAAAAATTGTATATATCTTAATGCCCCTAGTTGACTTACCGATTGGGACAATGTGGGAATTCTATCAAAATTATCGATAGGTTTAACAAAATCATAATTGAAAAAAAAATTGGATTTCTTATTAGGAAACTTTAGGATGTATATTTTTACTTTGTGTGTTTGACATCATGATTCACAACAATATTATGCACCACGATAAAAGTAGGCATATTAAACATCTATGCACATAACCACATAACAATATCTTGATATTTTATTAATAACCCAATATAAAAAAATTTCTCTATGAGAGTTGATGAGACACCTAACTCAACATTTTGGATGCCTCACCAATGCCAATTTTAATATCATATTTCATTTAATAATATTGATACATTCCCCACAAGGAATCCAAAATGTCCACTATAATCTCTTCATCACTATACAACGACTCACTTTCTCCAAATATGCATGATATCTCTCAATGTAAAAGGGAATTTATTCTTATGATGATATGTATGTGAATCCACATTAGTTCCAAAATTTATTTTTATGGTTTCATTATTGCAAAGAGTGTCAACATATACTCTCTCATATGGCGAATCAAAATGGTTTAACTTACGACAACCAAGTACAATTTGTAATTTTTCTTTTGATAATTAGTTCCTCCTTCAAAGCCCAACTCCCCTATTTAACATGTTTGGAATGTTCTCGTGTGCACTGAAGAACCTCACGAGTCATTTGATTGGAATAATCATCATGTTTCAGCTATTCTACTAACCTTTTTCCCCATATGGGTGAAATAACCGAAATATATATATATATATATATATATATATATATGTAGATATATGTATATATATGTATTATATATGTATATGTATGTATATATGTATATATATGTATATATATGTATATATACACACACATATGTATATATATATATATATATATATATATATATATATATATATATATATAACCCTAGCAATTTTACATCCACAACTATACATAAAGTTGTGGTTTCTGTCACTTTGCATAAAGCATCGATTTGTTGACCAACATAGATTTTCCTTTTTATTGAGTCCTTGACCTTGTAGCGTCTCTTTTTAATGTTTGGATGATAATCCCTATAAATAACTTCCATGTAACCTATCAATATTTAAACCCCAATGATCTTAAACCTCTATTTTTATTCATACTAACATGTGGGTTTGACACAATACTTCTTAATTAAATCAAAGTATGGGTTATAAAATCATCTCTTAATGTGTCCACATAATGTTATTCACCCCATCATTAAACTCCTATGTCTTTACTACACATACGGGGAAATTAACATTTCCTATCTTCCCAATTTTCTATAGGAGTTTTCCATTTCATTGTTTTAAATAATTGATCGAGCTACTCATTTCAATTGTTATCATGTTTATATTCCATTTAAATTTTAACTTTTGATAAGATTTTTGGTTGTGTCCAATTGTAGGCATCATGTCAAATAACATTCTTCTAAACTTTTTGTGTCCTTTATTTTAAGAGGTTGTGGGTGGAGGTTGTATATCTTAAATGTGGTTACTAGCTACTTTAAAATGATATTAAGTTTTATATAGACATTTGAAATCATAAATTAGTACCAAAAACTCTAAATGAAAACATTTAATTAAAGTCACGAACTTTTATTATAAATATTTATAATGGTGGAAACAATCTTTGCACAAAGTATATAAACACCGATAGAAGATACAAACCAACTTAGCCTCGAAGCACATAAATAGTCATTATCAATTATATATAAATATTTGTGTTAATATCATACGTATCTTACCATGATTATTATCTACACATTTATAACATGCATTCCTTTTTATAAGAATTGTAATTGATCACAACTAAATATTTACAAGTTACTTTTATAAAGAACCCTTCTGTAAGCCACATATAATACAATGCATCACACTCAAATTGATAGTAAAATGAAAAATGTACAAAAAAAAGGTCTTGGCACGATGTATTCTCAAATAGCATAGTGAATAAAACTAACTATTGCACCTCAAGGGTACAATGAAAACATTGACAGAGGTTGTGAGTCATAGACAGTAACAATCTAAAGAGAAATAAAAGGTGATTATTTGTTAATAAGAAACCTACTTATAATGTCTTGGTTTATTACATTTGATGATAATGTTAGTTCAATTGTGCTTTATATTCGATTATTTGTTAATAAGAAATGTATATTTATAATGTCTTGGTTTATTTGTTAATAATAAACCTGTTAATAAGAAACCTAAAATATAATGTCTTGGTATCCTAATTACGTGCACCAAAATTTATTGTGTGATGTTGTGTAGGAACTCAACGATATGTGCAATATGTTTCTTGCATTTGATTAGATTCTAAAAAAACTGCATGTTACATTCTAGATAATTCCTCCTTTAGTTCCATTAAATCTATGTGATCCATACATTCATGCATGACTAACTTATAAGATATATTTAATTTCTTATTTTCTAAATTATTTGCATTGAAGCTTGAAAATCATATTTCTATTTTCATTAAAATAGGAGAATATCTTAGGAATTTTTTTAATTAAAAGTACTATTAATTGAATTTTACTTTCATTTTTTTTACAGTCATGGCTTCTTCCACTCCTAGTTTGTTTGAGAGGGCTGATTTAGAGATTGCAAAATTTCAATCTATTCTCTAAAATCCACTACAATTGGGAAGTATAAAGCCCATTGTGAAAAAATACTGGTTGATCTTCGTAGAATAAAGACAAGTTTGAAAAAAAAACTCATTTGATTCTTAGTCAACAAAAACTTTTATGGATTGATTAAAATCAAGTGTCTCAAGAGATATAGGTTATAATGAGATTACATCATGACTTTCTAATAAGGAAGTTGTTAAGAGGTCTTGATGGACTTTTTATGCAAACAAACATAAAATAAGGGCATATTATGTAAACAAATGTTCATGTCCCCTATTTGCCCCTTTGATTTATCTTAGATTTGTGGCCTCTCAAGGCCAATTTCTAAATAATGACCAATTACCATTATACTTCATAATGATTCTACATGCTGAGGTTCACTTAAACCTAAATGTGAACTATTTAGACATCATTAGTTATTTTGGGCAGGCGTGGCCATATTATCCACAGGAGGTATACAGGGAAGGAGGGAGCTCCTGCAGTTGTTGATGCATGACATCTTGTTCCAAGGCCACAACCATTCTTATCAGGCTTTCAGGATGTCACAACACCTGTCGTTATGACTACACAAGAGGATACTATCGAGGGTCTTGTTGGAAGTGCTCACAGACCCAATTGATATATTCTAACCATGTGGGTCAGTACCTTCAGAGATGCAATACTAGCAGTGGAGGTGCTAGTAGTAGCAATGATGCACACAATGAGGTATATACTCGTGCATCTTTGATTTCCCCATATGAATTTGAGCTAGTTATAGATCCTACTCAGCACGTCGGCTAGGATGCATCATGGATGTTGACTTGTTGTGTGCATATGAGGTGATTTCACGACATTACAACATTCCACTATCGGGGGTTTTAGATTTTATAGAGCAGAGTGGGAGTGTATCTTCTAGTCAGGGTACTACTGCCACTGCTACAGATAGACTTCTTGTTGCTAGGATCATCACACCTAATGTTCAACACATTTCTATTCTGGTGTGAAAATTAAACACCCAATATAATTAAAATTTATTTTATTTCATCATTACTTTACAATTTATTAATATTAAAATTAAACATGTACTTCTATGTTTAGGATTCTACTCCAGTGTGTGGAGCTTCACAACCCACACCATCTACCCGTGTGACATACACACAGCTCTTGACGGAGCACAACATGGATCTTGATGTTCTGGGCCTAAGTCATCTTGGCTCACTTGGTGACATATTTTCCGTGTTGAGGTCCTGGGGTGGCAATCCCATAGATTTGGAGACGCATTCCGTAGAGGTATAGATACATGTGTTTTAATAGAATTAATATTTAATCTAAATTGAAATGTTTGAAATTAATTAACTTTATTCAAAAAAATTATTTATCAACTTCTTACATTTTATTTATTTTGTTTCACAAGGATCTATGGGAAAGAGATCTAAACATAGTGTAGATACTCCCAACATCCGCCCAGGGATAGATATTAAGGTAATCAATTGTACATATCTGTTATATGATGTATTGAATTAATCAATAATTTTTGTAGAATTTTGCTTATATATTTTAATATATGGTACATGCTATATATAGTTTATGACATGTATATTCCTTTTTTAACATTCAGGGTGCAACAGAGCATAGTCGAGTCTACCACTCACCCTACCGCATGGAGGAGACTTTAGTAATATTTTATATATTTTAGACATTTTAGACATGTATATACTCATTAGACATGATTTTTATATTTTAGACATACTTTTAGAGATTTTAGACATGTATATACTCATTAGACATGATTTTTGATATTTTAGTAATACTTTATGTTACATTAAACCTTCCATGGCTTAGTGAATGCTTATTTACTTATGCACTTGTCAAATCTTTTCAAAATACATTGTTAGTATTAAACTATCTCTCTAAAACTCTATAGTAACTTAAAAGCTTGTGAAAATAATAGATTCCCTCTCTTTATCTATCCTCTCTCTTAAACTCAGGAAATATAAACTCATGTGTTGTTACAGGTGTGCGAAATGATGGAAAATGAAGTAAATGTAATGCAATACATTTCCATGATTTATACTATTTTAATGTAATTGTAAATTTGACTTTATTTGGAGATTTGTACTATTAAAACACCTAACGTAAAACACCTCTCTATAAACCAAAGTCTTTGGAGATACAACTCATGCCATCCTACCTCATAAAGAGTAATAAGTCTTCATCTGCATTTGTAATATGTTCACTCGCATTTCTACCACCATTTGTAATATTATTAAACTTGAGTCATAATATCTTTCAATACAAGTAATAAATTTAGTTTGCTTAGTTTATTAATTATATGTATGTGTATTGAATGTTTAGTTTACACATTAATTTATATCAAAACTCTTTATTACTTTTAATATCAATCATATTATTTTTTTGGATTAGTTAAATTGAATTGATAATAATAATTTAAGGTCCTTACGAATTAGGTTTATTAAACCATATGAAGTGGCTAAATAATCTAATCAACTGGTCCACAAAATTCTATAGAGGAAATGGAAGACCAAAGATTGTCCAAATGTGGATTTTGAGCTTAGCTTTCTCAATGATGACAAAATACCATTTCTAATGGGAAAAATCATAATTATGTTTCAAATAAACCAAGTTCCATTAGCTATGATATCTCTAAAATGGTCAACATTGTTATAGTTATAATAAAAAGAAACACTTGATTAAGATTTGAATACCCTAAAGCTTGACATCGTGAGGCATAATCCATGCATCATGAAGCCATGATTGAAGGTTCTCTCAAAAGGAACTCAACTAAAATAATATGCAATTAAAGTAAGTTGCTCAAAATAATTGCATAATTTATTGAATTTAAGAAAATGTAAAACATCAAGAATATTTTTATGGCTATGATCACTACCTCAAGAAAATATTTTGGATGGACCATTTTTGTCTCTTCGGTGCCTTTGAACTTCAAAATTCCATTAATTTCTCTTACAAAAATGACTACAAGAGTTGAGGAGGGAACATTATAAATGGCTTACCTTCCTAAAGGGTATTTGATTAATGCAAAACAATAATTAGCCAAATGAATAAAAAAATTTAATAAGTGTTAATGGCAATGTGACATAGACCCTATTAGGTATGTTAATATTTAGTTTAATGATGTACATGTACTTGAGTTTTCTTAAGGTATGTGGACTCACATAACTCCTAATCATGCAAACAATTGTTAGCAAAATGTAGGACCCAATATTTGGACCTAAGCAACTTGGAAATAATTATTTGGCATCTACCCCAACATATTCCCATTTACACATAAATTGACTTAATTGTAAAAACACACCGCTCAATTCCTATGTTATGATTCCATCAAATCAGCACTTTTCACTTTGTTTAGAACTTTAGGAACCAATTTACCTTATAATGAACACATCTACACTCTCATATCCACTCAACACATGTATGAGATTAGGTCCCAAGTTAAACCTAGGTAGAATCGAGTGACAAGGGTAGAAATGACCAATGTTTTTGACCCAGGTTGAAAATTTTGACCCATGCACTTACAATGGTCACATTTTCAAATACACACCTTACACCAATCATCTTATGGTCAATTGAGTGGGAAATATTTCACACAAGTTGTGTATATAAACACATACATGTTATTTATTAAGGGAATCTCTTAACTCCTTAGACATCTAAAGGATTTCATTCTAAAGAACTCTAAGGACTTTAGGCCCTAATAATTAAAATATCACATAATCACATCCTTAGAGCACGCCAACAAGTTACAAGTCTACATAAATCCCATGTTGTTTCCCTAGAACATTATCATGCACTATAACTAAATTCAAGGATTGTTACCAAGTGTTGGAGGCCTTATTGGGGTCTTATCATAACCATTATTTATGCATATATGCACACACATCTAGTGGGAGGGATAACCGCATAGGTGTGAGGAATTTTCATATTATAGATATGTAGGTGATGCTTGTCTCATAGAGGGGGTTGAGGAATCTTAAGCCAATTGGACTAAACTCTTTTTTAGGTTATAACTTGGTAAGGATCTAGGGTTTTGTAATATCCAAACTAGGATTTTATTCTACTTAAGATATATATTATGTGCAAAGATGATCCATGAATCATAATTGATAAAAATATCTTATAAACAAGTATTGATTATATTTGGATAAATACAAGCTCTAGAAATTGTATTAATACAAGAGTCATGTAGTTCTTTATTGTCTATATCAAAATTTAATTGTCTATCATTTTTATCACATGAAATTTTAAATGATTCAAGTTACATTTATTGACACTAAGAGTTCTTGTTTAAATAAAATAGACCTTGTTTAACCAGTCCCGATATGTGGTCATAATCAATTCAAATTAATGGCAATTCTTCAAAACTATCATTATGAACTGATCCATATGTGTCATCCAAAACTAAAGGAACTTGCTTCCACTCACCTACATACCCATGTTTTTGACTATTGTACTCGAATATGATTTTTTTATGCATTCATAACAAAAACAAGAATAATCTCTTGTATAGATTGTCCAGTTATTACTCTCCATAGTCATCAAAGAGTGCAAAGACCTAGAATTGGGAATCATTTCACATCCATACTTTTTCCTTCGATCAATACATTCAATTAATCATGCTCAAAAGATCAATGAAGTTTAAAACAAGCATCAAAATTTAGAATAAAAAAATTAAAAGTTAGTAGCTTGTAGAACTTAATAAATCACATCAAGATCTACATATATATGTTTTAAATGTGCATGTACCTATTATCTCCCAAACCACTCTGTGTGGGGTTGAATCCTGTGGGGTTGAAGTGTGTGATGTTGATGCCTCGTGAGGTTGAAACCTAAACTGTAAATGTTTCTTACACCATTCAACAAGTGGTGTGTGCATCAATAAACCGATATCCCTCATAATTAAATATTTATTTCTTTAGAGCACATCTGATGCATGCACCCGCACCATCGTGTTCTCCTTTTCATGACCACTCTAAAAAAATCCATAAATGAGGAATTTTGTGATGATGATGATAACGATTTAGTGTAAAGAAGGACAAGGTGATGCACAACCATCTCGACCAAAAAAATGTTGATCTATTTGTATTCCTCACGATGAAGATATTGAAAGAATAAACAAAAACAATGTTGCACAAAGTGGGTGTTATGTTCCTTGTCATCACTTATATAGAAGTGATACTCCTTCTTGATAATTCTCTTCACATATGTACTTTCAAACCCATCCAAATCCAATTGTGCATGCCTATAAAATACTTGAACCATGATAGTAACCTAGTCAGTATGATAATATTGTGTCTAAATTTCTTTTTGATGAGAAAATGAGTAATTCTTAGCAAAATCAACCACGACAATATGGAACCAATAGGGAATGTGTCTCTATTAGTCTTGAATTGTGTAGCCTGCCACTTTGAATAGTGAGAATGTTTGATGTACGGACTAATTAAACTTCAAAAAATTTGCATGAATGTAGCAATGGAGATTTCCTCTTCTACCAAATCCAACCTGGTTGCATATTTTCCAAGCCTTGTTGAATATTTTATGTATTTGAACCCATAGAATAAATTCATAATGGACATATTATCATGTATTCATTTGTAGTAAACACAAAAATCAATATAAAATCTAACATCCAAATTTAAAAGCATATATATATATATATATATATATATATATATATATATATATATATATATGTATATATAATATTAATCAGCTCTTGAAGCCACCATTTTAACTATGTCCAAATCTTCATTTGTTTTTGGCAATAATTTCAAGTCCCCACACTTGTCACATACACCTTTGATGCAAGTCATACGATCATCGACATGATCATCGGATATTGTGCAAAGAATTGAAGTTATGAATTCACTGACACGTGTAGGTGGGGCATTTTCTTCCCGTAACTTTCTATACACCTAAAAAAACATAGATTTTGAAATACATTAATTTTAAATCACATCTCAAAAAATGATATTTAAACAAATTTCAAATATATAGATATAAATGAAAGCACACCTCAAAATATATATACATGATATAAATTTTTTTACCTGATAGTGATAATCAAACTCAACATGATAGCGGAAACAACATGTGTCAAGGACTTTATCAACTCACACATACCAAGGCTTCAAATTTTCAAACATTCGTTTTCCAATCTTAACATCTAGATTTTCTTCTGTAAAATTTATGTACATCTCATGTTGAGTTATTTCAAGCCAATGTTTTATATGTTCATCATATTTATTGTGAGTTATCCTGTGTTTTAAAACATCCCTCACATTTGGAGAAGGATGAGTCCTCTTAGTCCAAAAATTAGAAACTATCTTTACAATATTATCCTCTATTTTATCAGAACGTGGATTTATACACATTAGTGCCCAATTTCCTTCCATAGTAGAATCATCCAATGTCTTCCTCCTCTTTGCATACTGTTGTCCATCTTTTTGGATAAACCCAATGCCTTGGCAATGACAGTAACATGATGATTCTTTGTCATATCTTCACTTACAACTAAAGTTAATATTGCTCTATGAGAAATACTCTTATCAGTAGACCTAGTTTTTGTACTCAAATAATTTATTCCTTTAGAAACATTCACAAAAAAGTCTTCTTCTACATGTTTTGATTTTTTTTGTCCAAAATTAACACCCAAAAATTCTAATGTTTCCCTCATATCAACACGATTCAAGAATGTAACCAAAAAATGTGCTCTAACAACTATAGTCAAATTAACAAATTCACCATATATTATCTCTACACTTTTTGTTGTTTTATTTCGTGATAGTGCTTCTTGTTGGGAAAATTCTTTTAACTTTTGTAAATCCATATTCACCAATTGTTTCACATCTTTCTTCGAAGTAATTACATAAATTTTTTATCACTTCAACATAACGTTGTGCATCATGATCTGTGTCCATAATCATACACATGTGAGTACACCAAAATTTGCAAAAAAAAAAAAAAAAACATACAAATGTGATTACACCATTAATGACCAAGCTAGTAAACACTTTAATATGTAAAAAATTAGCTTACTATCTAGTAAACAATAATATTAAGTTGACCAAGCTAATTGTATTTAGATAGCTTCATGAGGTCCTTCTTGAAATCTACTATATATATATATATATATATATATATATATATATATATATATGGTGTTAGAGCTATCTAATTTTCAAATCAAACCTAGACCAAAAACTTTCAACACATAAAACCCAAAAATCTTGTACTATATTTAAAATATTGAGTAAACATCACTAATAATTTAATTACGAGCTCAATAGGGAAGAGAGAGTGTAGAAGAATACATAAGTTGCATTGTCCAATTCAAAATGATGTCCTCTTTAGAATGCTACCAAGATCTACCACAATGTTTATACCCAATAAATTTCATAACAAAAATTATTTTCAAATGTCATATTATGTACAATAGGTTATATTTAAATTTTGTCAATTTACATCTATATGAGATCATTATTAATCCAATACACGACATATAAATTTTATATAAACTAAAAAAATGACTCTCGAAATTCAAAATCAACTATCACGTGAAGGTCAATATTAGAGAGTAAATCGTAACAATTTTTTTAATGAAAGGTATGGTAGACCATCAAATATATCCCCTAGATTAATCACTTGGGGGGAGGTTAACCTTGTTTTTGATGACACATACCATGTGCAATTGTATAGCCCGGTAATTTTTATGTATAGCTTTTGTATCATAGTATTGGTAGAAAAATAGGATGTAGTGGTCAATCGTAAAATAAGGGGTAATATTTGGAATCCCATGATAACAAATGTTTTGAACATTTATTACCAAGTGACCCACCCGACATTAATGCACTTCAATCCAATTTCAAATATTTCTAATGGAAAGTTCAAGAAACTTAAAGAAATAAGGAAAATTGGTTTTAAGTAGAATCACTATATAATATTCCATATATTGGTACTTAGGGTTATAATCAAAGAAGAAAAACTGAATACGTGTAAGGTTTATTGTTGTTTTGTTGATCATTGTTGGAAGGAATTTAACAATATGAATTCCCAAATAGATTCTAATCCAACATCTTTGAGATCTACATATTCCAAGGCATTTGAGTATTCTTCTGATGACACTTGATGAGAAGGTGGTTGGATAGGTCCGAACTCATACTGGTTTTACACAAGATATCAATATCATCATTAGTATTAAACATGGTTGTCCAATTTCTCCTACTTTGTATGTTCTCTACATAGACAAATTAGAGGATGCCATTATAAGTTTAAAGGAAACATATGATGATTGTGTTCTCTATGATATAACCATTACTATTTTTTAGTTGTTTTTGACATCATTCTTATGTCAAATGACTTTATTTTCACATGTATTATTTCCATTGTTTTAGGTTATGGGATCATATCAAAACCCTTGCCTTTACCCAATCTAAAAACATATTATCATATTTAAAATTTAGAACTAAAAAAATTACGATCTATCAAGGATTTCTATACATATGTACCAATTTTTTCAACCTTGTCTTTCACTTGTTGTGTCTTCTCTCTCTCTCTCTTTTGTGCCTACCTACGAGTAGATCTTATAGCATTCTTCTCTGCATTCTCTTCCTCGGTATATTTTCATTTCTCATTCTTTTCATTTCCCATGATTCATCCACTTCAATAATTTTCACTTGCACATATAAATCGTGATATATCTGAATGTCTAAGAGTAAATTGGATACAAAACTATATGTCCATGAACTCTATTTATGTACAAATCTCAATAGAAATTAGGTTATTTTTAATTTTAGTTTTTATAACTTTAAAATAAATTTTCTAATTTTAATAGAATCTATATTTAATATAGAATTATTTAGTTTATAATATATTTTAAATAAAATAACTACATGCTTTAAAGACAATTTTATTATATATAAATAATAATTTTTTTATAAATATAATAACATATTACATATTTTTGGTTAAAAACAATTAAAAAAAAACAAACTTAGTTTAAAACAAAAAAATATGTAAAAAACTAAATTTAAAACATTAAAAATGAACAATATTAAGTTACTTATAAAAAAGTAACTTGTAAAACATTAAATTTAGAAGGAGACGTAATTGTAAAACATTAAATTCATAAGGAGACGTTTTGGCGGTGCTTTGGGGTTCACGTGAGGGGTTCACGTGAAGGTAGTTCACGCAAAGGTAGTTCAGATGAACCCATGTTCATGCGAACCCCTCTAAGTGGCACTAACGTGGCACCTGGGTGGCACATTTTGGCTCCAAATCCTTTTGGAGGGATAATTGTGAGCCAAAATCTGCCACTTAGGTGCCACGTAATTAGGGTAAACGAACTAGTTAAATTACAAAATTTTGACACAAAATTTAGATTTTTATTAGCTTTCTAAAAATGTAATTTTCATTTTTAAAAAATTTGTTTTGTTATTTATTTTTTTTTTTTTACTAATATACGTATTTTAGGACAATCAATGGTATATAATCAACCAAATTTGAAAATAGTAGAATAATAAAAAAATTGGAAAAAATAAAATTACTATTTATTGAAGTCTTCTTCATACCTGTGGAAAAAAAAAAACTCAATTTCGATATTAATCTTAAATTTTATTGGCATAGACATATGTACACAATTTATTTGAAAATATTTTTACTAAATAATTAATTAAAAAATATATATAAGTCAAAAAATATGAAATTTGATAGAATCTCAAAATTCAAATCTTAAAAATACATCTAAAATTTCATGGTCAAAAAATAAATTTTCATATAAATAAACCACCCGAGGACAGTCATTACTCTTTTATAACATAAGAAACAACGTATGAAAAAAATTAAGAAAAGACCATATTTTTTACCAATTTTATTTATTAAAAATATACACGTATTCTACACTCTAAACACACCATTTCGTTAGTTTGTGGAATTTCATGAATGTGTGGCTATTATCTTTAGAAAATCAATGAAACTGAAAATTCATGTTTATAAAGGTACAAAACATACCAAAAAGTGAGATATTTTTTGTGTTTTGACCCATATTTTTTCTATATATTTAAATCATTTCCTGAACTTATCTTCATTATAAACCATCCCTAAATCCTATGCTAACTTGTAATTTATAAAAACATAATTATATAGGGAATTTTTTTCTCTAATATTGTAGGAATTGTATATAAGAAGTAATTATGTCGAAGGCGTGTTTTTACATGGGAGTGATCTAAACGATAAGGTAACCTATATGAGTTATTTTTCATCATGTATTTGCCACCACCACCTTTGTCCACTAGTGGGAATGTGTTTTTCAAGGGTTTTGCTTTCTGTCTTCGGCTCCACGTCATCTCATCTTGTCGGTCCCTACCAATGTTGAATATGAGCTCTGTTTGTTGGGTGCAGATTCTTTTTGTTTTGTTTGCTAGCCAATTGGTTGTGTTTCCCCTACTTGTAACCTTCCTCCACAACAACCCCACCAGTGTAGAGGTTTGTCTTCTAGGGAACAAACTGTATTCTTGTTTGTTCCTGTAAATTTGAATTTTTACTGCCTGTAATTTATCATCCTAATGCCATTTTTTTGTTTTAGTATACTGTTAATTTTTACTGTTAGGTTTACAAATGTTGAATTTGAAATTTGTAGTCGAAAGGTCATGTCCATTTGCATTTGCAGTTTTGGTTTTTATTTGCTAAATTTTGAGGGTGGGTGAGGGACAGAGCCCCAAAGCCCACAACCAAGCATTTTTCATATTTTCTGCAAACTATGTGTGGGAAGAGGATGAATGGTTGTGTAAGGTTCTGAAAAACATTCACCCTATCAATGCTCGATAAGAGAAATTTAAAATGGAATAGGGTTTTTGGTATAAAGGATGGTGAAGTTCTTGGTGACTATGAATATGCGGTTGAGAATGAACTGTGAGTCCTTAGGGTAGGGAATCGGTGATTGTTTTCATGCATCACCAGGATGAGGATGAAGGTTTTTTTACAAACTACACCTTGATGTCGCAATGTAGCATATGTAGAGCGGTTATCGGTGGATAATCCTTGGATTAAATTGCCTCCAAGTGTACACCAAACAAAAACAAAGGGTGACTAATATTGGTCAATTTATTCATTTATCTCTTCCCATGATGGGAGTTACTCGATCTTGGATGACATGGCATGTGTTTGAGAAACCATAGGACTACTTTGTTTTCATCGATAAGGATGATTTGAGGGTCTCTTACATCAAAATTTAAGAACCAATATAATATACATTTTCTTGTTCATTTATAGCTTGATTTTTACCTGTTTTCAGGTCTTCAACCGAGATTCTAATGATTTTAGAACTTTGTCAAATGTGGCCCAAAAAATCATTACACAATATGATCTAATTTGCGTCTTGTTTATCTGAGTTTAATCATATTTCACCTCCCCCAATGAAGTGGCCAATGCAACAACTTCTCATGTCACACTTGGTAAATTTCTCAATACCCCTTCAACTGAGTTAACACATGCTCCACAAGTCATTACACCTATTCTAAACTACCTCTCACAGTTCCTTGATCTTTAGACCAAGTAGAAATGTTAGGTATAATCTCTTCCTCAAAACCTATATCTTTAATGGCGTCTTTATTGTCTTCTTCCTACAAGGAAAAGATACTATTGTAGTCAAGATGCAAAAGACCATCGATGAAATTTCAATGCATAAAGAACTATTAGCTTACAAAATTAAGTGGTTTAATAAAGTAGCTATAATTAGGTGAGAGCAAAAAGATGCAAAATATAACATGGATTATGTTTAATAAAAAATAGTGCAACTTAAAGAAGCACCATCAAAATCCTATAAACACAATAATGCATATAACCATGAAGAAGAACATCTGAAGTATTAAAAATCCACTCTATATTGAAGGAAACTAAAGGCACAATCAACAGTCTAATATATGGATTTCAGTTTTTCCAACTTTGAAAGGAGTTGTCACAATCGCACAGGTTTTGCATTGATTCCACCTGAGCAGAATGTCACTGGTGAAAGGAAGATGGGGGAAAAGGCCCATTTATATCAAATGGAACAAAATACGATTAGAAAGCTTAAAAAACTACATCTTAGTCTAAAAATTTATTGGCTTATCATGTAAAATTATGTACCAACATGCAAAAAAGGGAAATCTAAGGGAAAGTAAGTATGAAAAGGTCTATAAGCCTTAGAGTGGGGCAAGTTTAAGAAATTTTTATGCAGCTAACCTATAACAGTTAGTCCATGATCAAATACAACATTCATAGTGCTCTTGTAGTCATGTAAGCCTGAGATTGATGCCTAAATCGTATGGATAAAAATCCAAGTATCAATATGGGTAGGTATCTGATTCACTCATGGTTGCATCATGTAGGCATGGAAAACCAATAGGGATTCCTTCGACACTCCGAACATGGAGGTGAGCATTTTAGTGTGATTTCTTACCCCGACCTCAGATACAATGATTCTAAGCCTAATTTTACTAAGCAAACATAACCAGTGAGTTTGTCTTGTCTTTGACATTACATTCAAAATCTAATTTTGCTCTTTCAACTAGGTTTTAGTTCAGTCTATGTCTTCTAAGATTTTAATTATTTTTTTCTCCAGCTTTCTCACTAAATACAAGGCACAACCTTGTTTTTGTAGAGAACTACTTTCGAATGTAATATAATTTAATATTTGTCCAATAGGAACCCTAGATTAGTCTTCCAATGGCATCTTATATTCACTCTCATGTTAAGACAACCTAGGGTTTCCCTAAGTATTAAATTACATACGAGTAAGAATTCAATTGTGAGGCATATTTATAGAATTGTTCTTAAACCATTGTATAAAAATCTATCAAAGTGCCTATTTTATTCATTTCTAGTTCATTGTCTTACAAACTAGGAAAACTTTAATTTTATCAATTTATTAAACATCATAGGAGATGCACATTACAATCAGCCTCCACTAGGATGTTTTTATTCTCGATCGATGAAAACCTATCAAACCATGATTGTAGGGATAAGAAATGAATAGAAATCATACCATGTGTTAAATGTCAAAGATAACAGTATATGCATACCACTGTATGCATTTAAATAAGTTTGTCAATGTAAAGTATCTACTTGACAAAATATGATGCTAAATCAATTATCTGAGGAAAAGGTATTACTATTAAAGTTTAGAAGTGTGTTTTCACTTGAGCTAAATGCAATTGTTACTAATGGATGTGTAGGATAATTAGAGATGTGTAGGCTTATGGTGAAGGCTTAGGTAGTGTATGGTCTAGACCATCAGGAGTGTCAATGTAATATACAAACTAGCTTATCTTTTGAATTGTGTCTATTAGAAACAATGTACACATTGATAAACCATGTATTTAAATATACTACGATGAAATTATTTTGTTATCAAGACTTTATATGACATTAGGATTGAATCTCAGAAGTTATACATTTTACTATATGAGAAGATTCTATTTTTAAATTTTATTAAAATGATAGTAGCTAGAGTTTTGATATTTGCTAAGATGAAATACAATAATATGCTACACAATATGAGCCTGGGAAATTTCTACCACGAAGGAAAAATTCCCACTGTATAAATGTTTTATGTACCCCACTCTTTTTACAAAGGTTTCCTTATCGACTTCTACATAAAAATTCTTATTGGCCTAATGTTTGATGTACCCAACACTCGAACCTGGAGATGCGTTTGTCAATGGGATTTCTCACCGGCCTTGAGACAATGATCCTAAGCCTTATTTTACTTAGCAAGACATAACCGGGTTTTTGGATGAATTGAATCTCTTTCGACACTTTGTCTTGTCTTTAACATTACTTTCAAAATCTAATTTTTCTCTTTCAACTAGGTTTTAGTTCAGTCTATGTCTTCTAGGATTTTAATTATTTTTTTCTCCAGCTTTCTCACTAAATATAAGGCACAACCTTGTTTTTGTAGAGAACTAATTTTGAATGTAATATAATTTAATATTTATCCAATAGAAACCCTAGGTTAGTCTTCCAGTAAGCATCCTAGATTCACTCTCATGTTAAGACAACCTAGGGTCACATCATGTATTAAATTACATACAAGTAAGAATTAGATTGTGAGGGATATTTATAGAATTGTTCTTAAACCATTGTATAAGGAGATCTCAAAGTGCCTCTACTATTCATTTCTAGGTCATTGTCTTGAAAACTTGGAAAACTTTAATTTTGTCAATATATTGAACATCATAGGAGATGCACATTACAATCAACATTATATTCTTAGTAATGATTCAATCCTCATTAAATGCAGAAAATGAAAAAATGAATTGTTGTGTCCATACTCCATCTATTATAATTCAGATAAGGTAAGATTAAATATCTCTTATGGGACATCACTTAAAAATGCACCAAATATTGAAAGTTTGCAGCCAAATAAAATACTGATTTTTGCATATTTTTACAGTAAGGACAACAAACTAAATAAAATTAATATCTCCCAAAATATCCACTTGAATTACTTGAAAATTTAAAGAGAGATTGATATTATTATAGAGGACATAATAAAATTGTTTTTGGAATTTTACACAAATTAAAATGCTGCCAGAAAAAGCATAGCGTGCCCTAGACAGCTGGAAAACTTCAGAGGTTCGTAACTCTCCAAATACAAGAGCAAAAATTAAGAGTCTTTGGAAATAACATTAACAGGTATAGGAAATGACATTTCAACCTTTAGATCTGAAAGGGACCAACTAGAAAACCCTCCAAATAAAGGCTACAAGTCACCTCGCTTGAAAGGGGTTGGAAACTGATGGAGGCACCTTCAAAGTGATGCTAAGCCCAGCCCAAATGGATTCCATAAATCTGATCTAGAACCCTCTGATTATCTTCCCCAAATGCCCCCAAAACCCTCAAATTCCTTCCTCTGAAACCTTTGATAATTTCTCTATAACAAAGCCCAGAAGGCGTCTCCAAAATGATAGACTAGGGTAGATCTCTCAATACCGAAAAATGCCCCGCTAGCTAGGGATGATTCTCTCACCACTGAAGCTAGGGTCCCTATGGGATTTCACTCCATAAGATGTAGATGCACAAACAATAGTTGCATGTGAAGGGTCAATAAAATGTATGCCAAAAAGTTCCTTTCCTTTCTCCCCCAGCTCCTTATATACTTCTCCAAGGAAAAAGAGCCCCAATAGACCCTAGACACATTTCATTCCATGGAGGGGCCAATAAAAATAAAATTAACTTAAGTTACTTTTCCCCTTTAAGTTGCCATGGTCCAAAAGTTACCCTTAATGCAAGATTAGAATATTAGAACCAAGTGACCCCTTCCTAATAGAACTAATGTCCACAACCCCTTGGGTCTTACCATGGCTTGGACTCAACCTAGCCCTTAGGCCTTTGGCGCAAGAAAATGGGACATTACATTCCTCTATTCCCGATAAATGCTTGACCCCAAGAATTATCTTGTCCCCGCTCAGAAAGCTGAATAATGCACTCGTAATTTTCTCCACCTCACTTTGTCGTTAACCAAGAATCGGTGTAATCCGAAGTAACAATGAAACCCCATGAAGTCATCATAACCTCCATATGGTATCAAAACAATGTTGTCCTAAAGTATAATTATACCCAAATTGACTCTCCACTGATACCCACACCGAAATTGCCAATCTATCCAATTCCTGCCAATGTAAGGCTGTCATCATGTGATCACTCACTTCCTCTCCAATCAGCTCCTAGGTACGAAAGTCCACTTTGAATCCTGTAGAATCCCCTAGATCAACTTGTGAAACAACGTTTATACACATAAATGGTGCTAACTCTCCCATATGACCTACACTCGTGTGAGATCAAGGCTCCTCATAATGTATCTAAAGGTGTCCCATGGGGGAAAAGTCCTAAGACTCCAGTAGATAGTCAACCAGAAATATCATCTCCACATAGTCCACCTCCTACATTGAATGTGAACCTACTAGAATAACCATGAGTCAATTTCATCTCTCCATTGACTAGCATGTGGGTGAAGTACTTTCCATGCATAGAAGCAATAAAATACATAGGTGTGTTATCCCATGTCTACTCAAAAATGATGAACTTGTAAACTATGACATGTCATAGTCACAAATCATACATGCTTGTATACAGTTGAGGATATCCTCACTCAAACTATGCCATATGAACCTCTCTGACATGAACCTATATGTCTCATCGAAGCTCAAGTTCCCAGTCACGAAAGAAGAATGCACATGTCGCAATATCTCAATCCTCAACCATGAAGCTATCACAAGGTACAATCTACCCTAATAGAAGATAATCTCATCCTCCAATCTGTAGCTTTCATCCTGTGTGTGACCATCCAAAATCTCACAAGTGTGTCATTTCTTGGAGTACTCAACAAGAAAATGAGATCTCCAATCTCTGAAACCTCAATAACCAATATAATGAAAAACTTAGATGGTCTGAGCTTGTAATATCAATCTCTGTAACTATCTCATGTGCAACACAATTGGTTACACCCACATCCATGATACCACTCACCCCATCTAGAGTCAAACTCTCCATCATATCTAACTCACTCCCCAATTCAACATCATCCGAATCACTCTCCACATAAGTCATCATGGTGTGCTCTATGTCTTTAGCAAACAATCCTTCAGAATATGACTCATCAAATATCCCACTTGTCTCATACCTTGTGATGTCACCATGATCCAAAAGATGCTGAGTTCCTTCATAATTCAACTGCTGCAATAATATGATTCTTTATTCACCAATCACATCTTTTGCAATCTTTCCTTGTATACCATGAAATCTGATTTCTTTGTTTTCCTTGAAAATTTCAGTTTATCCACATGAGGGATGAATGAAAATTTCCCAAAAGATGGAAGCCAATATTTCCAATGAATGATTGCAACTTCAAATAACCCAAATGTAAAAACACATTCAAGTACTTCACATCTCTTAGTGATAATAAAGAAATGAGTTACCTTCTTTGTGCAAGACATGTCTTTCCATAGACATAATTCATCAATTCCTTCTATGTTGGGAATACACATGGCTGCTCCTCATCATACTTTATTCTCTTTCCCCATATTTTCATTTCATCGTAAATGAAAGAGAAAGGAAATAAACATTAGAACTCATGCATCCAAAAAATTTATCATAAGGAACTTCATACCTTTTTTGTACCCATTGATTCTTGTCATGAGAGAAGGCAAAACATGTGAAATAGCATAATTGGGGCTGATCATCATACCTTTACAACTCATAATTTCTGATATAGGATCAACATATTCATTCTCCTTTGATTTTTCAACACATGAATCATCGTCTTCCTCAACATTGTGCAACAATTGCATCCCAAAAATAGTCTTAGCTCTAGAAAATTCAACAACAATAAATATACCACATACCTCATGTACTTTCAATATCATGGGTTCCTACATTAATTTATTTTCCAATATATGATTATTAGCTTAATCAAGAGCAATGTGAATGGAGGATGTGTTTATCCCATCTAGCATACCTTGAGACATGATTATGAAATAGTCTTCCTCAATCATGCAAGCATATAAATGTTGTTCCAAATAATAGAAACATGGGAACAACATAGGAGAACTAAACAAGCTAGGAAAATGGTAACCATTCTCATACCTTAGGATGCTAAAGTCATGAATGCACCTTCAATTCAACTCTTCTTTTTTAACAGCAAATTACACCTTGATTCTTTGAGTACATTGAGGACCATATTCCCCCACTAACCCTTCCAAGGGTTCCACCATGTAGTTTCTATAAAATCAGTGTTGGGATCTATTAATAAAGCATTTTCTCCTTTCTTTATGACTTCTTGAGAGTTACTCTCTCTTCTTGCACCGAACTCTCCAATGAAGAAATCATGCTTGCCAACACTTGTAATCCCAAAAGACACATTTGAATTCTTTCTTTTACTTATGAAATCAGTCACAAAGTTTTCAAATTTTGAATTGATAGTTTTGGATAATTGAAACATATTACCAGGATCCCATACCTTATAATGCCCATGAACCCTTGTATCATGTAAGGTCTACCATCTTTTCTTCTCTTGTATCTCATCATAAAGAAGATTATCACACTTTGTCTTCATGATGACTTGAATTTTACACAACAAATTATTAGCATTCTTATAGATAGGCTAAATACCATCATGATAAAACTATTGTAATGATATAGGATGAAGATGATGAAATAAATCCATGCTACTACTAACCTCCTTATAAAGAATATCCTCAAAAGTTTCACCCTCTATTTCTGATTTAGAAACCTCAAAAACAACACCATCCCTATTGTGATTCATGATTTTAGGTGGAGAATAAGTGAAGTGAGAATCAACACCTTTCACAAGTTTATGCTCATTACTACTTGGTAAATCCACCCCATATGATAATGACTTATTCTTTGGAGGACTTGATAGGTACCTTTTGGATTGAATTTTTTTCAATTTTTACACCGACTAGACATGTTTGTTCATACCTTTCAATTTCATCAATGTCCTCCGTGTGTTCAAGATAGAAATATGTTGAGCTTCCCCCAACATTGTTCCCTAAGTGCCCATTGAAATTATCTGAAGCTAATCAAAAGTTACTTGTTTAGAATTTACAGTAGGATCACTTTCTCACCTATTTTCATTAAACTCTTGTAGGTGTTGTCTTTCTTGGGAGGCTATCAATCTAGCAACTCTAGCTCTACTATTCCATTCCTCACACCATTTTAGAGTTTCCATTACATCCTCTTTTCTTGCATATACAAATTTCTTCTCCTAAGCTAGAATAATTTCTCTAACAAGCAAAGTTTCACTAATGCAATTATTTTTCTCAATGGAAATCATACCTTTTTCTCTAGAAGCTTCTTCTTATTCAAATTAGTTCTTTTTTAATTCAGCTACTGACATATGATGATATCTCTTGGGCTTGCTTGCCAATCTTCATCATGTAATAACTGAAATGACATATTATCTCTGAAACCCTTACTCAAAGATTGGTATTTCTGCCAACAATAATCCCATCAATCACATCTATTGGGTGCCCTTTATTATTATTCACACCTTTTTCCTTATTATCCCAAGATTTGATTTGACTCAAATTATGAGTAAGATGACTCAAATAAAGGTTAATGGCTTCCTATTGTTTCACCATGTTGGTGAACATTTCCTTCATAAAATCCACATTGAGATCTTTCTAAACTACCATATTTAACGCATTTAGGATGGAGGAACAACAACTCTGATACCACTGAAATATCCATTATGGGATACCACTAAAAATGCACCAAACATTGAAAATTTGCAGCCAAATAAAATACTAATTTATTCATATTTTTACAGTAAGGACAATGAACTAAATAAAATCAATATCTTCCAAACTATCCAATCGAATTACTTGAAAATTTAGAGAGATATTGATATTATTATAGAGGATATAATAAAAATATTTTTAGAATTTTGAACAAATTAAAATTCTGCCATAAAAATCACTCTGTGCCCTAAACAGTTGGAAAACTTTAGAGGTTCGTAACTCTTCCAATATAAGTGCAAAAATTAAGAGTCTTTGTAAATAACATTGACAGGTATAGGAAATGACATTTCAACCTTTAAATTTTAAAGATACCAACTGGAAAACACTCCAAATAAAGGTTGTAAGTTGCCTCACTTGGAAAGGGGTTGGAAAATGATGGATCTAACTTTAAAGTGATGATAAACGCAGCCCGAATGGCTGCCGTAAATCTGATCTGGAACCCTCTAATTATCTTCCCCAAATGCCCTCAAAACCCTAAAATTCCTTCCTCTGAAACCTCTAATAATTTTTCTTCAACACATCCCAAAGGCGGCTCTAAAATGACAAACTAGGGTAGATCTATCACTACCGAAGAATGCCCTACTAGCTAGGGACGGGTCTCTCACCACCGAAGATAGGGTCCTTGTCACAAATTTCACTCCACAAGATGTAGATGCACAAACAACAATTACACGTGAAGGGTCAATAAAATGTATGCCAAATATTTCCTTTCCTTTCTCCCGTAGCTCCTTATATACTTCTATAAGGTAAAGAGCCCCAATAGACCCTAGATGCATTTTATCCCATGGAGGGGCCAAGAAAATAAAAGTAAGTTAAGTTAATTTTCCCATTTAAGTCGCCATGGTCCAAAATTTACCCTCAACAATGATTATAATATTAGAACCATGTGGGCCCTTCCCAATAGCTCCCAAAGTCCACATCCCCTTGGGTCCGACCATGGCTTAGACTCGACCTCGCCCTCGGGATTTTGGCGTAGGAAAATAGGACATTACATAATATTGATCAGTCCATGAAAACTGTAAGTGTACACATTAAATATATATATTTTAATCTTTAAATCAAATTTAAAATATGCATTTGAGACACATAAAACAGTAAATTAATTTAATCAACTTGGAATAAGGATAGGGGAATAGTCGTGGGATGGGGCTTATTAGAACACATTATAAGGTTCACATGAAATGAGTTCTTAAAGTATTGATTTTTTTACCTAGATACTAATTGAAGCTTTTTCTTCAATGACAGGGATACACGTCCATGTATTGTTTTCTCAAATTGCCTTCCTCTGTTGGACATGAAATTGTCTACAAAAAAACATTTTGTAGAGTCTGCTTACAAATTCTTGTATTTGGGTCACAAATTTTGGCTTTCAAATTATTTGACTAGATTAATTTATGTGTTGTTGTCTATAAAAGGATTCTAAGGAAGCTCTTTTTTTTATGAAAAATATTTGAATTCCCATCTTTTCTTTCATCAATTGAGAGTTGATTTATTTATTTAAATTTTGATTTCTCCTCTTTTTTCATCAACATTTTTGAACTTTACTTTTGAGATTAGATAGAAGTTTAGTTTAGGGATTAAACATCAGAATTTTCCATCAAATGAAATTTACCTGGATATCCAAGAAAGGTTTCCAATAAAGTTGGCCAGATTTGTCAATCTTAGAAGAGAAAGAAGCAAGTTGAGTAATTTCAGAAGTAGCAGAGAGTTGAATCAAGTCCATTAGGAGAATCTCGTATAGTTCTTCATTTTCCTTCTTAATATAAGAGAAAATGAGAATTTTTTTGCCATCCATTTCCTCATATCCTTCACTGCATGAAATGGTGTCAAAGCAGGAGTATCCAACAAGTACTTATCAGTGGGTAAGTTAAAAGACCTCCTCCAATGAGAGTTTTTCTAGAATGTATTCCAGTTGGATGTCTTCCATTGTGAGAAGGTGGGTAGAGGGTACAAAAAAAAGAGATAGAATGGTATGAAAAAACATGTCTTATGTAAGATTTGCAATAATAAAACTGAGTGTTTGGTGTGTGTCAATATGTCTCCAACAACAGTAGTGGCTACCAACATGCCAGAAAGATTAGAAGTTGTAATTTTGAAGAGAACCATACAAACAAGATTAGATGTTGTTGAAGTAGATAGGAGGCGGGGCATGGCTATGTTTAGTCAAACCTTAAAAATGACGTAATGCATCTTAGAGCTTCCTGTCATCTGGTGAAAACCTACTCTATTGTTTCATCATGTCAAATAAAATACAATGTTCTTTAGGCTCATGGCTCCAGCTTGTCTCACAGATTAGAAATCCGAAATTGGAGTAAGGATATTTGTATGACTATGTTAACATGGAATTTAGATTTTATGCAAAATAAAATTCTTCCATAGATCTCATTTTTCATAGGTATTTATAAATTTATTGGAGGTGAATCCAAATCATTTAGTGCATTGTTAATCATTCTTAACCTGTATTATGCACTTCATGTTTGACTTCCACCAAGATCAATTATTACACCCAAAAAGGTTTTCATAATTCGTACAAACTCACAAGTAGATGAAAGGAAGGAAATAAAACTTAAAAAATATCAAGAATTGGAAGAGGAATGAAGCTAGAAAACCAAAACGCTAAAAGAATAGGTGAGTGTAGAGAATAAAGTGCTATAATAATGTAATGGAAAAATTTGCTTACGTAAGTTTTGTAGTAGTAAAACTAAGTGTTTTTGTGTGTGAAGATTCTCCTAAGAATAGTAGCGGTTTCCAACATGGCAGGAATATTGGAGGTTGTAACTTTGAAGACAACTATTCTATCTAGATTATATTCTATCAAGAAATTAAAAGAATAGGTATTGTGCTCAACAGATTAGAGATATATTGAAGAGGAGCCAAGAGTAGAGAAAGAAGCACATATGCAAGAGCTATTTAATTTTGACAAGTTTTAAGAGTGGAGGTGGCTCAAACCAAGGTGAAAGGCCATGCAGTCTTGTGGTGGAAAGAAATGCAAACAAAGAGAAATAGAAGAGGTAAGGAAAATATTATAAGATATGATAAAATGGTAGCTAAGCTAAGGGAAGCTTCTTCCTTTGGATTATCATTTTACATTTATGAAGAAGTTGCATAGTTCCTATCCATTGTTACTTTATTTTACCTCTTTTAATAGATGAATAAATCAGTTTCTTGGGGAAATACATTGCCTGCTTTAAGTGAATAGTTCAAATTTCTCTTTTTCCCTACATTCTCATCTACCACCTTGCTACAATCAATGGAATTATGCATGGTGCCTAGTAATATAAACTTTTCTTTCAAAATTATTTTCATGGGTAGCATTTTAATGTTATCTTTAAAATACTAAGTAGGTATCCCATCTTCCTATTCCTCAAACTTTACTGCAACTTTTAGATTAGTTTCAATTTCATATTTACTTGTATACATGTAACCATTTGCATGCATGTCTTGCTGCATTTCATTAATATTCAATGAAGTATTATATTCTCCCATTTCCAACTTCTTTTCTTCATTTTCAAATTCTCTATAAATGTATTCAATCGCATCTCTTTTCTATTTCCATCCTCTTCTACATAACATATCTCATCCATCGTATCCATTTTGATTAGACAACTTACTTCAGTCATCATCTCTTCCAGTGTTGCACCTTTTTCTAGTTTTCTTCTTTCATCATAATGGATTCATCATCTACTCTCATCCCACTTCCACACATGCTTTCAAGATTTCCACTTCTTGCCCATAGTATATTTTGTGGTTCAACAAAGATCCTGATAAAAGGAGATTTTATGTTTGCATGGTTGTGTTGTTATTTTCAACAATGGTCACAGGGTATAGTTGGAATTTTTATAGTCAGCCTCCATACATTTTAGATTGCATTGTTTAAATGAACTTTGATTTTTTGGCTTCCCTAAACAATTCATGTTTGTATTTGAAGAGTAGAGTGGTAGAAGTTTTACTAAACAAAGATTCAGTAGAAAATTCAAGACAATTTGCCATGAGATTGAATAATTTATAAATTGAACTCTAAAATCACCTTTCTACTATAGAGAAAATCAGTAGGATTGTGAAAACAAAGAGATGACATCATCAATCATCTTCTTCTCTACACATTTGTTTCAGCTACAACTGTATGTTCCAATTTTAAACTTACTCTATCAGGTTCACAATTCAAACCAACTACTTTTTCCTTTTTTTTAATTTACCACTTGTAGTTTAAATAATGTTTCTTCCCCCCATATTTTTATCACATGTATTTGAGCCACAATAGCAGCCATATTCTTCTCTGCACATTTGTTTCAGCTACAATTGTATGTTTGAATTTAAAACTTACTCTATCAAGTTCACAATTCTAAGCCTATACCAGGATGTGAATTTTTTTCTCGCTTTTTTTATCAAAATAAGCAATTAACAATATTAAGGAATATTAAAAATACATATATCATTTCCCTATATAAACATCAAAGTTAGATATTCCTTTCAATTGTTTTAATTATTGTATACTTTCTTATTTTACTTTCATCAATTGTATCAATTGTTCACCTTTACACAATTTGTGCAGTGTGCATCTGAAATTGGTAGTAGTTTCCTATTATGTTGAACACTATTCCAAAAACACCACTTGGTAAGACAAAAACTATTAACAAATTAAATCCGTATCATATGGCACGAATATTGGAGGCAAGAGTGATATGTAAAGGAATAATACATGATTATACTAATGCAGAAGGAGAAGGGTAGGTTTTTAATTTCAATGTGATTGACACCCTTGGTGACGACATGAACGTTACATGATTTAGAAAAGTTGAAGCTTATTACCATGTGTAACGCCTGCTAAAACAACCCACTTGAGACCCAAGAACAACCTAGGATTAGTTAGGAAAATTATGGATTTTTTTTTTGTTTGGAAGAATCTATAACCAGGTTACAAGACAACAGATGTTACTAACAAGTCCAAGATCAATTCTAATCCAAAAGAGTATAATTTTCTTTCAAACATAATTTTAAGAGGTCACAAGGTCCAAAATTTTGGGTTAGAAGGTTCAATTAGGGTCAGAGGGTAATTCCTCACCATACCCACTCTCTAACCAAATTAAAGATTCAACTTAATTTTTCTCAAAATTAATGCATTCTAAATTTTCCTAAATCATTTCAATTGGATCATAGGAAATTTCTTCACCTTTCCATTGATATAAATAAGTTCTCCTAATACCTCATATTTTTCAAGTTATGGGTCATGCGGGCCTTACGGTGAGAATTTTCCCAAGAGTGGGCTTACGCGCCCAAGGGAGGAAATTTGCCCCAGGGGTGGGACTATGGGCCATGGGGAGAAATATTTCCTAAAGGATTGGTTGGATTGGTAGGGCCATGGGGAAATTTTGAAAAATATCCCCACAAGGGTTGAAAAGCCATCTTTGCGCCCGCACTCCCATGAGTCTGCAAGGGACATGTGGCGCCTCCTAAGCCAACATGGGGAAAGTGGGGTGGCGGGGATAAAAAGAGTTTAGTGCCTCAATGGAAAAAAGGGATAAATTCACCCATGCCTCCACTGATTCCTCACAATGCCATGTGGCAGCTTCTGATTGGCTATGGGGCGGCAGGAAAATTTGGAAAATTTTCCCAAATTTTTTTCGAAAGCGCTAAGTTAAAAAATGGATCTGCCCCTCCACTGACACCTCATGGTGCAAAGTGGCAGCCTCTAATTTTATGTAGACTGACTAGAGGGTAGGGAAAATTTTGAAAATTTTCCCAAAAATTTTCCGAAGAGCTAAGGGAAAATTCGGGCCCACAGGAATTTTGTCCCAAAATTCCTTTGACGCCAAGTGAAGGAAAACTTCAAAAGGCCATAACTTTTGATAGAGAGCTTAGTTTTGGGAAAATGAGGAATTTATGGAAATATCTCAATGTCCTCTTTACACAGGAATCATTAAATTTTGAGATGTTAATTTCAAGAAAATGTTCTGCAGGATTTTACACTGCAAACTGGTATTTTTAACGTATACAATTTTGTTCAATTTGTTCTTGTTCCTCTCTCAACATGTCAAATAGACATGGAGACTTGTTATTAGGTGGATTTAGGATAAGTTTGTGAGGTAGATATATGTGATTGAATTCCAATTCAAAATTTTACAATTTTGACAAGAAACGACTATGAAAGCTTTGAACTCGGTTTTGCCAGGTTTTGAAAGATTTCCTTTAAGTATTTTTGTCTAATTAGATTCGTTTAGGGAAAAATACTTCAATTTAATTTTTTATTTTGTTATTTCACTGTTGTAGGTTTAGTCTGTGCATTTTGGATTAAATAATTGCCAGTTTGAAAATACAGGATAAAGATCAAAATTTTAAAGGGTTTATTTGCCATTTTCTTCTTCCAAGTATTATAATATGTTCTAATTCTAATATAATAAATTTAGTTGATTCAATTCAACTATTCAAAAACTAAAATACATCTTTGATTTCCAATTTTAACATATTTCAAAAGACAGAGTATTACACTTCCTTTATACACATTTCTTCCTTTCAAACATAGATTACAACTCACATCTAGATGATTAAATTCAATACAATGATACAATTTGAGAAAGTTTATGCAATCCTTTATTTATTCCAAAAGATAACTTTACAACTTCCTTCTTTTATTCTTTCCAAAATCATATATTATATACAACACGAGAATAATACATTTTGTTATCACATGTTTCACTTTTCCATTTTTCAAACAGGATTTCATAATACATGCTAAACATATATTTCCAATGGAATAATATAATATGGACAAGACAAAACCCCTCCATTAATTCAAATGAAACTCTTTGTAACGCATGCTAAAATAAACCACTTGAGACACAAGAACAACCTAGTTTTAATTAGGAAAATTATGGAATAACTTTTTTTGGTTTAGAAAAGTCTACAACAAGTTTACAAGACAACAACTATCACTAACAAGTCCTAGATCAATTCTAATCCACAAGAGTATACTTTTCTTTCAAACACAATTGTTATAGGTCACAAGGTCCAAAATTTTGGGTTAGAAGTTTCAATTAGGGTCAGAGGGTAATTAATCACCATACTCACTCTCTAATAAGGGACGGGTCTGTGGGCTCAGGAGAAATATTTCCTAGAGAAATGGTTGGGTTGGTGGGGCCATAGGGAAAATTTGAAAATTTCCGCATGCGGGGTGAATGCCAACTTTGCGCCTGTGCTCCCGCGAGTCCGCAAGGGACACATGGCGCCTCCTAACCCATCGCGGGGAAAGTCAGGTGGCAAGGATAAAAAGGGTTTAGCACCTAGAAGGAAAAAAAGGATAAGTTCACCCACACCTCTGCCAACACCTATCGAATCCACTTGGAAGCTTCGCTACCAGGCTGCGGGCTGGGGTGGCGGGAAATTTTGGAAAATTTTCCAAATTTTTTTCAAAATCGCCAAGTTAAAAAAGGATCCACCCTTCACTAACACCTCGTGGTGCCAAGTGGTAGTCTCTAATTGGCTATGGGCTAGCAGGGTTGTGATGAAAATTTGGAAAAAGAATTTAAAATTTTTCCGAAGTGCTAAGAGAAAATTTGTGCTCAGGGACCGCCTAGAAATTTTTCCAATTTTTTTTTATGCCAAGTGAAGTAAAATTTAGAAGGACATAAATTTTCATAGAGAGCTCAATTTTGGAAAAAAGGACGTTATGGAAATCTATTGAAATCCTATTTACACAAGAATCATTAAATTTTCATTTTGATAAAGTTTGAGGGTTCAATTTCACGAAAACGTTCTACAGATTTTACAAAGTGCAAACTAGTAATATTAACTTATAAACTTTTATTTAATTTGTTCTTATTCCTATCTCAAAATATAAAATATACACAAATAATTTTTCTTAGGTGGAATTAGGATGATTTTGTGAGGTACATTTATGTGATTGACTTCCAATTCAAAATTTTACAATTTTGACAAAGAAAAACGACTATGAAAGCTTGAACTCATTTTTGCTGTGTTTTGAAAGATTTCATTTAAGTATTTTTGTCTAATTGGATTTGTTTATGGAAAAATACTTCAATTTAATTGTTTAGTTTGTTATTTCATTGTTGTAGGTTCGGTCTATGCATTTTGGATTAAATAATTTCTAGTTTGAAAATACAAGACAGAGATCAAATTTTTAAAGGGTTTATTTTCCATTTCTTCTTCCAAGTATTATAATATGTTACAGTTATAATCTAATACATTTAGTTGAATCAATCAACCTATTCAAATGCCAAATTACAATTAAGAATTTTAAATCTTTCATTTCTAAAGAATAAAGCATTATGACATTTCTTCATACGTATTCTTTTTTTTTTCATCTTTCCAACAGAGATTTCAAATTACATTCAACAATCAGACTTCCAATGAAAGCAATATCATTTGAAAAAATTAACCAATTCTATTTATATAGATCAAATACAACTTTACAATCACAACTCTTTCTCATTACATTCCTTTTTACAACAGAATATAGAGTATATTTCTTTCACATTCAAAGGGGATTTCTTTTCCAAAACATAGTAACTCTTCAACACAAAATGTATATTAAATTGTCATCCACATCAAGTGGGGAAATGGTTTACAAAAGTAGTTTCACAAGGGACTATCAGAACTTTATCTTCTTCCTCAATTACAATATACAAAATATAATTTCTTCCACATTTATTCAAAAACAGAGAACAAAGTATATCTCTTTCACAATTTAATTTGCAACTTTCATAAACCATATATACCATATTTCCATCAAAAATAATATACAAGATCATCCACTTCAAGTGGGAAAAGGTTACATTAAGAAATGATCTTAGCAAGGATCACAACCGTGTCCTTTCTCAATTATAGAATAGTAGTATGGAATTTCCATCATTCTCCAATTTGGTCACAAAAGAATAGGGGAAAGGCAACGCTCTCCACCCAACCAAGACATCCAATGAAAAGGGAGAAGCCATCCTTATTCATTGGCCCCCGAGCCCCAACACCAAAAGCAATGGAATATGTGATTTAACTCATGGCACCGACAGGAGCTTTCATAAACACACATGTAAATTTCACATTCAAAGCACACTCCAAAACAAAATTGTAGTTTTCCACCATAGAACAAAACAAAAAAAACACTCAGGCTTCATCATGCAAGCCAAAGGAGAAAGTAACTATGGGGAATGATTCTTATTCCACTCAAAGGGGAAATGGTATCACCACCGAGAACAAAATGCCAAAATATATATCATTTCAAATTCCTAACGTGCCCTTATGCCTCCCCCAAGAACCTGTTGGTACCCAAATTTGTTCTCCTTTTCAGTCAAGAAGCATCAAAAATATGGAATGAAGCTTGAAGGCAGATAGATCTTGATATATGTCATTTTGTAGTGGGATGTGATCTAACTAGCACTTAGATTTGTGGAGAGATGGATAGCACTTTAAAAGGATTTGATCTAACCCTCACTATTTTAGGTTGTGCCTTTCAACCAAGGTAAGAGAACCTATATTACAACCTCTATTTTGTGAAGGAGGTGGATATATCCTTATACTGTGCATATTGTATGGAGATGGCCTTGGGAAAACATGATCAATTTTCCATTATTCAAACTCAACAAAGTTGTCACTACTAAATGATGGAAATGCTTTCAAGACAAGGCTGAGGCTACTGAAGACATTGTATGATCCTGATTTGCTTTGTGCATTTTTGTAGATGGGTTAGATTCTTTTGTTGACACACAATGCAATGCAGGGGTAGTATGGGTAGGATTAGTTATTCAAATGATTTTTTGGTGGGGTATTGATAATACAAACTTGGATATATCAAATCTTTGACAACCTCTACAATACTTGAACAACTATCAGATAAAATGCTTCAAATAATCAAGATGTTCTTTCAACCGTAAGATGCATGAATGGAAGCCCGTGTTGCACTCTTCACACAATCTTTGAGAAATCACCACAAGAGCTTGAAGTAAAGAAATCAATTAAAAAAAAATCCTTGATCAAACCATGCCTAAGGTATCCCCAAAGGCTTACAAGAAATCCCAATCAAAAATGAAGGTGGAGAAATTTTAAACTACTTATTTTCAATTCCGTATGAAAGATCTTATGATAAATAAATCTTTAAGTACCACTAAACTATCAATAAGGATGATATTCTATGTGATTTCTAATGAATTTCAGTGTAAATATTGCAACAAGAATAGTGAAAACTATTTGCAGGTATTTAAAGTGATAAAAGACATCATATTGCCCAAAAAGACACAGATTAACTAAAAAGCTTGTTAGATTCATTAGCAGGGAAAGTATCCTGAAAATCTTAGAGTTGTGTGATGTCTATACACTTGTAACCAACTCACATACATGAAGATCCAACACGTAAGAAATTAACCTAGTTCTTTTGTGGGTTTCTCGAAAATGAACTTTCTCTCGCAATTTTCTCATGATTTTCAACTTCCTCGACCCTTTGCATTTCTCAAAAATGCATTATATAGCCCTTTCCACATTGGAGCCTTCTTTCCCAAGCAAATAATATGCCAAGGAATCAAGTTTGTTACAACAATAACTCATGATTCACCGAAAATGACATTTAACAAATTCGCAATGAGAGTTTCTAGGTGTGTTAAAAAGATCGAATCATTATAAATATTCAGATCAATATCCTTCCTAGAGGCACATTTTTCATCATCAAGGCATGTAGATGCCTTTCCTCTCATCATTTCACATTTTCACCTTTTAAACCCTTGTTTACAACTTGTATATATGAAACCCTTGTTTAAAACATGCAGATCTAAAGCATAAAATGATATTTTAACAATGTAGCAGCTCAAATACTTGAATACACAAATGCTCAAACTCTTAAAACACTCCACAAACACCAAGAAATTCCAAGAACTCCCGGCAAAGAGCGCCAAAAGGTGTTGGTACCCATATTTTTCTCCTTTTCAGTTTGAGCAAGCATCAAAGATATGGAATGAAGCTTGAAGTTAAATAGATCATGATGTGTGTGGTTTTGTATCCGGGAGGTGATCTAATTGGCACTCAGTTTGTGGAGAGATGGATAACACTTTGAAAGGAGTTGATCGACCCTCACTATTTTAGGTTGTGCCTTTTCAACCAAGGTAAGAGAACCTATGATCTAACCCCCAAATGGTGAAGGAGATGGAGATATCCCTCAATTTATGCAAATAGTATGAAAAGGCCTTGGGAAAATATGATCAACACTCCAAATCTCACTTTCAAAAGTTGTCACTCCCGGATCATGGAGATATTTTCAATGCAAGGAAAGGGCTATCAAGACATTGTATAATCCTAATTTTCCTTGTACATTTTTATAGATGGGTTATATCCTTTTGTTGACACACAAGGTAATGCAGGCGTAGTAAGGGTAGGATTATTTTGTTTGAATGAATGTTTTGGTGGGGTTTTAACAAGACAAACCGGGATATATCATATCTTTGACAATGTCTACAATAGTTGAACAACTATCAAATAAAATGCTTCAAATAATCAAGATATTATTTAAACCAGAAGAGGCATAAATGGAAGCCTAGGTTGCACTCTTCACACAATGTTTGAGAATTCACCACAAAAGCTTGAAGTAAAGAACTCAATTAAACACAAAAATCCTTGATCAAACCATGCCTAAGGTACCCCCAAAGGCTTACAAGCAATCTTTGTAGTCAAGGAAGGTAAAGTGATTTTAAATTTGTTTATCTCTTTATCGATAAAGGCTCTTCTCTCGAACATGAGATTGCAAATGCCACTAAACTATCAACAAGAAATGGAGATTCTGTTTGATTTCTAAATACTTTCAATGCAACATTGCAACAAGAACAATGGAAACTATTTGTAGGTATTTAAATTTGATAACAAACACCATATTGCCTCGAAATATTGTTAGATTCATTAGCGGGGAATGTTTCATGAACAATCTCGAGCTTTGTGATGGTTATACACTTGTAACCAACTCACATACATGAAGATCCAACATAGAAAAAAATTATCCCGGTTTCTTGGTGGGTTTCTCAAAAGATGAGATTTACCTCAAAATTTTCTCATGATTTTCAACTTTTTCCCCGACCCTTTTGCATGTCTCAAAACATGCATTATATATCTCTTGCCACATTTGATCCTTCTTTCCCAAGAAAATAATATGCCAAGGGATCAATTTTGTTACAACAATTCTTCATGATTCAATGAAAATGACATCAAATAGAAAAACACTTGTAGGTTACCAGGTGTGCCCAAAAGATTAAATCATTACAAATATCTGGATCATTATCCATCCTAGAGGCATGTTTTTCATCATTGAGGCATGCAAACACCTTTTACTCATCATTTTCATCTTTTCACCTTTTAAAACTACCTCTGCAACTTTTGATTTTGACATTCCACGTGTTTGCTCGGGTTGAGGTAAAAAATTACTTCAAAAACATCTCAAATAAAATAATTAAGCCATGAAAGTGATACCAATGATCCTGGAAGCCCAAAATGACACAAAATCACTATAAATTTGATGAATTTTGATGCAAAAATTGTGATTCCAAGCTTCTTGGAGCTCCCATGGTGGTCAAAACAAATGGATGCACAACAACTATTGATCTTATCCATCTTTTAATCCTAGCCCTCCATGTGGAAGATGCAGACTTAGAAATAAGCTTGAGTTACCTTTTTAATTTTTTGGATAAGGCAAGACACGTGGCAAAAAATGATTAGAATAAATTTGGGCTTACTTTTTGTCTTTTTGACATTTTGAAAAAATGGAAAAATTTGACTTTTTTCTCCACCTCTCCACCTTTGAATTTTGGAGCTGACACGTGGCATATGGTGGGTCCCATTGAAATTGCACGTCAATTCTTCACATTTTGACCTTTTTTGAGTTTTTTGAAAATTTTCACTTTTTGCCACGCGGGCCCGCACCTCCGATTTCTCCCTCACCACGTGTCACTTCCTCTATCGCTAAAATCTATGGGCCTAATTCTCATTTTAACTCCCTTTTTTGCTAAGGGAAAAAATTCAATTTTCCTTCCATTGGGCCACCTACCCACTTTGCCTTCACCACATATCTTCTTGTGATTTGTTACGGGCTAGTGCTCCAAATTTTTATTCTGAGCCATTTTTGCAAAAGGGAAAAATTCCCTCCTACCTCTCCTCTGGCCCGCGACTCCGCCTTGTCCGCCACATGTGTGCACTCATTGATTTGCTTGCATGGGCTCACGGCTTAAATTTTTTCCTTAACTCCTTTTGCAAAAAAGGGGAAAAAATCCTCATTTCCCTACATGGACCGCACTTCCCTCTGACTTTGTTGGACATGTTCCCACCTATAATTGGCCACGGGCGTTGCTCAAAAATTTTACTTTAATATTTTTTACTTCCAAACGCAAAAAACCTCTGCCATCCGCATCCCCTCTGCGCTTGTCATGCTGCCACGTCTCCTCCTTTGATTAGAGTGGGGTTGAAACATATTTTGAAGATTTATAGAATTAGAGACAAAAACTCTAAGTCCTCCCTTGGCCCGCTCCTCCCTCTGACCTTTTATGGACACGTGTCCACTCTCGATTGGCTACGGGGTTTCGGGCCAATTTTTGACTTTTAAATTTTTTGCAAAGTAAAGTCAAAATATCTAAGGAGATCCGACCACCCACCATCCCCTCCCAATTGGAACATGCCACATAGGTAAATTTGGAAAAAACGGGTCCCTGGGCCCGAAAATGCCCCATTTGTAAAAAAAGGTGAAAAATGAAAAGTTACAACACTTCCCTACTTTTCCTCGGCCAATTAGAAGCTGCCACATTACCAATACCTTTTAAGGATGAATTTTATGGGAAAATGAAGCCCATCTAACCAAATCAAATGTAAAAAAATCTAGGGATGCCCTAGAATTCAATTTTTTCACCAAGGATGGTAGATTTTTCGATTCTAAATCAATTGAAGCATGATTTCCAAACATTTTCAACCTTGGGGTTGGATTTTCAATTACACACAAGTATGATTTAATCAATTTCAATTATTCCATGATCTCGCCAAGGGAAAATGACATAACCCGCAAAATTGGAAAATCTAGGTCACGAAAAGGGAAAACTTGGATTAGTCTTCCAAATTAGGGAGAAACAACAAGTTTGTGAGCATTTTTAAAGCATTCAACTAGAGGGGAAGAATTACAGGACCCTCAAATCAAAGGATAAAATGTTTTTGAGCAGATACTGATTTGAAAATTTAGGGCAACATGGTGCAGCGCATAAATGGCACCAACACCAGCTCTTGCTTAGGGATCAACACTCCAAGAGTGCCATAAGGACAAAACATAGATAAAGTGCCAAAATATCCATTTGGAAAAGGAGTCAATACAAAGGTAGTCAAAAACCAAAACCATCCTTAAAAATGAGCTCAGACTTGACCGTAATGGCTGCCAAGAATAAGGGCAAACCACACACCAATAAAACAAAAAAAAAAGTAGAAAACAAAACTATACAAGTACCGTACAATTGGTGCATACCTCATATTTTGGGATTAATCTAAGAAATGCTTCAAATGTCTACCATTAACAAGTAGCTCTAGCGATTCCCCATCTATGTCCTTAGAAAAGGTATGTTCACCAATTCGATATCAATGGCATAAGGGCCCATCCATAATGTATCAAATTTTCCATGCTTTCCATTTTCTTCATGTCTACTATCCCACAACAAAACCAGATCTCCAACATTAAAGGCTCTAGGAGTGACCTTCTTGTTAAACAATCTCTTCAATTTTCCCCTAAATTTGACATGCCTTTGATGGGATGCTCTTCTATCCTCATTAAGCTCAATAATCTGATTGATCCTTAATTCATATGGGCCAAGCTCTTGATCTTCCAATTGTTGGGAAAACTAAAATGAAGACAATTGTAAGTGCAAGGGCAGCAAATCCCGAGTTCCATACACCAATTCAAATGGGCTTTTACTAGTAGCTCTTTTAGGAGTTATCCTATCAGCCCAAACTACAAATTTCAATTGTTCACCCCATTTCTTCTTTGTTTTTCTCCAAGGTTCTTCTAATGATCTTCAACAAATTATTATTACTAGACTTAACTTGTCCATTCCTTGGGGTTATAGTTTGAAGAATAAGAAAGATTGATTCCATATTCATTGCACATTGCCATTAAAGGTTTGGCTCTAAAGCACATGGCATTATCATCTAAAATCTTGACTGGGATTCCAAATCGCATATGATTTGATTCAACAAGAAGTTCTTAACTATTTGGTGTGTTACTTTCTTCGTGGGAATTGCCTCTACCCACTTTATAAAATAATCAAGTGGCTATAAGGATCCACTTATGGCCAACACTAGAAAAATCTAAAATCTCACTAATGAATTCCATCCCCCATTGCTTGAAAGGAGCTTCAATTGATATAGGATGCAAAGGAGGGGGCCTGAAGCTTTCAAGATTCCAGAAATGATGACAACTATCACATTTTCTAATAAGATAGGTTGCATCTTTGAAGAGAGTAGGCCACCAATAACCAGCTCTCAAAATATTGTGTGTTGTTACTCTTCCAAAGTAAAGTGTCCTCCACAAAATCCCCCATGGAAATCAGCAACTATCTTGGGAGCTTCATCTTCAGCTATACATTTCAAGCGGACACCTTCGTGGTTTTTCCAAGTCATCCCAAGGTCTATGATGATATACTTTTGAGAAACCATCTTGAGGGCTGTTTTTTAATTTTTATTCAAGTGACTAGGGAAGCATAGGTTTTGAGGTAGAATATCACATCTTTGCACCACTCGAACTTACCAAATTTACAAGCACATCTACCCTTTCTTCCTCTAGCTGATTCACTTCCACATTCTACAAGTTTTTCTCATCCATGAGCTTAACAAGACCCAAACCTCGTACCAACTTTGTGGTTTGGATGTCCATATCATAATCTTGTAGTTTTTAACCCATCTACATATTTTTCTTGAGATCCCCATCTCTCGATAAGATGTCTTACACCATGGTGTGGGAAACGTAAGAAACAACTTTTGAACTCAATATATAAGGCCTAAAAACTTTTGTTACTTTCACCAAGGCAAATGCTTGTTTCTCCATGATTGTATACTTTAGCTCAGCTACTTGTAAAGCCTTACTAAATAAGGCAATAGTCCTATCAACCCCATTTTCATCCTTTTGCAGAAAAAAACAGAAGCAATGGTATACTCGAGGCAAAGGAAAAGAATAGAAAGGCTCTTATAGTTTGGGGCTGCTAAAATAGGTGCATGTTTATGTGTGCCCTTAATTACTTTAAAATCTTGAATGGCAGCCTCATCCCACCTAATAAATTGGTCCTTCTTTAGCATGCTTGTGATTGGAAAATTCAACTTAGCAAAGTTGGAAATAAAGCTTCTAATAAAATTAATTTTACCAAAGAAAGATTGGATGCCTTTCTTGGTTCTTGGGATAGGTACTTTGCCGATTGCTTCCACTCTCTCAGGGTCTATCATAACACCATCTTTAGACACAATAAGTCCCAACAGCTTGGCCTTTTACAAGCCAAAATGATAATTCTTTAGATTAAGAGAAATTCCATACTCCCTATATATTATCAACATCTTCTCCAAGTGTTGCAAATGATCACCTCTCTGCCTTGAAAACACAGTCACATCATCTTGGTAAACTGCAATGAACTCATTGATGTAACTAGAAAAAGCAACATCCATTGCTCTTTAAAAAGTGGCACCAACATTCATCAAACCAAAGGGCATCCTAACAAAAACATATGTTCCCCAAGGAGTAGTGAATGTTGTCTTAAGTCTTTCTGATTCTTTGATAACCACTTGATTGTATCCAGAGAAACCATCCAATGTAGAAAGCAACTCAGACCCTGTCACAAGCTACAACATATTTTCCATATTTGGCAAGGGATAGTTGTCCTTCATGGATGATTTGTTTAGATTTCTAAAATCCACACAAATTCTGATGTCTCCGTTCTTCTTTTTGACTGGCACAAGGTTTGTAACCCAAGATGAATATCTAGTGGGCTGAATAATACCTCCATCTCTCAACTTCTTTAACTCCTCTTGCATTTTCATGGAGATAAGTGGATTAATTGGACTTTGCCTCTATTTGAATGGCTTATTCTTGGCCTCAAGAGGGATCTCATGTTGAAACAAGTCTTCTCTATATGCTTTTAGCTCGAATAGGACCAAACAAGGTAGTCTTGATATTTTTTCAAGAGTTGGGGATAGGACTGTTTTTCCTCTTTACTTAAATTACTACCCAGCCAAACCTTCCTTGGTTTACCATTAGTGCTCAAGTTATGCTATTCCACATCCCTTGAGGTAGACATGTTTCTATTTATGATGCAATCAACATTGTTAAAATTTGACTCAAGTGCAACAAGACCTCTAGGAATGGTGTTTGTTTTCAATTGGATGATGTCTTTCTCAAACAAAGTTTCTCTTCCTTTAGTCATGCATACCATTGGCTCCCAATCAATATTTTGATTTGTAAACTCACCTTGGTTTTGTAAGAACCTTATCACTTGAGTATCATCATTAAAAACTTGCCAATGTTTCACATTATCAAGGATAGTTGGCCTAGTTAGCACTTCAATGTTGTATTCACAATAAGGTGAAATGGTGAAAACTCTAATATCTGACCCCAACACCGCCAATTTTTCAGCAGCAGAGAATTCAAAATTCTGTCATGATACACAATGTTAAAGGAATCAAACATTTCAATTAGATCCCAAACTGCATGCTTATACTGTTTCATATGCTAATTTTTTGTAGCATAAAGTTTTCTTATTTGTTTGAAAACTAGTTCGAGTCTCTTTTTGCAACAATTACTTTCACTTCATACTTCCATGAAATTCTTAACCCCAACAAAATGCCTCATACTCAGCAACGTTGTTAGTGCATCCAAAATTAAATTTGAAGGTGAAATCAAACTCTTCCAAACTAGGAGAAAGCAGAACTATACCAGCACCATTCCCGAATTTGGAGCAAACTCCATCAAATACCAATGACCATGGAGAACCTACCATATCAAGGCACATTTATTTTTCCATCTTATTTTCCTTTCCATCAGCAAAATAAATGAAATCCTCAGCATCTACATTAACAAATAACACTTCATAGGAAGCATTGTTGGGATTTTCAATTAGATGCAACATTTTATTTTCTCCATAGAGCTTGACAAGGGCTTCCTCAATGGGAATGGTGGAAAAATACATGTCCATATGAATAGTGCCACGAACACTTGCAGCCCACTTTCTTGACAATAACATAACCCACTTGGCAAGGCAATCAACAATCACAACATCAAGATTTAAATTCTTACCCAGATCTAGGCTTCAAGTTGCACTACCAAACCTTTCACACAACCAACAACTGGCACATCTCTTGATTCCAAGGCAGTAAAATTTCCATAGGCTTCTCTCACTTTGATGTCTAACTTATTCATGACTTCTAGAGGCATGACATTACATGATGCACTGGAATCAAACATATAATTGTGAAGTAGCTTATCCTTTATGATCAAAGTTGTGAAGAATGGATCAACATTCAATTGGGAATCAACCAAAGATGTCCCCAAATATACCTCAAGTGTCTCTCCAACATCTTCTACTGTTGGAGGTGTTTCAAGGTCAATAATGATAAGAGGTGGAGTTTCAACAACATTTACCTTTCTACCTTGAGTAACCTTCTCTTCTTTCAATCCCAAGAAGTCAAATTCTCTCTTCTTATGCTATGGAATTCTAAGCAACTCAATGATTGAAACATTCACTTCAATTAGGATCAATACTGGGCTATGTCATAGGGGACACTCTTTGGCAAAACACCATTAGAAGGGAGATAAGAAGATTAATTAGATAGCAGTGGATTCTTGGCAACTTGGGCATGAGGAGGACTGTAATTTTTGTTTGGGATAATAGAAATTTTGACAGGTGCTTCTCTCCTAGGAGCTTCTTTTGGAATTCTTGTGAGAAAGGGTGTTTTAGGTTTGGCTTGAGGCCTAACTCCCTTAACAACTTTTCTTCTAGTGTTATAGTATTTCTCTTTAGCTACAACAACATTCATCAACAATTTTCTATCTTCCTCTGAATGGATACCACCATAATACTTCTTAATCATCAAAGCTCTTAAGTATTTGAAGTAATTTTTAGAAATTTCATAAACTTGCACTACATCAACTTCAAGAGAATGAGGGGGAGGAATACTTGTACCTATTTGATGCAATCCCAAAAGGTAGCACCAATCCTAGCACTTATTACCTCTTGTTGATGTTACCGCTCCTTGTGATTTTGAAGAACATCGCACCATTTAAATATCATCATGAGTGGCATCATCATTATTAACTTCACGTTCTTGTTGGTCCACTTCATATGGAGGATGGGATAGAAAACACCTATCACACCAATCAATATCAACAACCTCTTTAAAAAAACAACCCTAGTAGTTAAGGGATCAAGAAACACTCTTCCTTCAATAGGCCCTTTACCTTTGTCATCAAACCTCTGCTCATTCCTATGGTGATTGCAAATAGATCTTGTGCTTTCTTCCTAGGCTGACCTTGTGAATTCTACCCAATTCTCTTCTCAGCTCTTGCCAACTTGTATGAGATTTCTTTGACAGCCCCCTGCCAATTTTTCATGACCTCTTCTAAATCAGCACCTTTGCTAGCTTGATTTTTTCAGGGTTTATCAATTTTACACCATCTCTCTTGAGAGGTTTCATAATTTCTTTGATATTGTTGTAAATTTGAAGTTCCATGGTGAAATCTTGTCTTAGATTGGTTTGGTTCTTGTCTCTTAGGTAATAGGCTACCTTCTTATCAAATGCATATGCACATTTGATTAGACAAGATTCATCACAAGGCCTCAAATTAAAAGGAAAACTTCTCAAAGTTTTGTTAAACCTTGTGTTTAAGTCATGGAATGATTCATTAGCGTTCTTCTTGATATTGTCAAATTCAGATAAAAGAAATATAGGATCAGTCCTACCACCATATGGAAACCTAAATACATTTTTCATTTCATTTCATGAATTAATAGAATCATCAGGAAAAGGCTTGTACCAATCCCTAGCATCCTCTTCTAGTGTGTGAATAAAAAAATTGACATACACATCCTCAAAATGTATCTCAAAATATTCCATCATATTATCAAAAAGTTTGAGATGTTGATCACCGAAATAGCATTCTTACCTTGAAATTTTGGCAATCTATTTCTGACATCTTGTGGGACAACATTTGGGTAATTATGCATTCCTCTAAAATTTATAGGACCAAAGCTGTTAACAACAAATGGAGGTCTAGGCTGAGTCATATTGTTTGGTGGGTTGATCTTGGAGGTGAACAAGCTGATGGGGAGTGAGAGGTCTTTGGGAAATGGGAACGAAAAATTCAAGACAGATCTCTCGTAAGGGCTCTCTAGCAAATTTAGAAAATACAGGAGTAGATTTAGGAGAAATCCTTTCAAATGCACAAGAAGGTCCCTCACCTGATGGGGAATTCAAATCAGCAATAGGATTGTCTGAATAAAATCCACTTGAAGAAGAATTGCAGTCCTCAATAATAGTTTTTCACTTTCAAACTCAACAATAGGGATCTCCTTTCTTGCAATCAAGTCTCCAACAACCTTCCACACCTTTCTTCCCTCTATCTCTGAGTTTCTTGAATTTGTAAACAACTTCTTAGAAAATTCCTTGATGAAGAGAGATCTTCTTCCTTCTAGTTTTGCAGGGATTAGCAACACAAAAGTAAATGACAAAAAGGTAAGACAACTGGTATTTTCAAGATCAAATCAGCATGGAGTCGCCACTAAGTAATTTCACCTTAGTTGTGCAAGAATGCACTAAAATAATCTATGAAATGTTTACTAGCACTGAAAACTTTGCAAAGCCTTATAAATCAGACTTTCTTCTTCTTGGATCAATCAATTAGAATGCACCCAAAGTGTATGAACTGCTAGGAAATGGAAAAAGGGTATACAAAACTTGAAACCCTTGTTTAAAACATGCAGATCTGAAGCATAGAATGATATTTTAAAAATGTAGCAGCTCAAGTACTTGAATACACAAATGCTCAAACTCTTCAAACACTCCACAAACACCAAGAAATTCTAATAACTCCCCAACAGTGGCACGGAAGGTGTTGGTACTCAAATTTGTTTTCCTTTTCGGTCTAAGTAGCATCAAAGATATGGCATGAAGCTTGAATTTAGATAGATCATGATGTGTGTCATTTTGTAGCTGTGGAAGTGATCTAACGGCACTCGATTTGTGGGGAGATGGATAGCACTTTGAAAGGAGTTGATCTCGACCCTCACTAGTTTAGGTTGTGCCTTTTCAACTAAGGTAAGAGAACCTATGTTGAACCCCCAAATGGCGAAGGAGATGGAGATATCCATCAATTTATGCAAATAGTATGAAAAGGCCTTGGGAAAATATGATCAACACTCCAAATCTCACTTTCACAAGTTGTCACTCCTAAATCATGGAGATATTTTCAATGCAAGGCAAGGGTTACTGAAGACATTGTATAATCCTGATTTTCCTTGTGCATTTTTGTAGACGGGTTAGATATTTTGTTGACACACAATGCATGCAGGGGTAGTATGGGTAGGATTAGTTTGTTTGAATGAATGTTTTGACGGGGTGTTGATAAGACAAACTGGGATATATCAAATCTTTAACAACCTCTACAATACTTGAACAACTATCAGATAAAATGCTTCAAATAATCAGGATATTATTTCAACCAGAAGAGGCATAAATGGAAGCCTAGGTTGCACTCTTCACACAATATTTGAGAATTCACCACAAAAGGTTGAAGTAAAGAACTCAATTAAACACAAAAATCCTTAATCAAATCACACCTAAGGTACCCCCAAAGGCTTACAAGAAATCTCTATAGTCAAGGAAGGTAAAGTAATTTTAAATTTGTTTATCTCTTTATCGATGAAGGCTCTTCGAACATGAAATTGCAAATGCCACGAAAATATCAACAAGAAATCGAGATTCTATGTGATTTCTAAAGACTTTAAATGCAAGATTGCAACAAGAACAATGGAAACTATTTGCAGGTATTTAAAATTGATAACATACACCATATTTCCCGAAAAAACAAAGATTAACTTGAAATCTTGTTAGATTCATAAGGAGGGGAAAGTTTCTTGAACAATATCGTAGCTGTGTGATCGCTATACACTTATAACCAACACAAATACATGAAGATCCAACACATAAGAAATTATCCTTGTTCTTTGGTGGGTTTCTTAGAAGATGAGCTTTCTCTCAAAATTTTCTCATGATTTTCAACTTTTCCTGATCCCTTACATGTATCAAAACATGCATTATATATATCTTTTCACATTTGATCCTTCTTTCAAAGAAAAGAATATGCCAAGGGATCAATTCTATTACAACAATTCTTCATGATTCAATGAAAATGACATCAAACATAAAAACAATTGTACGCCACCGCTAGGTGTGCCCAAAAATATTAAATAATTACAAATATGTGGATCATTATCGATCCCGAGGCATGTTTTTCATCATTAAGGCATGCAAACACCATTTACTCATCATTTTAATCTTTTCACTTTTTAAAACTACCTCTCGTAACTTTTGATTTTGACATTCCACGTGTTTTCTTGGGATGGGGTAAAAAATTACTTCAAAAACATCTCCAATTAAAGAATTAAGCCATGAAAGTGATGCCAATGATCCTGGAAGACCAAGACAACACAAAATCACTATAAATTTGATGAATTTTGATGCAAAAATTGTGATTCCAAGCTTCATAGAGCTCCCATGGCGGTCAAAACAAATGGATGCATAACAACCGTTGATCTTATCCATCTCTTAATCCTAACCCTCCACGTGGAAGATGGAGAATTAGAAATAGGCCATAGTTACCTTTTTAATTTTTTGGATAAGGCCAAACACGTGGCAAAAAATGATTGGAAATCAATTCGGGCTTACTTTTTGTCTTTTTGACATTTTTGAAAAAATGGAAAAAATTGACTTTTTTCTCCACCTCTCGATTTGAATTTTGAGTCACACATGGCATATGGTGGGTCCCATGTCAATCATGCTTCAATTCTATGCATTTTGACCTTTTTTGAGTTTTTGGAAAATTTTCACTTTTTACCCTATGGGCCCATACCTCGATTTCTCCCTTGCCACGTGTCGCTTCCTCTATCACTAAAATTTGTGGGCCCAATTCTCATTTTAACTCCCTTTTTTTCTAAGGGAAAAAATTCAATTTTCCTTCCATCGGGCTACCTACCCACTTTGCCTTTGCCACATGTCTCCTTGTGATTCGTCACGGGCTAGTGCTCCAAATTCGATTCTCGAGCCTTTTGTACAAAAGGGAAAAATTCCCTACGCCTCCGCTTAGCCCGCCGATCTTCCTTGTCTCGCCACGTGTTGCTCATTGATTTGCTTGCGGGTGCGTGGCTTATATTTTTTTTTGACTACTTTTGCAAAAAGGGAAAAATCCCAATTTCCCTCTATCGCATGCACTTCCTCTTTGAATTTTTTTGACACGTGTCCACCTATGATTGGCCATGGGGCCATGCTCCAAAATTTTACTTTAATATTTTTTGCTTCCAAAGGCAAAAAACCTCAAAAACCTCCGCCATCCGCATCCCCTATGCATCTACCATGCTGCCAAGTGTCCTCCTCTAATTACCACGGGGCTAAAACATATTTTAAAGCTTTATAGAATTAAAGCCAAAAAACTCTAAGTCCTCCCTCTGTCCTTTTATGGACACGTGTCCACTCCCGATTGGCTACAGGGTTTCAGGACAATTTTTGACTTTTAAATTCTTTTCAGCAAAGTAAAGTAAAAATATCTAAGGAGATCTTACCACTCACCATCCCCATGCCAATTAGAACATGCCACGTAGACAAATTTTGAAAAAATGGGTCCCCGGCCCAAAATACCCCATTTGTTAAAAAAGTTGAAAAATGAAAAGTTACAACACTTCCCCGCTTTTCCTTAGCCAATTAGAAGCCGCCACGTTGCCAATACCTTCGAGGATGAATTTGACAGAAAATAACACCCGCTTAACCATCAAAATGTAAAAATTGCAGGGGATGCCCTAGAATTCAATTTTTTCACTAAGGATGGATGATTTTTCGATTCTCAATTAATTGAAGCATGATTTACGAACATTTTGACCTTAGGATTGGATTTTCAAGTGCACACAAGTATGATTTGAGAAATTTCAATTTTTCGATGATCCACAAAGGGAAAAATGACATAGCCTACAAAATTGGAAAAACTAGGGCACAAAAAGGGTAAACTTGGATTATTCTTCCAAATTAGGGAAAACAACAAGTTTGTGAGCATTTTTAAAGAATTCAATTTGGAGGGTAAGAATTACGTACCATCAAATCAAAAGATAAATTTTTTTTTGGGTAGATACAAATTTGAAAATTTAAGGCAACATGGTACAAGCTCAAAAATGGTACCAAGCCAAGTTTTGACTTTAAATTTTTTCACCAAAAGGGAAAAAATTTCCTTCTACCTTCGTGAGGCCCGCACTATCCTCCATGCTTGCCACGTGTCCATCCCTTTCTCCATTATAGACCTACGGGCCCTTTTACAACTTTTTTCCCCTAGCCATAAAAGGCAAAGTTTTCTAAGTCTTCTGCTTGGCCTTCCATTCCACCCTAGACACAAGAACTTGACACATGTCCCTCCTTTGGGACTTGCGGCGTGTTGGGGGAAAATTTTTTTTTTTCCAAAGGCCAAAAATGTTAAGTATTATAGAAAACCAACCAATCCTTGTCCAACCAGAAGTGGCCACGTAGGAGAAGAATTTTTAGCTTAATTTTGAAGGGCAAATGACACATGCATTTACGATATCAAAAAATGTAGAATTTACCAGATATGCCTAAATTTGATTTTTTCTTCGTGGGTGAGGGATTTTTCTCAAAACAAGGGGAAATTGATTTTATGAAAATTTCGATGATGGGGATAAATATTTGAGGGAAAATACACATGAAACAAACAAATTCGAGCTCCATAGGCCGGAAAAAATGGAAAAAATGACCAAGGCCCATGGATTTGGAAAAATTAGGGCACAAAATATGGAAAACTTGGGTGTTTCTTCACAAATGAGGCATGGAAAATGATTTTCAAATGGACTAAGGCATGGGAACAGAGGCAACAACTTCATTTCACCCATTAAAACTATAGAAATGTTTCAGAGATGCAAAGTGAAAGGAAAATTAGGGAAAAATAATAGAGGATCAAAATGGACACCAACATCGGCTCCTGCTCGGGGATGGGCACTCCCACCGAGTGCCATAAAACAATAAGTATACCTATTTCCAAAATAATCCATTGGGAAAATGAGTCATGAGCCCAAAACACCACAAACCAGCTAAGAACTTGACAAAAATGGCCGCCACATAAAAGGAAAACCACAAACTGACAAAACACCAAAAATAAAGTAAAAACCCAAAAAATATACACTGTACAAGTGGTGCATACCTAAAATTTGGGGATTAATCCAAGAAATTCTTCAGATGCCTTCCATTAATAGGCAGTTCAAGCAATTCCCCATCTAAATATTTGAGAAAAAAGGTATTCTCACCTATTTTGATATTAATGGAGTAAGGGTCCATCTATAATGCATCAAATTTTCCATGTTTTCCCTTATCTTCATTTCTATTGTCCCATAACAAAACTAGATCTCTAATATTAAAGGCCCTAGGAGTGACCTTCTTGTCAAAAAATATTGTCAATTTTTGTCTAAATCTGATATGCCTCTAGTGGGATGCTCTTCTCTCTTCATCTAGCTCCACAATCTAATTAATCCTTGCTTCATATGGACTAATCTCTTGATCCTCAAGCTGTTGAAAAAACTGAAATGAAGATAATTGTAGATGTAAGGGCAGCAAAGATTGAGTTCCATACACTAACTTAAATGGGCTTACTTACAGTAGTTGTCTTGGTGGTGATCCTATCAGCCCAAACTACAAATTTCAGTTGTTCACCCCATTTTCTCTTGTTCAAATCCAAGGTCCTCTAAATGATCTTTAACAAATTCTTATTGCTAGAATCAGCTTGTCCATTCCATTGAGGTTTATAGTTTGAATAATAAGTCAGATTGGTTCCATACTCCTTGCACATTGTCATCAAAGGTTTAGATTTGAAACACATGGCATTATCAGCCACAATCTTGACTAACACACCAAATCTGCATATGATATTATTTAACAAGAAGTCCATAACAACTTGGTGTGTTTCTTTCTTGGTGGGTATTTCCTCTATTCACTTGGTGAAGTAATATGTGGCTATAAGGATCCACTTATGTCCAACACTAGAAGGGTGTGAAATCTCACCAATGAAGTCCATCTCCCACTATTTGAAAGGATCTTCAATTGACACAGGCTACAAAGGGAGGGATCCTAAAGCTTTCATTCTTCAAAAGAAATGCTAACAATGTTCACATTTTCTAATTAGCATGGTTACATCTTTGAAGAGAGTAGGCCACCAATAACCAGCTCTCAAAACCTTGTGTGTTGTAACCCTTCAAGAAAAGTTTCCTCCACAAAATCCCCCATGGAAATCAGCAATTACCTTGGGAGCTTCATCTTCAGTTACACACTTCAAGAGGACACCTTCAGGGTTCTTCCAAGCCAGCCCAAAGTCAGTGATGATGTATTTTTGAGAAGCTAGCTTGAGGGCTCTTTTCTAATTTTTATTTAAATGATTAGGTGAACAAAGGTGTCTGAGGTAAAAGATTATATCCTTGTACCACTTAGAACTTACCAGCTTCTTCAAGAACATCTGCCCTTACTTCCTCCACGTCATTCACTTCCACACTGCCTCGCAAGTTGCTCTCAGCCATGAGCTTAGCAAGACCCAAACCTCTTACTAGCTTTGTGGTTTGGATGTCCATATCATACTCCTATAGTTTGTTCACCCATCTACATATTTTACTTGAGATCTCCATCTCTGATAAGATGTCTTTTATCATGGTGTGGGGAACATAAGAAACAGCTCTTGAACTTAAAATATAAGGCCTGAAAACGTTTTTTGCTTTCACCAAGGAAAATACTTGTTTTTCCATGATTGTATATTTCAACTCAGCAGCTTGTAAATCCTTGCTAAAGAATGCAATAGGCCTCTCAGCCCCATCTTCATCCTTTTGGAGCAAAACAGATGCAATAGTATTTTCAAAAACAAAGGAGAAGATCTGGAAATGCTTTTTGTAATTTAGAACTACCAATACAAGTGCATGTTTAAGTGCCTCTTTGATTCCTTCAAAATCCTGAGCGATAGCCTCTTCCTATTTGATAACTTGATCTTTCTTTAACATGCATGTGATAGGAAGAGTCAACTCTAAAAATCTGACACAAACCTTCTAATGAAATTTATTTTCCCAAAGAAAGATTGATGCCCTTATTTGTTCTTGGGATTGGAACCCCGCTTTGATTGCTTCTATTCTCTCGAGATAAATCATGACACCAGCCTTTGATGCAATATGACCAAGCAGCTTGGCCTTTTTCATCCCAAAGTGACACTTCGTTGGATTGAGAGAGATTCCAAATTCTCTACATCTGATAAACATTCTTTCCAAATGCTATAAGTGATCTTTTCTGCTCTTTGAAAATACAGTCACATCATCCTGATAAACTAAAATGAAGTCATTTATATAACCAACAAAAGTAACATCCATTGCTCTTTGGAAAGTATCCCCAACATTCATGAGTCCAAAAGGCATTCTCACATAAACATATGTTCCCTAAGGAGTGGTAAAGGTAGTTTTAAATCTTTCTGACTCCTTGACAACAACCTGATTATAACCATAGAAACCATCGAAGGTGCACAAAAATTGAGATCCAGTCACTAACTACAACATGTTCTCCATGTTTGCCAAAGGATAATTGTCTTTTAGTGAATCTCTATTTAGATTTCTAAAGTATACACAAAGTCTGATATCTCCATTCTTCTTTCTAACTGACTTAAGGTTTGGAACCCGGGATGAATACCTTATGCGCTAAATGATCCCTCCCTCCTTCAGTTTCTTCAATTCATCTTTGAATTTTCATGGAGAGGAGTGGATTAATTGGCATTTTCTTTTGTCGAATGGTTTGACACTTTTCTCAAGAGGGATATCATGCTAAAATAAGTCATCTCTATATTCTTTTAGATCTGAATATGACCAAGAAAGGCAGTCTTGATATTGTTTCTACAATTATAGGTAGGAATTTGTTTCTTCCTTGTTTAAATTACTGCCCAACCAAACTTTTCTTTCTTTTTCCTTTATTCCCAAGTCATTCTCTTCCACACCCCTTGAGGTAGACATGTTTCTGTTGATTATGCAATCAACATTGTTGAAATTTGACTCAAGAGCAACAAGACCTCTATAAATGGTGTTAGTTTTCAATTGGATAATATCTTTTCCAAACAAAGTCTCTCTTCCTTCAGTCACACACACCATTGGTTCCCAATCAATATCCTGATCTACAAACTCACCTTGATTTTGTAAGAACCTTTGCACTTGAGCATCATCATCAAACACTTGCCAATGCTTGATGTTTTCTCGGGGACAATGCCTAGTTAACACTTTAACATTGTACTCACAATAAGGTGAAATGTTGTAATATCCAAATCTTGACCCCATCACCGATAACTTGTCAAAAGTACCATTTAAAATTCTATCATGGTGCACAATATTGAAATAATCAAACATCCCAATTAGATCCCAAAATTGCATGCTTATACTTTGCTTCATTTGCTATTTTTTTGTAGAATATAACTTCCGATTTATTTGACAACTAGTTCTAAATATTCCTTTACAATGATGTCCTTGACACCATACTTCCACGCAAATCTTAGACCCAACAACAAGGCTTCATACTCATCAATGTTGTTAGTACATTCAAAATTAAGATTCAAGGAAAAAGCAAATTCTTCCAAGCTAGGAGAAATCGAATTACACCAGCACCATTTCAAAATTTGGAGCAAGATCCATCAAATAACAAGGTCCAAGGAGAACATACCTACTAAAGGAAATTTGACTGATCCATTTTGTGTTCTTTTCCATTAGAAAAACTAATAAAATTATCAGCATCAACATCAGCAAATAATACTTCATGAGAAGCATTGTTTGGGTCCTCAATTAGATGTAACATTTTCTTTTCTCCATAGAGCTTGACAAAGATTCCATCAATAGGAATGGTGGAAAAGACATATCCATTTGGACACACCCTCCAACACTTGTAGCCCACTTTCTTGACAATAACATACCCATTTGGCAGGGGGCAATCAACAATCACAACATCCAATTTTAAATTCCTCCCGGGATAAGATGCAAGATGCACAACCAAACCCTTAACACGACGCACTTCTCTTGAGTCCAAATAAATTTTCAGCACTTCTCTAGAGTCCATATGCAGTCAAACATTTTCCATATATCTTAGGCCCATTTGTCACTTTGATAAATTAACTCATTTACTGACTTTACATGTAAATAGTAAATGTAAAATGTGGTTAATGGCAAGTTAGACATAATACATGTATTGTTTTATTATTATATTTGTGAATCAAACATACAATTGTATATGAACTAGCCTATCCTTTGGATGATCAAAGTTAAGTAAATAATGGATAAACATTCAATTGGGAATCAACCAAGGATGTCCCATTCAAATATATGTTAGGTGTCTCTCTAAGATCTTATACTACTAGTGGTGTTTCAAGGTCAACAATGATTTGAGGAGGAGTCTCAAAACTTTTATATTTCTTCGTAGAAAGTCTTCTCCTCTTCAACCCCAAGTACTCAAATGCTCTCTTCTTATGCTGAGGAATCCTCAACAACTCAATGATTGGAACACTCACTTTGATTTGGCTTAATACTTGGGCTATGTCATAGGGAACACTCTTTGGAAAAGCAACATTGGAAGGGAGACAAGAAGATTTGTCGATGGCATGGGATTCTTGGAAGCTTGGGCATGAGGAGGACTGTAATTTTTCTTAGGAAAACAAATCTTTTGGTAGGTTCTTCCCTTCTAGGAGATTCTTTTGGAATGCTTGTGAGGAAGGGTGTTTTAGGTTTGGCTTGAGACCAAACTCCCTTAACAAATTTTCTTCTAGTGTTATAGCCATTCTCTTGAGCTACAACAACATTCATCAACAATTGTCTATCTTCTTCCGAAGGAATATCACCATCATAATTCTTAATTATCAAAGCTCTTAATTATTTGAAGTCATTGTTAGGAATTTCAAAAGCTTGCACTACATCAACTTCAAGAGTATGAGGGGGAAGAAAGATTTGTACCCATTTGATGCAATCCCAAAAAGTTGTAGTTGTCCTTATACTTATCACTTCAGTAGATGTTTCTCCTGCTTGTGGACTTGAAGAAAAACCCACCATGAAACTATCATCATCAGTACCATCATCATTATTAGCTTCACCATCTTGCGGTCCACTTCACATGGAGGATGGGGTAAAAACACCTATCACACCAATCAATATCAGCAACTTCCTCAACAACAACAACCCTAGTAGTTAGGGGATCAGGTAACACTCTTACTTCACATTCTTAAGGATGTCTATTTATAGACCCCATGGGTCCTTTTCCTCTATCATCTACCCTTTGATCACCTCTAGGATGATTGGAAAATCTATCATGGTTTTGTGCTCTTGGATGACCTTTTGAAGTTTTCCCAATTCCCTTCTTAGCTCTTGCCAACTTGTATGAGATTTCTTTGATAGCCCCTACCAAAGTATTCACAACCTCCTCTAAATCTACACCCTTGCTAGCTTGATGTTTTTTAGGGTTTATCAACTTTACACCATCTCTCTTGAGAGGTTTCCTAATTGCTTTGATATTATTTTCAATTTGAAGTGCCATGGTGAAATCTTGTCTTAGATTGGTAGGATTCTTGTATCTTAGGTAATAGGTTGCCTTTTTATCAAATGCATCTACATATTTGATTAAAAAAGACTCATTACAAGGCCTCAGACTAACAGGCAACCTTCTCAAAGTTTTGTTAAACCTTGTGTTAAAGTCATGGACTGATTCATTGGGGTTCTTCTTGATATTATCAAACTCAAACAAGAGAAATCTAGGATTAGTCTTGTCACCATATTACAACCTAAATGAATTCTTCATCTCAAACTAAGAATCAATTGAATTATCGGGAAGATCCTTGTACCAATCCCTAGCATCCTCTTCTAGTGTATGAATGAAAAACTTAATATACACATCTTTAAACTCTATCTTGAAATATTCCATCATGTTAACAAAAAGTTTGAGATGCTGATCACCGCTTATTGCATTGTTACCTTGGAATTTTAGCAATCTATTTCGACATCTTGTGGAGATCATTTGGGTAACCATCCATTCCTCTAAATTCTATAGGAAGAAAGGTGTTAAGAACAAATGGAGGTCTAGGCTGAGCCATATTGTTTGGTGGAGGTGATTTTGGAGGTGAAAAAGATATGATGAGTGAAAGATCCTTGGGGTTCAAGAATGTGATTCACAAGAATGGTATTCTCTAAATGTTGATTTTCTTGGAAAGTTTTATTAGGATTGAAACACACAGGTGTAGATTGAAGAAGGAACTTACCAGGTACAATAGATGGACCCTTACTAGATGAGGCAAACAAGTTTATGAGAGGATTTCTTGAATCAAAATCACTTGAAGAAGAGTGATAATCCTCTACCAAAGGCTAATCTCTCTCACCAATGGATATATCTTTTCCTGATGTCTAACCTTTAACAACCTTCCAAACTCTTCTCCCTTCCAACTCTAAGTTTCTTGAATCTGTAAACAAATTCTTAGCAGAGTCTTTAAGGAAGAGAGATCTTCTTCCTTCTAGTTTTGCAGAGATTAACAACACAAAAGTAAATGACAGAAAGGTTAAGACACTGGTACTTTATCAAGATCATAACAACATGGAGTCGACACTAGGGATTTTCACCTAGTTGTCCAAATGCACTACAATACTCTATCAAATATCTATCAGCACTAAAAATCTTGCCAAACTTTATAGATCAAACCTTTCTTTCTTTTAATTTATTAATCACAAATGCAAATGAAGTGCAACTACTGTTGGAAACTAATAAAATTTGTAGGCAAGACCTATATCTTCACTCAATCCTTACAAATACGATTATAAAATGATGCTTCACAATGTACTTGCATGCAGAATTTGTAAGGGAATTTACCAGGGTTTGATATGCATTCAAATATCTCAAACAATGTATGCACATGGTTCAGATTGAACTAAGAAAATATCAAATTTAGAACTCTACTCTTAATTCCAATCTTATAAATCTGATCAGAAGATGATACTCAAATTTGTAATTGCACATAAATCACACAAGAAGTATTACCAGGGATCTGAAATACTTAAATACTGAATAATGTCCCCAGAATCAGCGTCATTTGGTGTTGGTACCCAAATTTGTTCTCCTTTTCAATCTGAGTAGAATAAAAAATAAGGCATGAAGCTTAAAGGAAGATAGATATTGATATATGTCATTTTGTAGCCGGGATGTGATCTAACTAACACTTAGATATGTGGAGAGATGGATAACACTTTAAAAGGATTTGATCTAACCCTCACTATTTTAGGTTGTGCCTTTCAACCAAGGTAAGAGAACCTATGTTTTAGCCTCTATTTTGTGAAGGAGGTGGAGATATCATTATACTGTGCATATTATATGGAGATGGCTTTGGGAAAACATGATCAATTTTCCATTATTCAAACTCAATAGAGATGTCACTACTAAATGATGGAAATGATTTCAAGACAAGACTAAGGCTACTGAAGACATTGTATGATCCTGATTTGATTTGTGCATTTTTGTAGATGGGTTAGATTCTTTTGTTGACACATAATGCAATGCAGGGGGTATGGCTAGGATTACTTATTCAGATGTTTTCTTGATGGGGTATTGACAAGAAAAACTTCGATATATCAGATCTTTGACAACCTCTATAATACTTGAACAACTATCGATAAAATGCTTCAAATAATGAATATGTTCTTTCAACCAGAAGATACATAAATGGAAGCGCAAGTTGCACTCTTCACACAATCTTTGAGAACTCACCACAAAATCTTGAAGTAAAGAACACAATTAAACACAAAAATCCTTGATCAAACCGCTCCTAAGGTACCCGCAAAGGCTTAAAAGCAATCCCAATCAAAAAATGAAGGTGGAGTGATTTTAAACTACTTATTTTCAATGCTAGATGAAATATATTATGACAAATAGAATTGCAAGTGCCACTAAACTATCAATAAGGATGAGATTATATTTTATTTCTAAAGACTTTCAATGCAATATTGCAACAAGAACAATGAAAAATATTTGCAGGTATTTAAAATGATAATAGACATCATATTGCCCAAAAAACAAAGATTAATAAAAGTCTCATGAACAATTTTAGAGTCATGTGTGATGACTATACACTTGTAACCAACTCACATACATGAAGATCCAACATAGAAGAAATTTACCTGGTTCTTTTGTGGGTTTATCTGAAAATGAGCTTTCTCTTAGAATTTGCTCATGATTTTCAACTTCCCAACCATTTGCATTTCTAAAAAATGCATTATATATCCCTTTCCACATTGGATCCTTCTTTCCCAAGTAAAGCATATGCCAAGGGATCAAGTTTGTTACAACAATTTCTCATGATTCACTGAAAATGACATTTAAAAAATTTACAACGAGAGTTTCCAGGTGTTTAAAAATACTAAATCATTACAAATATTTGGATCATTATCCTTCCCGGAGGCACATTTTTCATCATCAAGGCATGCAGATGCCTTTCCTCTCATCATTTCACCTTTTCACCTTTTAAAACTACCTCTACAACTTTCAAATTTGACATTTCACATGTTTGGACGGATTAGGGAAAAACATTGTTTCAAAAACACCTCAAATCTACAAATTAATCCCTAAAACCACTTGCATTGATCTTTGCAGGCACAAAGGACATGAATTCATCAAAAATTCAATTAAAAATGATGCAAAATTCACATCTCCAAGCTTCTTGGAGAAAAAATGGTGGCCAAAAATGAAAATTTACAGTTTACCCTTGATCTGCTCTTTCTCCTTCAATCTGGGCCCTCCACGTGTCAAAATATGATTGGGAATCAATTTGGGCTCACCTTTTGACTTTTTGACATTTTTGAAAAAATGGAAAAATTTGAATTTTTCTTCGCCCCTCTGCCCTTGAATTTTGATGATGATACATGGCACATGGTGGGTCCCATTGGGATCGTGCTTGATTATATGCATTTTGACATTTTTGGAAATTTGGAAATTTTTCACCATTTCCAAAGCAAGCCCACACCTCCGATTTGTCAATTTCCATGTGTCACTCGATGATTCATCATGGGGCCATGCCTCAATTTTCCATTCCAAGTATTTTTGTAAAGGGAAAAATTTCCCTTACCTCCGCTGACCCACTCTACCTCTACACCACCATGTGTCCACATTTGATTGGCCACGGGCCATCCTCTAAAATTTTACCTTAATATTTTCTACCTCTAAAGGCAAAAACTTCAAAAACCTCCGCCTCCACATCCCCTCTACCCAAAATTGATGCCACGTGTCCTCCTCTCGATTGGAGAAGGGTTGAAATTGATTTTGAAACTTTAGAAAAACAAAGCTAAAAAACTTAATTCCCCATTGACCCACTCCTCCATTTTTTATCTTTAGGACACATGTCCACTCCTAATTAGGCTGCGGGGTTTCGGCCAATTTTTTACTTTAAATTTTTTTCTAAAAGGGAAAAATTTCCTTCTACTTTAGCCCACACTCTCCTCCGCACCTACCACATGTCCATACATCACTCCATTGCAGACCCACGTGCCCTTCTACAACTTTTTTCCTCTCGCCAAAAAGGAAAAATTTTCCGAAGTCTTCCTCCGGCCTTCCATTCCACCCTGGCACAAGAACATGACACGTGTCCCTCCTCTGGGACCTGCAGGGTTGTAGGGGAAAATTATAAAATTTTCAAAGGCTAAAAAATGTTAAGTTTTATAGAAATCCCATCAATCTTATCCAACTAGAAGCGTCCATGTAGGAGGAGAATTTTTAGCTTAATTTTGACGGGTAAATGACACTTGTTTACCATCAAAAAAATGTAGAATTTACCAGAGATGCCTGAATTTAATTTTTTCTTCATGGGTGAGGGATTTTTTGCTCAAAAAATAAGGGGAAATTGATTTTATGAAATTTTTGACCATGGGGATAGATATTTGAGGGAAAATACACATGAAACAAACAAATTTGAGCTCCACATGCTGGAAAAAATGGAAAAAATGACCAAGGCCCATGGATTTGGAAAAACTAAGGCACATAATATGGAAAACTTGGATTTTTCTTCACAAATGAGGCATGAAAAATGATTTTCAAATGGACTAAGGAATGGGAACAGAGGAAAAAGCTTCATTTCACACATTAAAAATGTAGAAAATGTTTCACGAGATGAAGAGTGAAAGGAAAACTAGGGCAAAATAATAGAGGATCAAAATGGACACCAACAAAACCCCTTATTCCTTACATTTCCTTATTTCTCCCAAAACTCTTATGGCACCCCATAATGATTAAGTAAATGCAATTTATTTCTTTGTAAGGTGGAACCCAAATCCCAACTCCTCCACAATTATATCTCCCACAAATACTTGTGACTCCCAAAAAATGAACCCCATAGTCTTCTCCTACACCATACCTAGGCCATGTACCCAAAATCCCACAAACATGCCAAAACATTCACACAATAACATTTACATTCATAAAAGAAGAGAATTTTAATTTCCATCTCTTACCTTTCCATGATGGAGTTTCCTAGGTTCCAAATACAGTTGTTTCCAAAAAACAATCCAAAAATCCACCAAACAACAAGAATGCAACAATCTTTAAACTTCTCCAATAGAAAGAGCTCCCAAAACAACAAGGAATTCAGCCAAGAATGAAGTCTACAAGGTGAAGCAACCCAAAACAAGGAAAGGAATTCAAATTTTATAGAAGAGGGAGGGAAGAGGATGAGCGGGATCTATGTAGGATGCCACATCACACATCCTCAACCCCAACCCCAAAAGTCAACTTCATTCACCAATGCATATTAAATAGGTGGGTGAATCATATGATAGATTACTTACACACTCAAAAACTAGCCCACACCCCAAGGGACTAAAATTAAAAGCATGTACAAAAGTGTAATAAAAAAATTCAACTTGACTTACAAAAATGAATAAAGAAGGGCTATAAATTTAACTCTCCAACCATAGGTAAGATTGGTATATAAATTTAAGAGGCATGGAACAAATTTAGCTTGTTCCACAAGTCTCCTAAATCATCCCCAAGGAAAATTTGAATATCAAAGAAGATGGAGTGTTTAATACTCCAAAATCAACTTACACATCTCTTTACAACACTTTAATTTTAGGCAAAAACTCTAATAATTACTTTCTTATGTCCCACTTTTTAATTAATTTTAACAACATGTTTCCTCACATTAATTTACCATAATTAATAAATAATGAAAGGGGTAAACACATCACTTAATAAACACATACAAACATCAATAAAAAGGAACCAAATAAATAAATACACATAACCCTTGGTCACATTTAAAGGTTATCCCCCCCATTGGAATCTCTAAAATCAAACACACACACACACAGAACAATACAAGTTGCCATGGTGAACTTGTTGAATTCATCTAAAATTCTAATGTGGTTGGTCTCCAATCGCCGACATTTGTTGTGATATTTTTAACCTACACAATACAAATACCCCTTCACCTCATGGCCATATCAATAACCAAATGAATATAATATAATTTCAAAATCATCAATATATATATGAATCACAAAAATATCCAAACAATCAACAATATCACTTACAATTTCATCAACAACTATATAATCATCAATTTTAAATTCAATTTTCTCAGTCTACTCAATATATCCAAATATCACATGTCCTAACAACATCCATAAATATATATATAACCATGTCCAACAGCATGTCAACATCTATATAAAATGTCTCTAACAATCATCATGCATCATATATGAATCAGAGTCAACAATAATCCATGATTTGACATCTAACACCATACTAAATCAAAACTATAATAATGTCCATAATATAGTGAACAATATCACTAAAAAGTGGGCACTACATCCCCTCCTCTTAGACTCAACTTCCTCTTAAAGTCACTAGAGAGAGAGAATAAATGCAATAGAAAAAGGATCACTCCATTATGGGATTGCTTGCTTCAAAAAGTGTGGGTCTATAGAACCCAAGTTTGGTCCAATGCAATTCAGCAAGAAGAAGGGAGATTGTAAGGGATGAGTTCTAAACTTTTTGCATGCAAGGCTACGAACACTTAAATCTAGAGAGTAAATTTACACTATCAACCAAGATACAACACATAACAATATAACATGAAGAGTTCAAAAGAGTCTTAAGAGTAACCACCAAGTAGAGGAATAATAAGGAGAATTCCATGAGTTTGAGAACAAACACATAGTTTCCCAAGGAATACAACATACTACAATAATAAAAGTTAAGGTTTCTACTAAGTTTAAGCCATGATTTCAAGGTTCATTGTCTAGACAAGGCTAGAAAAATCAACTATGACCAAATTTACATGAGGAACAAGTCTACTCAAGGTCCCACAATTTGAGGATCACACAAGATGAGGTGAATCAACAAGGACACCTAAATCAACAAAACATTTAAAATCAAGGAACTATTCCAGGAAAGAACTTCTATAACTCGAGAGGGTACAATTAACTTTTCATGGTAATAAAAGCGAAGTCAAGACCACAAGTTTTCCTATAGTCTAATTTTTACACTTTTTTTTTAAGAATCGAACACACCATACCAACAAAATCTAAAGAAGTCAACCGTTTAGCAAAAGAAATATATATATATTATCTCCCCTAACAACTAACATATCAATACAAGTACCATACATTATAGCACAATGGGATTTATTTATCTTATTTCCTACTCAAGCTCAGAATAACCATAAAGAGAGCACAAGAAACACCAAGGACCACTCAAGGTCACTAGGGAGAAGAACAAGTAACACGAGGTCCAATTACAATCCAAGGGTGCATCATATCAAAAGTGAATAACATCATCTTGCACTTTCCATCCTAATGGAAAAGGGGCAACAATAACAAGGTGACCCAAGAAAATATGAAGAAAAGAAGACTTCCCAAAGTTATTTTATATCCTTAACATATGTTGCCTTAAAATTACAATAACTTAGGTCTCCAAGGACAAGACAACACGCAAGGAGGTTGCTTCTCAAACAACAGATAAGTCTCAATCCAAAAGGACCACAACTCACATTCATTGAGCTACGAGATGATAAGGGTATGATGACCCAAAACTCCCACAAGAAAGGCACATACATATATGAACAAGAAGTACTAAGCAACTAGAACACATTACTATCCACCAAGTGTTTCACAATTTCAGGTAGGTGACAGAACTACAAGTTCAACTATACATTGCACTCAATACACATAAATCTTACTTATTTTATAAATCAACTAATTAAGTCAAAAGTTGTAGTTTTATTTTCTAAGCACATTCCTTTATGATTTTCTTAATTAAACTTCCTCCTATTATGACATCACAATGTTTGTGTTATAAGGATCACCACTAAGGGGCATGATATCTCACCATTCACGTATAGGTAGAAAAAAAAATATTTATTTACTCCTAGGAGGTAGATGGACAAAGTTTTCCTTTTCTATTCTTCTCCATGGTTTTTATTCCTTCTATTAATCTACCAAGGTTAAAGCAAGGAAAATTTTCTCTTTCTAGGTTCAAGTTTATTTGTTTTTTTCAAGGCCAAATCTCCTCAATTATAGTTTTATGATGTTTGGGTGAGTAAATTTTCAATTAAAGAAAAATTTAATGAGAAGGAACAGGTAAACATATCATACTATTACTTTTATGGGAGATAGAGGTAAATTCAACACATCAATTTTTAATTCTAAGGAAACAAGGGACATTTAACATAAAAACATTATTAATTTTGTAAGAACTAGGAAACAATCAACCAACATGGATCACAACAATATTTCAAGATTTTTCCACTAATTACAAGTATCATAAAACATTCCTAGTGGGTTTCTACAAGTTCTCAAAATAAGTTACAAGGAAGGCCCATTAAGGAAGCATAATTACTTTTACTGATCTACTAGGGTTTAACAATGTTTGTTGTTTTGGTGAAAACATTTTACTCACCTGATAAGACAAGGAAAGTTTTCAAATCTACACCCATATTACCACAGGATACCACCAACCAAGCAATCAAAATGAAAAGGAAATATTTTAACTATAAGAACACCACATACTCATTAGAAGCATCAAATGTAAGCAGACAATCAGCCATCTTATTCAACATGGCTTTATGACCAAGAGTTACAGTTTCACAAGAGAATCACATTATAAAATACCACCGAGATTAAATTATCAAGGTCTAATTACACTATCATCACCAATGTCATGGTCCAAAAGACTCAAAGCATCCATAAGTGTCTCCACATAATCCAAAATTAATAGGTCATAGAGTATTATTCATAGTAACTTAAAAAAGTTAAGGAAAGGGTAGACTTATTTATAGGTCAAGAGGGCAAACAAACACACTTAATTTACACATTACTTGAATGGGATTAATTCTAACCATAATTACCAAGATGCATACAATCCTCAAGTCACTACTTTATATAATGAAATAAGAAATCTTCATAAAACTTAGAATGCCATCCAAGAGAAGCCACTACCAAACAAAACTTTTCCACTAACATCCACAACCAGCCAAAATCAAACCGATCCCACCATAATTCATCAACCCACAATTAAACACCTCTACTCTGACGTGTTCAAGCTCTTACCGAGATTGTAAGAGAATCACCACCACCGCTAATAGGCTGCCAACTAGAATGCACAACACAACAAACTCTCTTCCCAATAAGGTCGAGTAATGAAAAGGTCACTCTAAGATCCTAGATACACTCAAGGTTCTGTGCATCTAAAACCAAGGCATAACTTTAAGCACCTAAGAGGACATTCAAGACACCTAGGGTGTACCCCCATATATATGGAAAAATGTATGAATACAAGTAGCATAGATCCATCTCATCATCATGCAAGAAGAAATCCACGTAACATTTAGCTAAGAATCCAACAACATAATGAGCTCCGAGTCACCAATCAAAAATAAAGTCCAAGAAATATCAACAATCAAGGAAAGTGGCTAAGTAGCTGTATTGCAAAGTCTGAAAATTCTCTCAAAAATATAAATAACTAAAAGATCCTCGAGCTTCTCAATCCAATCATAAAATAAGATGTTGGTCCTTGATAAAATGACACAAATTTATGAATGTAAAATAAAAAATAATAACACCACATTCACTTCGCAGCCCTTCATGGCTACCAATAGGGGTACTCTACCTTGAGGTCAGTTCCAAGGACACATGTGTCAGATTGGGTCATAAACTACACCCAAACTTAATGTCCACTCTCCGATATGGGTAACAAAATTAAAAACTAACAACTAGACCAACTTTCCTAACTACTGAAGGAAGGAAGCTCTAAACAACTTCTAATTAACTCTTCCCGACCCCAAGACACAACCATTATTGTCTAACCACAAGATTCACATCATATAATTTATCATTCCAACAACTCTAATAAGGAAGGGTCTCAAAAAGGGCTTAATGCATCATACAATTAAATCAAGTTTTAGGACTTGTAAAACAACACATTTTCAAAGGGGAACCAAGTTTCCACTACACTAGAAGTTCACAAAAATCAATTTAATTTGACATTCTTAGTTACCCTGGGTTTAAAAAAAATGCCACTAAGCAAGTACAACAATTCAAACAACTTATTATTTTATTATTATTTTAATTTTGGTAGTTCAAATGAATAGAGTAATGTAATATTTCTTCATACACATTTTTTTTCAATTTTCAAACAAGTTTGTTTTCTTAGATTTAAAAGTGTGCTAGGTTTACAGTTCATGTCTCAAGTTTTCTAGTGTTCCCAAGGGTCCAAAATTTGAACCCACGGCTCTGATACCAAGTGTAACGCCTAAAAAACAACCCACTTGAGACCCAAGAACAACCTAGGATTAGTTAGGAAAATTATGGAATAATTTTTTTTTATTTAAAAGAGTCTACAACTAGGTTAAATGACAATAATTATCACTAAAAGATCAAGTATCCGATTATTTATAATCCACAAGATATAATTTTTTTAACACAATTATTAGAGGTCACATGGTCCAAAGTGTTAGGGTTAGAAGGTTCAATTAGGGTCAGAGGGTAATTCCTCACCATAGCCACTCTCTAACAGGGTATAAAGATTCAACTTGATTTTTCTCAAAATTAACATATTTAAAATTTTCCTAAATCATTCCCATTGGATAGGAAATTTCTTCACCTTTCCATTGATATAAATAAGTCCTCCTAACTCCTCATATTTCTCAAGTTATGGGCCGACGGGCCTTGGGGTGAAAATTTTCCCCAAGAGCGGGCCTACGGGCCCAAGGGAGAAAATTTTCCCCAAGGGCGGGTCTACATGCCATTTGGAGATATATTTCCCAAATAATTTTTCATGTCAATGGGGCTACAGTGTAAATTTTTAAAATTTCCCGTCGTGGGGCAAAAAGCCAACTTTACGCCTGCACTCCTCGTCCTCCGTCCACCCAAGGGACACATGGCACCTCCTAAGCCAATGCGGGGAAAGCAGGGTAGTGGGGATAAAAATGGTTTCCGCTCAGTGCTACGAAAGGAAAGGTATAAATTTATCTGTTCCACCAATGCCTTGAAAAGATGCCATGTGGTAGCTCGATTGGTGTGGGGCTTTGGGGTGGCGGGGAAAATTTGGAAAATTTTCAAAAAATAATTTCGAAAGCGCTAAGTTAAAAAGGGATCCACTCCTCCGCTAACACCTCGTGGTGCCACGGAAGCCTTTGATTGGTCTGTGGGCTAGTGGGATAGTGTTGAAAATTTGGAAAAATTTTCCCAAAATATTTTTGAAGTGCGAAGAGAAAAATTCAAGCCCGAAGGCTTGCCCAATAGGAATGTTTTCCCAATTTTTTTTTAATGCCAAATGAAGAAAAACTTCAGAAGGCCATAACTCTTGATAGAGAGCTTATTTTTGGGAAAATGAGTAATTTCTAGAAATATCTCAATGTCATCTTTACACAAGAATCATTAAATTTTTATTTTGATAAAGTTTGATGGGTCAATTTCATGAAAACGTTCTACAGGATTTTATAGTGCAAATTGGTAATTTTAACTTATAAATTTTTTTTCAGTTTGTTCTTGTTCCTCTCTCAACATGTAAAATAGACATGGAGAATTGTTCTTAGGTGGATATAGGATAATTTTTTGAGGTAGATCTATGTGATTGAATTCCAATTCAAAATTTTACAATTTTGACAACAAAACGATCACGAAAAGCTTGAACTCGTTTTTCTAGGTTTTCAAAGATTTCTTGTAAGTATTTTTGTCTAATTGGATTCATTTAGGGAAAACTACTTCAATTTAATCATTTTTTTTTAATTCCATTGTTGTGGGTTCAAACTTCATGCGCATTTTGGATTAAATAATCGCTAGTTTGAAAATATAAGACAGAGATCAAATTTTTAAATGGTTTATTTGCCATTTTCTTCTTCCAAGTATTATAATATGTTCCAATTCTAATATAATACATTTATTTAATTCAATCAACATATTCAAATGCCAAATTACAATTCTGATTTTGAAATTGATTCATTTCTAAAGAACAAAGCATTATGACATTTCTTCATACGTATTATTTTTTTCATCTTTCCAAGAGAGATTTCAAATTTTATTCAACAATCAAACTTCCAATGAAAAGCAATATCATTTGAAAAAAGTAACCAATTCTATTTATGTAGATCAAATAAAACTTTACAATCACAACTCTTTCTCATTACATTCCTTTTTACAACAAAATACATAGTATATTTCTTTCACATTCAAAGGTGATTTATTTTCAAAAACATAGTTCTAACTCTTCAACACAAAATGTATATTAAATTTCATCCACATTAAGTGGGTAAATGGTTTGCAAAATTATTTTCACAAGGGAATTCAGATCCCATTAATGAACTTTATCTTCTCCTAGTTTACAAAATACATATTACAATATCTTCCACATTTATTCAAAAATAGAGAACATAGTATATCTCTTTCACAATTGAATTTACAACTTTCATAACCCATACAAACCATTTTTCCTTCACAAATAATATACAATATCATCCACTTCAAGTGGGAAAATGTTACATTAAGAAATGATCTCAGCAAGGATTGTCAAACTATCTTCTTTATCAGTTCAAAACATCGGTATGAATCTCCATCATTCTCCAAACCTGGTCACAACAAAACAAGGGAAAGGAAAATCTCTCCACCCAACCAAGACATCTAATGAAAATGTAGAAACCATCCATCTTCATTTTCCCCAAGCCCCAACCACAAAGAATTGGAAGATGTGATTCAACTCATGGTAACAACAGGCTTCCACAAACACACATGCAAAATATGCATTCAAAACACAATCAAAACAAAGCGTAGTTTGCCAAACAAAACAAAACAAAAAACAACACTCAGGCTTCATCATGCAAGCCAAAGGAGCAAGAAACTATGGGGGATGTTGCTTATGCCTCCCAAAGAGGAAATGTGTATCACCACTTGAGAACAAACCACAAAAATATATATCATTTCAACGCCCTAACATGCCCTTATGCCTCTCCTCTCCAAACCTCTTATGGAACCCAATAACAATTAAATAATTGCAAGCAATTTTTTTGTAATGTGGAACCCAAATCCCAACTCCTCCATACCTATACCTCCTCAAAAACTTATGCCTCCCACAAAATGAACCCCATAGTCTTCTCCTACACCATACCCAAGCCATCTACTCAACAACCCATAAACATGGAAAAACATTCACACAATAAAATTTACATTCATAAAATAAATTTTTAGCATTTCAAGAGCTTAAGCTCTTACCTCTCCATGATGAAGTTTCCTAGGTTCCAAAAAGTAGTTGTTTCCAAACAAAAAATCCAAAAAATCCACCAAACAACAAGCATTCAACAATTGTAAAACTTCTCCAACAACAAGAGCTCCCAAAACATCAAGGAATTCATTGAAGAATGAAGTCTACAAGCTGAAACAACCCAAAACAAGGCAAGGAATTCAAATTTTATAAGAGAGAAATGGAAGAGGATGAGGTGGATCCATGTAGTATCCTGCATCACACATCCTCAACCCCAACCCCAAAAGTCAACTTCATTCACCAATGCATATTAAATAGGTGGCTGATTCATATTACAGATTTGCACACTCCAAAACATGCCCATACCGCAAGGTACTTAAATTAAAAGCATGTAATGTGCAATAAAAACATTCAAATTGACTTACAAAAATGAATAAAGAAGGGATAAATTTAACTCTCAACCATAGGTAAGGTTGGTATAAAGGTTTAAGAGGCATGGGACAAGTTTAACTTGTCCCACAAGTCTCCAAAATCAGCCCCCAAGGAAATTTCGAATATCAAAGAAGATGGAGTGTTTCATACTCCAAAATCAACTTACACATATCGACAACACTTTAATTTTAGGCCAACAACTCTAATAATTACTTTCTTTTGTCATAATTTGATTAATTAATTTTAACAACATGTTTACTCACATTAATTTACCACAATTAATAAATAATAAAAGGGGTAAACATCACTTAAGAAACACATACAAACATCAATAAAAAACCAAATAAATAAATACACAAAACCCTTGGTCACATTTAAAGGTGATCCCCATGGTATCCCTAACAATCAAACACACACACACAAATAATACAATGTTTTCATGTTGAACTTGTTGAATTAGTGTAGAATTCCAATGTGGTTAGTCTCAATCCCCCGATGTTTGTTGTGATATTTTTAACCTTAAACAATACAAATACCCCTTCAACCTCGTGGCCATGTTAAAACATCCAAATGAATATAATATAATTTCAAAATCATCAATATATATATGAATCACAAAAACATCCAAACAATCAAATATATCAATTACAATTTCATCAACGAAACTATATAGTGATCAATTTTAAATTCAATTTTCTCGATCTACTCAATATATCCAAATATCACATCTCCTAACAACATCCATAAATATATATATATATAGGAACCATGTCTGACAACATGTCAACATCTATGTAAAATGTCTCTAAAAATCATCATATATCATATATGAATCAGAGTCAATATAATCCATGATCGACATCTAACACCATATTAAATCAAAACTATAATAATTTCCATAAGAATAGTCAAGAAGTATTAAGATAAATATCAAAAGTGTCAAAGGGAAATGAGCACTACACTTTTACAACTTCCTTTCCATTTGATTTAAAAATACAACATACAAAATACATATCATTCTTTCACATTCCAATTTAGACTTCAATAAACACTACAACAAATTTCCATTACATACATATACAAGTTCATCCACTTCAAGTGGGAAAGGTTACAATAAGATTTCATTTGACAAGGGACTATCAAATTGTCTTTATCTCTGCTCTAGAACAACAACATGTGTATTTCTCATTCTTCCAATTTGGTCATAACAAGAGTAGGGAAAGGCAACTCTCTCCACCAAACGAGGACATCCAATGAAGAGGAGAATCCATCCTTCTTCATTGGCCACCGAGCCCCAACCACAATGTAATAAAGGATGTTATCCAACTCATGGCAACAACAAGATTTCAAAAACACACAAGCATTTTCACAACAAAAACACAGTCCAAAACATAATGTATTTTACAACTACATTAAAACATGACAAACATTACTGAGGCTTCATCAACAATCGAAAGGAGCAAGAAACTATGGGGGATGCTTCTTATGCCTCCCAAAATGGGAAATGGGTATCACCACCTAATTTACAAATAGCCAAAATATAGTATATCAAAACCTTGACATTCCTTATACCTCCCCAATTACCCCTTATTCCTCACATTTCCTTATGCCTTCCCAACCTCTTATGGCACACCATAACAAGTAAAGAATTGTAAGCTATTTATTTCTAAGGTGGAACCCAAATCCCAACTCCCTCCTCCCTTATACCTCCCTAAAACACACTAACCCCCATAGTCTTCTCCTACACCATTCCTAGGCCATCTACCCAACAGCCCAAAAACATGCCAAAACATTTGCACATTAACAAAAAAATAAGCATTTCAAAAGACAAGCTCCTACCTCTCCATGATGGAGTTGTTCCAAGTTCCAAAACAATGAGCTTTATCCCAGTGCAAGCAAACCAAAACAGCCAAGCACAAGCATGCAACAATCTTAAAAATCCTTCTTCAAAGCAAGATCTCTAAAAAACAGCAAAAGAATTCTCTCAAGAATGAAGTGTCCAAAGTGAATAAACCAAAAACAAGTCAAGGAGTTTGAATTTTATAGAAGAGTGAAGAGAATAGGATGAGATGGATCCATGTAGGATGCCACATCACTTATCCTCAACCCCAAACCCCAAAGTCAACTTCATTCTCCAATGCATAATAAATAGGTGGGTGAATAATATGACAATTTACTTACACACTCAATTCTAACCCACACCCCAAAGGACTGAAATTAAATCATGTAAGAAAAGTGCAATTAAAACCTACAATTTGTCTTCTCAAAAATCATTATAAAAGTCTAATCTCAACTCTCCAACCATAAGTATGGTTGGTAATTAAATTTAAGAGGTATGTGACAAGTTTAACTTATCCCATAAGCCACCAAAATTAGCCTCCAAGGAAAAATTTGAATTTCCAGGAAGGTGGAGTGTTTCACACTCAAAAGTTAACTTACACATCTCTAAAAACACTTTAAATCAAGGCCAACAACTCTATTAATTACTTTCTCATGACATATTTTATTTAATTAAAATTAACAACATGCTTACCCACAACATTAATAGAACATTTAATAAATAAAGAAAGGGGCAATGCATCACAAAATAAACACATGAAATATTAAACAAGAGGGTCAAATAATTAGAAACACATAACCCCTTGGTCACATTTAAAGGTGATCCCTTCCCATTGAAATCCTTAACAATAAAACACACACACACGAACAATACAAGTTGCAATAGTGACCTTGTTGAATTCATCTAGAATTCTAATGTGGCTAGTCTCCAATTTACCGATGTTTGTTGTGATATTTTTAACCTACATTATACAAACACCCCTTCAACCTCATGGCCATATCAGAACATCCAAATACATATAATATAATTTCAAAATCATCAATATATATATAAATCACAACAACATCTAGACAATCAACAATATTTGTTACAATTTCATCGGAACTATATAGTCATCAATTTTAAATTCATTTTCTCACTCCACTCAATATATCCAAATATCACATGTGCTAACAACATCCATATATATATATATATATATATATATATATATATATATATATATATATATATATATATGTATGTATGTATCCATGTCCAACAACATGTCAACATCTATGTAAAATTTCTCTAACAATCATCATACATCATATATGAATAAGAGTCAACAATAATCCATGATCTGACATCTAACACCATATTAAATCAAAACTATAATAATGTCCATAATATAGTCACTAGTATCAAGATCAATCAAAAAAAGTGTCGAAGGGAAATGGGCACTACATCCCCCTCCCCTTAGACATGACTTCCTCCTAGAAGTTACTAGAAAAGAGATAGGAACAAATGCAGTAGAAAAAGGATCACTCCAATTGCTTGCTTCAAACAAGTGTGGGTCTACAAAACCCAAGTTTGGTCCAATGCAATTCAACAATAAGAAGGGATATTGCAGGGGATGAGTTCTAAACTTTCTGCGCATGTAAGACTATGAACACTAAAATAGAGAGTAATTTTATGGTATCAACTAAGACACCAAAAATAACAATATAACATGAAGAGTTCAAAAGAGTGTTAAGAATAACCACCAAGTAGAGGAATAATAAGGAGAATTTCATGAGTTTGAGAATGACCACATAGTTTCCCAAGGAATACAACATACTACATTAATAAAAGTTAAGGTTTCTACTAAGTTTAAGCCATAATTTCAAGGTTCGTTGTCTAGAAAAGGCTAGAAAAAATCAACTATGACCAAATTTTCATGAGGAACAAGTATACTCAAGGTCCCAAAATTTGAGGATCACACAGGATGAGGTGAATCAACAAGGACACCTAAATCAACAAAACATTTAAAATCAAGGAACTATTTCAAAAGATCACTTCTATAACTCGAGAGGGTACAATTAATATTTCATGGGAATAAAAGCGAAGTCAAGACCACAAGTTTTTGTATAGTCTTATTTTTACAATTCTGTTTTAATAATCAAACAAACCATACCAACCAAATATAAAGAAGTCAACCATTTAGCAAAAGAAAAAAATATGTCTATATATTTATATCTCCCTTAGAACTAACATATCAATACAAGTACCATACATTGTAGCAAATATGATTTATTTATTTTATTTCCTAATCAAGCTCTTAAATAACCATAAAGAGAGCACAAGAAACACCAAGGACCACTCAAGGTCACTAGGAGAACAACAAGTAACATGTGGTACAATTGCAATCCAAGGGTGCATAATATCAAAGGGAATACCATCATCTCACACTTTCTCCCTATTGGAAAAGGGGCAACAACAATAAGGTGAACCAAGAAAATATGAAGAAAAGAAGACATCCCGAAGTTATTTTATATCCTTAACATATGTTGGCTTAAAATTAGAATTAATTTAGGTCTCCAAGGACAAGAAAACACGTAAGGAGGTTGCTTCTCAAACAACCGATAAGTCTCAATCCAAAAGGACCGCAACTCTCATTTGTCGAGCTATGAGACGATAAGGGTATGATGACCCAAAACTCCCATAAGAAAGGCACGTACATATATGAACAAGAATTACTAAGCAACTAGAGGACATTACTATCCACCAGGTGTTAGACAATTTCACGTAAGCAACAAAACTACAGGTTCAACTATACATTGCATTTAATACACATAAATCTTACTTATTTTATAAATCAACTAATTAAGTCAAAAGTTGTAGTTTTATTTTTCGTAGAACATTCCTTTATGAGTTTTCTTAATTAAAATATTCCTTTTATTATGATATCACATGTTTGTATTATAAGGATCACCACTAAGGTGGCCATGATATCTCACCATTCTCTATAGGTGGACAAAAAAATATTTATTCTACTCCTAGGGAAGGTAGATGGAATTTTTTTTTCCTTTTCTATTCTTCTCCATGGTTTTTATTCCTTCTACTAATCTACCAAGGTTAAAGCAAGGACCATTTTCTCTTTCTATGTTCTAGTTTATTTGTTAAGATTCAAGGCCAAATCTCCTCAATTACAATTTTATGATGTTTGGGTGAGTCAATTTCTCAATTAAAAAAAAATAATGAGAAAGAACGGTAAACATATCACACTATTACTTTTATGGGAGAGAGAGGTAATTCAACACATCACATTTTTAATTCTAAGGAAACAAGGGACATTGAACATAGAAAGCACATTATTAATTTGGTAAGAACTAGGAAACAATCAACCAACATGGTTCACAACAAGATTACAAGATTTTCCCACTAATTACAAGTATCATAAAATATTCCTAGTGGGTTTCTACAAGTTATCAAAATAAGTTACGAGGAAGACCCATTAAGGAAGCATGATTACTTTTACTGATCTACTAGGGTTTAACATTGTTTGTTGTTTTGTTGAAAAAATTTCACTCACCCTATAAGACAAGGAAAGTTTTCAAATCTACAGCCATATTACCACAAGATACCACCAACCAAGCAATCAAAATGACAAGGAAATATTTTTGCCATATAATCATTAGAAGTGTCAAATGTAAGAAGATAATCAGCCATCTTATTTAAACATGGCTTTACGAGCAAGAGTTATATTTTCGTAAAAGAATCACATTATAAAATACCACCATGATTAAATTATCAATCTCTAAATACACTATCATCACCAATGTCATGGTCCAAAAGACTCAAAGCATCCATAAGTGTCTCCACATAATCCAAAATTAATAGGTCATAGAATATTATTCATAGTAACTAAAAAAAAGTTAAGGAAAGGGTAGACTTATTTATAGGTGAAAAGGGCAAATAGACACACTTAATTTACACACAATACATGAATGAGATTAAATCTAACCATAATTACAAAGTTGCATACAATCCTCAAGTCATTACTTAGTATAATGAAATGAGGAACTCTTGATAAAACCTAGCATGCCATCAAAGAGAAGCCACTACCGGAAAAACACTTTTCCACTAACATCCTAAGTCATCCAAAAGCAAACTGATCCCACCATAATTTATCAACCCATAATTAAACACCTCTACTCTGACGAGGTTCAAGTTCTTACCAAATTTTAAGAGAATCACCACCACCGCTAACAGGTTGCCAACTAGAATGCACAACATAATGAACTCTCTTCCCAACAAGGTCAAGTAATGAAAAGGTCACTCTTATATCCTAGATACACTCAAGGTTCTGTGCATCTAAAACAAAGGAATAACTTTAAGTTCCGAAGAGGACATTCAAGACACCTAGGGTGTATCCCCATACGAAAAAATGTATGAATACAAGTAGCATAGAACCAACTCATCATCATGCAATAATAAATCCATGTAACGTTTAGCTAAGTAGCCAACAACATAACCAGCTCTAAATCACCAATAGAAATTAATTCTAAGAAATATTGGCAATCAAGGAAAGTGGCTAAGTAGTCACATTGCAAAGTCTGAAAATTCTCGCAAAAATATAAATAACTAAAAGAGCCTCGGATATTCTCAATTAAATCATAGAATAAGATGTTTGTCCTTGATAAAATGATAGAAGTTTACGAATTTAAAATACAAAATGTTAACACAACATTCACTTCACAGCTTTCATGGCCACCAATAGGGGTACTATGCCTCAAGGTCAGTTCTAAGGACACATGCATAGGATTGGGTCATAAACTACACAACCACTAGATCAACTTTCCTAACTACGGAAGGAAGGAAGCTCTAAGCATCTTCTAATTAACTGTTCCCATTCTAGAACACAACCACTATTGTCCAACCACAAGATTCACACCATACAATATATGATTCCAAAACTCCAATATGGAAGGGTCCCATTAAAGGCCTTAACACCTCATAGAATTAAATCAAGTTTTAGGACTTGTAAAACTACACATTTTCAAAGGGGAACCAAGTTTCCTCTACACTAGAAGTTCACAAAAATCAATTTAATTTGACATTCTTAGCTACCCGAGTTAAGACAAAATTCCACCGAATGAGTACAACAATTCAACCAACTTATTATTTTATTAGTATTTTAATTTGGGTAGTTCAAATGAACAGAGTAATGTAATATTTCTTCATACGCATTTCTTTTTCAATTTTCAATCAAGTTTGTTTTCTTAGATTCAAAAGTTGTCTAGGTTTATAATTCATGTCTCAAGTATTCTAGTGTTCCCAAGGGTCCAATATTTGAACCCATGGCTCTGATACCAAGTGTAACACCCACTAAAACAACCCACTTGAGACCCAAAAGTAACCCAGATTAGTTAGGAACATTATGGAATAATGTTTTTGTTTAAAGAGTCTACAACCAAAGTTACAAGAAAAAATCTATCAATAAAAATTCTTAGATCAATTCTAATCCACAAGAGTATACTTTTTATTTCAAACAGAATTTTTAGTGGTCACAAGGTCAAAAATTTTGGGTTAGAAGGGTTCAATTAGGGTCAAAGGGTAATTCCTCACCATACCCACTCTCTAACAGATTAAATATTCAACATGATATTTCTCAAAATTAACACATTAAAATTTCACTAAATCATTCCCATTGGATAGGAAATTTCCTCACCTTTCTATTGATATAAATAAGTCCTCCTAACTCTTCATATTTCTCAAGTTATTGGTCGATGGGCCTTGGGGTGAAAATTTTCTGCAGCAATAGTGGGCCTACGGGCCCAAGGGAGGAAATTTGCCCCAAGGGTGGGTCTATGGGCCATGGGGAGAAATATTTCCTGGATGATTGGTCAGGTTGGCAGGGCCATGGGGAACTTGTGAAATATTTCCCTGAGCGGGGGGAAAATCCATCTTTGCGCCCGCACTCCTACAAGTCCGCAATGGACACGTGGCGCCTCCTAAGCCAACGCAGGGAAAGCAAAGTGTGGCACGGAAAAAAGGGTTTAGTGCCCCAAAGGAAAAAATGGATAAATTCACCCACACCTCCATTGATCCCTTGTGTTGCCATGTGGCAGCTTCTAATTGGCTGCGGGGTGGCGGTGAAAATTTGGAAAAATTTCAAAAAAATTAAAGCTCTCGGTTGAAAAAGGGATTTTCCCTCAACCGACACCTCATGGTGCCACGTGGTAGGCTCTGATTGGATTCAGGCCGGTGGGTTGATTGTGAAAATTTGGAAAATTTTCACAAAAATTTGATGAAGTGCTAAAGGAAAAATTCGGGCCCGCGGGCCCATCTAGGAACATTTTCCCAAACATGTTTTTAACACCAAGTGAAGAAAAATTTCAGAAGGCCATAACTTTTGATAGAGAGCTCGGTTTTGGGAAAACGAGGACTTTCTAGAAATTTATCAATGTCCTCTTTACAAAGGAATCATTAAATTTTTATTTTGATAAAGTTTGTGGGGTCAATTTCATGAAAATATTCTGTAGGATTTTACAGTGCAAACTGGTAATTTTAACTTATAAAATTTTGTTCAATTTGTTCTTGTTCCTCTCTCAACATGTCAAATAGACATGGAGAATTTTTCTTAGGTGGATTTAGGATAATTTTGTGAGGTATATCTATGTGATTGAATTCCAATTCAAAATTTTATATTTTTGATAAAAAACGATCATGTGAAAGCTTGAACTCGGTTTTGCCAGGTTCTGAAAGATTTCCTTTAAGTATTTTTTTCTAATGGGATTAATTTAGGGAAAACTACTTCAATTTAATCATTTAGTTTTTATTTCATTGTTGCAGGTTTGGTCTGTGCATTTTGGATTAAATAATTTCCAGTTTGAAAATACAAGACAGAGATCAAATTTTAAAGGGTTTATTTTCCATTTTATTCTTCCAAGTATTATAATATGTTCCAATTCTAATCTAATACATTTAGTTGATTCAATTCAACTATTCAAAAAACTAAAATACATCTCTGATTTCCAATTTTCACATATTTCAAAATACAGTATTACACTTCCTTTATACGCATTTCTTCCTTTCAAACAGAGATTACAACTCACATCTAGATGATTAAATTCAATACAATGATACAATTTGAGGAAGGTTATGCAATCCTTTATTTATTCCAAAAGAAAACTTTACAACTTCCTTCTTTTATTCTTTCCAAAATCATATATTATATACAAGGCAGAATAATACATTTTCTTCTCACGTGTTTCACTTTTCTATTTTCCAAACAGGGATTTCATAGTGCATGCTAAATATAGATTTCCAATGGAATAATATCATATGGACAAGAAAAAACCACCTCCATTAATTCAAATGAAACTCTTACAACTTCCTTTCCATTTGATTTCAAAATATAACATACAAAATACGTATCATTCTTTCACATTCCAATTTACACTTCCATAACCACTACAACATATTTCTATTACAAACATATACAAGTTCATCCACTTCAAGTGGGAAAGGTTACAATAATATTTCATTTCACAAGGGACTGTCAAACTATCTTTATCTCAGCTCCAGAACAGCAACATGTGTATTTCTCATTCTTCCAATTTAGTCACAACAGAGTACAGAAAGGCACCGCTCTCCACCCAAACAAGACATCCAATGATGAGAAGAAGCCATCCTTCTACATTATCCATTGAGCCCCAAACATAATACAATAAAATATGTGATCCAACTCAGGGCAACAACAGGTTTCCAAAACACACAAGCAATATTTTCACAACAAAAACACAGTCAAAACAAAATGTAGTTTACAACAACATTAAAACATGAAAAACATTACTGAGGCTTCATCAACAAGACAAAGGAGAAAGAAACTATGGGGGATGCTTCTTATGCCTCCCAAAAGGGGAAATGGGTATCACCACCTAAATTACAAACCACCAAAATATAGTATATCAAAACCCTGACATTCCTTATGCCTCCCCAACCTCTTATGGCACCCCATAATGAGTAAAGAAATGAAAGCTATTTATTTGTAAGGTGGAACCCAAATCCCAACTCCCTCCTCCCTTATACCTCCCTAAAACACAATTGTGCCTCCCACAAAATAAACCCCATAGTCTTCTCCTACACCATTCCTAGGCCATCTACCCAACAACCCACAAACATGCCAAAACATTCACACATTAACATTTTCATAAATAAAAAAGAAGCATTTCAAGAGCCAAGATCCTACCTCTCCATGATGGAGTTGTTCCAAGTTCCAAAAGAGTGATATTTATCGCAATGCAAGAAATCCAAAATAGCCAAGCACAAACATGCAACAATCTTCCAAAAACTTCTTCAAAGCAAGAGCTCCCAAAAAAAAGCAAAAGAATTCGCCCAAGAATGAAGTCTCCAAAGTGAAGCAACCCAAAACAAGGCAAGGAGTTCAAATTTTATAGAAGAGGGAAGAGAAGAGGATGAGGTGGATCCATGTAGGATGCCACATCACACATCCTCAACCCCAACCCCCAAATTCAACTTCATTCTCCAATGCACAATAAATAGGTGGGTGAATAATATGACAGTTTACTTACACACTCGATTCTAACCCACACCCCAAAGGACTGAAATTAAATCACGTAAAAAAAGTGCAATTAAAAGCTATAATTTGCCTTCTCGAAAAGCATTATAAAATTATAATCTCAACTCTCCAACCATAGGTATGGTTGGTAATTAAATTTAAGAGGTATGGGACAAGTTTAACTTGTCCCACAAGCCTCCAAAATCAGCCTCCAAGGAAAAATTCGAATTTCCAAGAAGGTGGAGTGTTTCACACTCAAAAGTTAACTTACACATCTCTTACAACACTTAAATCAAGGCCAAAAACTCTATTAATTACTTTCTCATGACATATTTTATTTAATTAATATTAACAACATGCTTACCCACAATATTAATACAACATTTAATAAATAAAGAAAGGGGCAATGCATCACAAAATAAACACATGCAATATTAAACAAAAGGGTCAAATAATTAAAAACACATAACTCCTTGGTTACATTTAAAGGTGATCCCCATTGGAATCCCTAACAATCAAACACACACACCCGAACAATACAAGTTTCCATGATGACCTTATTGAACTCTTCTAGAATTCCAATGTGGTTGGTCTTCAATCCCCGATGTTTTTTTATATTTTAACCTGCACAATACAAATACCCCATCGATCTCATGGCCATATAAAAACATATAAATGAATATAATATAATTTAAAAATCATCAATATATATATGAATCACAACAAGATCTAGACAATCGATAATATCAATTACAATTTCATCAAAGAACTATATAATCATCAATTTTAAATTCAATTTTCTCGAGTCTACTCAATATATCCAAATATCACATGTCCTAACAACATCCATAAATATATATATAACCATGTCTAATAGCATGTCAACATCTATGTAACATGTCTCTAACAATCATCATGCATCATATATGAATCAGAGTCAATAATAATCCATGATCTGACATCTAACAACATACTTGAATCAAAAATATAGTAATGTCCATAATATAGTCTGTAGTATCAACATCAATATCAAAAGTGTCAAAGGGAAATTGACGCTACACCATGCAAAAATTGAAGTAGGTACAATTTACACAATCTTGAAGGGTACTCTCAAATATGTAAAGGAAGTGTTTAGAGACTCTAGCAATTCATGGGAAATCATATTAGGCATGGATTCAATTTTTCAAATATACACGAACCTACCACCTTGATTCCGAAAAAAGCTTCCATTTCATGATTATTTAAGCAATCCAACATATTCCCCTTGGTTTCATGATGGATGTTATTGTTGTGGTTACTTATTACTTTAATATTTCTATGGTTATCCATCCAGATGGAAGCAACACACAACTCTCTACAATCACTATAAAGGACCACACTTGGTATTACATCACCGAACTTTATGGGGGAACTATGCAACGAGGCCATAAAAATTTTACAACCCCAACATGGTCAACCTACAATAAAAATGAATATTCTTTCTATTCAAAAAGTTAAAGTTGCAACATTTAGAGAAAAAAAACTAACTACATGGCCTACTAAAAAACTATTCCTTACATCCACAGTACCAGAAACGTAGTCACTTCAAATTTGGTTAATGATAGAAGAAGAATCTACTACCTCAGGTCCACTCAGTACATAGGCACCGATGGAAAAAATAGTTGCTAATATTCATGCTTGCAGCTGCCCCGACCCTACCCAACAGATTGTAATTGTTGCAACTATTATTCATCTAAACATGGAAAACTATTGTTACCCTACTTGCTCACGGATTGTAAATAATAAACAGTGCTGAAAAAAGCTAAGTTCTACTTCAGGCTCTACATGGCATTGTAGCAAATGTAACTTACCCACAACTACATGTGACTATAGATATGCACTACACATGATGGTTGAAGACCGAGATGGAAATATATGGGCAACAAATTTTGATGATGTTGCACTAACACTACTTGGTGTATCTACTAATACCCTTAAAGAATAATTGAGGAGTACAAATGACTTATGGAACATCATTAAACAAGTGTTGTTTCATACATATAGGTTCATTTTTTGGGTGTCACCATCCACCTACAAAGGTAAAGAACAACTCTCTTGTACAATACACAACATGACTACAGCCGAGCAAGACTTAGACCATGCAGAGTTGGTAGCACATTTCTTGAAACCATAGAATAAATAACAACACTTGTACATGTTGCATATATGTAAATATTTTAAAAACACCTTACCCTACTATAATATGATGTACATATCTATAAAAAGATTTTTTTGTACACATAAGAAACTTTTTCTTTACATTATTAACCACATAGAAAAATATATTTACAGACAATGATCTACATGTATAGGTTAAAAAAAAACATCCCTTCATGTAATATAATGTTTACATGTTAAAAGCACAATTTACACCTACAAATAAAAATGTTGTTACTCAACATCTTTTTCCCTTTAAAAAAACCATACCCTTGTTATTGTTATAATTCATGCTTTAAACATATCATATAACTTGTAACCTCTAACATATCTGATTCGCCATTACAGGTACCTACTCATAGTAGTAAACATGAATAATGTTTGGCGTCATCTGGTCTACAACCAAAATAAACAAACAAAAAATTCAAAATTCCTCTAAGCTTATGTTGTGTACAAAAACACCCTCAACGCACTGCCGTGGCCACCAACAAAAGAACTCTACTCCGCTACCCCAACTTGCCCCCATATCCGAAAACCCCACCCTCCCTCCATTTAACAATATTCATCACACAATTCACACTAGTTTAGAATCTCTGCTTTCCATTGACCTTGTTCAATTTGTAGAGAATGCTACCTAGGAATGCAAACAAAAGCCACCCTTAGTGGAGTTAGTTGTTGTAGATGCACAAATGAAAAAAAGGGCCACCGTTTTTCCTCTTGGAATAACATGGACCCCGACCCCCAACCCCTAGAATTAGCAAATCTAACTCAAGTTGAAGAAATGATTATTGCTAGAGTTGCCCCACTATTACAACTGAAACATTCCCATGGAGGCCAATACATGTACACCGGTCACACCATTATTTTCCCCTAATACATAACCTCAATACTATGCTACTTGCCTTGTTGGCCCAAAAAATTAGACATTGTAATCCACAAAATATTAGGCATGGAAGGAAAATCATATGAGTGCTATGTTAGTAGGGCAAGAATCCAAAATTCCCTTTTATACAAAATTCGACAAGACCCATACTATAGTGATGTCTTTTTAGATGAAGACTCACTTGCAAGTTTTCCAATACCCTTAACTAATATCTTCAATGACTTGCCATAAAATCTTGATGAAGCCACTTTTCCAAGCCCCAAATTTCCTAAGGCACCTCAACCTAACCCCACACCCTCAAAATCCATCATTGCAACATCATTTTCTGCAAAAATCCCTCCTTCTCGCAAAAAGATTGCCCAAATTAGAGATTTCTCCATAGCTACTCCAACCACCAATCCACCATCAATTGAATGACCCTAAATAAGTGCAACTCTCATCAACGAATATTCAACATAGGGATTATTCTCTATGTCCCGTCCAAATTTGTTCCCATGAGGCACAACTATGTTTCACCAACCCATAGAAATCAAAATGCATTAATATGCTCTTAATCTACTACGTTACCACGATAATTGATTTTGAAACCATCCTCAATTTTGATATTTTTGCTTAATGTTATGATGCACCATAGAATCCAAGACATCTCTATAGTTTTTTTGAAACAAAAAATACAAGAAAATACACCCACAAAAATCCAGAACCTTCGCACACTTTTAAAAACCTTACCAGATGAAAAAATAGAAAATTGCCTCATGCAGTTGCATCACACCTTAGAGGTACCCACTCTTTTTAGATACAATGCAAAAAAAAAATTTCTGACATGATATGCCAAATAGGGACGCCCACCTTATTTTTCACCCTTAGTGTTTCCGATAATAAATGGCTAGACCGACATCACCTCATGTTAGGCCCTTGCCTTTCCATGCCTTTGGGCAAAAAATGGAGAAACCATAACATTAGTGCATATCTACATTTGATAGTAATGCACATGGCTGCAAGATTCGTAATCTTCCGTAAAGTAATCCTAGAAAAACACTTACATGGGTAAGACTTATAATACAAGTCAGGCCATGTACCTTTTAAAACTAAGGAAATCGCCATTGAAAATTATTTTCTCAAACATGTATCATGCTAACATTTACTATATGAGGTTCGAATGACAACACAGATGTTACGCACATATTCATGGTTTCATATGGCTCACTGACACTCCCAATGTGGACACATTAGAATGGGAAGACCCCCATGCTATTAAGATTGTAAAAACATTCTTTGATAACCAGGTTACAACTTGAATCCTGTTAAAAATTTCTTGGTCACTTACCTCATACCCCATACAACAATTAATGATCCATGCTTACTTCTATCATTAGAAATACTACTGTTGGTGCTCAATTTTATCTCACCCCGTTTGTCCTTGACAGTCTTCAATCTACAAGCTCTGTTGTATTTTTATCTCCCCGTATTGATGCGTGAAAGATCTTTCCTTTATTTGGTTTCCATCATCAATCCTTTCCTTTGGTCGACGATCACATTAAGTCCAAAATTTGTTTTCCATTCCTATGTCCATGTGAAAGAATTTGTAACTTGGGTGTAAATTCAAGTTTTTCCCCTTCCTTCTGTTTTTCCATAGTTATGTTTTGTTTTCCCTGTTAATTTTTTTCCCGACATGTATGGAAACGTGTTCCTTTCTGATTGGATTCGTCTTTCCAGGGCATTTTGAAAATCTAAGGCCCACTTCAACTTGATTCTTGTCCATGTGGAGGGTCTGCGCTCATCTAAAAATTCACCTTTTGGTTTGACCTTTGGAGTTGTGCTAGGGAGACACGTGGAGGTATCCACTGGCCCTACCTAGACTTAGACTTTTTTTTTCATGCGGTTGGTGCAACTTTATCATACCATGGACATGTGGAGGGCCAATGCTCATTTGAGGATCTAACTTTAGGTCCTACCTTATTAGTTGCACTAAAGAGACACGTACCACCTTCCGCTGGTCCTTTAAATTTTTTAACAACTCTGTCAGACCGAGACACGTGGTGAGCCCGCGCTTGTTTAGGGTATTCACTTTTAGGAACCATCTCAAAGTTGTGCTAAGGAGACATGTGGAGGATTGCAGTTACTCCTCTCTATAATTACACTTTTCAAGAAAATTTCTAAGGCCTGGGACACATGGAGGGCCTACACCTACTTAGGACTTGTCCCTATACTTTATTTTTGAAGAAGTGTTGAAGGGACAATTGGAGGTTTCTGTTGGATCCTACCCATACTTAGAATTTATCAACGATCAAAGAAACTTTCTCGATGCGAGGCACGTGGTGCCTTATACTTCTCCCTATAATTTTCAGTAAACAACCGTGTGTCAAGCTAATACACATGGTGAACTCGCGCTTGTTTGGGGTCTCCACTTTTGGGCTCCATATCAAAATTGCACCATTGAGACACGTGGAGGCTTTCGATAGCTCCTTTTATACTGAGAATTTTCAAAGGCCAAAAGGAAATTTTCTTGGGCCTAGGGCATGTGGAAGGCTCGTGCTTGTTTGGAAACTTTCCTCTGTACTTCACCTTTGTAGTTTTGCCAAGGAAACACATGGATGACTCTAATCTAAAGTTGAGAAAGGGAATAATCAATGGTTGATGTGCATTACATCTGATTTTACCACCATTTTTTCTCCAAGACTCCTAGAGATGCAAATATGCATTGTTTTTCATCATTTTTTAATGAAATTTGTTGTCTTTTTTTTCTGCAAAGTGAAATTGAATGGATTTAGAGTTTAATTTGTGAGTCCGAGGATTGTAAAGGTTGATATTTTGAAGTTAGAATTGCTCTTGAGCACTTGCAAAAATATGAATTATCGGAGAGAAGCTGGATGCGAGCAAGGTTACGAGAGGAAAGAATGGGAAAAATATGAATTGATGGAAGTTGAAGGTGCAAATGATAAAAATGTGTTAGTAGAGAAGATGACCTGGAGCCCCGTTAAAACAATGATGGAAATATTTGCAATGATTCACCTTTTTGAACAACTGACAACTTTTTTTGTAAATATGTTAAATGTCATTTTCTAAAAATCATGATCAGATATGAAACAAACAAAGGTTGTTGTTAGTGCAAAATCACAACACCCCCAAATGAGTTATGGATCTACTTTTCTAAGGCAGGGTCATTTGGTGTGATTTGCATAACATTGGATCATTCCCTAAGTTGTGGGACTTGCAAATGGGAATGATCCTCCAGAGAAGGTTGCTTCCTCTTCCTAATCCTAGCACTAAAATACTTATAATGAAGGAAATGCAACTATCTACTCCTAATCTAACTATTCCAAGGGAATAGGGAGAGAGAGAGAGCATAAAAATAAAGAAATCTTACACTATAGAGGTGATAGCACCGAGAAAAGGGAACTGCTAATCACAAACCAAACTACCTGAAATGGAGAGAGGTAAGAAATGGAGAGGATGGACAAATGCATCAAATACCGAGGATAAAGTTCACATAGAACACCATTTTAAACCCCTTCAACATAGCTCCTAAAACCTATAATGGACATTAGAGATATGGACAGTATACCCTGCAATGGTGAGAGGCAAGAAGAGACAACAAAATGAGCAAAGGATGGACAAAATGCATCATGAAATAGATTTTATTGCTCTAGGAGTTGACACAGTACACCATGAATGGGAAAATGGCAAGAAAATTCCATTACAAAGACAAGACAGAAGGCTTAAACTCCACATTCGACCCTGGAGAAGAAAGAGAGAGGGGGCCAGGGAAGAAGAATGAATTATAACCCTTTATAATGAATCCTTCCCATGTATTTATAGATTTCATCAGAGAGAAGAGAGAGAGAGAGAGAAGTGGGAAAAGTAGGTCAAAACTCAACCACTGATGTTAATGCTTCTGATAAAATTTTCCCCCTAAATCCATCTTTACTTCATGATTCCTTGATTCTGCACCTTTAAAGAAGAGGAAATAGTGGAAACAGATCAAATCTGATCTGGTTGTTGAGATAGATGGATCCTGTATTGAAGTACCAAATATGTTTCCTCCATTTTCCTTTACCTAACCTCCTCAAAAATTAAAGTCTCAGACCTCCATGGCGTAGGTGAGGCCAAGATCTTTTTAATGGTGTCTATTTGTAATATTTCAAGCCTAGAGCCAAAAGATATGCCCTTTCAAAGTTTGTATAGGGTCCATACGAATGGACGAGGAAAAAAAATTGAAAAATGGGACCCCTTTTGAGATGGGGCACATGACACCCCTTTTAGAGTAAAAATAGGACTCGTGGGTCCGCAATTTATCTTTTTCCCTTTGAACGAAAAGAAAATTTTCACCTTTCCTTCGACTCGTGCTTTCTTCCGAGACACGCATAAGTCTCGGCACTCATTTGGAAACCATTTCTATATTTGAACCTTGAATCAACACCATTAAGACACTTGGCAACCTCCATAGGCCTAGGTCGTGCATTTATCATTTTCCCTTGCCTCCGTTTCATCTTAAGACACATGGATATGTGGCGCTTATTTGAGCTTCTATTTTTGGATTCACCTTTGGAGGAGTGCCATTAGAACATGTGGTTCCCTCTGCTAGGTATTCCATACTTAGTCAATTCTGGATTCTTTGCTGAATTTTTCAAGCCTGAGGACTTCGAATCTTCACCATTTCTTTCCCTTCTTACTCTTGGCTTCTCTATGACACTTCTTCTCTTCATTTTTGAGCCCACATGTAACCTGTTTGTCATCTTAGAATGTGAGCTTGTGGTTCTGAGTCATTTCCTTCATAATTTCCTTATGTTCTAGAGTTTTCTTGACCAAATTTTCTAGGGGGAAAATTTGGGATAACAAATTTGGTGACTTATGGGGACATCTCTGTTAGATGAAAGATGAAAGACCAAGGGCCTTTTTTACATCCATTAGGCATGGATTCTAGCTTTATAAATTGATTTTGATCTCGAACTCAAATTCGACCTCCGAGCCACTAGGAAACCCACTAAACTTGGAGTTAAACTTCACCAAAATCCAATTGAAATGGATTGTGCAAGAACAATACAAAAACACACCAAAAACTTTGAACAAATTGAAAATCATACATGCTCCAAATGGAACATTCGAGTGTGCAAAAGAACTTATTCTACTAAAAAAATCCTACTTACTCTACTCTAACCAAGAGCAAAGGAACTCAAACAAAACCTGCAGTGGCAGGAGAAATAACTTCCCTTCCTCAAAAATGGCAGCCATTCAACTAATTTGGCATTGAACATGGCTGTTGAATGAGTGAAAAACTAACAAGAAGCGGTCCTCCACCCAAATAATCAATGTATTAGTTGGAGACAAGACCAATACCTCTTTTATTTTCTCTCGCATTTGGATTAAAGAGGCATTGGAATGATCCTTGGCACTTTGCATATATCATCTTCATGCCATGAAATAAACATGACTAGTTTTTTCTTCTCCTTTGGATCCAATGAAGCCAAGTACCTGACTGGGCATAGTCTGATCCTTTGAATGTGCCCCTTGTTTTGAGTTTCAACTCCAAGAATGGATTTTTCTTGTGGGCCTTCTTAGATGAATGGCATGGGAGAAATGGTGACATCCTCCTACCTTTTTCCTTTCCTCCTCTTTTGAAGAACATGAAAGATCAAGATCTTCCAACTTTGGTTCCAGAGAGCCATTATGGAGTGCGGGATTTTACACTTGAATATTCCCCTTCATGGCAGCAGGTTCATGTGCATGGGAGATGGATGCAGGAGTGAATTATGTAATCTCCATGGTATCCTCATCATCAAAGCAATCCTCCAAGTTTGACAGGTAGTTTTCCTTCTTGTTGTCTTATTGTGTGTGCTCTTCCTCCTCCATGGTGCCTTCCTGATCTATAACTTGATCACCATGGTTTTCTTCACTCTCAAACTTGAATTTTGAAAGATAAAACTCTTCTTCGACATCATATCTTGAGGGGGATGAAGTGGGAGGAAGAACTAAAGGTTCTTTTGTGGCCTACTCCGCACTTGGAACCTCTGAAACTGTGTGGTCCTCATTCCCAAATCTAGAATGTACTTCTCTTCTTTTGGATTAGGAGTAGCTCCTTCTTCCCCTTCTTATGTTGTAGTTGGAGCTTCCACCACTTGAGGATTGACCTCAGCATCCTCCATACACTTAACCAATAAGGGTTTATTTGAAAACTCAAATTTAGTAGTCCAACTCTTCAGATTTTCTATCATTTCTTCTCTATTGGGTTCCTCTGTTTGATGTTCTCCTTGACTCGTTTCTGGATTCTCTTCCCAACATGGACTTGGAAGGCAAGAGGAGTGTTGGGAGGGTCTCCCTAGTTTTTTCCTTGTTTATGGGGGAGGGGAAGGCATTTCATTTGGCTCTTGTGGAGGGGACATAGATTCTGAAGGGAAAAGGGAAGAGGACAGGAAATGAGATGGAAGACTAGAAGATGGAGAAATGAAATCAACACTTGGGGTAGCAAGTGAGAGGATTGAATCTTGCCTCTATTGAAATGATAAAGATTTAGGGAGAAAAAATGAAAGGAAGTGAGCTGGTGAATGACTTACCCATTGACAAGGTTGTCCCGCACTTTGCTCATAAGCCCCAATGTCCTCAATCCATTGTGTAAGCTTAGGAACCACTTCAACCATGAAGTCAATTTTCTCTTGGGGCTGTAATAACTTGGAAAAGGGCCTTCCCATAGACAAGATGCCCTGCAACCAATCTTGAATGCCTTCATTTGTGATATGCCCCTTGACTGAACCATGTTATCCTCTATTTTTTGAATCTTCTCCAGTAAACCAGCATCTTCCATTTGGTTGTTGTCATTATATGCATATTCTAGTTCTTGATAAGCTTCATGGCCAAAAGGGGTTTTGGTTTTACTACTTTGGGTAGGTGTAGTGATCATGGATTTGATTATAATGCTGATTTGGAGGAGTTGGGAAATACATTGGAGGAGGACTGTATTGTTGTAAGTGTGAGTTCCATTAAGGGAATGAAGTCATGATCACACAACCTCATGGAATGGGAGAAAATGAAAGATATGGAAGAAAAAATGGATGATATGAGTGGAAATGGATGGAAAAAGTCTATAACCTAGAGAATGGGTTTTTGACCGATGGAGTCATGAGATGTGCTTGAAAGTGCCTCCAAAGGTTGAAATCTTCATAAAGAGCACATTAAACCTGATGAAGTGATGTGGTAAGGTGCTTCGAGACTGTCCCACTTTGGGTGTGCCAAACTATTAGTGTGAAATCACAACACCCCAACTGAGTTATGAATCTACTTTTCTAAGGCAAGGTCAATTGATGTGATTTGCATAATATTGGATCATTTACCAAGTTGTGGGACTTCAAATGGGAATGATCCTCAAGAGAATGTTGGTTCCTCTTCCTAATCATATCACTAAACTACTTCTAAGGAAGTAAATGTGACTATATACTCCTAATATAACAATTCCAAGGGACTAGGGGAGAGAGAATATAAAAATAAAAAATCCTACACTACAAAGGTGATAGCATCGAGAAAAGGGAACACTGATCACAAACCCAACTACGCCTGAAATAGAGAGAGTGAGTAATGGAAAGGATGTACATATGCATCATAGACCAAGGATAAATTTCACATTGAACACCATTTCAAACCACTTAAACACATCTCCCAAAACCTATAATAGACATCAAAGATATGCACAATATACCCCGCAATGGTGAGAGGTGAGAAGATACAAAAAATGAGAAAAGGATTGACAAAACGCATCATGAAAAAAATTTTTATTACTCCACGAGTTCACATAGTACATCATTAATGAGAAAAAGGTAAGAAAATTCCATTACAAATCCAAGGGAGGGGGCAGGGAAAAGAATGAACAAAAACCCTTTACAATGAATATTTCTCGTGTATTTATAGATTTGATCGGAGAGAAGAAAGAGAGAGAGAAGTGGGAAAATCAAGTCAAAACACAACCACTATTGTTAATGCTTCGATAAAATCTTCCCCCTAAATCTATCTTTACTGCATGATTCCTTGATTCGGTGCCTTGAAAGAAGAGGAAATGACAGAAATAGATCGAATCCGATCTAGTTGTTGAGATAAATGGATCCTATATTGAAGGCCTGAAGATGTTTCCTCCATTTTCCTTTACCTAACCTCCTCAAAATTTAAAGTCTCAGACCTCCATGGCATAGGTGAGGCCGAGATATTTCCAATGGTGTTAAATTTGCAATATTTTGAGCCCTGAGCTGAAAGATATACCCTTTCAAAGTTTGTATCAGGTACATACCAATGGATGGGGAATTTTTTTTGAAAAATGGGTCCTATTTTGAGATGGGGCACATGGCACCCCTTTTAGAGAAAAAATCAGACTCACGGGTCCATAATTAATCTTTTGTCATTTGAACAAGAGGAAAATTTTCACCTTTCTTTTCGACTCCCTGCTTTCCTCTGGGACACGCATCACTCTGGCACTCATTTGGAAACCTTTTCTCTATTTTACCTTTGAATCAATGACATTAAGACACTTGGAAACCTCCACATGCCTTGGCTCATGTATTGACCATTTTCCCCTACCTTTGTTTCATCTTGAGACTTGTGGAGATGCGGCACTTGTTTGAACTTCTCTTTTTTGATTCACCTTTGGAGGAGCACCGTTATGACCTGTGGTCCCCTCTTCTAGCTCTTCCATACTTAGTCAATTATGGATTCTTTCCTAAATGGTTTCGATCCCAAGGGCTTCGAATCTTTGTGATTTCTTCCACTTCTTTTTCTTGGCTTCTCTGCAACACTGGTCCTTCATTTCCAAGCCCACCTTTAACTTGTTTGTCATCCTGGAATGTGAGCTCATGGGTCTGAGTAATTTCCTTCATCATTTCCTTATGTGTAGGAGTTTTCTTGACAAAATTTTATAGGGAATGAATTTGGGATAACATTTTGGTGACTCACAGGGACATCTGCCTGCTAGATGAAGACTAGTGGCTTTTTTTTGCATCAATTGGGCATGGAGTCTAGCTTTATAAACTTATTCTGATCTGAACTCTAAAATTATGACCTTTGAGCCAATGGGAAACCCATTGAACTTGGAGTTGAACTTCACCAAAAGCCAACTGAAATGGACTATGTAAGAGCAATACAACAGCACCAAAACTATGTACAAACTGAAAATCATACATGCTCTAAATGGAACATACAGAGTGTGCTAAAGGACTTCTTCTACTGAAAAAAACCTACCTACTCTACTCTAACCAAGAGAAAATGGAACTCAAACAAAACCTACAACTGGTAGGGAGAAATAGCTTCCCTTCCTAAAAAATGGCAGCCATGCAACTGATTTGGCACTGAACATGGCTGGTTGGATGAGTGAAAAACTAAAAATAAGCTGGTCCTCCACCCAAATCATCAAAGTATCAGCTAGAGACAAAACAAATACCTCTTTTAGTTGTTTTAAATTTAGATTGAAGAAGCATTATAGGTGATCCTTGGCACTTTTCATATCATCCTCATGCACTAAAATAGACATGACTGGTTTTGGCTTCTCCTTTGGTTGTAATGAAGCCAAGTACCTTATTGGGGATGATCTGATCCTTTGAATGTGCCCCTTGTTTTGAGTTTCAACTCCGATAATGCATTTTTCATGTGGACCTTCTTGGATGAATGGCATGGGAGAAATAGTGACATCCTCCTACTTTTTTCCTTCCTCCTCTTTTAAAGAACATGGAAGATCACGATCTTCTATCCTTGGTTCCAGAGAGCAATTATGGAGTGTGGGATTTTACACTTGAATATTCCCCTTTATGGTAGCAGGATCATGTGCATGGAAGATGAATGGAGGATTAAATGATGTAATCTCCATGGGCTCCTCTTCATCAAAGTAATCCTCCAAGTCCACAGCTTAATCTACCTCCTCGTTGTCTGTTGCATGTGCTCTACCTCCTCCATGGTGCCTTCCTGATCTGTAACTTGATCAACATGGATCCCTTCACTCTCAAACATGAAGTTTGAAAGATCAAAATCTTCTTCAACATCATATCTTGAATGGGATGAAGTGGGAGGAAGAACTAAAGGTTCTTTATGGCCAGCTCCACTCTTGGAGCCTCTAAAAGTATGTGGTCCTCATCCATAGCTAGAATGTACTCCTCTTCTTTCATATTAGGAGTAGCTCCTTCTTCCCCTTATTATGATGTGGCTAGAGCTTCCACCAATTTTAGCTTGAGCTCAACCTCCTCCATAGGCTTAGCCAATAAGGGGACCTTCGAAAAATCAAATTTAGTAGCCCGACTCTTGATTTTCTATCATTTCTTCTCTATTGAATTCTTATGTTTGATGTTCTCCTTGGCTCGTTTTGGAGTCTCTTCCCAACATGGACTTGGGAAGGCAAGAAGAGTTGAGGGTGGGGTCTCCACTAGTTGTTTCTTTATTTTTGGTGGAGGGGAAGGCATTTATTTTGGCTCTTGTGGGGGACAAAGATTCGAAGGGAAAAGGGAAGAGGAAAGGAAATGAGATGGAAGAATAGAATATGGAGAAAATAAATCAACACTTGGGGCAACAAGTGAGGAGCTTGACTCTTTCCTCTATTGAAATGATAAATATTGAGGGAGAGAAATGAAAGGAAGGGATATGCTAATTGACTTGCCCATTGACAAGGTTTTCCCACACTTTGCTCATAAGTCCTAATGTCCTCAATCCACTATGTAAGCTAAGGCAACAATTCAACCATGAAGTCAAGCTTCTCTTCAAGGATGGATTGTCTTGGAAAAGGGCCTTCCCATGGACAAGGTTCCCTGCAACAAATATTGAATGCCTTCATTCGTCCTATGTTCCTTGACTGAACCATGCTAGCCTCCATTTCTTGAATCTTCTCTAGTAGACCAGCATCTTCCATTTGGTTGTTGTCATTATATGCATATCCTTGTTCCTGATAAGCTTCATGGCCAAAAAAATTTTGCATTGCTGTTGTGGGTAGGTATAGTGATCTTGGATTTGATTATAATGCTGATTTGGAGGAGTTGGGAAATAATTTGGAGGTGGATTGTATTGCTTTAAGTGTGAGTCCATTAAGCGAATAAAGTCATCATCGCACAACCTCATGTAATGGACAAAATGAAAGAGATGGAAAAATAAAATGGATGATATGAGTGTAAATTGATGGAAAAGGTCTGCAACTCAAAGAATGGGTTTTTTACTAGATGGAGTCGCGAGATGTGCCTACGATAGTGCCTCCAAATGGTTGAAATTTCATCAAGAGCACATCACATCTAAGTGGTAAGGTGCCCCTATCCCCACTGGACATGCCAAAAATATTAGTGTGAAATCATAGCACCCCCAAATGAGTTATGGATCTACATTTCTAAGGAAGGGTCATTTGGTTTGATTTGCATAACATTGGATCATTCCCAAGTTGTGGGACTTATAAATGGGAATGATCCTCTAGAGAAGGCTTGTTCCACTTCCTAATCCTAGTACTAAACTACTTATAAGGAAGGAAATGTGACTATCTACTCCTCATCTATATAACAATTTCAAGGGACCGGAGAGAGAGAGTATAAAAATAAATAATTCCTACACTATAGAGGTGATAGCATCGAGAAAAGGAACTAGCGATCACAAACCCAACTCCTGAAATGGAGAGAGGTGATCAATGGAGAGGATGGATAGATGCATCACATACCAAGGATAAAATTCAAATAGAACACCATTTCAAGTGCCTTAAACACAACTCCGAAAACCTATAATGGATATCGGAGATATATGCACAATATATCCTACAATGGTGAGAGGTGAGAAGAGACAACAAAATCAGCAAAGGAAGGACAAAACACATAATAAAATAGATTTTATTGCTCCAGAGTTCACATAGTACATCATTAATGGGAAAAAGGAAAGATAATGCCATTACAAATCTAAGAATGGAGGCTTAAACTCCACATTCAACCCTGGAGAAGAAAGAGACAGGGGGCAGGGAAGAAGAATGAACAGTAACCCTTTACAATGAATCTTGCCCCTGTATTTATAGATTTGATCAGAGAGAAAGAAGAGAGAGAGAATCGAGAAAAGCACGTCAAAACTCAACCACTATTTTTAATGCTTCTGATAAAATATGCCCCAAAGTCCATCTTTACTACATGATTCCTTGATTCAGTGCCTTAAAAGAAGAGCAAAAGGTGGAAATAGATCGAATATGATCTGGTTATTGAGGCAGATGGATCCTACATTGAAGGCTTGAAGACGTTTCCTCCATTTTCCTTTACCTAACCTCCTCAAAAATTAAAGTCTCAAACCTCCATGGCATAGGTGAGGCTGAGATCTTTCCAATGGTGTCGATTTGCAATATATCCACTACGAGCTAAAAGATATGCCCTTTTGAATTTTTATTGGGTCTATATGAATGCATGGGGAAAGCAATTTTAAAAATGGGACCCCTTTTGAGATGGGGCATGTGGCACCCCTTTTAGAGAAAAAATTAGACTCGGGGTGTGCATAACTTATCTTTTATTATTTGAATGAGAGGAAAATTTTCAACTTTCCTTTCGACTCCCTACTTTCCTCTGGGACACGCATCAATCTAGCACTCATTTGGAAACCTTTTCTCTATTTGACCCTTGAATTAGTGCCATTAAGAAATTTGGCAGCCACTGCATGCCTGGCTCATGCATTGACCATTTTCCCCTACCTCCCTTTCATCCTGAGACTTGTGGAGATGTGACACTTGTTTGAGCTTGTCTTTTTGATTCACCTTTTGAGGAGCACCATTAGTACATGTGGTTACCTCTTGCATATCTTCCATACTTAGTCAATTTTGGATTCTTTTATGAATAGTTTTGATCCCGATGGCTTTCGAATCTTTGCCATTTCTTCCCCTTCTTGCTCATGGCTTCTCTGCGACACTGCTCCTTCATTTCCAAGCCCACCTGTAACATGTTTGTTGTCCTAAAATGTGAGCTCATAGGTCTTATTCATTTCCTTTATAATTTCCGTATGTGCAAGAGTTTTCTTGACCAAATTTTCTAGGGGGTCAAATTTGGGATAATAGTTCCTCAAACATTATTTTCTTTGGGGGAAATCTTTGATGTAAATGAGTGTTATAAAAATCATTCTTTAGTGGTGTAAATGGTAGGGGTTTGAATTCTTATGAGAAAATTTGAGAAATCCCGTCTTCGTGAGAGACCATCTCGAGACAAGTTGTTAATCTCTTATTATTTAGATTTGATCGTGTTAAGTTGGTTGCAAGTGTACAACCATTGACAACCTATAAGACTATTCAAAGAAACTTTTCCCTACTGATGAAGCTAATCAACTTTGAATTAATTTGTGTTAATCTTGGGAAAATTCATGTCTTCTTTATTTCAAAATGTCTGCAAGTAGTTTTTCTTGTTCCTATTACAATCTTGTGTTAAAATACCTCGAATCAAATAGGATCTTGTCCTGTGATAGTTTATTAGAATTTCATTATGAGAAGAGCCTTTATCCTATAATTAGATAAACAATTTAAAATAACTTTAATATCATTTTGTTGATAAATATTGTTTGTAAGCCTTTGAGTGTATCTTAGGCATGAGGAACCGGGGGTCTTTAATGATTAATTAAGTCTTTAACTCGATCCTTCATGTTAAATTCTTGGATATTGTGTGAAACTATGATAATATGGGCCTCCATTAATGCACACTTTCTGGTTAAAGGAATATTTTTACCTATTATGAAGCTTTCTATCCTTTAGTTTTTCAATTGTTGTGAAGGTTCTCAAAGATTTGAAAAATCAAGTTTATCCTACTTAATCTCCCACATGGACTACCATTTTTTCCCTATATGTCCACAAATGAATAACTTCTACTTTGCCAAAATATGCGAAAATCGAGATTCCATACTATCTTTAATAACCCTAACCTCATTTAGAAAGTATCACCATTCTTTAGAAGTGACAACTCGTGAAAGTTAAATTGTGGTGCATTGATCATATTTTCTTAGGTTCTCCTTTCAAATTTGTGAAAAGAAGGATATATTCATTCTCCTTCACTGACAGAGGTTACAAAATGGGTCCTCTCACCCTGGTCGAAAGGCACGACCTAAATTATTGAGGATAGATCAAATCCTTTGAATGATGCTATCCATTTCTACATCACCCGAGTGACAAAAAGCCAGCTGAATCACCCCAGCATACATAATAAATCATAATATGATCTATTTGTCTCTCAATGTCTTGTTAAATCTATAATGTTTTGGGTTTCCAAGGGAGAATCAATTTGAATACCAACACTAGCTACACCTCTCACAAGTGACTATGTAGCCTTCGTAAACTGGAAGCAACAACACACCAAATGTACTATAACTTTATGTTTACAAATAAAATTCAATCAACAACTATGTAGGTATAAATACACATGGCCATTATAGCCCAGTATCCACCTTATGTCGAGCCACACAGGCCATGTAGTTTATACTCCATCCCATAATGATGACGATTAAACATTCACAATAGAGATATGCTAACATGACTTGGTGTGCTAACATGGATTGCCAACCCATAGTGTCACACCATGCTATGTTCAAATATATAGAAACGTATCCATCCAAAGCTGAGAATAAGTCGAAACATACCGCATATTCTTGTCGAATTACCATGACTATAAAACCTAAAAAGCACATCAATGTAGTATACAACAAGCTCCTTTCTCAACCAATTGTAGATCGGGATATTGGTGCACAAGAAACCTGCCACATGTCACTAAAATTACCACTTAATGTATGCAATTGAGTTTTTTTGACACTATCCATGGGAAAAACCATCTACTAGAAAATTTCACAGGCCCATTCCACCAAAAATTATACAACACCATTCATAGATGTCTACATAACACGACCCCTTTCACTAGAAAATACTTTTTAATAGAAACTGCTTGGTCATGGGCCTATGATAAGTGTAGGAAAAGGTAACCGTGGAAAGCACAGTAAAAATAGACTATTGTTAGAGTGTTTCCCTAGATAGTAGCCACCCCTACTGTTGGTTCAGCTTCATATGACACTTTTTTCTTCATGAATCTAATTTTGTACAAAGCTTTCTGTTGTATTCCATTCTACATTGACACATGCCTAGAAATACTTAGGATTCAAAGTGGTCTTCCCTCTATCCAAGCTACCATGAATGGTACGTACACCATTTGGCCACCCACCAACCAGTTACTAGTCCTAGACGACTACCTCTGATAGCTCCCTCAATATACCCACCCCATCTTAGATGGACGAGTGGGAGTTATTATCCGGCTTACATCCTACAAGGGATTATAGACATCGTGACCCAACATTATTCGGAAGCATGATTTTTTATGTCATACAATTGGCCACAAACTATTATTTTTAACTAGTTACATGAAATGGGGAGGGATTTTATAGAAATTTCCCACTAAACCACTTAAATAGTTACACAATTTTTCCTACCCACTATAAATGGCTATACCTTATTAGTGGAACAAAAGTATGTGTTATAAAGAATCATAACCCATGCAAACACAATGCCACACATTTCCCCATTATACATGATAACTCAAGGAATAGCAAGCACCATTAAATCACATTTGATCTATGAAATTTTAAGGGAACTCCACTCACACACAAACCTACGTTCCAACAACTTACTCCTAATAGCTCCAACAGGACTTGCAACATTCAACATCTCCAGCACAACAATACACACCAACCTACACATACCAATACATGAAGTTAGACCTCTTCAAGGTCAAACACTCACTATATTTCAACAAGCCATGGTAGATGTGGAATATATAGTAATTGATGAAATTTGATTTATTATCCCTAAACTGCTAACCAATATAAACAACTGCCAATAGGAAGCATTCCTCACATGTAAATGTAGGATTTTCAGAGGCCATTTTGTTATTCTGGTTAGAGACCTAGCTCAACTACCTCTAAATAAAGATACTCCTCTGTACATTCCTAGCACCTACGGTCACATGTTATGGTCAATTTTCAGGAATAAAATCACGCTTACTATTAACTTTAGCCAACAAGGCACCGATCCTACCCACCTCATCTTCCGAGGTTTACTACAAAATACTAGAAACAAAGTTGCTATAGAACATGACTGGAATCTACTAATGTCAAGGACCTCTACATACATCACTCCTACAGAACAAACAACACTCCAGGCTGTAACTCACTTTTATGCAATAAATGTGTTAGTAACACTACATAATAAATATAGGATGTTAGCTCTCAACATGCCCATCACAATAGCTAAAGCTGAAAAACCATGGAAAAATGACCTAGGGAAAGCACTAGCATACCATTAGAGACCAACGTATTATTCTATGTTAGTGAACAAACAATGTTGACAACAAATCTTTGGGTGCAAAACGACCTTGTTAATGGTGCACAAGGACATATCATCGTTATGTTGTATGAGCAAGCAATCCCTCCACCAAGATTTCCCTTGTATGTGGTTTTCAACTTCCCAAGCTACAAAGGTCTAGCCTAGGACCCGACCCATCCAATGTACATTCAGTCCCCCATAAAAAGAAACAACCACCAACAACTACTCTTAAAAATGGCATGGGTCCTAACTATTAATAAAGCACAAATATTGACTCTTGATAGACCTACCATAAACATTAGATGCAAAGAATGACAAGGACTAACCTTTATATCCTTTTCCCGAGTTTGATCCTTTTTCAACCTCCACATTTTCTTAGCCTTCTCATACACATGCTATAAGCATCTACAGGAAGAGAAGCACATTGTACTCTAGTTAAAAATAGAAGCCCAATTACAACACGACCTACCTTTTCCCACCACATAGGTGCATACTAACATTACGATTCACATTTATTTACACTATCTTCTTATACACCCATATCATCCCAATCTAACACACTCACCATTCATTTTGTACCCAGACCCTCTATCAAGGAATCCACCTCCTACAATATGTGCATAACAAAAAAACTTGGGCTTCACTCACTGGTACAATACTCCATTCAAACTTACAACTAGGCTACGCATATTTATTTGGTATCTACTTCTTACTTTAGCTTTAAATTTACAATTCAATGCATGTTATCTACAAAATTTTTTACTAACTAACATTTGAATTCCACTTGTAGGCCACTTTGCAATGGTTGACAACTTTTACACATTAGCTGTCTGCACCAACACTAATGCGGATTTATAAAACGCCTCTTATATGACTATCTAGACACTCAATACCAAATGTATACACCCATGGATGAATCTACCATTACAAACATGTATTCCACACATGAAAAAATAGAGAGGCACAACAAACCCTGTAACAAAAAATTGTAGTTGTGGAAACTACACAAAAGAAAATGAAAGTAAAATCTTACAACGACATGTTTTAAAAATTGATAGACAAGGTGTTTACTTCGTACCTCCTCAAAGAATCCTAGACACAACACTCTATGGAAAACAATTCCTGAGAAGAAAAGACATTCCATCTTGTACATTCTATACTTATATTTCTCTCTCAATCCCTGTACATAATAGAGGTGTTTTGTTTTTTATGTTGTATTTCCCACAAGTTTATGCACTTCATGTTGTAATAAATAAAATAGTCTCTTACCCATAATTATAAAAATTCACATTCATATCATGTCTACTTTTGCATAATTTTAAGCATAGCTACATAAATTACTACTTATTGCTTACAGGATTAAAACTACACTAGAATTTGTTCATTGCATATTGATAAAACCCCTAGCTTGCAAACCTCAACTTAACCAACCCAACCGATTGTTTAAACATGTTGAACTACAATAGATTTTTGTATTTACATTTTCCACCACACCCTACATCTATATTTCAAATACTGCTAACATTATAGCACTTTTAATTTTGATTCACAATAAAAAAAGCATTGATCCTCCTTAATTTATGTTTCTAATACATTATTTACACACTCCCTTGTAGGCACTCCAAACATGAAAACCACATTTGACACCATAACAACCCGAATTCGAACTGATTACACCCACATACAACAACTGTTATCTGAATGTGTGCAAGAACAATGCACAAAACCATTTTTGTAGACAATGATGTTATCTTTGTAATATTGTGTACACAATAAGCACTAGAACAAGCAAAACTAGCACTAAATCAAAACCATTTCCAGTGAAGACACCATCCACATCCTTAGGGAAAAATTCTACATAGAATTTTATAAATCCACCCCTCATAACAATAAAAACCACCACAATATAATACTTCAAAGAGATACTGCCTCATGGATTGCCATGGCTAGAGGATATGCACAAAATGGATTTTCCAAGAATGCTCTCTACCTTCTTTCCTTTTTGAACTGGAGCCTAAAAAAACTGCAGCTTATGTTCTTCAGAACATCTATCATTACATGAAAAAAATTGTGATTTGATTTTTTGCAGTCTTTGTTAATTCAAATTCAAGATGCAAACACTATGTAATCGCTCTTTTTCTTTCCTATCATTTTATGACAAACAATTGTTTATAAAAGTTAAATACACCCATATATGTATCACAATTCCTTGATCAATTTATACAGGTTGGATATTTGCATCTTTACCATGCCCTTTAGTGGAACTATGCTCTGTATGTGTATTGTAAGAACATGTTTTTTTGGTATTTTTGAATTCTAGACTATTTTATTAAGTTATCATTGCTTCCCCGGTGGGAGAAACAATTCTAATAGGGTCACAAAAAATGATGCAAATAATAAGTCTTATGTTTCTTTTTTAAAGAACCTGACCTAGATGAAAATGTCTCTGAGAAAAACACAATTCAATTCAGTAGGTAATTCCAAATAAAACCATATGCATTCAAAACCACATAGATCAGTGCAAAGATAGTCTTTATATGACAACATTTTGTTCATTAACAACCATGCATACCAATCATCAGAGTATATTAATTACCAAATGTAAATGAAATATTCATTCCTACTCCTACCTACATTATTTGTTTTGACTATTCCAACTACAACATCTGAATATAATTCATTTATGATTATGCTTTGATGGATATCCATACCCTATCCTGAACCTCCCATTTTGACACACACTAAGCTTATGTAGCTTGAATTTACACTGTAAATTGCATTTTGTGTACATATGCATCCCATCATTTTATTTACTCTGATGGGATCTTAACTATTTGATAGAATACGAATAAGAAACGTCATATTTCATTCCACCAATTTATAGACTATTTAATTTTTGTGGGTAAATTACATTTTTGTCCCCTATGGAAGGGCATTACACAATGAAATAGCATATACAAGCCATTTATAATGGATCTGAAAATTATAATGCCACCTTCTGTTGTTTTTTGTACATAGTTCTACATACCCCGCGCCAATTAGGTAGTCATTAAGAAGATGCTTCTGTGGACAGTGACTAATTTTCCAAAAAAGTTGCCAACTCAAATTTTTAAACCCATTCATAGGCATGGCGTAAGCTTCATCTAGGGAGTCCACAATATTGTGTGTTATTTGTTTCCCACTAATAAATCACCAACAATTTGAGAAAATACCAAGAGGGAGGACATTCTGGACTCGGTGTCACCACATATTTGTAAACATTGTATGTTTTTAAAAGTTCATTAATTTTTTTATCAAAAATTGGGGAAAGGGATGGAAAACATAAAATGATTCCTATTATTGGAACCCTCTTTCCTAGACAACTCAAAATGGTCCAAGGGAGACCACAATATGTTAATTGATATTCAAGAACTAGAATTTATGACCTGAAAAAAAATAAACAGCCAAAACTCCAAAATAAAAAACTTAAAAATGTTAATAAGTCATTGTCTACTTTTGTTAACTATTTCAGCATCTACCCATAACAATTCAATCATTAAATCTATCATAAAAAAATATATTGAGTTGGCTTCTGTTAAGTGTTTCATATATTATATTGTGTAAAATTTCTTTCTACAATCCTCATATTAATGTTCAAATTTCACTTCTATCCAAATGACTTAAAACAGTGTGTTTGTAGTAGTATAGTTGCGTATAATACATGTTTCCATAAATTTAGAATTTAAATGGTTTCTTTCCTTTGTATAATAGCTAAAATGATTCTAAGATGGGGTTATCCATATCCTCAGTCACCCTTCTATGATGTCAACTGTGAAGCAAAGTAACATCATTTATTTCCATCATCTTAGAATCCCATACTAGATTAATGCTTCTTAATAGCCCTGTTACTTTTGGTATTACAATGGAAAACAACCTTTCATTATATTGAGCTACCACTTCAATAAGTAACTAATTCTGTAAAATTTTCTGATTAGAAATCCTCTTAGCTCAGGTAGATTGTCAAAACCTCATATTTACACTCCTATAGGTGAAAAGAAACCACAGATAATACCTTAGGTAGAAAATGCAAGGTCAAGTACTACCCCAAATTTTCTAGCCACAAATCCTTAATGCCTTCATCTATTACACATTTACAAAGGAATATCATAATTAATACGAGATTCTATAGTTTAAATATGGACATATTTGCTAACAAGATTCACCATAGTAAATTTATCTTCATCTATACCCAGTTACTCAATATTTGAGTTCAAAATAACCTACACTAGCTAAGAACCAATCTTGGTTAATTATATGTTTGATGGAATCCCTACATTAACAAAGTTGGTTAATAGGATTGAGACAATCAAATAAATTAGAGGATTTTCCAAACGAAGCATACTCATATTTTCTTTCCAATAAACAAAAAAACCCAATACGTACTCTTTTAGCTATGCAGACATTAATAAAAAACAATTTCAATGCATTCTACAATGTGAAACTCTAAGGAAAATAACAACTAAGAATATATTTTAGGTCTGAAACTTGATGTACATTACCCAATTGTAATTTCTTTACCATAGCTAGTGTTGCATTGAATCCTACATAATATAAATCTGCAGAAGTTCATTACACATACCGATTGGTAAGGTACTTATGAAAAACATATTAATGATTTTTAATTATTTCTGAGTTTGTTTTCAAACAAAAAAATCAAGTATGGATGCTTGAACAAATTTGACGCTGATATGCAAAATAGTCCCACCTTAAAATCTAGAAATGTTATTTAGGATTTAGCTAACTCCCACATGTTTACTTTTCTACTGCAACTAGTCATAAACTTCTTTATGCCACTTTAAAATATATGTTGACTTTTACTACATGACTGTTCATGATCATTTGATGTCTTCAGTTCAAACATAAACCATTTAGTCATTTCAATCTATGCCTCTAATACATTGTCTACCCACCTCCTTGCAGGCACTTCAAACATGATGGCCACATTCAATGCCATAGAAAACCACATTGGAACAGTTGTACCCACATAAAAAAACTACTATCTCGAATGTGTACAAGAACAATACATGGAAGGAACACATGTAGAAACCGATGCAATTGCTTTACCTCTCAAGTAGAGTAATTATATACATGTTTTCTATCTGTCAAATAGAGCAAACATTTGATGTGTTTAGATGATTTCCCATATATTTGTTGAGGGTCAGCATTACACGTGCCCTGTTCTTAAATTACCAAGTTATATTGATCCCTGCTAATCACTGGCTATAAGAACTTCTCTTTAATTTTGTAGTGTATAATTGATTTCAAATAAACAACTTAATTAATTGAGAAAGATTATTTAAAAAAAAAGGCAAAAAAAAATCATTATAGGCATTACGTGCAATTAAGTAATTGATATTATAAAGCATTCCAATGATGCATACTAAAATTACAAAATGAAATTAATTTGTAACTCACGGCGTAATCTTTCTCCTCTCGGAGTGACCACTAGTAAATTAAATATTTGTCATTATTACACTGGAGGTATGTCTACCGCTTGCATAAGAAACTCAAGCATGTTGATGATGTATAGTGGCTAAAAATAATGATAATCTAGATCATACCAAGCCAAGACACATATGCTAATCAAACATCACGATCAATAAGATGAAAGCAATTCACGAAATAACTTTACATAAACCTTTGCAAGAAAATGAGTAGAAATATCATATATTATTATGGAACTCAATGAAATACAATGAGAATGGGCCTTAGTTATATAGGTAAGGAATAATAATCTAAGAACCACGGTCATGGTCATAGATCAAGCCATAAATCATGAAAGGAACTAGTCATCAAAGAACTAGTTAAGTCCATAGATTTATGAGAGAACTAGACATCAAGGATCTAGTCAATACCATAGATCAAGGAAAGAACTATACCTAACAACTAGATAATATCCCCTAATATCTAGATAAATAAAAATAAATATCCACAAACATAAGTGGGTGAGGATAAATACAATAAATCTAAATAAAGTACTTAGGTGAACATGAGATAAGGTAAATAACTATTGTAACACCCCCTCAAGTGAAGCTAGGGGGAAAAATAGAAGTGGCATTTCCATAGTATGAGTCCCTAACTACGCCGATGAGATAGTCATGTACAATATATCCATGAAGAAATCTTGAACCAAAAGAAGGAAAGAATCCTACTATAAGGAAAGATAAAGAATAAGAATAAGGAATATGTTCTCACAAAGACCCCTAGGACAAATTTTGAAACCCTAAGTATCCCATGAAACTCAAGGTAGTTAGGTGATGCAAAAGGATTCGTAAAGATGTCTGCAACCTGTTGCTGAGTCGGAAGTTACTCCAAGCAAAGAACTCAATCCTCAATGTGTAGCCGAATGAAGTGGATGTGCATCTCAATATTCTTGGTCCACTGGTGCTCAACTAGGTTGCCAGAAATTTGAATTGAAATTTGGTTATCACACCAAATTATAGTCAATGAATCCTGTGGGAATCCAAACTTTGTCAATAACTAGCAAAGCCAAAGAATCTCTTGACTCGCTTTAACTATTTCCCTGTACTCTTCCTATGAAGATGAAAGTGCAATAGCTTGTTTCTTTTTACACGCCCAAGTAACTGGAGAAGAACCAAGACAAAAAAGATAGCTAGAAGTGGAATGTCTATCATCAATAGAACCTACCCAATCTGAATATGTATACCCAACCAACTAAGTAGAACCCCTAGTGTAGTGTAGGCCAAAGTGGGAAGTGCCCTGCAAATAATAAAATCATTTTAGTAACCTGTCAATGACTACTATGAGGAGAATGTGAAAACTGAGATACAAGCCCTACAACAAATGAAATACGAAGGTGATTATGGGTCAATTACATGAGACTCCCCACCAACTACCTATACAATGTAGGATCACAAAGTGGTATGGTACATGTGGAAGTGAGACTTACTCTAGGACTAAAAGGAGATGTACTTGGCTTGCAATCAGGCATATCAAAGTGCCTAATAAGATCATGGGTGTAATTTTTCTTACTCAAACAAATCCCTAAATGTTTCGAGAAATCTACAAACCAAGGAAATAATACAATGGCCCAAGATATGTCATGTCAAACTATGTAGAAAAAGCCCTCTGAATACTCTGAATGTGGAAAGAAGAGTCCTAGTAAGTAACAAATCATCAACATACAATATAAGTATCACAATATCCTCACAAACATGATGGAGATACACTATATGATCAAAGTGACAACGAATAAAACTACTAGATAGAATAAAAGAATCCATCTTCTCATATCAATCCCGAGGGGCTTCTTTAAGATGGTAGAGAGACCTATGGACCCTACAAACAAGATAAGAATATTGAACAAATCCATTCAGTTGTTCCATGTAAGAAGGAACTCTTCACACCCATCTAGTATACGGGCCACCCATGTGATGCAACAATAACAAGTACAAGGCATATAGAATATCTCTTGGCAATAGGTGCAAAAGTCTCAGAGTAATCAATACCTTCAACTTGTCAAAAACCCTTTGCAATAAGATGAGCTTATACTTTTCAATGGACCCATGAGCTACGTATTTGGGTTCGTATACCCACTTACAACTAACCACATTTCTTCCTTTATGAAGAGATACAAAATCCCAAGTATGGCTCTTCATCAAAGAACAATACTCAACTACCATTGCATCATCCCACTCCTGTATCCCATGAGCCTTTGAAAAATATTGTGGATCCTCATAAACTACCTAACACAAAATTCTAGAATCTATAGAATGTGTGTGATGATGCCTAGGGGGTGGAAGATCCTCTATGTAAGGTGTTGCCTCAGAAACTATAGTATGAGCCCACTTATGCATAGTGACAACATCAGTCGGAATACAATCCTCGATGGTATCTATAACCTCCTCATCAATCTCCTCAACGAAAGGATCCTCAAGATGAGATGAAGAAGGAGGCATGGAATGATATGAAGAATCATGATGAATGAAGCACTCATCAAACTGAACATGTGTTCGAAAAAGAACGTCATGTGTATTATCATCTAAAAGATGATAATCTCTCATGTCCTCATAATACCCTACAAAGATCGGGGTTTACTCTTCTTATCCAAATATTTGCTTTTCTTCTTTGGCATAAAGGCCCAACCATGGCCTCGAAATAATTTAAAAAAATGAGACATTTGGCTTAGTGTTGGACCAATATTCCTCTAGATTCAAATGGTAAAGTTCTCTATGGGGTGTGTGATTTTGAATGTAGTTACCACAATTAACTTCTTCTACCTAGTAGATAGGAGGTACATCTTTAAAATGCATCATAAAATTAGCCATTTCCTTCAAATTTCTATTTTTCCTTTCTGCTACATCATTCTGTTGTGGAGTATGAGGAATAGAATGCTCTAGAATAATGCTTTGAGTTTCCAAAAATTCAGAAAACTCATTGTTTAAGTAGTCCCCCCATTATCAATATGAAGGTTCTTTATGCTACTAGAAGATTGTTTCTTGACCAAAGCCTTGAAGACTTTGAAGTGTGAAAAAACATCATTTTTTACTTGAGAAAATAAACCCAAGTATGTCTCGAGAAATTATCAATAAACGTAAGTGTATACTTAGCCCCATTAAAAGATGGGGTAGGAAAAACCATCAAGTCACTATCCACAAGCTGAAGTCATGAAGAATATTTCTTCGATAAATTCTTAGGAAAAGGATCTTGGTGTTGTTTTTCCTAATGCACAACCATGACAAACTCCCTCAAGACAAGAAAATATAGGAAGGCCATCTACCATACCATGAGTGCTCAACTCCTTCAAATATCTTTAATTGAAATGTCCAAATATTTCATGCCAATGCTTACTCTCTAAATCAGTAAGAGAAACCGACCTTGTCCTTGTAGAAGAAGTTTCATCAAAACCCTCAAACCGATATAGTCTAGAACTATGATCAACAATACCCTGAGCAAATAGTGAATGAGGCTCTAACAAAGTTCATACTTCTACTCCATGTGGTGTAACAGTCATTGTTTTTCCTTAACGAAAATGAAAAATTTGATATAGAGGAAGAAAATTTGTAGTGATGTTAGGAACATATAGTGCATTTTGGATACTTCCACCATCAAGTTGTATATTACCTTTTCCTTTAATTGAAAGAAAGGAAGAATCTACAAATTCAATTTTGGAAGTAAAACTCAAACCTAGAGAAACAAAAGACTCCTTGGAAGAAGTCATGTGATGAGAAGCACAAAAATCTATAACCCAACGGTCTGCAAGTGGTGACTTAGATCTCCAAACAACATTAAGTGCTTTTCCATTCTTATTAGAAGGAAGTGGTAGGAGATATAAATGTTGTTTTTCTTGACTTCATCCTCTAAGACTTGTATTCATTTATAACACCTATGTTCTTCATGATTACTACGGCTACAAAAAGAGCATGAACGACTAGACTTGTTCTTGGATTTAAGAACTCCTTGGGTTTTGAGCTATTTTTTTGGGTTTAGGAGAATTTTGAGATGGAGAAGGTGTGGATTTGGTTTTACTGTTTTATTTTCACTTTCCTTAGGATTGCATGCAATTAATGCCTTTTGAGAGGTGGAAGACTCGGGGTGAGATAATTTGGATTCTTCCTAGTAAGTCTTTCACAAAATGTTTCTAAGTTTTGCATTTTGAATGTGTCACCTAAGAAATCCATGTTAGAGAAAAAGGTAGAAGCAAAAATTTGGAATGGTCCTCTCAACTTGGATAGAATCAAGTAAACACACTCTTCATCTTTCTTATCTCTTCGAATCCCCTTCAATTGTGTCAACAAATTCTTGAACCTGGTAATATAGTCTATAATCGTTGGAAATTCTTTAGCATTAAGAGAGGTGATCTCAATTTCAAGTTTCTTGGGTCTCATATGATCCACCTTACTAAATAAATCCTCCAATTTCTCCCAAATTTTGAAATGAGAGTCACATTTTTGAAATGAAACAAAAGGCTCGACTAAAATAAGTTCCTATCAACCAATACACTCATCAAATTTGCACTGGTACTAAAAATTTTCATATTCTCTAGTGAACAATTTGGTTGTTCAAAGAAGTTAAAGCACATAATCCTTTTCACTTAATTATTATTTCCATTCTTGGTTTCCATCTGTGGTAATTTCTAGTTTCCAAATTGATTCTCCCTTGCAAGTTGAGAAGCATAAAGATATAAAAAGAATCCTAGAGATAGATAAATCATCATGTATGTCATTTTGTAGTCGGGGAGGAGATTCACTGGTGGTTCTTTGTCACTAAGATGTTAGAGAAATGGATATCACCATTAAAAGGATTCGATTTGTCCTCACTACTTTAGGCCATGCCTTTCAACTAGGGTGAGAGGACCCATTTTGTAACCTCTGTTGGTGAAGGAGAATAAATATATCCTTCTTTGGAAAATTTAGAAGGAAACCTTGAGAAAATATGATCAATGGACCACAATTTAACTCTCACAAGTTGTCACTTCTAAGGAATGGTGATAGTTTCTAAATATGTTTAAGGTTACCATATACATAATGGAATCATGATTACTTCTACATATTTTGGCAATATAATTTATTCATTTGTGGACATAAGGGGTAAATAGGGGTAGATCGTAGGATTCATTATTTTTCAATAATTTTTTATTGGAGATTAAGCATGATAAACTTGATTTTTCCAAATCTTTTAGAACCTTCACAATAATTGGAAAACTAAATGATAAAAAGCTTCATAATAGATAAAAATATTCCTTCAAATAGAATGTGTGCATTAATGGAAGCCTAGATTTACACAATTTCACACAATTTCAAAGAATTTAATACGAAGGATCGACCTAAAGACTCAATTAAACATTAAAGACCCCTAGTTCCTCATGCCTAAGATACACTCAAAGGATTACATACAATTATCAAAAAATGATAGTAAATTGATTTTAAATTTTTTATCTCATTACAGGATGAAGGATCTTCTCATAATGAAATTACAAATGCCACTAAACTACCACAGGAAAAAGATCCTATGTGAGTTGGAGGGATTTTAACACAAGATTGCGATAGGAACAAGAAAAACTACTTCCAGACATTTTGAAATAAAGCAAACATAAATTTTCCCAAGATTAACATAGCTTAATTCAAAGTTGATTAGATTCATCAGTAGCAGAGTGTTTCTTTGAATAGTCTTAGAGCTTGTCAATCATTGTACACTTGCAACCAACTTGACATGATCAAATCTAAAACATAAGAGCTTAACATGTATCTCAAATGGTCTCTTAGGAAGATGGGATTTCTCTAATTTTTCATAAGAATTCAACCCCCAACCATTTACATGACTAAAGTATGATTTTTATAATACTCAATTTACATCCAAGCTTTCCCCCTAAGAAAAGAATATTCAAGGAACCTTTGTTTGTTACCAATTTGTCATGATTTCCAGAAAATGAGGTTTAATAGACTTATAATAAAAAGTTGTGAGTTCTTCAAAAATGTGAATCATTGCAAATATTTCCATCATTGTTTTAATTGGGGCACCTAGTCATCTCCTCTAACAACACATTTTTTATCCTTTGCTTTCTGCAACCTCCATCATTTCATCCTTTTCCCATTCTTTCCTCTATAACTCTACTCTACATCCAGCTTCTCTAGTAATTCACATTTTTACAAGTTCTCGAGCAATTCCAACTTCAAATATCAACCTTTACAATCCTTGGACTCATAAATTAAGCTCTAAATCCATTCAATTACACTTTGCAGACAAAAAAAGACAAGGAATTTCATCAAAAATGATGAAAAACAATGCATATTCGCATCTCCAAGAGTCTTGGAGAAAAAATGGTGGCAAAATCAGATGCAATGCACAAAAACCATTGATTCTTCCCTTTATCAACTTTAGATTAGAGTCATCCACGTGTTTCCTTGGCACAATTGTAAAGGTGAAGTACAAAGGAAAGTTTCCAAACAAGTTCCCGCCTTCCACGTGCCATGGGCCCAAGAAAATTGCCTTTTGGCCTTTGAAAATGTCTTAATATAAAAGGAGCTAGCAGAAGCCTCCACGTGTCTCAATGTCACACTTTTGATATGGTGCCCAAAAGCGGAGACCCCAAACAAGCACGGACTCACCACATGTCCTAGCTAGAAAAATTTGTTGAAAGAATTTTAGGGACTAGTGAAAGGCGCCATGTGCCTTGGGTTTGAGAAATTTTCTTTGATCGTTGAAAAAGTCTAAGTATGGGTAGGATCCAGTGGAAACCTCCAAGTTTCCCTTTTACTGCTTCTTTAAAAGTAACTGAAAGGGGCGAGTCCCCAAATAGGCACGGGCCCTCCACATGTCCTAGGCCTTAGAAATTTTCTTGAAAAGTTTAAGTATAGAGAGGAGCTAGTGGAAGCCTCCACGTGTCTCTTTGGTGCACCTTTGATATGGTTCCCAAAAGTAGAGACTCTAAACAAGCACAGGATCACCACGTGTCTCCTTCATGTAACTATTAAGGTAGGACCCAAAGGTGGATCCTAAAATGAGTGACAACCCTCCACATGTCCATGGTTTGATAAACCTACACCGGCTGCATGAAAAAAATGTCTAATTCTGGGAAGGGCCAGTGGAAACCTCCACGTGTCTCCTTGGCGCAATTCCAAAGGTCAAACCAAGAGGCAAATTTTTAGAAGAGCGTAAGCCCTCCACACAGACAAGACTTGAGTTGAAGTGGGCCTTAGAGTTTCAAAATTCCCCGATGAGATACATATAATTAGAAAGGACCACATTTACATAGATGTTGGGACAAAAGTTGACAGAGAAAATAAAACATGACTGTGGAAAAAGAAAAGGAAGGGGAAAACCCAAATTTACACCCAAGTTACAAATTATTTCATATGGAAAGAGGAATGGAAAACAAATTCTTGACTTAATGTGATCCTTGCCCAAAGGAATGTATTGATCATGGTAACCAAATGAATGAAAGATATTTCACGCATCAATATGGGGAGATAGAAAATACAATGAGAGCTCACAGTTGAAGACTTTCAAGGACAAACAGCGTGAGATCAAATTCAGCGCCGAAATTGGCTCCGACTCAGAATGGGCCCTCCTAACGAGTGCCAAAAGAACAAAAAGTAGACCAAGTACCAAAAATAAACCATTGGGCAGCAAATTCACAGGATAACCCTCCAGAACAAACCGAGAAACCAACAAAAATGGCCGCCAAGGACCAGGACAAACCAAAACAGAAAAACACGAAAGAAGAAAGAAACCAAAAGAATATACATTGTATAATGGTGCATACCTTGATTCTGAGAAATCAATCAAGGAAATGTTTCAAATGCCTTCCATTAACAGAAAATTCAAGCAACTCCCCATCTATTTATTTTAAGAAGAAGGTATGTTCACCAATTCAAATTTCAATTGAATAAGGGCCCATCCACAATGCATCAAACTTTCCATGTTTTCCTTATCCTCATGCCTACTATAAAACAATAACACAAGATCCCCACACCTAAATCTCTTGAGTCACCTTCTTATTAAACAAATTCTTCAATTTATCTTTGAATTTTGCATGCCTCGATGGGATGCCCTTCTTTCTTCATATAACTCAATAAATTATTGATCAAGCATCATAGGGGATAACCTCTTGATCTTCCAGTTGCTGAAGAAATTAAAATGAAGACAATTGTGTATGCATGGGTATTAGAGCTTGAGATCCATATACCAACTCAAATGGAGTTTTTCCAGTAGCTCATTTAAAAGTTATTGGATCAACCCAAACAACAACTTTCAACTACTCACCCCACTTCCTTTTATTCAAATCCAAAGTTCTTCTAATTATTTTCAATAGATTTTTATTGATGCACTCTACTTATCCATTTCCTTAGGTATTATAATTGGAATAATATGTAAAATTGATCCCATATTCATGGCACATGGCCACCAAAGGTTTATCCTGAAGCTCATGGAATTATCAACAACTATCTTAATAGGCACTCCAAACCTACAAATGATATGATTTAGAATGAAATCGATGACAATTTGGTGAGTTGATTTCTTGGTGGGGATTGCCTCCACCCATTTGCTTGAAGAAATTAGTGGCTACTAAAATCCACTTATGGCCAATGCTTGAAGGATCTGAAATCTCACCAATAAATTCCATTCCCCATTGCCTAAATGGGGCTTAAATTGATACAGTTGTAAAGGAAGGGAGATTAAAGCTTTCATTCTTCCAGAAAAGTGTTGGCAACTTTCACATTTTCTTACCAACATAGTTGTATCCTTGAAATTAGTTGGCCACCAATAACCAACCCTTAAAATCTTATGAGTTGTGACTTTTCCAATAAAATTCCCCCCACAAACTCCTCCATGGAGATCAGTAATTATTTTAGGGATTCATCTTTAGTAATGCATCTTTAGAGAACTCCCTCAAGGTTCTTCCAAGCTAACCCAAAATTAGTAATGACATATTTTTGGGAAGATAAATTAAGTGCTCTTTTCTAATTATTTCTCAAATGTTTAGGGCACTATAAATGTTTGAGAAAAAAAAATGTCCTTGTACCATCAAGAATTTATCAGTTTTCAAGGACATTTAGCCTTTCTTCTTCAACTTCATTTACCTCAATTGTCTGCAGATTTCTCTCTATCATAAGTTTTTCCAGACCCAAACCTCTACCAATTTTGTTGTTTGGATGTCCATATCATACTCTTGTAATTTTTTTACCCATCGACATCTCTTTCTTGAAACCTCCATTTCTGATAGGATATCTTTCACCATGGTGTGGGGAACATAAGAAATGACTATGTAACTCGAATATATGGTCTCGATGACCTTTGTTTCTTTTACCAAACAAAATTCTTACTTCTCCATGATAGTATACTTTAGATCAGCTCCTTGTAATGCCTTACTAAAAAAGTAAATTGGTCTTTCAGCTCCCTTATCATCCTTCTGCAACAACACAGATGCAATAGTAATTTCTTAAGAAAAATAAAACATTTGGAAATCCTTCTTAAAATCTAGAGCTACTAAAATAGGGGAATTATTTAATGCTTCTTTGATCCCAAAGAAAAAATCTTGAATAGCTTCTTCTTCCTATTTTAAACTTTGGTCTTTCTTCACCATGCTAGTGATTGGGATAGTTACTTTAGTAAAGTTGAGATAAATCTCCTAATAAAATTAATCTTCCTAAAAGAGGATTGAATTCCCTTCTTGGTTCTTGGAATAGGAAATTTTTTTGCCTTCTACCCTCTCGGATCAGTCATGACCCCTTCATTTGACATAATGTGTCCAAGCAAATTTTCTTTCTGAACTCCAAAATGGCACTTCTTAGGATTTATTAAAATACCATACTCCCCGCATCTTAATATTATTTTTTCTAAGTGTTGCTTAGTGGTAACTTGTTTTTCTCGGAGAAAAAATCACATCATCTTGATATACAACAATGAAATCATTAATACAGCTAGTGAAAGCTACATCCATTGCTCTTTGGAAAGTGGCTCCAACATTCATTAGACCAAAAGGCATTTTGACATATACATATGTACCCCAAGGAGTGGTCAAGGCGGTCTTGATTCGCTCTAATTCCTTCACAACTACCCGATTATACCCAAAAAAACCATCTAAGGTGGATAATAATTCCAAACTAGTAACCAATTATAACATATTGTCCATATTTTATAGAGGGTATTTATCCTTAATTAATGCTCTATTAAAGTCTCTAAAGTCCACACACAACCTTATATATCCATTCTTCTTTTTAATAGTACCAAGATTATAACCCAAGATGAGTACCTTGTGCAACATATGATTCCTCCATCCCTCAACTTTTTCAATTATTCTTGCATATTTAGGGAAAGGAGTGGATTGATCGGCCTCTGTTTCTTCCTAAATGGCTTGGAAAAGCTTCTAAGGGAATTTTGTGCTGGAAAAGATCCTCTCTCGTATGCTTTTAGTTCAGAATAAGACCATGCTAAGAAGTCCTGGTATTTCTTCAACAATTAGACATACGATTACTTTTCTTCCTTGCTTAGATTGCTACCTAACCAGATCTTACGTGGTTTATCCTTCGTGCATAGGTCGTTATCTTCAACATTCCTCAAGGCTGACATGTGTCTGTTGATAATATAATCAACATTATCAAAGTTTTATTCAAGTGCTACCAAACCTCTGGGAATATTATTATTCTTTAACTGAATGATGTTGTTTCCAAATAAAGTCTCCTTTCCATTAGCCACATAAACAATTGGTTCCCAATCTATACGTTGATCTAAATTATCCTTGGTTCTATTTGCGGTTGGGTGTCGTCTTCAAACACTCACGAGTGTTTAACATTATCGGAAGAAATGACCTATTCAATACCTCAATATTATACTCACAATAGGGGGATACAATATAATTTTCAAATTTGGACCCCAATACAGCCAATTTTTCTACTAGAGTATTGTACTTCCTATAGTGATGTATTATGTTGAAGGAGTCAAACATTTCAATGAAATCCCAGACTACATGCTTATACTATGCTTCATTCTCTAATTTTTTGTTGCATACAATTTTCTAACTTGCTTAACAATTAGCTCAATCTCCTTTAACAATGATGTCTTTAATACCAAATTTCCATCCAATGCTTAGAGCCAAAAGTTGTGCTTTATACTCAGCAATATTGTTAGTGCACTCAAAGTTGAGTTTAAAAGAGAAAAAAAACTCTTCCTCACCTAGAGATATCAGAACAATACCAGCACCATTTCCGAATTTAGAGCAAGCCCCATCAAATAACCAAGTCCAAGGAGACCTACTTGATTAAGAGACTTGCATTGATCAATTTTGTGCTCTTTACCATTAGGAAATCCAACAAAGTTATGAGTATCAATGTCAATGTATAACACTTCATAGGAAGCATTATCGGGATCCTCAATGAGATGTAGCAGCTTCTTTTCACCATACAACTTTACAAGGGTTACCTCAATAGGTATAGTGGAAAAATACATATCCATTTGCACACTCCCACCCACACTAAGAACCCCTTTTCTTGATAACAACATTCCCTAGTTGGTAGGGAAATCAACAATAACAACATATAGTTTTAAGTTCTTGCCTAGGTAGGTTGTGTTCGTGCTCAAATTATTCTCGCCCGCTTTTCATTAAAAATCCTCGGTTTGCGGCCTTTTTCATGTTTTCCATCTCCATGTGTTGGTGCTTGAAAACTTTTTCCTCCATTTGGTTTCCATGATTAGTGCCTTCCTTGGTCGAGGATCACTTAAAGGGCTAAAATTTGTTTTTCTTTTCTTTGTCCATCTGAAGGAGTCTTTAAAATTAGGCATAAAACTTGGGTTGTTCCTTTCCTTCAATTTTCTGCGATCACGTGTTGTTTTCCTATAATTTTTGTCCAAAATAACGAGGAACCATGATTGGATGTAGATCAAAGGATCATATTTGAGCCTTATAACATTTTCATATTCTCTCGTCCTTCAAGAAAGATTCATTTCTAAGATCAAATGGTAGTTTTCTTGCATTTTTATGGTTTGACAGGTGATTTTTCCCTATCAAATTTACATCTCTGCATTCGTATAAATGTGGCCCTTTTTGCTTGGATGTGGCTTGGTGGGGAACAATAAAAATATAAGGCTTGATTCAACCCATAACTTGTCCACGTGGAGGAACGATGCTCATTTGAAAATTCACCTTTTGGTTTGGCCTTAGAGTTACGCCAAGGGGACACGTGGAGGATTTCACTACTTTTCCTATAATTAGATTAAATTTTTATACATCTGGTATAGTCTTGGCGGGCCATGAACACATGGAGGGATGGAACTCATTTGAGGATCCACCTTAGGGCCCCACCTTAACAATTATGACAGGGATACATGTGGAGGCTTCCATTGGCTCTGCTTTGTACTTAAAATTTTCAAATCATTTTATAAGGCTTGGGACACGTGGTGAGCTCGCACTTCTTTAGGGTCTCCGCTCTTGGGCACCATCTTGAATTTGCACCATGAAGACACATGGAGGCTTCCACAGGCCTTCCCTTAATTAAAATTTTCAAGAAACTAATTAAAGGGCACTGGGACACGTGGAGGAACCTCCTTTTTGGGGACTAGCCCCTAAGGTTTATTTTACGTGAAGTTCCAGGAGGACACTTGGAGGCTTCCACTCACTCTACCCTTTTTCTTGAAATTTTTAATGGCCAAAGAAAAATGTCTCAGACGCTAGACACATGGTGCCTTCCGTTGAACCTTAAAATTTTTTGACTGCACTCGCCAGATCGAGACACGTGTTGGGCCCACACTTCTTTGGGGTCTCTGCTTTTGGGTACCATCTTAAAATGCTAGCTCCTTTTTTCATCGAGACTTTTCAATGGCCAAAAGGCATTTTTTTGGGCCCAGGTAAGTGGAAGGCTTGCAAGGCTGGTTTGAGACTTTCCTATGTGCTTCTCCTTTGCAATTGTACTCAAGGAAACACATGGAAGACTACAATATAAAGTGGAAAAGGGCCAACATTAATGGTTTTGGTGCATTTCACTGCTTTTTCTGCAATTTTTTCTCCAAGACTCTTGGAGACATGAATACACACTATTTTTCATTGTTATTTGATGAAATTATTTTTCATCTCTGTCACAAGTAAAGGTGACATTTAATTGATTTGAAACTTAAATTGTGATTCCAAGGATCATTAAGGTTGATATTTTGAAGTGGGAATTACTAGGTCACTCAAAAGAATGGGAATTACTAGAGGAAATGGATGTGGGGAAAAAGAGGGAAAAGGATTAAATGAGTGCATGCACAAAAGGTGAAAAATTCATTGCCTTGAGAGAAAAAAGGGATGACCTGTCAAGTCCAACTATGTAGAGGCTCCGAAAAATGATTAAAAAGGTAATTTATCGCATGACAGAATCAAAATGATTAAAAGAAATCCTGAAAAGTTATGGCATGACATCCAAGTCATTATTCGAGGGCCCAAGAAACATATTCAGTTCACAATTGGTCCACCTGGCAGATTTTGGATCTAAATTTGTTAAACGTCGCTATCTGAAACAAATTGGTAACAAGAAAATGTCCCTTGAATATTCTTCTATTTTGGGGGAAAATTGAGTGAGAAAAATGTATAAACGTAATGAGAATTTTTCATGTTGTAAATGGTCGAGTTTTTATTCTAAAGAGAAAATTTGAGAAATTCGTCTTCGTGAGAGACCAAAGCTGAGATAACCTATTATTTTCTTTTGTGTTATATTTTCTATCATGTCAAGTTGGTTGCATATTCATAGTCAGCGACAAAGCACTAAGATTTCTCTGGAAGATTTCCCCTCTTGATGAATCTAAGAAAATTTATGATTAATTTATGTCCAATCTTTAGCAATTTGTGTCTGCTTTGTTTTAGAATGTCTAAAAAATAGTTTCTTTTGGTCCTATTGTAATATTACATTGAAATTTTTGTGAAATCACACAGGATCTCAACCCTATGATAGTTTAATGGTATTTGTAATTTCATTTCAAGAAGATCCTTCATCTTCGATGAGATAAACAAATTTAAAATCAATTCATTGTCATTTGTCAACAAATATTATCTATAAATCTTTGGGTGTACCATAGTCGTGATTAATTAGAAACTTTAGTGTTTAATTGAGTATTTCAATTCGAGCCTTTGTGTTGGAGTTTCAAATATTATGTGAAAATGTGTTCATCTTGGCCTCCGTTAAAGCACACCTTCTCGTTGAAGGAACGTCTTAAATTTTCTCAAGCTTTCTGTTGTTAAAATTGTTCATTGTTATGAATTCCCTCCAAATATATTGTATAATCAACTTTATCCTACTTCATCACCAAACAAAATCATTTAAAAACCACCGATCCACCTTGAACTACCCTTGTTTTCCCTGTGTATCAAAAAAGGAACAAAATCTATTTACAAAAATATGCGAGAACAATAAGGATTTCTTAATGTCTTTAGTAACGTTAGCCTTGTGTTGAAATTATCTCGATCATTTAGAAGTGACAAATCTTAAGTGTTAAATCATGGAGTATTGGCCATATTTTCCCAAGGTTCTCTTCATAGAATTTGTGCACAAGAAGGATATCTACATCTCCTTCACTAAACAGAGGTTACACTAAGGGTCCTCTCACCCAGGTCGAAGAGGCACAACCTAAATTAGTGAGGACAGGTCAAATCCTCTTAAAGGTGCTATCCATCTCTCTACAAATCTGAGTAATAAAGGGCCTATTAGATCTCATCCTCAGCTACAAAATGACACACACTATGATCTATCTACCTGTAAGCTTGTTTTCAAATTTGTGTTTCCTCTCGGCTTGAAGAGGAGAATGAATTTGGATACCAACAGGATGAAATTTGCACTATCAAAGCCTTGACACATCCAACCACTAGCACCTCTTTGGAATCAATGGTAGTGCACTTCCCATAAGTTGTTGTAACTTTGATATCTAATTCATTCATAACCTCAAGAGGTATAACATTGCATGATGCTCAAGAATCAAACATATAGTTGTGTAATAGCCTATCCCTAATAATAAGAGTACTAGAAAATGGATCTACATTCAATTGGGACTCAACCAAGGATGTTCCCAAATATACTTTAGGTGGCTCACCTAGTTCTTCCAAAGCACTTGGGGTTTTCTAACTCTGCAATGGTAGGAGTCTCAACATTGTTTACATTTTTTCCTTGGGTAATCTTTTCTTATTTCAATCCCAAATACTCAAAGGCCCTTTTCTTGTGCTAGGAATCTTAAGTAGCTCAAAAGTGGATCTGAAATCTTGATTTCAATCAAGACTTGAGCAATGTCATAAGGTATGTATTTGGGCAAGGCAACATTTGGAGGGAGACTGACAAACTCATATGACAACAAAGGATTTTTCATAGTGTGAGCATGGGTAGGGATACAATTTCTATTTTGGGACACAAGGCCTTTTCCAGATGTTTCTTTCTTAGGAGTTTCTTTTGAGATATTGGTGAGAACTAGAGTTTTTTGTGGCCTAAGGCCCTATCCCTTTGACAAATTTACTCTTAGTGTTATATTCTTCTTCTTGCGTAACCACAACATTCATTAACAATTGTCTATCCTCCTCAGATGGGATTCCTCCATCATACTTTTTAATCATTAATACCCTTAAGTATTCAAAATCATTATTAGGCAATTTAAAATCTTGTACCACATATATTTAAAAATTATGAGAGGGAGGAAGGGGTAATTCTGGTGAATGTAATCCTAGAAATCTGTAACAGTTCTGACACTCGATTAATTCAGTCAAATTTTCTCCTTGTCCCGAGCCTTTAGAGCACTACATCATGCACACATCATCATTAGTGTCATCATCATATTCCTCAACTTATTTTCTTCATCACATGGGGCATGTGGTAAGAAACATCTATCACACAACTTAATTTCATTAGCTTCTTCCATAGCAACAACTCGGGCAGCAGAGGATTTGACACCAATATGTTTTCCCGAGATTGGGGTTGTGTATTTCTTGATCCCATGGGTCCTTTGCCTTTGTCATCTGATCTCTGATCACCCCTAGGATGATTTACAAATATTTCTTAACCTTGTGCTTTATGCTGGCCTTGGTGACTTTGTCCAATACCCTTATCTTCTCTGGCCATTTTATAGATATTTCGTTAATAGCTCGACCAAAGTTTTTACAACCTCCTCCGATCCACAACTTACTTGACTAGGGATTATTTGGATTTATCAACTTCATACCTTCCCTCTTAGGAGGATTACCTAATTCTTTGATATTGTTTTCAATCTAAAAACCCATGGTGAAGGCCTACCTCAATGTTGTTGGGTTCTTATCCCTCAAATAATAGATATCCTTCTTATTAAAAGCATCGAGTATTTTACTAAACAAGAAACATCACTTGGCCTAAGGATTACAGTAGCCTATTTAGGGTCTTATTGAACCTTGTATTGAATTCATGAATAGATTTATCAGGATTCTTCTTAATATTTTCAAATTCTATAAAAGAAACCTAAGGTTTGTTTTATCTCCATACTGAAATCTAAATGCACTCTTCACTTTTTTCCATGAATAAATGGAGTTGTATGGGAAAATATTTATACCATTCCTACGCATCTTGCTCTAGAGTATGAATAAACAATTTTATTTACACATCCTCAAATTCAATCTCAAATTCTTCCATCATATTAACAAAAATATTTAAGTGTTGATCACCAGTAATATCATTATTTCCTTAAAATTTAGGCAGTCTAATTCTAACATCTTGGGGCACATCATTTGGATATCTAGCCATACCTTTGAGATCTATAGGACAAAAATTGTTCAAAACAAATGAAGGTCTGGGTGGGGGTTGGGCCATATTGTTATAGGGAGGTGATCTTACAAGAGAAACAAAATGATGGGGACTAAGCGGTCTATGGGGCACAAGAATGCAATTCTCAGAATGAATGTTCTCTAACAACTCTATTTCTTGGAAGGGCCTATCATATTTGGAGAACATAGGGACAAAATGAGACACAAATTTTTCAAATATAAAAGAAGGCCCCTCTCCGGATGGAGAACTCGGATATATGAAAAGACTACCCGATTCAAAAGCACTTGAGGAAGTATGCCAATATTCAATGACAAGTTGATTAGTTTCCACAATTGATGAGTCTTTTCTTAATTTTTGATCTCTAATAAATTTCTAGATTCTTCCTCCTTCAGAATTTGTCTTTCCCAGTTCTAGAAGCAACCTTCTAGTAGGGTCTTTAATGAAGAAAGATCTTATCCCTTCTAGCTTTGCAAATATTAGTGATAAATTTCAATTGAAAAGGGTTAAGACACTGGCATTTATCAAAAATTAATTCGACATGGAGTCGCCACTAAGGATTTTCACCTTAGTTGTGCAAATGCACTAAAATTGATTTGCAAAATGTCTATCAACACTAAATTCATCCAAAGCTTCACAAATCTGGCCTTCCTTTACCCATATTTAACATTGATGATGTAAACATAGTGCAAAAACAAATAGAAACGATAATATAGCACACATAACTTGTAACTTACACAAATCATATAGATCTCGGACATAGGATGACGTTTTAACAACATATTAGCACTTATATCATGTAAGAAACATTACCAAGGCTGAATATAAGAATCCCTTTGAATATCCCCATAAACAACACCAATCTGGTGTTGTTTCCACACAAATAGGTCCCGAAACTCAAATAATCCCAGCAATGAAAATCACATCCCCGGCAATGGTGCCAAAAATGTTGGTTTCCAAATTTATTCTCCCTAGAAATATGAGCAACATCAAAGATTTAATGAGAAGCCTATAGACAACTAAATCATCATGTATGTTGTTTTGTAGCTCGGGATGTGATTCAACTGTCTCTTTGTCACTCAGATGTTGGAGAAATCGATAGCACCATTAAAAGGATTTCATCTATCCTCGAGTACTTTAAGCCATGCCTTTCGACTAGCCGAGAGGACTGGTTTTGTAACCTCTGTTGGTGAAGGAGAATGAAGATATCCCTCTTTAAACAAATTGGAAATGAAAACTTGAGAAAATATGATCAATGCACCACAATTTAACTCTCACGAGTTGTAACTTCTAAAGAATGGTGATATTTTCTAAACATAGTTAAGGTTAATAAAGAAATTATGGAATCTGATTGCTTCTACATATTTTGGCAATATAATTTATTTATTTGTGGACATATAGGAAAACAGGGGTAGTTCGGTAGGATTCATTGTTTTTGAAAAACATTTGGTGGGAGATTAAGTAGGATAAACTTGATTTTTCTATATCTTTGAGAACCTTCACAAAAATTGGAAAACTAAATAACAAAAAGCTTTAGAATAGCTAAAAATATTCCTTCAACTAGAAGTTGTGCATCAATGGAGGTCCAAATTTAAACAGCTTTCACACAATCTCAAAGAATTTTACACGAAGGCTTGAGCTAAAGACTCAATTAAACATTAAATACCTCTTGTTCCTCATCCCTAAGATACACTCAAGAGGATTACGGACAATAGTTATCAACAAAATGATAGTAAAGTGATTTTAAATTGTTTATCTCATTATAGGATGAAGGCTCTTATCCTAATGAAATTGCAAATGCCACTAAACTATCACAAGGACGAGATCCTCTGTGATTCAGAAGGATTTTAACACAAGATTGCAATATGAACAAGAAAAACTACTTGTAGATGTTCTGAAATAAAGTAGACACAAATTTTCCCAAGATTAACAAAATTAATTCAAATTTGGTTAGATTCATTAATAGGGGAAAGTTTCTTTGACCAGTCTCAGAGATTATCAATGGTTGTACACTTACAACCAACTTGACATGATCAAACCTAAAACAAAAGAGATTAACATGTCTCTCAGATGGTCTCTTAGGAAGATGGGATTTCTCAAATTTTCTCGTAAGAATTCAACCCCTGACCATTTTATGGACACCCATAATTACGCCCGAGCAATTTAAATACTTAAATTGCACTAATTATCTCCCTTCTTGCAAATTGGTGACATATTGCCAATATCACTCATTTTCCCTCATATCGTCATTAATTAATTACACTAAGCTAATTAATTAATTCATCTATCCAACAAACAACCTAATTAATGACCTTTCGTTAATTAATCACCCCTTCTAACTAGACTAATTAATTATCATTAATTAATTAGCTTTCCCTTCCATTTAACCAATAAATCAATATTTATTTGATTTAATCCCCTTCTAATGGCCTAAATCATACTAATATTCCTCTAATTAGCTTCTATAATCTTACATCTACCTATTAATTAATCACCTTTGATTAATTAAAGCACCCCCCAACTCCCATGACTTTCTAAGTATAAATAAAACCCTTCTAAAGTAAGGTTACTGTTTATAAAGCAACCTTATCCATTCCTAATTTTGTTTTTCTTCTATCTCACATGCAAAGAGATGAAGTGATTCCTTTATCCATTGGGATATATAAGGGTCCCTCCTTCTACCTTTATACCTACACCTAAACTTCTTGAGAAGACAAATGCAAAGCATATAGCAAAATTGAATAAAAGCTTTCCTTTGTTTTCTTGAAGGTTCATCACCTTGGAGAGTTAAGCATTTTCCTAAGTTCTTAGGTCATATGGGAGGTGTCAAAAGGGTGTTATAGCCCAACTTCAACAAGCCCTCATTCCTAGGTTCTTGGAATACCAAATACAACCATCTTTGATTGCCATGGAGCCTACATAGGTCCATTCATTTATTTTGTTGTTAGAGAATAGAGGATATAAATACTTGACATTGTTAGTTTCAAAGTTTTGAATATGATGAATATTAGTTTCAAAGTTTTGAATATGCACATGTAGTAATTAATGTCCATTTTCTTGGAATTTTTGCTAATTTTATATGTGTAAGTTCTTGTTCATAGCCATCATTTTAATGGGTTGTTGCCATTTTAAAACTAACTTACTAAAATTTGAAGTATTGTGAGATTTCTTGTGTTTTTTTCCATATTTTGGTTGTAGGGGTAGTGCAGGCACACTACTGGGAATGCATGTACATTTTGGTGGAGTAGGCAACTCTTGGGTCGCACAGGCACACTGTCAAAACTTGGTTTTCTATTTATCAACCATGGCGTATATGCACTAATCCCAACGCACATACCCTAACTAGCATGCAGATACACTAACCTAGGCACAAACATTATTTCATACTGTACCTTCACTATAATTCAAAACCTGTCAGATCGGCATGTACACCCTAACCTCGAGCACACACTATTTTAGTGGCACAGACACATTTCTTGTGGCACAAGCATTCACAAAATCTAAGACTATTTTACAAAGCAATGGTGCACATGATTTTCTAGTAGCACACATGCTTTTTTGGTAGCACAAGCACTCTGTGTGAAAATTAACCTATTTTTATTAAAGGTGACACATACATTCTTTTGGTGGTGCTTTGTACATGGTAAGCCAGAAACACATAGAGTGGCACACACATCTTTTTGGTGGTGCACATGCCTTTTGATTGGCATAGGTGCACTTTGGAAATTGAAAAACACAGAGTGGCATATCCATCCTAACCCGCGTGAAGATGGAAAAAAAGGGGTGCAAGTTTCCTTTTTGTTTTCTTAAAATTAATTTGTTTAGGTGCTAACATTCTTGTAGGTTTTATATAATCACATAGTCATTTTTGCAGGATGTTTTTACATGTTTTTACTTGATTATATTAACTTTTCATGTTTAATTAGAGGAATAAGATCATGTATGCTCTTCCCTCGCGTCCCTTGGGGTGATCTTGGGAATCAAAAATGATTCTTAGGTCCTTTTTGATGCTTTGAGGTTGTTAGGAATATTTGAATTGGAATTGGTTAACTTGGTGTGTTTGAATTAAAGTGTTTTTCCATTTGCTATCTTTTTGGATTTTGGGAAACATCACGTATGATCTTCTCTTGTGTCCTTAGATGATATATAGAATCGAAATGATGTTTTCTTTTTGATGGAAAACTACTAAAAATCGTCATACAGGGCCAAAACACCACGCTTTTCAAAGAAAGGAGGAATCAAAAATGAAGTCAAAAACTACTAATACAGTTGTTATATAGGCTGTCAAAAGGTGTTCAAGCAAACCACACCTAATTAAACAAGATAAATAGAACAACATATTCAAAACAATTTATTGTAGGTTTCGGAAAAGGGTACGTCCCTCTACGCTCAACTAGAACATAACCCCTTTGGCATAATGCCTTAAGCTACAACAATGGGGTGGTTCCAGGAACCCCAAAGTATTTCACACACAGGGAACATTTTGGATGAAAAGGGAAGTGCTCCACAATACCTACTTGACTAGTGATTCCTTTGTGAGATAGTGTTACAAGTTGTCCATATTGTGACCCTTTTAAGTACATGATGGATGCATTTATTACCCATTGTGCTTGAAGGGGGAAAAGCCGAGATACTCCGAGAGATAGTCGAGACTATTTGAGAAAATCACCCCACTTGTGGACAACTTTGTAACACCTAGGAAAATATACTTTGGTCAGGATCTCACTTTGACCATTCTAAAAAAGTGTTGAGTTATGAGCCATCTTTTCATCACGAAACGTGTGACCCGTTACTTTCGCTTAGTTTTTAATTACCTTAAGGCGAGGTGAAACTCTACCGAAGTGAAGCCAACAATTTTCATCCCCATTTTTATTTGCTTCCTTCACATTATGTTGACACTTTGTTGATAAAAAGAAGGGTGACTACCTTTGTGTTACTAATCTATTGTTTCGCCACTTTAATGTCCATTTACGCCCATCCATGTTTACTACTGGGTAAGTTAAATGTCTAAAGTGTGTTGAGCCATATTCATATCATTAGTGGCCATTGTGATCTTGATACCCACGTTAATATCGTCATTGTAGTTAGGAATGGTTCACCATCTTGAACTTCCTTAGAAAGGTTACCTTGTTTGTATCGTATCACTACAATTTTCATATTTATGTCTTGTTTCTTGTAAAATCAACCTAAATATCTATATTTTAAGGTTACGCTTATGCACATTTTAGCTATTCCTAGATATAATTTGAACTTTTGGTTCAATTTTATCATTACCTTGATTTTGAAGAGTGCTACGTGTTACCACTTGTGCATGTTATATCAATAGCATATTGATATCAATACCTTAATTTCTCGCAAAGTTTGCTTTACATATCTTGGTAATATTGTTGTGTCACTCCCAACTTGAATCGGCACTTCTTGGGATATAGGTGTTAATCAAATTTGAGCTCACTTCTGGTATATCTTGTTAGGAGGTCACATTAACTTTTTGTATTTACTTATGTCTTGTTCATTCTCTTGAACTTGGCATAAGTGAGAACATCTTGTTGATTATCTTGCAACACTAAACTAATTTTTGAGACGTAGTCTAGGAAGTAATTCATCTGATAGGCTTAGATACCAAGAATTTGTGTCATTGGTGATTTATCACTCTATCACATTGGTATTCTCACATTCTTATACATTCATATTCTTGAAAATTTATCTTGCATTTCATTTAAGTGTGGTCACAAATTTTTGAACACATTTACAATTTACCTTAGTGAAACTATCACAAATCATGGCTCCCAAAACATGATTAGGACTCAATAAAAAAACATACGAGGAACAACAAGTGCAAGCTTGGGAAGCCTCGAACAGGAAAGGGTCAAACCCCTTAATTGACATGATCTAGGGCCACTATTTTCTATGGAAAAAGAGATAGAAGATATGGTAGATCATAGTGGTAATTAATCGAATCCCCACACGTAGAATTTGACTTTGACCCTATTTTATTATATGCTTTTCTTTTCAAAAATAAGGATAGAGTGATAGCATGGGTCATAGAATTACGGGCCAAAATTCCCATTAAAGTGAAACAATCCCACTTATGAATAACTCTAATAAGGAAGAACAACCCCTTATCAACATGGAGGATATTTTGATGCATGGACATGCTTCTACCTCCAATGTAGGAAATAATAAGATAGTGGGACATAGAATACCCTTTATCAAAGTGCCACGTAAAAACACGGCACATGACAATGGTGAAGAACCTCCACAATACGAGGAAGAGGAAGAACCTTTAGGAGAAGAAACCATAATTCAACAACAGATTAGTAATCTATATCGATAATTAGCTTTGTTAACCTCTCATGTATAGAAGGAAGCAAGTAAAAATGTTCAAAAGTCAAGGCCTAAGGTTAAGATCAATGAATTCCATAGAGAAAATCAAGAAGAAGATGATACAGGGTATCGTCGAGTATATATCCCTAATTCTCCCACTAGAGAACAATTTCTCACACAAGAGGTACAGTCTATGAAAGAAACACTCACAAGCCTTCAAGAGAGAAATATAGGGAGCATTAGAAAGTATCAATATGAAGAATTATGTCCCTATCCTTTTGACAAGACTATGACCCTTCAACCTTTTCCTAAGAAATTCAACATGCCAAAATTTGACAAATATAAAGGGAAGGGAGATCCATGGGATCATGTCAAATATTTCTATATGGCATGTCAAGAGGTGTCCTATAGTGATAATTATCTCATAATACTTTTTCCCAAGAGTCTAGGAGGTCAAGCCTTAGAGTGGTTTACACGTTTACCTCGGGGATCAATTTTCACCGGCCCGTAATGGCGAAAGGTTTATGCATCCCTTCTAATAAAACATAGAGAGTGATGTCACTATGGAAGATTTATGTGGCACTAAACAATTCCCTAATGAGACTTTTTCCAGCTTCCTCCAATGGTGAAGAGGGATAGTTAGGCAACTTACCTTACCTCTTGCACTTTCCCCCGAAAAACAACCTGGTTAGTATTTTTGTACCCAACCTAAATTTGGACATAGCCTTCCACCTCAAAATGAATTGTGTTCACACTTTTGAGGAGGTCATCGATAAAGGGGTTTAAATAGAGAAGGATCTCATTGCCAAAGGAAATATCAAGTCCTAATCTAGAGATACTCAAAATGTTAAACCCACATAGAAGCCGAAGGTTTTTAACAAAAATAAAAATGTGGTAGGAGATGGGATCACTGATTCCAAATGTGTACAAATGGTTCAAACTGGTCAAACTTTTAAATTGATGAAAGGACCAATTCAAACACCACCAAAATGAAGAACGTTCACCTCTCTTAATGAACCTTTGTTGGTTATACTAAAACAATTAGATGTGGCTCACATGATGAAATATCCTACAACACAACCATTTGATGAAAATGATCTAAAACCTTCATGGTACAAAGAGCATGAATATTGTTAAATGCATTGTGTCAAAGGACATAAGACAAAAAATTGTCAGCGAATTCATCATTATATCCAAGACCTTGTCGACAATGGGGAGATAGAGGTGGATAACCCAGGAAAAACTCGGACACCCAACAAAAAATGGGGATATATAAAGAGCCATTCCTCAATCATGATAAAATTAAAAAAGTCAAAATTGGATTGGGGAGAGTCATCCCAAGGTTATAAAGTAGCGAATTATTTATACACAAAAAAGACAACAATCATTATGATTTCCTTACTAGATGTATTCTCTCTCCTACTCGACCATGTCAACACCATCTCAATCGAGGGAAAGGATTATGCCGTGGTAACAAGGCGTTCCCACCTCATGATTCTATAACCTTCTCCATAAATCCAATAAATTGGTAAATATAACCTCTTAGAGAAACTTGAGAAGACATCTACTAATATTTCAATCTTAGATCTTCTTAAGATATCCAATGTACACAAAGACATTCTATACCAAACTCTTTAGGGTGGGAGTGCCGTTAGAGAGGTTGATCCTACACATCTTCAAGTTGTAGAAGAAAACATCATACCAAATGAACATATTGCCTTCAATCATAGGGAAATCTCTAATGAAAATCCAACGCATAATCTTCCTTTGTATACTGAGGTTGTTGTTACCCGCAGAAGATAAAATGGGTGCTTGTGGATAACGGATCGTGGGTTAAACATCTCGCACAATGAAGTTGGTTAAAAAATTAGGACATAGTGAGGTAGATCTTGAGTCAAATATCATCACTATCATTACTTACGACAACTCCGAAAGGGAATCAGTGGGCACAATCATGTTGCCCATGGAGGTGGGTCCCACTTACCATCAAACAAATTTTCATGTCCTAGACTTGGAACTTCTGTATAACATACTTCTAGGCTGCCCATGGACCCACACCAACCATCAATCCATATCCCCTAACAAATTTTCACAAACAACGCTCTCCTAACCATAACCCCTCCTGAACTAACCCTTGACCTTATTTACCCTTCCCTTGTTGAATGGGACCAAAAACATCACATGTCGCTAGATATATTTGATAATGATGAAGTTATCACAAAGTTCATGGGCATATGGAATACAATTCCCACTGGAGACCACAAAAAGGAATTCTATATTGACTTGGATACATGTGCTTACTTTGGCAAGGAGGCTGAGCTTCATGGTTAGAAAAACTTAAGAAAAAGTGAGGGAAAAAGTTCCAACTTAAAGCCTCAGAAAAGATCAAAGTCTAAGTCACATAGTGAAAACCTCTTTGAGGTACTAGCCGACAAACAAGTAAAAAAATAAAAGGACAATAAAAGTGACCACACCAAGGATGGAAATATCATGGAGACATCCTTGGATGAAGATCTCAACCTTCCTCCCAATCCTACCCATATGGAGGAATTTTCAAAGTTATTAGTAGAGGAGACTATTGATGTGAATATTGGTATAGAAGAGGAACCAAAAATAGTCAAATTAGGATCATCACTCTTAGCACAGAACAAAATACATTCACTATGTTGGTACGAGAGTATATAGATGTGTTTACATGGTCCAAAAAGACATGCTAGGCTTAGATCCAACTTTAGTCATGCACAACCTAGTTGTGCATGCATATGTTAAGCCTATTAAATAGAAGCTCAGAGAGATGCACCCAAGGGTAGCCTTACTAGTTAAAGAGGAACTAGAAATATTTCTTGTAGCAAGATTCATCCGGCCTGTTGATTATTTTGAATGGATTTCTAACATCGTCCCTATCCAGAAAAAGCATGTTGGGATCAGAATCTGCATGGATTTTAGAGACATTAATAAGGCTTTCCCTAAGGATGATTTTCCGCTACCAAATATTGACATGATTGTGGATTCAACATCAGGATACGATGCTATCTCTCATGGATGGTTTTTTAGGATAAAACCAAATCAAGATAGCTGAAGAAGATCAACACAAAATGGATTTCACGAATCATTGGGGTACCTTCATTATCGTGTGATGCCATTTGGTCTCAAGAATGCAAGATATACTTATCAGTGGGAAATGATGGTAATTTTTTATGATATGATTCATGATATCATTGAGGACTATGTGGACGACTTCCTTGGAAATTCTAAGACAAGAGAAGATCACCTTGTCATTTTGCGGCATATCTTTGAATGCCTACGAGAGTATAAGGTTAGGATGAATGCAAAGAAATATGTATTTGGCGTGTTATCAGGAAAACTGTTAGGCTTCATTGTATCAAGAAGAGTAATTGAGGTATACCTTGCTAAAGTATCCGGTATTACTTAAATGCCTGCACCTAAGAATATTAAGCAAATGCACAACTTAAAGGGGAAAATATAGGCTATTCTCCATTTCATCTCCCATCTTGCAGATAAGTGCCACTCATCCACCCACTTGCTTAATAAGGATGTCACCTTCATCTGGGGACTAGAGAAATAACAGCCTTTGGTTTGCTTAAACAATACTTGGCCAATCCACCTGTCCTCATGCCTCCAACTCCTGGGGAGCCACTCTTTCTTTATATCTCTACTACATAATTTACTATTGGTGCGCTGCTTTTGCCCAATACGACCTGGTCATAAAGAAAAAGTGGTCTATTATCTTAGTCACACTCTCATTACTTATGAGCTCAACTATCCTCAAATTGAAAAGACTTGCTTGGCTGTTGTTTTTACTTTTTAAAAACTTCTGCATTATCTATAGAATACCAAAACCAAGCTAATATCTAAAGTTGACCCACTGAAGTACTTACTATCTAACCCTACCCTAATAGGTAGAATGGATAATTGGATCATTCTACTAAGTGAGTTTGACATACAATTTATACATCGAAGTTGGTTAAAGGACAAATACTCACCGAACAACTAGTAGAAGTACCTTTCAAGGCACCGAACTTTTGAATCTAGAGCTGAAATATGCCTCATTATTATATATTGAAGAATCTGTCATGTGGCAAATACATTTTTACTGGTCCTTTACTTTTCATGGTTCAGGTGCAAGGGTTGTCCTCATTACTCCTTCTGGAGACCCTATACCATAGGCTTTTCACCTGGGTTTTACTTGCACAAACAATATTGGAGAATATGAGGCACTTATCATAGGGATGAAGCTTGCTATCAAGTGGAACATTCATCATGTCAAGGTTGTGGGTGATTCTCAGTTAATTATCAAGCAAGTTAATGATGAATACAAGGTTAAGGATGAAAAGCTCATATCTTACAAAAAGTTGGTATAAACTCTAAAGGAGTACTTCATGTGCATCACATTTAAACAAATTTCACAAGCACAAAATAGATCAGTAGATGCTATGGCGATAGTAGGTTCTATGCTTCGTATTCCACCAGGGAATAATGACATGTCATTCTTTGTGGAAAACTTATGCCAACCTCTATCGACATGCTAGAATCTTGTCTGGCTTGTGATGTTGTTGGTCCCAATTCCCATGGTACGATCCCATCTTTACCTATCTCAAGGATAACACGTTCCCTCCCAATATCTCCCATTTTGAGAAACAAATCCTAATTTTCCAAATATCCCATTACACCCTTTTAGGAGGTACACTTTATCATCGTGGCTATGATGGGAATCTGTTACGTTGTCTTGATATGAAGGAGTCAATTCAAGAAATCAAAGAAGTACATGAAGGGGTGTGTGGAGCACATACAAATGGAATTGTTTTGGCCAAGAATATTTTGAGAGTAGGCTACTTGTTGTCCTACCATGGAAACCGATTGTTGCAATTATGTAATAAAATGTTTACTCTGTTAGAAGTATGGAAACTTCATCCATGCTCCATCACAACCATTGTAACATATCACTACCCCATGGCCATTTTCTAAATGGGGACTTGACTTGATAGGAAGCTTACCCCTACCTCATCTAATGGTCATACTCATATAATCAAGGCTATTGAATACTTTACAAAGTGGGTGGAGGTTGTTCCCTTAACCTATGTAATAGGAGCTCAGATTTCCAAATTTATCATGAATCATATCATTTGTCGATATGCCATTCCTGCAGCCATTATTACGGATAATGGAAAGTCATTTAAGAATAAAAATTTCAAGGGTCTCTATCAGTGATTCCAAATTAGGTTAAAATGGTCTAAACCATATTATCCCCATAGTATTGACAGGAGTTGAGGCCACAAACAAGACTTTGGTGAGAATAATGGAGAATATGGTTAGTAAAATAGGTCATAATTGGCACTTGAAATTCACCCACTCTTTGAGCTTATAGAACTTCCATTCAAACTCCTATGGGTGTGACACCATATTCTCTAGTATTTGGGTCTAATCCATCATCCCATTAGAAATTGAACTTCCTTCCCTAAGAATCTCTCTTAGGGATTATCTGGATAAAGATGAGGATTACTAGGTGGCTAGACTGGTTGAATTGGAGCTCCTAGAAGAGAAGTACATTCACGCTCTTAATCACCTCAAAGTGTATCAGAATAGAGTCTCCAAAAATTACAACAAGAGAATCATACCTCGTCAGTTCAAGGTTGGTGATTTAGTCATGAAGGAGAATCAGTTCAATACGAGAGAAAAACAAGAACAGAAAGGAAAGTTTGAACCACATTGGTTAGGACCTTATGTTATTGTGGCCAAGTACAACACAAGGGTATACAAACTTTCTCACCCCAATGGTGATGAGCTCCATGAGCCCATGAATGCCATGCATCTTAAGCGGTTCTATGCTTAAGCATGGCACAAAATCAGAAAAGCAAATTTAAAAAATCAAAAACATGGTAAAATGATCAAAAATATAAAAAAATCAAAAAGAGAAAAATAAAAAGAGAAAACAGGTCATCCACAAGTGAAAACCACACAATTGTGGTACTTTGGATAAGTCCTTGGGTGAAAACCAGTTTCCGCACCTTGGGAGGATTCGTTATTCACAAGCATCTTACATCTGGAGGGTACTTTTACTTGGCCTAGCCCTAGTTCTGCCTTCAAGATTCCCTGTGAGCCCAATCTTGTCAAGCCTTGATCCAGATTTGTCTTCTTTTATTCATCTATGAGGGGCATGGTCTTTCATTATTCCCCATCTTACGTTGGGGAAATTCAACGACTTCACCTTCTTGTTCATAAGAACATGGCCTATAACGTTGAGGGCATCCACACTTTCTTGGTTACCTATACATAACTCTGGAAAATCATTAGAAAACAATGTAAAAACAATAGAAAATTGTTTCAAAACCCTAAACAATAGAAAATTGTTTCAAAAACCAAAAACAATAGAAAATTGTTTCAAAAAATCAATAACAATGGAAAAATTGTTGTAAAACCAAAAACAATAGAAAATTGTTTCAAAAAATAAAAAACAATGGAAAAATTGTTACATTAAACCAAAAACAATAGAAAATTATTTCAAAACCAAAAACAATAGAAAATTGTTTCAAAAATCAAAAATAATGGAAAAATTGTTTCAACAAACCAAGAACAATAGAACATTGTTTCACATAAATCAAAACAGTAGAAAAAAGTTGCATGAAATCAAATCTTACAAGAACATTTACTTACATTTTCTTGCATTGTCTTGTTTCTTGCTTTGCTTGTTTGCTTGTATAGTTGCTTCATGTCTTTTCTTTTAGGTTTTTTGTTGATTGGGTATACTTTGTTAGAATTCATCTTTTCTTGCTTAGATTAGATTTATTCTTGCTTGTGCATATTGAAGTATGTTTTTGCATGCTAGTGAATCATGGTGCGTTATTATGTTAATTCATTGTGTTATTTGTTAGCATTTGATTGTGTTTATTGCATGTGCATTGTTTTGTTATCACATCATCACATTACCATCACTATCATCACATCTAACATCATCTATACATCATATATCAAGAAAAAGCTAAGTATATATCATACATGAATGCTAAGCTAATCATCACATAACGTATCATCAAATGGGGGCAAAAGGGATTGCAAATATCAAAATATACCCCCCCCACACCCATATCATCATATCATCCCGTCCACTAAGTATGGCACATCATATAAGAAAACACATTTGATATATTCTACAAGGTCCATCATCTAGAAATCAAAACACATGTGATACATCAACAAGATCGTGATACATATACATGTCAAATAAAATTAGAATGTATCATAAACAAAGCTATCTATCCATGAGAAATAATAAACAAATGTCCATCTCATATACACATATGTCCCACAAAAATGTTTGAATCATAAATGTGTTGTATATCTATATCAAAAATGGATATACATCACAACAGTACATAAAAAAGCCTTCATCGAGAGCATGTGTCAAAGGCGATACATAAAAAATGCCTTCATTTGAGGTGTACAAAGGTGATACATCTATAACAGAATAAAATCCTTCATCTGAGGCATACAAAATAATGGTACATGTATCAAGGAAGAATAGCCTTCATCAAGAGGCATATGTGGAAGTACAAAACATCAGGGCTGACTCGAGCCCTCCGAGGGAGTAGCTGGCATGTCCCATGGAGGTAGCATGGCATGAGCATCACTGGCTCTCTCTGGTCGTGGCTACTCCATTGAGGCCTGAGGCCTCACTGATCTAGTGCCCCTGCTCGACTGCTAAATGTAAGAAGGTGCTCACCGCTCAACCGGAACTGCCTCAAAATATAAGGAGCTGTAATAGGAGGCCCTTCCCTCTATTGTTGCTAGATCTTTGTGAGTCTGGGAAGTCACCACTTGTACCCTCTATGCATCGATAGGATGCTATCTCTACTAAGGTTCGAGAAAGCTTGGTCTGGCCCACTACACACTCTGTCCTGAGCCTATGTAGCTCTAATATCACAAAGTTGCAAATCGGGCTCGTGTCTCGCTAGTATATAAACTCGTCACCTAGGCCATCTGGGAGGTCAGTTTTCGAATCTGCTAGAAGTGTATAGCACTGTCATCTCCTTGGCTAGCCTGGGCTCGAGCCTGATCTTGATCTGATAATAAGGTCACAATCTGGGTCTGATCCTGATCTCACTCAGCTGTCACCATCACACACCAGCCTGAGGCCTCATCTCTCTTTGTTCTAGCCTGATCTCTCTCAGCTAAAGCCTACCGTAACTACTACTATAGGGTGGTTGTTTGTGCCACTGGTTGTGCCACCAGGACTGGTCCCTATGGCACTTTGGATGACTAGCCCTTCTCTAGGACCCTGGCTCTCAGAATTTGTGCTAGTACCTATCCTGGACCCTGTGGCCTCGGTCCCTATACCTAAGCAGTACTATGTGCATCATGTGGTATCCCATCAAAGGGATCATCTGGATCAGGACCTACTACACCCTCTCTCCACTCATAACCATGGCAAATCTTTATAGGCGATCGAGCACCTACTGCCTAGGCCTCCTCTAGGATATTAAGACGTCGGGGTAATAAAGTGGCATACCAAGTCAAATAATATGTTGTGGTACCTAGATCCCTAACCTATTGTGTTGGGTCCCATGCCTGTGAGACCACCTATGATAAACACACCTTGGCTCGATCCAGCAGTATGGGAGGCCACATAGTATGCCTCTCTGAGTCTCTATAGGCATACCATATATTGGGCTGCAGAACCCCCTATACTATGCCAAGCTGCCGCTAACACTTGTCAACTCTATACAGCTCTATGATGTAGCTATGATTGTCAAGGATAAAGTGCTCTACTGATCACACACTAAGCTCTACAACATCCTCTAGCCACTAGATATGTCTATAGGGTCTCCATATAATGTCTATCTCCGATGCTTATCAACTCTTATCGGTATCTATATAGGCTACCTAGGTGGCATCTAACATTGCCACCTATCGATACCCATGCCATGTAGGATGGCTCCTCGTGGTATCGAAAGTGCAAAGTTCCCATAAGGCATTCGATCGCAATGTGGTCTCGTTATCCAAAATTTACCCCCTAGGGTAATTTTGATAACATGCATTAGATTATTCAGTCTCGAGCAAGTAATATTGATTCGAGGCCCAAAATCATGTTTTTCGGGGTCCCCTCGGCCTTTTTCTAACTCCCCCACCTAAGAAGAAATCCCAAGAAGAAATGCAAAAATAATGTTGCAGGACCGTGTTAAGGCATTTTGGGTCTGAAGGGTTCGGGCCATACTAAGGTTCGTTGTACCAAGCTTGGGGCCAAAAAAAATAAAGAAAATCAGAAAAGTCCTAGTCCAGGCGGTCTGTGGGATAGTTGAGACGACGGGACGCGTTGGGCGCGAAAAGTCGAATCGGCCGAAAGAGGAAAAAATTGCCTAAGCCTTTTATCCCGGCAATCAGGGACAAGCTTTGGACAAAGGTACACGCGGGACGTAGATCAGCCGGTTTGGCGCAAGTTGGTCCATTTCAGGCGGTTCGGAGATATTTTCCCAGGCATTCCAGGACATTTGGGACAAAGGTACACGAGGTATGCGTGGGGCGCGAATCGGCCGGTTTGCCGCAAGAAGGTCCATTTCGGGTGGTTCGGAGGTTTTCATCCGGGACAGTGGGACAAAGAGTACGCACGGGGACGTGAAAAGGTGAAATGGCCGAAAAGAGACAAGGAGGCCCGCGGATGAATCAGAACGTGCCACGTGTCAGAAGGTTGAAAAGTTGCTAAGTGTTTGGCGCAAGGTAAAAATGCACCCCTCAGGCCCGAACCAATAAAATAGTGCCACGTGTCCAAGTTTAAGGGCCCGAAAGGAATTTTTAGAGGATGAACCCATGGACGAATCAGAGCTTGACACGTGTCATCCAAGTGGTAGAGTGCGGGAAAAATTCAAATATTTTCCCGTGAATCCGTTTTGGCCTGCTTTTTTGCCCTAAATCTTCAGATTGCCATATATTTCGATCTAGAGCTTGGATTTTCGTGTTCTTTATATCAATGGAAAGATGGTGAAATTATCTACACGATTCTGGGGTCAATCTTGCATTTTGGTTCAGTTTGGAGAGAGAAAATCAAGAAATGTATCTGGCACGTGGTAATGGCCAGAACTGATGTTTCAACAACCAGCTTTAATGTAAAATACGCTTTGTCACTTTTGCCGGGTTCTCACCCACCGCCATAATGAGATAAATTAAATGCAACCTAGAAGTGGTTGGGGTAGATCTAACTTTCCTCTTTCTTCCTCTCTCATTCTTCCTATAAATTGTAAAGAGGGGCTTCTTTCTAAGCGTTGGACATTCTTGTTTTGCCCCTCCCTTCTTCTCTTTGGCAGGTGAATTTGTGGAGTTCAAACCTCCCATTTAAAAATGTAATGCAGCTTTGCCTCTTGGCATCTTGTAGTGTATTGTATCGATCTTTGGAGAAAATAATACATGTCTGTGGATGATTCTCAACCCTCTCTCGTGTTCATTTTGCATCCTTCCGACCTTTCACTACAATTTGGTTATCTCTGCATGATCTTGCATTACATTTTATTGGTCTATGTTTATTGGCAAGACAGTGTTCTTCATTCCTCGGTGCATCACCTCTGTTAGTTTAGGTTTTATTTTTATGCATCTTCTTACCCTATCTCCTTGGCAAGTTAGATTAAATTTTGAGTAAACCCTCTCATTTTTTTTTGTGTGCATTTGAACAGAGGAATAGGAACCAACCTTCTCTGGAGATTCCTTTCTCATTTTTTCAAGTCCCACACTTGGAGAAAGGATTCAATGTTGTGCAATCACACTGGATGCTAGTATGATCAACCTAGAAATCTGATCAACATCCAGGGGTGCTGTGATTCTCCATCAATAGTTTTGGCACACCCAGTGGGACCTTAGAGGTATTTCACTTTATCTTTGATAGGTTGGTGTGTTCCTATTAAAGATTCATCCTTTGGAGGCACTTTCAAAAGCACATCCGGTGACTCCATCTGCAATTAACTCATTCTCTCGAGTTACGGAGATACTTTTTCATCCATTTCCATCCATCCTTATTTCCATCCCTTTCCATTCCATGAAGTTGTGTGATCATGACTTCATTTCCATCATGGAATTCACATTTACAACAGCAGATATCACACCTCCATCATGTTTTGACGATCCTCCAAATCAGCATATCTACACATATGAGTAGCAAGGCAAAAAGTCAGTTTGGTTGTGAAGCACATCGAGAGCAAGGGTACACATGCAATGAAGACAATCAAATGGAAGATGCAGATTTTGTGGAAAAAATCGAAAAGATGGAGGAAAGGATGGTGCAATCAAGAGCAGCAGCTCAAATGAAGGCTTTCAGAATTGGTTTCCAGAATCCTTGTCCATGGGGAGGCCCTTTTCCAAAACACTTCAGCCCTCAGGAGAAGCTTGACTTTATGATGAAGATGCTGCCCCAACTTGCACAATGGATAGCAGAAATAGAGGCCTATACACTTGGTGTTGAACAACCTTGTCAATGGGTAAGTTCTACACCATCATCTAGTTTTTCTCTTCCCATTACTCAAGTAGCATCATCTCATTTGGAATTTCAAATTCTAAATCCAGTCAATGCTGCCCTAGGAGTTAATTCCATTTCTCCATTCCCTAGTCTTCCACCATATCTCAATTCTTCTGTCCTTTTCCCTTCTAAACAGCCATTCCCTCCAAAGAAACAAGAGTTTCTACCTCCTCCACCACCATGAAAAATTGCCAAATCAATTGAGTTACAATCCACTTCTCCTCTTGCATTCCCAAATCCATGTTGGGAGGATAAAAATCAGAATTCCACCAAGGAAAACACCAGTAAAGAAGAGCCAAACAAAGATAAAGAAATTCAAATTCTCAAGAGTTGGGCTCTTAAATTTGGGATGACAAAGATCCCCTTGATGGTTAAGCCTTCAGAAGAGGTTGGAGTTAGAAAACAAGTGGTGGTTAGGACTGAGTTTGTTGCAGCAGGAGAGAAGAGCAAAAAGAAGAAGCGGATCAGCGAGTCGGTTTTCTCGAAAGTAGTGTCCATGTTAGCATTATATTTGAAGAGAATGCTGATTCAATTCAAGTTGCACAATCAACCATAGAGGAAGAAATCTCGGAAGAAGATATTATAGTCCCAACTTGTCCTCTAGAGCAGCAGATTGAAGAGTTTGACTTGACCAACTTCATGCTAGAAGAAGAGTTCCATTAGGAGCAAAATTTTCTTCAAGTAGTACAAGAGGGAGAAGCTGCTCCAAATCCAAAAGAATAGGAGCACATTCTAGTTGTGGAGGAGAAAATTGCAGATCCAAGGGCTTTGAGCACAAAGCAGGCTACAGGAGAACCTTCAGTTCTTCTTTCTACTTCATCTCTCTTGAGCTCTAGTGCTGAAGAAGAGTTTGATCTCTCAAACTCAATGTTGGAGGATGAAAGAAACCATGATGATCAAGTTACAGATCAAGAGGAGACCATGGAGGAAGTTGAGCATTTGTAGCAGGACAACAATGAGGTAGTTTATCTGTCAGATTTGGAGGACTGTTTTGATGAAGAAGAACCGGTTGAGTTCCCACCATTCCTTCTTTCATCTTCCATGTCCCAAACACCTGAGCCTACTGTCATGAAGGAGAGCACCCATTTGCAGCAGCCTGCATCCTATAGCAGCTCTTTGGAACCAAGATTGGAAGATTTTAATCTTTCATGTCCTTCATTGGAGGAAGAGAAAGGGCACAAAGATTCTACCATTGCTTCCACACCATCCATTCAAGGTCTACAAGAAGACTCCATTTTTGGAGTTGAAAATCAGAGCTATGGGCATATCAAACGGACCATACCTTGCCCAATCAGGTATTTGGCTTTATTAGAGCCAAAGGAGAAGTCACAACTAGTCATGCTTGCTTCTGAGCATGAGGATGAGCTACAAAGAACCAAAGATCAGTTGTCATACCTCTCCAATCCAAATGTAGAACATCTAAAAGAGGTATTGAATTTGCCTTCAGCTGATACCTTGATGATTTGGGTGGAAGACCAACTTCTTGTTGATTTTCCATTCATCTAATCAGCCATGTTTAGTGCCAAATCAGTTGCATGGTTGCCAATTTTGAAGAAAGGAAGCTATTTTGCACAACCAGTTGTGGGGTTTGTTTAGCTTACCTTTACTTCCGATTAGAATAGAGTAGGTAGGTTTTCTTTCAAAAAAAGTGCTTGTGCACACTCTGCATGTTCCATTTAGAGCATGTATGACTTTCAATTTTGTACATAGTTTTTGTGGTGCTGGTTTTGCTCTTGCACAGTCCATTTCAGTGGGTTTCCAAGTGGCTTAGAGAGGAGGTTTTCAAAGTTCAGATCAGTTTGCAGGCTACAACTCATGACTCCATGCCCAATGGATGCTTCAGCAGCTAGAACTTCATCTAGCAGACCCCCACTGAGTCACCAAATTGTTATCCAAAATTCACCCCCCAGGGTAATTTTGATAACATGCATCAGATTATTTGGTCCCGAGAAAGTAAGATTGATTCGAGGCCCAAAATCATGTTTTTCGGGGTCCCCTCGGCCTTTTTCTAACTCCCCCACCCAAGAAGAAATCCCAACAGGTTGAGAAAATGGAAGAAATGCAAAAAAAAAGGTTGCAGGACTGTGTTAAGGCTTTTCGGTCTGAAGGGTTCGGGTCGTACTAAGGTTCATTGTACCAAGCTTGGGGCCGAAAAAATGAAGAAAATCGCTAAGTCCTAGTCCAAGCGGTCTGACGGGACAGTTGGGACGTCGGGACGCGTGGGACGCGAAAAGCCAAATCGGCCGAAAGAGGAAAAAATTGCCTAAGTCTTTTGTCCCGGCAATCCAGGGACAGTTGGGACAAAGGTACATGTGGGATGCAGATCGACCGGTTTGGCGCAAGTCAATCCATTTCAGACGGTTCAGAGATATTTGTCCCGGGCAGTCTAGGATAGTTGGGACAAAGGTACGCGAGGTATTCGCGTCGGCAATTGACGAATCGGCCGGTTTTCCGCAAGAAGGTCCATTTCGAGCGGTTCGGAGGTTTTCATCCGGGACACTGCCGGACAAAGGTATGCGCGGGATGTGCAAAGGTGAAATGGCTGAAAAGAGACAAGGAGGCCCGCGAATGAATCAGAATGTGCCACGTGTCAGAAGGTTGAAAAGTTGCTAAATGTTTAGCGCAAGGTAAAAATGCGCCCCTTAGGCCCGAACCAATAAAATAGTGTCACGTGTCCAAGTTTAAGGGCCCAAAAGGAATTTTAAGAGGATGAACCCACGGATGAATCAGATCCTGACACGTGTCATCCAAGTGGCAGAGCATGGGAAAAATTCAAATATTTTCCCGCCTATCCGTTTTGGCCTGTTTTTTCCCTAAATCTTCAAATCGCCATAACTTTCGATCAAGAGCTCGGATTTTCGTGTTCTTTATATCAATGGAAAGATGGTGAAATTCTCTACACGATTCTGGGGTCAATCTTGAATTTTTGTTCAGTTTGGAGAGATAAAATCAAGAAATGTCTCTGGCACGTGGTAATGGCCAGAACTGACATTTTAACAACCAGCTTTAATGTAAAATACAATTTGCCACTTTTGCTAGGGTTCTCACCCACCGCCATAATGAGATAAATTAAATACAACCTAGAAGTCGTTGGGGTAGATATGACTTTCCTCTCTCTTCCCTCTCTCATTCTTCCTATAAATTGTAAAGAGGGGCTTCTTTCTAAAGATTGGACATTCTTGTTTTGCCCCTCCCTTCTTCTCTTTGGCAGGTGAATTTTGGAGTTCACACCTCCCATTTAAAACTATAATGCAACTTTTCCTCTTAGCATCTTGTAGTGTATTATATCGATCTTTGGAGAAAATAATACATGTCCGTGGATGATTCTCAACCCTCTCTCTGTGTTCATTTTGCATCCTTATGACCTTTCACCGTAATTTGGTTATCTCAGTGCATGATCTTGCATTACATTTTATTGGTCTCGTGTTTATTGGCAAGACAGTGTTCTTCATTCCTCGGTGCATCACCTCTGTTAATTTAGGTTTTATTTTTATGCATCTTCTTACCCCGTATCCTTGGCAAGTTAGATTAAATTTTGAGTAAACCCTCTACATTTTTTTTTTCATCTGAATAGAGGAATAAGAACCAACCTTCTCTCGGTGATTCCTTTCTCATTTTTCAAGTCCCACACTTGAAGAAAGGATTCAATGTTGTGCAATCACACCGGATGCTAGTATGATCAACCTAGAAATCTGATCAACATCCGGGGTGCTTGTGATTCACCATCAATAGGTCCCATGACCAAATCTATAAAAATGAGGCTGGCCCCAAGGTATTATGACCGTGGTATGTGATCAAATGTAAATCCCAATATAAGTACACTAGTATGTACTACCCCAGAATATCGCTTTACCACTAAAAATTCCATGAACTAATGGTAATAATCCTCATGTGTAAGATGTCCACATCTTATAAGTGAGCAAAAACCCACTGATAAGTGCTATGATGTATAGGGGCCCTCAATACAATGTCAGGTCAAAAATACACTTGTGCAAAGCAATCGCCATATCGTCATGTGGTATTTCATCTCTGTCGAAAAGTTCGCTACAAGCTTCTCTAATCTTCCCTATATCATATTTGTACTCAATCAAAGTACCGATGATCTACATGGGGAGAATCCACTATACATCCTCTAGGGTCACAGTCATCTCCCTAGTAGGAAGTATAAAACACTTAGGCTATCATTATGCCACCGCTGCTTTCACTAGTATACTAAATAATCCATAGTCCAATGTGATGGATGGCATCCGAGACATGGGACCTAACCCAAATGCCTCGAGAAGTATGGACATTTCCCATTAGTATCACTGACGCATCCTCCCCTCTAACTCAGAAATCCATGAGTGACACTCCCGCGTCTACAACACTAGTAATCATCTTTACAAAATGTTAATCCACTCATTAGTTACTAACTTTTCTTCTAAAAATTTGTCTATCATTTTAGGGTTAACCCAAAAATCCTAATTTTTCTTCTAAGTGTCATCTTTTTGGAATGTTTCCTTTCTATCCTCCACCAGTCTTGGACACCTGCACACCCTTTTGATCCTGTGCACCTCCCTTTTGGTGTATGTGTGTGCACACGAGTGTCTTAGGGCACTTGCACCCTTATTCATATGCATGTGTGACCTTTTGGGTGGGTGTGCCACTCATTCGGTGTTGTTTCCATCATTTGTGTGCTTGTGCTTACATGCATGTATTCCCCCCATTGTGTGTGCCCTAATTTTGGTATGTGTGCATCCCTTCTGGTGTGTGTGTGTGCGCGCACATGTGTAGTGTGTGTGCATGCATGTGGGTGTGTGAATGCACACATGTGGGTGTGTGCATCCATGTGTGCACGTATTCAAAGTGACACATGTGCCCCCAAAAAGACACATGCACCCCTAAAAGGATGCCTGCGCCTCCAACTTGACACATGCGCTTGTGTGCATGCATGTTGATGTGACTCCCTAACCCTAATTCCTCATTTTAGGTCATTAATGAAAAAATTTCACAAGAAAGGTTTGAGAACTCACAAAGGAAACGTCGTCGATGTGTCGTTGGTACCCTCGTGATCTGCTTCTTCTCACCTCAATCGGTCTTGTGTGATCGCCATCTGTCCTCATCGCTATTAGAGCCTCACAATAAAATCTCAATAGTGCTATGTTAAAATGAATTGGTTATAGTGATTTACGCCCCGTAGGTGGGGTATATAAACTTTTTTTTCACTGTTGTGAAGGCCTCGAGGCTCATTTTGACCACCATTTTCTCCTTTGTTCACTGTGGAATAATTATTATTATTAAATAATTTTCCTCTTATTTTTCAACGTGTTGGGGGTTTTTTTGATGTCTAATAGCCCTTTCTTCCCCTTAGGGAAATTTCATTGCCCCTAGGCAATATTTCTTCTTATTCAAACTCTCGTAAATAATTAGTTTTCAAAAATAATTATTTTATTAATTTTTCCTCAACACAAGGACATTACTTGTTGTTTGTTTCTTCTTTCTTCCACCTAGGGCACTTTCTCTTGCACCTAGGCCTTTTATTCTATTTCTTATATTTTCTTCTACTATCCACCATATTTTGGAAAATATAAAACAAAAACAATATATATCACGTCAAAAATCCAAACACAGGAGAAATTTTTCACAAAAATCCTTAAAAGTAAAAAAAAAAAATACCTATAAAAATAGTAACTTGCTTATTATGGCTGAAACTTGTGTCTTACACATGGTATTTTCTCCATATCCTACTGGTTTGTTTCACATCTTCCCTGATTAATATGACTCGCAGATCACCAGATTAACAACCATTCACAAAGCTAGTTGCTTGCTTCGTCTGTACTCTAGGGCACGTTTGTTGCATGGTGTTGTTTCGTTGTACACAACACTTTTACTTGTCCCTCATGTCCATTATCATTTCCCCTTGCATGTATCCTTTCTCGGGCATCATTTTTAACCCTTGTCAATCAATCACGAACATGTGGATCTCTTCACTTGATAACAAAACATTTCTACAACCTGCCTTAACTATTATTGGGTTGGATGTGTGCGTTCATACTTGTTTTCCCTATTAAATGAGATCTTTTCCTTCTTGTATTGCGTTGCATTGTTTTATGTTGCGTTGAGGTGTTATTTTATGTAATGGACAATTATTCATAGTATGGATTTTCATGTCATTCTACCTTTGTCGTATGCTTATATTTTTCATAAGGACCGATGACGTAGCTCTTATGGAAATATGGTGACACCGAAATTGTTCCAATAAACATTGCTAGAGGATAATATCTTCTCTCCACTCCATATTTATTCTCCATCACTTTCCTCTCACCCCTTATCTTTTATCTTACTAAGGCATCCTACTCCTTCCCATTCTTCTATCTATTTCTCACCTTTTCGATCGTCGATCGTCTTCCTTCATCACCCTATTGACACTCGAGGGGGCATCTCTCCCTCCTACTAATTTTTCTTCTATCCCTTCAAAATTCCATCCGTCTACTATCTTTGAAGTTGTGTCACTTACGCCACCCCAAAGAGGGGAAAATGTAGACACCCATAATTACGCTTGAGCAATTTTAATACTTAAATTGTGCTAATTATCTCTCTTCTTACAAATTGGTGACATATTGTCAATAACACTCATTTTCCCTCATATCGTCATTAATTAATTACACTAAGATAATTAATTAAGTCTCCTATCCAACAAACAACCTAATTAGTGACCTTTCATTAATTAATCACCCCTTCTACCTAGACTAATTAATTATCATTAATTAATTAGCTTTCCATTCCATTTAACCAATAAATCAATATTTAATTGATTTAATCCCCTTCTAATGGCCAAAATTGTACTAATATTCCTCTAATTAGATTCTATAAGCTTACATCTACCTATTAGTTAATCACCTTTGATTAATTAAAGGACCCCCAACTCCCTGGACTTGCTAAGTATAAATTAAACCCTTCTAAACTAAGGTTACCTTTTATAAAGCAACCTTATCCATTTCTAATCTTGTTTTACCTTTATCCCACATGCAAAGGGATGAAGTGTTTCCTTTATCCATTGGGATATATAAGGTGCCCTCCTTCTACCTTTATACCTACACCTAAAATTTTTAAGAAGACAAATGCAAAGCATATACCAAAATTTAGACTAAAAGCTTTCCTTTGTTTTCTTGAGGGTTCATCATCTTGGAGAGTTAAGCCTTTTCCTAAGTGCTTAGGTCATATGGGAGGTGTCAAAGGGTCTTGTAGCCTAACATTGACAAGCCCTCATTCCTAGGTTCTTGGAATACCAAATACAACCATTTTTGATTGCCTGGAGCCTACATAGGTCCATTCGTTGATTTTGTTGTTAGAGAATAGAGGATTTAGATACTTAACATTGTTAGTTTCAAAGTTTTGAATATGATGAATGTTAGTAGCTAGCCTTGTTTAATTCTTATCTTGATGGTGCTTAGTATTCTGTTTAATTTTTGCTAATTAAGGTTATTAGGTGTTAGTATTTACTTGAATTAGCATTAGCTTAAAACAAATCATGCACACACATTTACATGACTAAATAATTATTTTTATAATACTCAATTTACATCTAAGCTTTCCCCAAGAAAATAATATTCAAGGAACATTTTTTTTTACCATTTGTCATGATGTCTAGAAAATGACGTTTAATGGACTTATAACAAAAAGTTTCCAGTTGTTTAAAAAGGTGAATCATTGCAAATATTTCCATCATTGTTTTAATCGGCACCCAATCCTCTCCTCTCGGTAACACATTTTTTATCCTTTGCGCTTATGAACCTCCATCATTTCATCCTTTTCCCATTCTTTCCTCTTTAACTCTACTCGCATCTAGATTATCCGGTAATTCACATTTTTACAAGTGCCCGAGTAATTCCAACTTCAAATATCAACCTTTACAATCCTTGGACTCACAAATTAAGCTCTAAATCCCTTCAATTGCATTTTGCAGACAAAAACGATAAGGAATTTCATCAAAATTGATGAAAAACAATGTGTATTCACATCTCCGAGTCTTAGAGAAAATATTGCGGTAAAATCAAATGCAATGCACAAAAACTATTGATTTTTCCCTTTGTCCACTTTAGATTAGTGTCATCCATGTGTTTCCTTAAAACAACTATAAAGGTGAAGTATAGAGGTAAGTTTCCAAACAAGCGTAGGCCTTCCACGTGCCTTGGGCCCAAGAAAACTTCCTTTTGGCCTTTGAAAAGTCTTAGTATAAAAGGAGCTAGCGGAAGCCTCCACATGTCTCAATGGCGCACTTTTGATATGGTGCCCAAAAGCGGAGACCCCAAAGAAATGTAGACTCACCACATGTCCTAGCTCAAAAAAATTTGAAAGAATTTTAGGGACAAGCGGAAGGTGCCATGTGCCTAGGGTCCGAGAAATTTTCTTCGGTCATTAAAAATTCTAAGTATGGGCAGGATCCAATGGGAAACTTCCAAGTGTCCCTTCAGCACTTCTTCAAAAGTAAAGTACAGGGGTAGGTCCCCAAATAGGCATGGGCCCTCCACGTGTCCCAGGCCTTAGAAAGTTTCTTGAAAATTTTAAGTATAGAGAGGAACCAACGGAAGCCTCCACTTTCTTTGCGCACTTTTGATATGGTGCCCAAAAGTGGAGACTCTAAACAGCACATGCTCACCACATGTCTCCTTGGAGAAACTTCTAAGGTAGGTCCCAAATGTAGATCCTCAAATGAGCATCATCCCTCCATGTGTCCATGGTCTGACAAAGCTGCACCCACCACATGAAACCAATGTCTAAGTCTAGGCAGGGCTAGCGGAAACCTCCATGTGTCTCCCTGGCACAACTCCAAAGGTCAAACCAAGAGGTGAATTTTTAGATGAGCGCAGGCCCTCCACGTGGACAAGACTTGAGTTGAAGTTGGTGCTAGAGTTTCAATATGTCCCACCAAGCCGCATATAATCGAAAGGACCATGTTTCCATAGATTTTGGGATAAAAATTGACAGGGAAAACAAAACATGACTATGGAAAAATAGAAGCAAGGGGTAAAACCTGAATTTACTCCCAAGTTACAAATTTTTTCACATGGACAGAGGAACGAAAACAAAATTCTAGACTTATTTTGATCCTTGACCAAAGGAAAGGATTGAGCATGGCAACCAAATTAAGGAAATAGCTATCACGCATCAATACAAGGAGATAGAAAATACGACAGAGCCCACAGTTGAAGACTTTCAAGTACAAACGGGCAAGATCAAATTATGCACCAACAATAATTATGTGTTGTTAATGGCTCAAAATGATCTAATGTAGAAGGAGATGACATTCTAAAAAATCACCAAAAATAAATGTAATAACCAAGAACCAAAAATAAATGTAATAACCAAGAAATGCAACAAGACCCCAAACAATGCAACAACAACCCCCATATTTTGGCACTTTATAATGAGTGCATGTTACAATTAGGAACTTTAGAATTATAGTGAGATTCTAAAAAATACTTCCAATGGAAATAGAATCGAAAAATAAGCACTTTTACAAAAAATGACACTCAAAACCAAGTTACCAATCCAAAGTTACAAGGTTTTCAATATTATGTTTTATTTTAGTTACCACTAAAATAGATTAAAATAATTTTTCATTCACCACACAAATAAAATGAAAGGGGGCTAGATTTAAGCACCTACTAGTAGGAATCACAATCTTTAAGCCATCATATGATCATACCATATGACTAGGGCTAAGGATTTCAATGACCATACCATATAACTCAATGCATAAACCTTTGCAAACAAATGAGCAGCAATATCATATATTTTTATGGAACTTAATGAAATACAATGAGGATGGGCCTTGCTTATATAGTAAATGAATAACAATCTAATAACAATTCAAGGTCGTAGATCGAGTCATAAATCATGGAAATAAATTTTCATCAATGAACTAGTTAAGTCCATAGATTTATGAGAGAACTAGACATCAAGGATCTAGTCAATACAATAGATCAAGGAAAAAACTATACCTAAAAACTAAATAATATACCCCTAATATCTAAATAATTAAAAATAAATATCCACACACATAAATGGGTGAGGATATATACAATAAAGTTAAATAAAGTACCTAGGTGAACATGAGCTAAGATAAATACCTAATCTAATAGCAGACTTCACCGCTTAGACCTCGAACGACTTGTTTCACCACTTTAGGGCCTACGTCATGGGATTGACCTCAAATTTTGCAACCAACAATAAAATTCATGTTATGAAATATTGTTATCCAAATAAATATTTTATCTTTTTGATGAATTTTAATTTCATTTTGACTTTGATGCTTTACATTTTAGGTTACACGCATGCAACCTTGCTCATTTGGCACTTTACATAGGTTGTATCCCTTCCATGCACTCCTCATGCCATCCAATTCTTCAACGCACCCCTATGCAGATGCATTCCAAATCAGTTAAGTTCCAGTCTTTCTTTCATGCATCCTATTTTCTTTCTACCACCACACGCCCTTCCTCAACTTAATATTCACACCCCGCTTCCATATTTTTCGTTTGCAAGTATGTGTTCTTTTTTGTGGCACATGCACCTATGCATGTGCACCTCACGCGCTTTCATATTTTCATGTGCCTTTCTTCCTTGTCACCTTCTTTTCTCTTTCCTTGCATGCCTTATTGTTTCTTCCTTCACATTCTCGCTCCCCTTCCATATCCCCCCTTTGCACATTTCTCCTGCATGCCCACTTTCTTCCCTTCTTCTTGTGTGAACACCTTCTTTTCTATCCTCTCGTGCCCCCTTGTGCAACCTTCTACTGAGACACCTTAAATCTTTTTATCCCTACTCTTCCTCTTGTGAACCCACTTATACCCTATTGTGTCACACACCCTCCTCACACATGCCTTCCCTCTGTTTCCCTTCCGCTCCTCACACCCGACTCCCGAACTTCAAAATGCCATAACTTTCAATCCAGAGCTCTGATTTTCACCAAATTGGAATTTTTATATATATGAAACTTAAAGAAAGATATCGAGCTCTAGTCTATTAAATAACCAGTCCCGTTAAATGAAAGAAAGTCATGGAAAATCCAAAACAGATGACTCCACTCAAAATGCAATATCTTTTGCATTTCTCAACGAAATCACACAAGATTGATACCGTTGGAATCATGGATCCACTACCTATGCAAAAAAATAAATAAATTCAGGTTTTTATAGGGTATTTAATGGTGATTTTGTATAAAATGCACCCAATTCAGAAAAATGTTTTATTTGGTAGTTGGGGGTGCATTAAATGAAGCATGGGCTGACATTTCTCACTGCTACAAGTCATGGGACAACATGGTGAGCCTTTTTAATAAACATACCATCATTTCAATTCATTTACTACCTCTTGCAAGTGGATATATGACATATTTCAAGATTTCCTTTTTTCCCTCTCTCTCTCTCTCTTCTCAAATTTCTATAAATTGGAGTGTTGCGCTCATTATAAGAGGGAGGGAATTTTTGTGCTAGAAAAGCTCTCTCAAAATTTCTTTGTGAATCCAATGTGCTATAGGCCTTTGTAGTGGACTCCTTACGTGGTGATCTAGGACCTTATCTTATAATAGATTAAACTGTGCATACTTATGAAGCAATAGATGCAAGTTTGTGGATATATCTTCCCCTGTTTTGTTTATTTGCATTCTTATTTCCCTTTCAATATCATTGCATTTTATTTTTTCTATATTATGCTATTGCAGGGATCCATTATCATTGTGTGCACATGAAATATTGTTGTGAATGCAGTTGTTAGATTGTGGAGAACTGTTATCACCCCTTATAGTTTGCATTTTACTTATACTTTTCACACATTCAAGACTATTCTCATTCTCCTTTTGGTGTAACACCACTTTAGTGTAAGATTTTTTTTCATGCATTATCTCTCTCTGGTTCCTTGGAAATTTAGATTGGGATAGATAGTTTTGCCTACATTAGAGTAGATTGTGGCAAGTAGTTAATGAGCAAGAACCAGCTTTCTCTGGAGGTCTATCTCAAGTAGCAAGTTCAACAACTTAGAGATAGTACACATGTTATTCAATCACACTATGATCTCAAGCACACATAATTGTGCAAACCATAGGGTGATGTGATTCAGAGATAACAACTTCTTACCACCTTATATGATGTCACAAAATGCATCTTCCAGAGTGGGTGCATAATGTTGTGAATTATATAATATGTCAACCGAATAACAATCAAAGACAATGTACTTGCATATAGAAGTGAATTATAAGATTTGACTTCTTGGAAAAAATAGGGCCTTAAAATAGATACAAAAAGAAGAAATATAATTTTGATCTATAAGAGTTTACCCTTCAATTACCATTCACCTCTCATTGTATCACACAGGTTTACCCGAGAAGATTTTTAGTTGCATAGGTTGGTACACCATTTAATTTTTTGTAAGAGGACATCGAATGGCCACATTACCATTCAACACACAAATATTTAATGGAGGATTGAACATTTCCTCCAAATATTGCTTCGTCACCTGCAAGAAAGAAACTTGTTTCTTTAAAAAAGTTCAGAATAATTGAGTTGAGTCATTTTTTCCTATTTCCTTTAAACATTTCATTAAAAATCCTTACACGTTATTATAATTTTAAACATGGTTTTATCGCTTAATGAATTAAAAAATTATGTTTCATATTGAGACACAAGAACAAAGAAATGTGCTATGAATATTGTTGAGAATTTTAAACAAATTAATTTAACTAATTTTTTGAGTTTAAATTATAAACCTTTTACCTAAAAGAAGATTTCCTTCTATATTTGTGGGGTATATAAAATTAACATAATTAAAATTTGATCGTATACAGAAGCATCTAGCTAAATTAACATCCATGAACCAAAAAGGGGTGCGGATTTGATATAAATAGTTAAGAGACACATGCTTAGTTTTAGTTTTCCAAGGGCCGTAGCTCACCATTATATAATAATTAGGGAATAAAGAAAATATGGTTCTACGACTGATAAGAGTTCTATTCTCAAATGTTCTACCTATCCCTCATGCACGTTCACGCGGGGCATATTTATTTTAAAAAAGTCAAAACTTCACTAAATAAATGTTGTTGCATGGTGGTGGGCCTCCGGCCTATTATTTTGGAGGTCACTCGTTCAAATATCTATTTCACCCATTGAAAGGAAATAGGGAGACAATTTTTATAAGAAAAAAAATTTCTTATTATTAATCTCTATCCCACCATTGAATGGAGATTCATATAACCCCATGCCAAAATTCACCATTTCTTTCCTACCTCCATCTTCCCATAGCCCCCCAGATGGCTATCATTATGTCTAGCCATGCGTTACTTGAGGAGGTTGCACGTGTGCATGGTGGCCCTCTTAGGGTAACTCTAGGTGGCAGATGGTTTCCATGATTCTTAATATTGTGTTAACACAAAATCATTGGCCAACTGGTACACATGTTAAAATACTCTTGATTCCTATTCTCTACATGCAAGTTCACTGAAATAACATGCAAATTAGTTGGGACAATACTACACAATATGAGGTCAAGTGAAGTATTCAAGATAACCAATCTAATTTTGAAACACATGTTTATGAGATTTTATGAAATACCCAATAGGTACCATTGTCGTATGTTGATCGAATGAAATTATGATGACCCTTTTTATGCTTCTATTGTTAAATAATAAGAGTTTTAATTTCCTTTTATTTTTCTCGAATTTAGATATAATTATGAGCTTAAACATTAAGACTTCAAAGTGGGAAGCTTGGCTTTAGAGAATAAAAAACCCTAACATAAGGAATGAAAAATACAAATCCCTAGACATAGAAACTTAGTGTGTTACAAGAATTATTCATCCAAACCATGTGTAGCATAAATATTTTTACAAAAGGAAAATCCCTCAATGTGAATTTGTTTCCTACACTTGAGGCTTCATCCAATCCTCAAAGTTAAAGCCCCATATTGTTAAGACAAATTAGAGGTGTTTTACCCATCCACCTTACACACTAGGTTTTTAGACATTCCATCTCTTTTACTTTTTAAATGAAAAAGAAAGTTTTGAAACAAAGATAAATCTGTCAAATGGGAAATATTTTGCGAACTTTACATTTAGAGGTAGCTCTAAAATGGGGTTTCCCAATAGTTGGAAATGGATTTTCCAATTATGTGCTTCTGAAGATGAGTCCAATTATCTCTTTTATTCTATTGGAAGGTATGCTTTTGGAAAGCCATGTTATGGCCCACTAATGCAACTCTATTGCAATCATCCTTTGGTTTAATGCCCATGTATAGGTTTTCCTTAGTGTGGTTTAATGTAGGAAACAAAAGTGAGTACACACCTAAGTACATAAAGGTTTCTCTACATAAATTCATGCCTACCCAACCTCCTGCATCACCTGGCATTGTACATACATGGAGAAATCACAACATCATTAGAAACCCACATTTGACCACCATGTATATGGATTCTACATTCTCCATATTCCACCATGAAATCCAAATGTACGTACATCCACAAAACCTTATATTATTGTGCGTATCTCCCATGCATGCTACATATAGTTACCTAAGGAATCAAAATACTTCATTATAGAATGCACAATTATGATCTTCCTGACCATGTGTTTCTAACATAAAAATTCTTTCCAACCCATATGTAGGTACCCTAGAGATGGCATAAAAACTTCTAAAATATAGCTACGTAAATTGACAATGACAACAATTACATACAACACTTGTTATCTAAAAGTGTAGTAGACCAATGCAAAGGAGGCACACCTATAGCCGAAGATATAATTTTTACAATCCCACTCACCTAAAAAAATGAGAGCAGACACAACAAATACTACATCATGCAACAATTGTTGTCGAGGATACCCATAAAATCCTCAGGGAGAAATTCTATTCGACTATTATAAACACACCCAAAAAATAACATTATTCAAACAATGTACAACTCTACATGCCTTCACATATGTATACGAACAATTGTGTAATATAGAAATATAATATTTACCATTCACTAAAATGAAAGCATTTACATTACATAACACTTATTGTGTAGTGCTAACCATTTTTAAAAAATATAATAGTAACGAAAAATAAAAGAAAATAAAAGTTAGACTGAATTGTTTCATTGGTTTTAGGTAAGAGTTAATTTTAATGGAGATGGGAATGGAGTAGGTGATCCCCCATGTGAAGGCATGTGAAGGGACCTGGGTTTGGTTTTCAAGGAAGGAAGCATGGTGCAGGTTGGGTTAGGTGAGAAAGTGGAGACGTGATGAAGGATGGAAAGGTATTTAGGTAGATGTTACAGTGCGTACCTTGGGGGTCTTTTTCATCCCATTTTCTTTTAATTTGGGAAGAAACAACTTTTCCAAATTCTTGTTAGGTGTCTAGTCTTATAATGTTTTTTCCTATTATTCACACCCATTTCTCATCGATGGGATTTATGACTACACTTGTTAATGCAACCCCAAATTTTTCTCTTAGTTGGATTTTGCATGAAAGTCTCGGAATGGAGAAATTTTGATACTTATTTCGGTTGCAACGTAGAATGCAGGGATTGTGCAGGAGAAGGAGGATTTTGTGTTAAGATAGAGAAATATGGTGGAAAGGTGGAGAACTCATGCAGCGGTGGAGTGATGAGTAGAAAAAAATGTTTGCGAAGGCATTGGCTATCCATGATAAAGACACCCCGATCGCTGCAAAAATGTCATTTCTTCTAAGCATTTTAACCAGAACATAATCTAGTGAATCCAATACCTCAAAAATGTGGTTTCGTGTAATGTTATGTTTGCAAGTTTCTAACAAAACAATGTCCTTGAGGGCACTTTATAGTTGTTCAAAGAAATGCCTCGCCAGATGTCATCTCATGGAGTGCCATGGTTACATCCTGTGTAAGTTTGGAGGTGATGGAGATGAGTGTGGACATAGAATAACTATTGCAGGGGCACGAATGTTCGATGTTGTTTGGTTTCAAATTCCTTAAAGACAATTGAGTGTGGATGAGTGTTGTAAGATGTTGCAAAAACTGGTTTATTAAAAAGGGAACTTGAAGCTTCTAAACAAATGAAGTTTACAATTGTTAAGCCATCTCCTCTAACTACACCCTTGTTTAAAAAAGAAATAATGGACCTATGCTCATACCAGCGATCTGTTTGATGAAAGGCCTTAGTGAGATGTTGAACCAATCCCAAGAACTTCAACCGACTTTGTTCCTCCAGCCATAGCTCATCTCTCCTTATCTTTCATAACTCTCGTAATTTATTTTTTCATTTACAACTTAATATAATTTTTAAAATATTAGGATTATAATACATTTAATTGTTTTATATTAACTTGTTTCAAAACAATATAATGTCGTATCGTAACTCATGAAATTAAAATAACCATTTTGTCTTAAACCATGAACTTCAGCCCCATTTTGAGAAGATTTAAAAAAATCCTACCCAACTACATCACTACTATATTGTTTTATCAATAAGATGAAATTTACTTCCCTAAAAAAATGTTGACCATCTCTATGTTTAAATAGATAATTGTGCTTATTTCGGAGACTCGTTGAGTACCCTTTTCAGAACTCCAAAAATGGTATTTTAAGATTCATTTTTGTACCTTGTTATGTGAGAATTCACCTTAACCTTTGGTTTGACAACGAATAAACATGTGTGATATTTTTGATGCCCTACTAGGAGCAATGTTCCACCATTTTGTAGTTTTAAGCACCTATTAATACTATAAAGTTGGAATTTGTTTCGAACTACCATTTGAATTCTAGATAGCAAAATGCTTATCCATCTTTGCAAACCTCTATTGTTTTCACTAGACAATTTCATGGAACATTCCGTTTAGGAAAAACAGTCTTTTGTATATTTTAGAAAATCCATTTTGTAGGCCTCTAGTTACAGTTTGACTAGGTTAAACTGGACCAATTAGGACCGGTGGCTTGAAAATCATGTTGTTGTTTGTAAACCCTATCATAGTTTTCAGTTCTGATGACTCTGATGAATTCTCCATATATGGTAGAAATCATAGGAAATTTATTGTGGCACGTTCATCCATCGAATGTTAGTTTTGGACGTGGTTTTTGAGCCCTTGAGATAACTTTTGATCATTTACAACTAGGGTAATTACGACTAAATGCCTCAAAAACTAGTCCCCAATAGTAAACTATTTACCAGTTCTAAATTCTGTTAGTTCCTATGGACTCTTTTTATATTAACAAACTCGTATAAATTTAACCGTGGTGTGTTTACTCATCAAGACAAGATTTGAAAGTTGTTTCTTAGCCTCTGAGCCTAATTTCAAAAATTTTGTAGCTAACATGAAAACGTAAAAATAAATTCGTTGCCAAACCACCGTGGAAAATTTTGACACATGTAAATAATTGTTCGAAAACTCCATAGTGTAACTTGTGTGAAATAATTTTTTGACAAAATTGTGATTCTCTGCCTTCCTTTCTCCTTCTCTCTCCTTGGATTATGAAATGAAGTGAAATGAAATGTAATGAATACATGTCTCTAAACCTCTTCTTTCGATTGCAAATTGTAATTATTATTATATGTGAATGGGAAACTGAAAAATGTTAATTATGTTAGATTAGGATGGATGTCATGCTAGTGATTTATCATGATTTCATGCTCACATGGTTTTGCAGGATGCAAGAAAGATGGCAAAAAGGCGATGTGTAATTCATTATTTATTATTGTAATTTATATAGGTCATTGTAAAATGAATAAATGTATAATGTAGTATCTTGTTACAGAAAAGTTATATTTGAAATTTGCTAATATGTATGAGATGCTAGTTTTAGAGATATCTTAGGAAATGTGCATTTAATCACAGGTTCAATTTGATTCATAGTTGTGTATGGAAAAAGGGTTTGATAGATATATAGTAAATGAATTTGAAGTTAATATATTGTAGTGCTTTTTCAGTTTTCAATAAATGATTAATTAATTATTGGGTTGTATTCTTACCTTGTAAACATAATAAAGAGATATAATCGAAACACTCAACCCTAGTATAAGACTCATGTATAAAAACCCTTCATGCATGAATTATTTTAATGTGGAAAATATAAACCTTAAGATAAAATTCAATCTCTAGTCTCGATGTCATCCTTCTTGCATGATATATCTTATCCCAAAAGAAATTGAAATTATAAAATGAACTTGAACTCTTGTACTAGATGGAACCTCATAGCCTAGGTAAATAAGACCCCCAGTTTGTGATAGCATCATGGTCGCTATGTTTAGCATTGTTTTCATGAACCCGTAATTTAGGAAAGACATGGTCCATTTTTATCTAGAGTATTTGGTTTCCTTTTTGGTCCGGTAACCATGCGTGGGGTAAGGAGAATATCTTCACTTCATGTCCGACACTATGTTGATGGAAGTCACCTTAAGAGTCCTTGTTTGAAGAAATGTGTATGTGGTATAACATTACCATTCACGGAGTAACTAGAGCTATTATTCTCTTAGTATACTAGTAGACTACAAGGTCTTACAAATTTATATCTAGAATTATTTCTTTTCATCGAATGAATTCCAAAAAAGAGACAAAAAAAGAACAATGTAAATGAAATGAGAAACAATAGTTTATGTGATAATGGTTTAGGAACAAATCTTTTAGATGAAGTCCTTATGGTTGAGTTAAGCATGAAATTTTTCTAAGAATGGTTAAAAATTTCTCTTGGCAGACTACACTTTTGAGCCAATATAGACTCCAAAAATAAATAAAATAAAATAAAATAATGTCATGTAAATTCTTAATCGAATCAATATAAATTGGGAACTAAGAACAACCATAGTACAAGACCAAATGTTCTTGTAATGGAAGTAAGTTTAAAGGAAAGGGAAACTTGAACCTTCACCTCTTGAATCATATTATTTTTCCCTTGAAAACTTATGGCTGGTCCCTTTCTTAATGAGGGTAAGATTAAATGTCAACTAAACATATTTTGAGAAATAAACCTTTAGAATAAGAATGAGAGAATCAAGAACTTTGTATGTAATTGGAAATTTGGAATTTAATTATGTAAGTTATGGAGATTGACATGAGTGATAAAGAGTAAACTTAAATGGTCGAACAATAAGTTAAATGTGAAATGAATTGAAGAATCTGTATGCGAAAAATGGATAAAATCATCCTTGCATAAAAATTTTCCTAGTATTTAAATCATAAATAATATGTAAATATGGAAATGATGTGGTGTTGGTTTTCAATCCTTGGGTCCCTTGTTTTGGTTGTGTCATTACTAGTATTCATTCTTTTGGAAAAGTGTTCAACCGACATGTATATGGTGTTGTCATGTATGTATGTGATTTAATGAATTATGTAAGTGTTTGATGTGTTGTTGAGTTTCCCTTCTTGGAACCCTTGTGGTGTTGTGAAGTGAGCAACATTAGTCAAAAAAATTAACTCGGTAATTTTTCTTTGTTGTTTTGTGTGTGTAAAATGAGGGCATTACACTTGGTATCGAGAGGAGGTTCATGCTATCGAACTTCTATGGAAGATTGAATGTTTTATGGAGTTGCATGATGTTGGTGGATATTGGAAGAGTAATGTGGTATAAGCGTGATGTGAACTATGTCATAATTATGTAAATTTGAATGCACATGTTATATATGTCACCTAGTGCATTTTGTTTATCATTTGATGTGCTTGAGATGAGAGTATTATCTCTCCTTTTCATGGATTATACAAAGAGTTCACATGTGATGTGCCACCTTTTTGTGTGTGACAAAATAATGTTATTTTTTATTGTGAATTTTTGGAGAAAAATTTCATTATGTGATATGTAGATGTATTGATGAATTGCATGAAAAAATTGGTGTAAAGTGAATTAGATTGTATCGTGATGTCGTCACTTTGTCTTGTGATGAATCGTGTGCATCACCATGTTGTATTGCAATTGACTATATGTTGTAAAGTTAGACATTGTGTTCCTCATATGTATAATTCATGTAATATGTGATGGTTCATGTCATGATTTAGGGGCATATGGTGAGCATATGATCCCTATTGTACAATGATTGCACTTTGGGTGCAGAATGTGGTAATGTGATGTATCATAACCCATGAAAGTAATGATTGTGTTATACCCTATATATATACCATGCATAAGATGCTATGGTTAATTTGTGTGAATCACCATTGTGTTAGTGATGTAGTTATGTGTTATGTTGTGGACCCTACACTAACCGACCCTAAGGGAAATCAGTAAAAGGTGTATGTTTGGAGTGAGGAAATGTGTACCATTGACCAGTCACTCGAGCTGAGTATGAGATAGGAAGTGGAGCCTTACATAGGTTAAAACCCACTTTTGTTTGTTTGGTATGTGTGGCACTTGTTCAATGGGTGTCATATAGGTTGTGTTTCATGGACACCTTAGGTTCAGTAGATGGTGACTTGTACTCATTTCTCTCTCCAATATGGTTATCGTATGGATTCAACCTATGTGATTTTGACTATGTTGATCCTTGTCGAAGTGGTGACAGGATGATTTAAATAAAGATGATGGTAGTTAGATTATTGATATGATATTTTATGAGCTGAGTATCGATGTTTCTGAGTGCCAAAGAACTCGTTGAGTACCCCCTTCATGGCTATATAAATCCATATAGTTATTGTAATGTGCTATTTCTCTATATGTATTTTATTTGTAAATTGAACCTTTCCCTTTTCTTGCTAGAACCAATAGTTTTCTTGATTAACATGCTCTTATATTTTGGGAATTTATTTGGTTGTTGCACTAACATGTGGGTTTTACTTATTTATTTTATTTTTGCACTAACCATGTCTAATTAGCCATTTGCTTTTCTTAGTTTAAATTTTGTGTATCAAGTTTAAAATTTTGATAGCCTAGTCTAAGGCTTGAAATTTTTTCCACTTGGAATTTGAAATGGATTGGTATGCTGGTTCTAATGTTGTGATGTATTGGAATAGGGTCATGGGATTCACCATGAAGTGGTGGGACCCATGGACCCACTTTTTTGTATAGGGGTACACCCTAAGGAGTTACAATAACTAGTTGGTTGTTGAACCATGAGCTATTATGTCATTTGTGTTAGAGGTATCTCGACTCTATGTGATTTAGGCCATAAGGTGACCGGCCTCTTTTGAGGAGTGAAAAGGAAAATTTATCTTTATTTTATCACTTGAGGGAGGCATAAGATACTAAGAGGGGAGGCATAAGATACAATTGAGGGAGGCATAAGAGATTTCAAGGAGGCATAAGAGATTTGTGTGGGTGTGATTGACTCTTGGGAGGTATATGAATTTTTTTTTGTTTCTTTGGGAGGTATATGGAGTTGTTATATGATTCTTGGGAGGTATATGTATTTGTTTTATGATGCTTTGGGAGTCGAGGAATGATGAAGATCTAGAGGTAATCTGTGAGCATCGACACATTGTACTCAACCGTAAAATGGCGTAGCTTCAAGATCGAAGCAAGAAATCATTCATGGAAGAAATGTGCATGCATTGAGGAAAAATGGCTCAAAAGAGGCCCATACTCCATTGTTCATAGATCAAGAAAGGTGTGTACATATAGGGGAGTAAATGTGTAACTCCCATGTAAGAAAAGATTCCTCCATAATGGAGAAGAGGAGTTACTTTCCCAAATGGGAATGTAACTCCTATGATGCAACTTACACATATGACATATTCTATAAGAGAATCTGTCATAACTAATATGACACCTAAGACCTATGATCTCACCTAAGTGAGATGACTCACCTAGTGAGGTGGCAATACACCTAATAAATAAATAAGAGGTGAAGGAAATGCCACACACACCAACACCCCCCTTCATCGTAACTTAGGATGAGGCGGAAAGTCAGAGATGAGAAGTGGGTCCCGGCACAAGGCTTGATGAGGTACCTATGTACAAGAAAAAGACCCCAAGCAGTGAAGAAAAACCCAATGGGAAAAACATCCACCATAAGAGAAAAAAACACTCTCTAATCTAAGAAAGATGCTAAGGATGGGTCCTAGCTATAGATGAGCATGAAAAGGTACCCATGTATAAAGACGTAATCTCTTGAAAATAAGAAGAAGAGATATGAAAGAGCGAGATGAGAGGAATGCAGAAGATGCCAAGGACGGATCTGAACTTTGCAGCTCTAGGAGGTCTCCTAAAAGAATGTCGATGATGAGATCCTCTGCCTCTGGACTAAAGAATAGCCACCCATAATGAACTATGTTCCTTCCCTTAGGAAGGACAGAAATGACGTGTTGGAAGTCCACCCACTCCACAAAGGAAACTGAAGGCAGCAACACAAAGAAATCTGAGTCTGGTGCACAAAAGTGTGACATAGGTCTAGCGAGTGAGTGCCAAGGAATCAAGGTAATGCCACGTGCGTAGAATTGTTAGAGTGAAGAGGAAAACCCATAGAAAGGATGTCCAAGTGATGTGAAGGGAACAAAACATCCTCCACATGAAAAAGGGATCCACAACTGAGGGTGGATCAATGAAGGTCTCCGGAAAAGTGGAAGTGGTAAGATTCCCATAATGGGCACTCCCAACAATGGAGATGATGAACTCCTTTAAAACACCTATAGATGAATGATGGACCTATAGAGCATCACAAGTAGACTCTATGAAAATATGACTAAGGTCGGGAAGATACTTGTCCCATGAGGGGGCTCAACAAATAAGAGCAATGTCAAATAGGTATGAGTCATCCAATGAAGGTAAAGGAGTGGAATGGGCCTCGAACACCTGGAAGTGGAAAGGAGGTGGGTGTAATGATGATGTGAGACTAAGTAGGATATTGCTTGATATCCGATGAGATGTGGGAAGTGTCAACACTCTCTAGAGTAGTGAGGGAAAGAGGAGAAGAGTCCTCTGTAATGCTCTCGACATCGAATCGGGTCCAAAATCCTCATCATCGAAGTAGAACCAAATGAGTCTATGTCAAGGAACTTTCATCACATGAAGAAGAGGATACAACTGAATTCGCAGCAGGAATAATGACCGTAGTATGTGAAGGGTCTCCATAGAGGGAATGAAGCATGCTCCGGACATGGTGAGGTAGATCCGAGTTTGCCATGTGAAACCAGAGAGATGATCAAGAGAAATTCATCATCATGTGACCAAAGACATGGTTACAAGTGTCAAGGAAGTCCTCTGATGATGATGATCGATGGGTGTAAGAACTGCCCAAGCAAGAAGGGTAAAAGACCCTCATGGGTGAAGTAACGTTCCATGGAAGCACGCTTTGAATAGTTCCCTCTCTCGGTGAGAAGTGGTGGAGGTCAGTAAAGCGATCCTACGATGCTCAAGTCTGAAAAATCACTCTCCATGATGAAAAAAATGCAACATGCAAAGAAGCAAGACGTTGGACTCGGTGATAAAGCGTCTACGTGTGAAGGCCCAATAGTACAATCAACCCCCTGAATGTGGTACTTTATAAAAGTAGTTTGTTTAAAACATTGACACTTTGTCATCATGTAATGTGTGAGAAATCATGCAACTTTGACTAAAGAAGTGCTAAAATGAGCTGCGAGTCAAAAGTTATGGCATTATTAAGATTCCCGCAACTGATGGAAAAAGTCAATAAATGCTGCAAACTGATTAAAAAAGTGCCCGAAATGGGTGCAAAGGGTGTCATGTGACTACTCGTTGGAAATGGCATGGAATTTTAGAAGGGGTTTGTTTTGACTACGAGGGGGGATTAGCCTCCTGCCAACCTCGGACCTCGCCCTCCATCTTCGACGCTCGTAGGAGGGGATTTAAAACAAGCAAAAAACCCAAATTACAATGCCAAAATGAATGTTTTTAAATTTTTTACACCTTAAAACATTAAAAAGGAGGAGGGGGCCCACGTTGGAAGTGTTGCACTCAAGAGTTGTCCACGTGTAGAACCCCAAACCGCCAAAAATGCCAAGTCCACGTGTTGGTTTTGTTGACAGTTTGGACTGTTGTGTAGGCTAGAGTTGTTGTAGAGATGAATGTGGTAGGGAAATGCTTGGAGATGTGCCAAAAACAGGTTGCAAAGGGAGTTGGAGGTGCTGCAGGCACGTGGGAGAGCAACAGAGATCCCAAACAACCAAAAAATGCTAGAAAAATGGTTGTGCAACTGTTGATGGGTGCGCAGGGTTAAAAAACATCCAAGGATTCAAAAAAATGAGCCAGCAACTAGACACACGGAGGTAGAACAGCAGTAGAACATGATAGGCGGGGAAAATGACCACTCCGGGCAAAAAAGAGCTGTAGACTGAAAACCCGAGCTTTTGAACCAAAAAAATGAGCTAATCGCTAGAGATGATGGTGTGCAGAGCATTCAAATAGTGAACCACCTACGTGCCTGAGCATTCAAATAGATACATGTGGCTGGCTATGCATCCAAAAGAGTCTTGTTTCAAGAAATTTCATGAACAACGAACACCACGAGCCAGCAACCACAAAAATAGCCACGTTTAGATTCCACACCAAGGAAAGAAAACATGAGTTTCCATGTTGGAAGCCCTAGCATAGCTCAAATCGAGCTAGTGGAGAAGCCAATGACCAGAGGGCTTGGGAAAAGCAACACGAATGTAGGAACCAAGAAAAAATGCAAACCTACAAATCGAAGTAGCAGAACCTCTCAAGACCCTCATGCAAGGCCAAAAAACCACAAACACTTCAAAGACACCCACAAACAACCCAAATGGAGGTATAAATTCCCAATCAATGCAAGTAGAGAACAAAACAAGAATGAGAACTTTCAAAAGAAACTACGAGGCGGAGAGTAGTAAGCAACCGAGGTGTTCAACATGATTCCAACCCCCGAGCTCTGATACCATGTCGGAAGAATGACAAATATCTGGAGGGAATCTGTGAGCATCGACACATTGCACTCAACCGTAGAAATGATGTAGCTTCAAGATCGAAGCAAGAAATCATTCACGGAAGCAATGTGCATGTATTGAGGACAAATGGCTCAAAAGAGGCCCATACTCCATTTTTCATAGATCAAGAAAGGTGTGTACATATAGGGGAGTAAATGTGTAACTCCCATGTAAGAAAATATTCCTCCATAATGGAGAAGAGGAGTTAATTTCCCAAATGGGAATGTAACTCCTATGACGCAGCTTACACATATGACAGATTCTGTAAGAGAATCATGTCATATACTAATATGACACCTAAGACCTATGATCTTACTTAAGTGAGATGACTCACCCAGTGAGGTGGAAATACACCTAATAAATAAATAAGAGGTGAAGGAAATGCCACACACACCAACAGTATATGGAGTTGTTTTGTGATGTTTTGGGAGGTGTATGTTGTTGGTTCTTTTATTTATGTGTACTCATGTGAGTCTCATTGTATTTTATGATGTTGAGGACTGATGCTCCTCATTGTTGGTATGGTGTTACTTCCATCTTGACCATATATAGCTACGGTTATGGTTTTGAGTTGCGTGAAACCTCTATATGTGTACTTATTGGGAATTCCATGTTGTAGTAGTCGATTATGTTATGGGTATTATTGTGTTGGGTGCATTTGTGATAAGTACTATGTTTTGAGGGATATGTATGTTCTTTCCATGGTTTGGTTGAGTTCTTGTGATGTGATGCAGTCATAGAAGTATGTAGAGATATGTCTTGTGGACCATTAGTGTTGTGTTTGGTTCTTGTGTCGCATCGTGATGTTAGTATCAGATGGGCACCCACGAAAAATACATAAACTAAAATCCTAAGAATTAAACTACTAAGATTTTGAGATTAATAAATAATTTAAAGGAAAAGAATAATTAAGTAATAAAGTAAAAGAGAAATGCCAATCTTCACAGAACATTAAAATTTATGATATTGCCAAATTTAGTTTTCTTCCTTGTGGTCGTGTTGTATTGAAAATTTGTTTTGTTAATCGAAATGTGTCATTATTAACTTTCTTTCCTTCCTGCCCTTCGAACTTTAGCATTGTTTCGCATCGAGGATGATGCTTTTCAAAATGCAAAGGAAATGTGGTGCCAAACATGTTTTAAAATAATAATAATAATAAAAAATAAAATAAAATAAAAGTTGGACTGAATTGTTTCATTGGTTTTAGGTAAGAGTTAATTTTTATGGAGAAATCCCCCTTATGAAGGCACGTGAAGGGACCTAGGTTTAGTTTTCTAGGAAGGAAACATGGTGTAGGTTGGGTCAGGTGAGAAAGTGGAGACATGAGAAAGAAGGGAAAGATATTTAGGTAGATGTTACATGTGGAGTACCTTGGGGGCCCTTTTCATCCCATTTTCTTTTAATTTGCGAAGAAACAACTTTTCCAAATTCTTGTTAGGTGTCTAGTCTTATCATGTTTTTGCCTGTTATTCACACCAATTTCTGATCACTGTGATTTATGACTACACTAGTCAATGCCACCCCAGATTCTACTCTTAGTTGGATTTCTACATGAAAGCCTCACGAATGGAGAAATTGTGATACCCATTTCAGTTGCATTGTAGAATGCGGGGATTGTGTAGGCAAAGGAGGAGTTTGTGTTAAGACAGAGAAATATGGTGGAAAGGTGGAGAGCCTGTGTGGGGTGGAGTGGCGAGGAGAACAAAATGTTTGAGAAGGCATTGGCCATCTATGATAAAGACACCCCGATCGCTGGCAGAATGTGGCTTCTTGTAAGTGCTTCAACCGACACACATAATCTGGTGAATCAAATACCTCAAAAAATGTGGTTTCATGTAATGCTATGTTTGCAAGTTTTACACAAAACAATGTGCTTGAGGGCACTTTATGGTTGTTCAAAGAAATGCCTCGCCAGATGTCATCTCATGGAGTGCCATGGTTGCAGCCTATGTCAAATTGGAGGTCATGGAGCTGAGTGTGGACGTAGAACAACTGTTGCAGGGGCATGACTGTTTGATGTTGTGTGGTTGGAAATGTCAGATAGACAGTAGAGTGTGCATGAGTGAGCAAGGAGTGTTATTTTTTTGGTTTAAAACTGAAATGCCACAAGGAAGACTATCATACCCATGTGCCGATGTCTTTTCCTTTGCTAAATGCTAAAATATGGAATCTCTGACAAGGCACATCAACTGTTTGATCAAATGCCTGAAAAATGCGGGTTTCCTTAAAGAAAATTGGGGTGAAACAAAGGATATTGGCATGGCCCTATGCAAGGACAACGAGTTATTGGTTAAAATGCCCTCATAAAATGTGATCCCGTGGACTATGTTGCTGTAAGATGCTACACAAATTGGTTTATTAAAAAGGGCACTGGAAAATTCTAAACAAATGAAATTTACAGTTGTTAAGCCAACTCCTCTAACCGGACCCTTGTTTAAAAAAGAAAAAATGGAGCTATTCTCACAACAACGAATTGTTTGACAAAAGGCCTTAGTCAGATGTTGAACCGAACCCCGGGAACTTCACCGACTTCATTCCTCCAGGCATGGCTCATCTCTCCTTATCTTTCATAACTCTCATACTTTATTTTTTCATTTGCAACTTAATATAATTTTAAAATATTAGGATTATAATACATTTAATTGTTTTATATTAACTTGTTTCAAAACAATATAATGTCATATCGTAACTCATGAAATCAAAATAACCCTTTTGTATTAAACCATGAACTTCAACCCCCATTTTGAGGAGATTTAGAAAACTTCCTACCCAACTAGATCAATACAATATTGTTTTATTGACAAGACAAAATTGACTTCTTAGTAAAAAATGATGTTGACCATCTCCTGTTTAAATAGATAATTTTGCATTTTTCAGAGACTTGTTGAGTACCCTTCATAAATCAAAAAATGGGATGTTAAGCTTCATTTGCGCACCTTGTTATGTGAGGAGTCACGTTAACCTTTGGTTTGACCCCGAATGAACATGTGTGATCTTTTTGATGCCCTACTAGGAGCAATGTTACACTATTTTGTAGTTATAAGAAGCTATTAAAACTATAAAGTTGGCTTTCATTTTGAACCACCATTTAAAATATGGACATCGAAATGCTTATCCGTCTTTGCAAACCTCTAGTGTTTTAACTAGACAGTTTCATGGAACATTTAGTTTATAGAAACACACTCTTCTATATAGTTAAATGTGACCAATTAGGACTGGTGGCTTTAAAAATCATGTTGCTATTTGAAAACCGTGTCCTAGTTTTATATTCCGATGACTTTGATGAATTCTCCATCTATGGTGGAAATCATAGGAAATTTACTATGACGCTTTCATCCATCGTTTTTAGTTTTGGAAATGGTTTTCGTAGCACTCGAGCTAACTTTTGATCATTTACAACTAGGGTAATTATGACTAATGGCCCTCTAAAAATTAGTCGCTAATCATAAATTGTTCACCAGTTCTAAATTGTTTTAGTTCCTATGCACTCTTGTTATATTAATGGCAGCGTAGAAATTTAACCATGGTGTGTTTTCTCATTGGAAGACAACATTTGAAAGTGGTTTCTTAGCCTCCGAGCTTGATTTGAATGTTTTGTAGCTAGCAGGAAAATGTAAAAAGAAAGTCGTAGGACCCTTGTCGGTTGCCAAACCACTATGGAAATTTTTGACACATGTAAATAATTGTTTGAAAACTCCATAGTGTAACTTGTTGTGTGAAATAGAAATTTTGACAAAATGGTGATTCTCTCTCTTCCTTTCTCCTTCTCTCTCCTTGGATTACGAAATGAAGTGAAATGAAATGTAATGAATACATGTCTCTAAACCTCTTCTTTCGATTGCAAATTGTAATTATTATTATATGTGAATGGGAAACTGAAAAATGTCAATTATGTTAGATTAGGATGGATGCAATGCTAGTGATTTATCGCTGATTTCATGCTCACATGGTTTTGTAGGATGTAAGAAAGATGGTGAAAAGGTGATGTGTAATTCATTAATTATTATTGTAATTTATATAGGTCATTGTAAAATGAATAAATGTATAATGTACTATCTCATTACGAGAAAAATTATATTTGAAATTTACTAATATGTATGAGATGCTAGTTTTAGGGATATTTTAGGAAATGTGCATTTAATCATAGGTTCAATTTGATTCATAGTTGTGTATGGAAGAAGGGTTTGATAGATATAAAGTAAATGAATTTTAAGTTAATATATTGTAGTGCTTTTTTTTAGTGTTTGATAAACGATTAATTAATTATTGGGTTGTATTCTTACCTTGTAAACGTAATAAAGATATTTAATCGAAACACTCAACCCTAGTATAAGACTCATGTATAACAACCCTTCATGCGTGAATCCTTTTAGTGTGGAAAACCTAAACCTTAAGATAAAATTCAATCTCTACTCTTGATGTCATCCTTCTCACATGATATTTCTTAGCCCAAAAGAAATTGAAACTGTAAAATGAACTTAAACTCTTGTACTCGATGGAACCTCGTAGCCTAGGTAAATAAGACCCCTAGTTTGTGATAGCATCATGGTCGGTATGTTTAGCATTGTTGTCGTGAACCCATAATTTAGGAAAGACATGGTCCATTTTTATCCGGAGTATGTGGTTTCCTTATTGGTCCAGCAACCGTGCGTGGGGTAAGGAGAATGTCTTCACTTCAGGTCCAACACTATGTTGAGTGGTGAAGGCCTCTTTGGAAGTCACCTTAAGAGTCCTTGTTTGAAGAAATGACTATGTGGTGTAACCTTACCATTTATGGAGTAAGTAGAGATATTATTCTCTTAGTATCCTAGTGGACTACCAAGTCTTACAAAGTTATATCTAGAATTATTTCTTGTCATCGAATGAATTCCTTGTGGGACCCCTAGACAACACAAATGGAGAGAGTGAAATAGTTGTTCTATGACTTAAACTCTTGTTAATGAACTCTTTAGTTCCTCTCATCTAGATGTGTTACCTTGGTTACTAACAACATAACACCTTGGTCTTTCATGAAGGTTGTTTAGCATAAATATGTCCTCTCACCTTAAATTCATATATAGTTGAGGCATATATCCTTAGGTGCAATTGGAATTAAACCAAACCTTAGTTGATTAGGAGGTTAACTTGGGGTTCGTGTGTAGTTATAATGCTTCCAATAATATACTTCTTCAAGATGTTAGACAAGTACTTTCATAAATCTTTATGTTATAAAGTGATGCCAAAAAGAGACCTAAAAAACAATGTAAATGAAATGAGAAACAAGAGTTTATGTGATAATGGTTTAGGAACAAATCTTTCAGTTGAAGTCCTTATGGTTGAGTTAAGCATGGAATTTTTCTAAGAATGGTTACAATTTTCTCTTGGTGGGACTAGGCTTTTGAGCCAATATAGAGTCCACAAATAAATAAAATAAAATAAAATTATGTCATGTAAATGCTTAATTGAATCAAACTAAATTGGGAACTAAAAACAACCATAGTACAAGAACAAATGTGCTTCTAATGGAAGTAAGTTTAAAGAAAGGGAAACTTGAACCTTCACCTCTTGAATCGTATTATTTTTCCCTCGACAACTTCTGGTTGGTCCCCTTGCTTAATGAGGGTAAGATTAAACGTCAACTAAACATATTTTGAGAAATAAACCTTTAGCATAAGAATGAGAGAATTAGGAACTTTGTATGTAATTGGAAATATGGAATTTAATTATGTAAGTTATGGAGATTGACATAAGGGATAAAGAGTAAACTTAAATGGTCGAACAATAAGTTAAATGTGAAATGAATTGAAGAATCTGTATGTGGAAAATGGATAAAATCATCCTTGTATAAAAATGTTCCTGTAATGTAAATCATAACTAAGATGTAAATATGGAAATGATGTGGTGTGGGTTGTCAATCCTTGGGTCCCTTGTTTATGGTTGGGTCATTACTAGTATTCATTCTTTTGGCAAAGTGTGGCACCGACATGTATATGGTGTTGTCATATGTGTCTATGTGAGTCAATGAATTATGTAAGTGTCTGATGTGTTGTTAAGTTTCCTTTTTGGAACCCTTGTGGTGTTGTGAAGTGAGCAATATTAGTCAAAAAAATTTATCCTGGTAATTTTACTATTGTTTTGTGTGTGTAAAATGAGGGCGTTACATATTGGCACCCACCTACCAATAAGCATTGAAAAACTTAATTCACAAATAAACACGATACACCAAACAATTTCACCACACACTGTATGAAAAAATAATAGGTAACATTTAAAACGTCATTGCAAACAATTTCCCCACTTAAACTTATTTATTTCGACATTTTGTTGCACATCTACTACTCTACAAAAAAATATCTACATCGAGTTATTCTCATAAATTGCATCCACGCCTACCATCACAATTTTACAAATTCTCTTCCATCCACAATCTCAATTGGTAACATGTTGCACTACTAATTGAAATTGACATTATTTAATTTCCCGCAACTATATCATTATTCTACCATATCATCTTGGAAAACTCCTATTTATCTCAATTACATTATTTCCATACTCTTTGTATAAGTTACCTCAAATTCCAACAACTTTCTTTGAAAAACTTCACCGCCACTTTTCATAATAGCTCAAATCAAACTAAACAAGATATACACTACACACACCATTCATCGGTGTGTGCCTCAACATATATACGAGTACCTATGTAATAGAAATCACAATTCTGAAAATTAATCACAACACTTCACAAACCATTTCAAATATTAACCAACATGCTCAGAACTAAGGACCCGAGTCTTCCTCCTTCAGATAGTATCGACCTACTGAGCCCATTATTGTGCTTCAATGGCTCTACCATTAACATCATGTGTTCCTATCCCCTCAGCACTTTTAGAAAGATACACAAACCTATTTGCAGTAGTAACATTGCCTTTACCATCGTCGTGTTGGTAAGGTTGCACTAAAGATTGCTAATCAACCACCTGTCGATAATTTAGGGACACCTTTATTGATTCTTGATGGAGAGCGATCTAGAAAACAAGAAGCAAACTCTGTTCACAACCTCCATCTTGCAAACTTGCTCTACTCTGCCTTAGATTCTGAAACATTACATTACATACCGAATAAGTTTGCACTCTTCCACCGAAGAACTGTTCGAACAGGAAACACTTCAACGTAGACTTGCTCCCCATGGAGCAACCACTAGTTTATTTTTCCTTCTCGTATATTTGTTTTGTATTCATCTTCTTACACATTCAATTTTGGTTGTAATTTTTTGTTTCCTCCAATTATTTTTCCATCATCTTGTTATCCTGCAATTTTTCAATTAATGTAGCAGTTAGTGCCATCATATATGTCATGTCCATCTTTTTATTTCATTGCTTAGAGATTTCCGGTATCCATATAATTTGTACATCGCGTAGAAAGAAAGCACTTTTTTGCTTTCACCCTAAAGATCACGTACGTTTGCAATCCATGCTAAATTTACTTTTTTTAATCTTTTCTTTCTTTATAGAAAAACAAATTAGGTTGAACGTACGTTTGCAATCAATGCTAAATGTTTGACGGAACGTGTTTGATAGTTAGGTAGAACGTGTTTGACGGAACGTGTTTGATAGTTAGGTAGAACGTTTTTGAAATGGGTAGTCCCTCTGAAACAGTCCTGGAAAATCGAATAGATAGAGAGGATAACAAGCTTCCCTTCACCAGCAGCTTCTTTGTTTTTGGCGAAAATGGATGGTTTTAAGAAGCCTCACGTTGTGGTGGTACCATTCCCCGCGCTCGGTCACTCCATCCCTTCTCTCGACCTGGCGAAGCTCCTTGCTTCCAATGGGCTCGCCGTCAGTTATGTAACCACTCAAGGCAATGTCTCCCGTCTTAGACACCTGCATGTTGAAGAGGCCGAAATCAAGCTGGTAGTCCTCCCCACGCCGGCCGTCGAGGGCTTACCGCAGGCACTCGAGAGTACGGATGTCCTTCCCTTGGACAAAATTGGCCTTATCTTTGATCTAGTCCAAAAGCTTCAGCAGCCGTTTAATGTCTGGATGGAGCAGCAATTTCAAAACGAAGGCGTCGATCGACTATCACAACCTCCTGTTTGTGTTATCCATGACATTCTTATAGGCTGGGCAGTGGAAACAGCCCAAAAGCATAAAATTGCTAGTTTTCTGTTTAATATCTTCGGTGCCTTCGCAACGAATCTGTTCCATTCAATGGCGTGCTCGATATTCCAGAACGAGTGGACGAAAGAAGGGGAAGACAGCGTTTTGCTGAGCATCAATATGCCGCATCCTCTCAGACTGTTCAAGCACGAGCTGTCCCCGAGTCTCTTCCATCCAGATCTTTCTAACCCCATTATTGAACCTTTTTAGCCGGTTTCAGAGATATCGGCAAGGGTTCGGGAATACTGATTAATACATTCTACGAGCTTGAGCCTGTCTATGTCCAGCACTTGAGAAAATCGCTGGAGATACCAGTTTGGGCGATAGGCCCGGTTCTTCCCCAAAATTTTCTTTGTGGAACAGGGAACGGTAGCGAGAGAGGGAAAATGGCCGACATCAGAGAAGAAGAACTAATTTCGTGGCTGGATTCGCAAAGCCCGCGTTCGGTTGTGTACGTCGCGTTCGGAAGCCACTGTTTCTTATCACAACGGCAGATGAATGCCTTGGCTAGGGGCCTGGAAGCCAGCCACCAACCATTTCTTTGGGCTATCAAAGTTCCCCCGAGTGTCGAACCCGTAACTTCGGACTCGACAACAGATTGCACTGCCAAATATCTTCCGCGTGGCTTTGCGGAGCGAACAAAGAAGAGAGGGTTGGTCGTTTGGGGTTGGGCGCCGCAGCTTGTTATTCTTTCGCACCCATCTGTCGGAGCCTTCATGAGCCAGTGCGGATGGAACTCTACGCTGGAGAGCGTAGCGATTGGCGTTCCGATAATTGCATGGCCCGCGGGCGGAGATCAGCACATCAATTCAAAGTTAGTTGCTGAATTGGGCGTAGGAATTCAGTTCTGCCAAGACACAGATGGACTTCCAGACGAGGAAAGAGTGAAGCAGATTGTAAGAATGGTGCTAATTGAAGATAAGGAGAAAGATATGGAAATATGTGCAGCAAAATTGAAGGAAATTGCTCGCAATGCTGTGAAACACGATGGATCGTCCACGTCAGATTTACGAGCTTTCGTAAGTTACCAGAATGAGCTGAATACGAGACTAAGCACGATAGAGAAATGGACCCAATAGAAATGATTCCAAGTACTGTTTAGAGCTTTATGGCTTTTGGGCTGTGGAAGTATATCTACAGTTAACATCCTTGTGTACTAAGTTCATTATGCTTTTCTTGGGGAATGTCGAGAGACTTTCCTTCTTTATTATTTGAGAGAAGTTTCTTTTGAGTAGAGGAAATTATTGATATTTGTTATAATAGCGGTAATCCACATTTGTTGGGTGTACTAGATATGAGTAGCCATTACACGTGAATTGTGTAATGGAAGTTGTTGCAGTGTGTAAGTTGTATATAGAATGTAATTTTGGAGATAGTTCAAAATGTAAGGAATGATTGATAAATAATGTCAATGTCAATTATAGTTGTGTGTAATGTGAATCCTTCTATTTTTTTGCACCGTTAGAATATACATCAATGGGAGGACAATTTGCTTGCGTGTCCCATGAAACACTTTAGAGAGAGGAACATATGGAGTGGATTTGGCATCGCAGGGTGGCAATTGCATATGCATTTGTGAGCATGGTTTATTTCTAGTTATCAAGGTAGAGATAAGGATTCATGTTGTCACAGCTTCGGTGATATAGTACGCAACTAATTGTAGACGCCCACTTCCCTTTGACACCTTTTGATACTGATCTTGATACTGATGATTACATTATGGACATTATTATGGTTTTGATTTAGTATGATGTTAGATGTTGGAGCATGGATTATTGTTGATCTTGATTTAGTTAGGATACATGATGATTACTAAACACTTCATATGTGGATGATGATATACTATTTGACATGGATATATTATGAATGTTGTTCGGACATGTGATTTTTTAATATTCTCGAGTAGACCTAGAAAATCGACATTATATGATGATGATATAAGTGATATAAATTGTAAGTGATGTTGTTGATTGTCTTGATGTTGTTGTGATTCATATCTATAGATGATTTTGTGATTATATTTATATCATGTTGGATGTTTTAATATGGCCACAAGGTCGAATGAGGTATTTGTGTATTGCAGGTTAAGATCTCACAACAAACATCGGGGATTAGAGACCAACCACATTGGAATTCTAGACGAATTCAACAAGGTCACCATGGCAACATGTTTTGTGTGTGTGTTGTTTTTGTTAGGGATTCCCATGGGGGATTACATTTAAATGTGACCAAGGGGCTTTATGTATTTATTAATGTGGTTTCTTTTATTAATGTTTATGTTTTTATTTTGGGGTGCTTTTACCCTTTTCTTTAGTTATTAAATGTTGTGTTAATGTTGTGAATAATCATGTTGTTAAAGTAAACAAATCAATATGTCATAACAAAGTAATTAGTGAAGTGGTTGATTTTGTGTTAAATTTGTAAGTATGTGTAAGTGACCTTGTAAGTGATGTGTAAGTTTACTTCTAAGTGTGAAATACTCCACCTTCTTGAAAATTTGAATTTGTCCATGAAGGCTAATTTTGGAGGCTTGTGGGAGAAGTAAAACTTGTCTCATACCTCTTAACTTTATTTACCAACCATACCTATGGTTCGAGGGTTGAATTTAGAACTTCTTTATGCATTTTGATATAACAAATTGTAACTTTTTAATCGCACTCTTCTTACATTTTATTAAATTTAGTCCTTATGGGGTGTGGGCTTTTTGGAGTGTGTAAGTTTATTGTCATATTATTCACCCAACTATTTATTGTGCAGTGGAAAATGAATTTGACTTTTGTGTTGGAGTTGAGGATGTGTGATGTGGCATCCTACATGGATCCACCTCATCCTCTTCTCTTCCCTCTTCTATAAAATTAGAACTCCTTGCTTTGTTTTGGGTTGTTGAACATTTTGCATACTTCCTTTTGGGTGAATTTTTTCTATGTGGAGCTCTTGCTTTTGGAAGGAGATTGGAGACCCTTGCATGCTTGTTGGTTGTTGATTTTGGACTATATTTTGGCATTGGAAAGCTTGTTGTTTTGGAACTTAGAAAACTCCTTCATGGAGAGGTAAGAGCTTGGCTCTTGAAATACTCTTTTTCTTTATGAATGTACATGTTATTGTGTGAATGTTTTAGCATGTTTGTGGGTTGTTTGGGTAGACTACCTAGGAATGGTGTAGGAGAAGGCTATGGGGAATCCATGTGGGGGGGCATAAGGGAATGTCAGTGGCATCAAAATTTGTGTGAAGGAGTTGGGATTGGGTTTCTACCTTGGAAAAGAAATGGCATTGCATTTCTTACTTTGTGGGGGGCATAAAGAAATTTGTGGGGGCATAAGGAGGGATTGTGGGGGGCATAAGGATATATGGGAGATGTTTTATATTGGTGGTTTGTTATAGGTGGATACCCAATTCCCATTGGGAGGCATAAACAGCTTCCCCCATAGTTCCTTGCTCCTTTGGCTTGCTTGATGAAGCCTTAGTCTTGTTTGTATGTTTTAAATGTAGTTGTAAACTACATTCTGTTTTGAACTGTATTTTTATTGTGAAATCTGCATGTGTGTTTGTGGAAGCCTGTTGTTGCCATGAGTTGAATCACACCTTCTATTGCATTATGGTTGGGGCTCGGGGCCAATGAAGAAGGATGGCTTCTCCTCTTCATTGGATGTCTTGGTTGGGTGGAGAGCGTTACCTTTCCCCTACCTTTGTTGTGATCCAAAAAGAGAAATTCATGTTGTTGTTCTAGAGCAGAGGAGAAAGACAATTTGACAGTACCTTGTGAAATAAAATCTCATTGTAACTTTTCCCACTTTGAAGTGGATGAATTTGTAAATGTTTTGAAATGGAAAGATGTTGTATGGATCATGAAATTTGTAAAGTGAAATGAAAAAGAGATAGACTCTATTTTTTCTTTGAAAGAATGTGAAGGAAATGTAATTTGTATGATGAATTTTGAAGTATGAAAGAAGGAAGTTGTAAGTTTTCCTTTTGGAATCAATAAATGGTGTCCTATCTTTCTCAAATTTCAATGTTATATTGAAATATGATCATTTAATTGTTACTAAAATCTATTTTGAAAGAGAGAAATGCATATGAAGGAATGGTAATATTATGTATTTTGAAATATGTAAAAAAATTAGAAATCAGACTTTGTATTTTGGCTCTTAAATGGTTTGATTAAATCACTTAAATGTATTAGACTAGAATGGAAATGAATCTCCATACTTGGAAGGTGAAAAATGATAAATAAATCCTTTAGAAATTGATCTTTGTTTTGTATTTCATCCTGGAAAATAATTTATCTAAAATGAACAGTTTGAACCTACAATTCAAGAAATAAAAATGAAACATTAAAATTGAACATGCTATGATGTAAATGAATTCAATTTTGGCTAAAAAACTTAAGGAAATCTTTCAGACCTTGTAAAATCAGGCTCAATCCATTTGCAGTCCCTTTTGCTATTAAAAGTTGTAAAATTGATTTGCAACTCAATCAAACCAATCAAATATGGTTTTCCATCCTAAAACCATCCTAGAACAATCCTCCATGTCTATTGGGCATGATGAGTGAAGGAAATAATAAAATTTTGAACAAATCCAGTAAGTAAAAAATTTACCACCTTGCATTGTATAAGCCTCACAGGCCATTTTCTTTAAATTAAAACCTAAACCTTTATCAAAATATAAATTAATGATCTCTATGCAAGAGAGGACGTGGAGAGATTTCTGAAAAGTCTTTGTTTTCCAAAACTAAGCTGTGTATCAAAAGTTATGGCCTTCTAAAGTTTTCTTCACTTGGCGTTAAATTTTGGGAAAAATTTCCTTGGTGGGCCCGTGGCCCAAATTTTTCCCTTGGGACTTAGAAAATTTTTGGGAAAAATTTCCAACTTTTCCTCACCGCTCCGCCATCTAAAGAACCAATCGAAAGCTGCCACGTGGCCTTGTGAGGCAACAACGGAGGTTTAGAATCCATTTTGACCTTAGCATTTTAGAAAAAAATTTGGGAAATTTTCTAATTTTCCTCTCACGCTGCCCCGCCACCCACAACCAATGGTAGGATGACACATGGTAGCCTTAGGCATCGGTGGAGGTGCGAAATGTTTTGCAACTTTGAAACTTTACTTTTTGTTTTGGTAAAAATCCCAATGTTTCCCAGCTGCCTCGTGGCCTGTAACCAATGGAAGGCTAGCACATGGCAGCCTTAGGCATCAGCGGAGGTGCGGGATATTTTTTAGCTTTGAAATTTTTACCCTTAAAATCTTAAAGTCAAAAATATATCTGATGGCCTAACTTCTTACCAGAGCTTTCTCAAGCCGATACGTGTCCCCTTTGGGCCCGCGGCACGTGGAGGTAGATTGTACTTTTACCCCAAAAAAAATGCCAAAACTCTTCCCCACTCTGCCAAAAATTTTCTCCGTTAGGCCCACACACTCGCCCTTGGGAAAATTTTCCTCCCAAGGTTCGCCGACCCATAACTTAATTTTATCGGGAGTTAGGAGGACTTCTTTATATCAATGGAAAGGTGAGGAAAATTTCTATCCAATGGGAGTAATAGAGGAAAAATTATAATGTGCTAAGGGTGAGAAAAATCAAGTTAAAACTTTAGGTCTTTTAGAGAGTGTGTGGGGTGAGGAATTTCCCTTTAAACCTAATTGAAACTTCTAACCCTAAAACTTGGACCTTCGATCCTTAATAAATGTGATAATGAGAAAACTACAAGTTATTAATTGTTTTTAGCCCCGCTTCTTGTTGTGTCAAATGTTGTGTTGTATCCTAGTTGTAGACACTCTTAACAAAAAAAATATTCCATAATTTTTCTAACTAATCCTAAGTTGTTCTTGGGTCTCAAGTGGGTTGTTTTTAATGGGTGTTAAAATTGGTATCAGAGCAGTGGTTCAAAATCTTGGACCATTGGGCACACTAGAAAATTTGAGAGATGAAACTTAAACCTAGCACACTTTTAAATCTAGAAAATAGTTCAGTTTGGAATTTTCACATTTTAGTAAACATGGAAACTGAGTAAGAGCTAGAATAAGGAACTAACCCTCATTTTATTCTGTGTAGGAGGCACATACAAGATAAGGAGCCTTTTCACATATAGAATTAGGCTTACCACCACCAGATCATGTTGTAGTAGCCATCTTACCACAGATTTTGTAGACCCTTCAGGAGGTTAATACCGTGTTACGCGGAGGATCAGTAGGAGGACATATAGCTAGACATGACAGAGTCCCTTCCATTGAGGGTCAGGTATATCCTCGACCTAGTGAGGAGTATGGAGGAGATAAATCCCATGTAGAGTTAGCCAGGGAAAATTCACCACGAGATGGGATAGGATGACCGAGTTTTAGGACATAGAGAGAGGTATCGAAGCCCTAGGCTTAATGACTCAGGAGAGACATAGAAGCTACTAGACCACAACTACAAATCACATCATGGAGATCCTAAAGCTTTGACCCTCACATTATTCTCGTTACATAGGTGGATTTTAGGAAGATGCCTTATTGGTGAGCTTGAGCGGATGCTTCAAGATCTATCCTTGTTCTAAGCAACATGAAAGATCATATTGTGATCCATCTAATGAAGGATGGAGTAGGAATATGGTGGAGGATAGAGGAGTAGAAGCTCCATGTAGATTCTGAGATAGTGACCTGGGAACTATTTGAGGAGAGGTTTAGGAGTAGATATTTGTCATGGAGGTTCATACAATAGAGGATTGATGAGTTCCACGACCTTCGATAGACATATTTTTCAGTAGAAGAATATGAGAATAGGTTTTTGGATCTACTCCAGTATGTTGATTACATGCAAGATGAGCAGGTGCATATCCACAAGTTCATCTGGGGCTTGAATCTAGACATTAGAGATGTACTATGGATCCATTGTCCACAGACATTAGCTGAGGCCATCGAAAAGGCCTATATAGCAGAGGAGACTCGGGGAAAGACCCAACAGATAGAGACCGAGTCTAGCTGCATACAATAGATGCATTACAATAAATCGAGGGGATCAATACGTATTCATTGTGGTGGACAGGGTTCAAAGATAGTCATCTTTTAGACCCCAGCATATAACGGTAGTCCTACCCACCTTATATACCTCCTCAGAGATTTGATGCATAGAGAGGTCGAGTATGGGGCCTCCTCCTAGGGGTCCCATCAGGACACAGGGTGCCCAGAGAGCTCACTCAATAGGAGCTCTCTAGTAGAGACCTTAGCAGACCACTACTCGATCATCGGGATCCACATAATAGAATTCCAGAGTGCCTACTGGAGGTGCTACTCATTGGAGAGGATCCGGCGGTTGTTTTGGTTGTGGATTTATGGGACATTTTTGGAGAGACTTCCCTCATAACCCTAACAAGGGTAAGACACATATCTCAGAGCTGATTGTTGGTGACATGGGATGTAGCCACAAAATTTATGCAGTGGTTGAGAACCGTGAGGCCGAGCATCAAAGTACAGTCATTAATACTACAGTAGCATTGGGGGTATTCCTACCTCTATATTGTTTGATTCTAGTTCTTTTGACTCTTTCATTGCACCATATTTAGTAGAGCAATGCAGGATGGTGGCAGTTAGGTAGGGTCATAGTTGGGATGTTGAGATGGCTTCTGCAACCAAGATCTCTATAGACTCCTTAGTTCTGAGTGTGTGTAGATTTGGGAACTTTCGCCACTACCACGGATCTCTATATCCTTCCTTTGGGATCTTATGGAGTCATCTTGGGTATGGATTGGTTTTCTGTACATAAGGCCAGAGTGGATTGTTACCACAAGATTATATCTTGTGTAGATGATCTGGTAGTTGAGTCATTTATTTCAAGGGTCAAGAGACGTGTTTCTATTCACACCATCTCTACTATGTAGCTTAAGCGGTGTGTACGATGGGGTTGACAAATGTATATCTTTATTACGATCGGTGACATATCGAGAGGATGGTTCTAGTGCACCATCGCTAGATGATCACCCCATTCGAGAGAGTTTGTAGATTTCTTTTTGGGAGCTACCGGGGTTACCACCCCCACGTGAGATTGATTTTCATGTAGACCTAGTTCCGAGAGCAGAGCCTATCTCATGAGCACCTTATTGGATGACCACACTAGAGCTCTGTGAGCTCAAGTTTCAGCTTGAGGGCCTTTTGGAGAAAGGCCTTATCCTTCCTAGTGTATCCCCTTAGGGCGCATCATTTATCTTTGTTAAGAAGAAGGATGGATCCTTGTAGTTGTGTATTGATTACCGCCAGCTAAACAAGGTAACGATAAAGAATCATTTTCCCCTTCCTTGTATTAATGATTTGTTTGATCATATGAAGGGATCCATGGTTTTCTCTAAGATTGATCTTAAGTCAGTTACCATCGATGAGGATTTCGAGGCATACAATCATAAGACCGACTTCTATATGAGATATGGCCACTATGAGTTCACCGTGGTGCCTTTTGGTTTGACTAATGCCCCCGTAGTGTTTATGAGTGTGATGAATGGGGTATTCAGGTCTTTCTTAGATCACTTTGTTCTAATATTCCTTGATGATATTTTGATTTACTCACATATGCATGAGGAGCACAGGGGCACCTTCACCAAGTTCTTCAAAGTGTCTTCGGAGAAGCAACTTTTTAGGAACTTGAAGAAGTGTGCATTCTTTCAGACTGAGGTGTATTATTTGGGTCACATCATTTATGGGGAAGGTATCACCATCAATCCTTCCAAGATTAGAGCTATTATGGATTGTCCAGGACCCATTATGGTGACTAAGGTGCGCAGCTTCATGGGATTCACAGTTCTTTACGGAGATTTGTTTAGGACTTCTCTCATATTGCACACACAATCACTTAATTTTAGAGGAAAGGGAAGAAGATTTTTAGTCGAGGATAAATGCGAGCATGCCTCTAGTACATTGAAGGAATGTCTAAATACAACACCTATTCTTACAATGCCGGATCCACATAGTGAGTTTTTCATTTGCACGAAAGATTCTTTAGCAGGGCTTGGAGGCATGTTGATCTTTGGAGGCGAGTAGTGGCCTTTGAGTCTCACAAACTCAAATATTACGAGCTTAAATATTTGAATCATGATCTTGAGCTTGCAATAGTTTTACACACTTTGGTTCGATGGAGACACTTTCTTCTTGGTTGGAGATTAACACTTAAGACAGAGATCACCTAAGTCTTCGCCATATCTTCACGTAGCCCAATCTCAACACTCGTCAATGGAGTTGGATGGAGTTTCTTTGTGAGTATGATATGGAGATAGAGCATGTGAAGGGGAAGGATAATGTGGTTGCAAACGCTCTCTCGAAAAATTGAGACATGCGAGTATGTCCACTTCAGTGGGCATAAAATTACGCAACAGATTCTTTAGCAGCTTCCTCTTCAAAACTTCTACATTGTAGTTTGAGCTGAGATCTAGTCCCAGAGACCGCTCGAGGGGAATTTTTATGGTTTCTCATTAGAGGCATATGGCCCTCTCAGGCATAAAGGTTGGATTTTTGTTCCCAGAGATGGAGGCTTGATGCAGGACATCTTGAAAGAGGCACATGGTGCACCCTATTCAGCCTAACTTGGGGTGAAGAAGATGCACGCTACCTTGTGACAGTTACATCATTGGAGGGGACTTCACAGAGACGTGGCTTAGTTTTTGTCACGTTGTTTAGAGTTCCATAAAGTGAAGGATGGGCATCAACATCTAGCTGGCCTTCTCTTTCCTCATGATATACCAGAGTGGAAGTTTGACACCATTTCCACGGACTTCATTATTGGGCTACCGATGTCGAGATATCACCACAACGCCATCATGGTCATGGTTGATAAATTGACAAAAGTGGCTCACTTTTCTCCAATGAAGACCACTTATATAGCTAGTGCTGTGGCACGGGTATATTTGGATGAGATTGTTAGGTTGCATGGGATTCCACAGAAGATTATTTGTGACCATGATCCTTTGTATACTTCACATTTTTGGACTACCATACAATATGCTCTCGGGATGAGAATCAACTTTAGCACAACATATCACCCCGAGATAGATGGATAGATGGAGAGGGTGCATCAAATTTTAGAGGGTATGCTCAAGATGCATGTGATGGATCATCAATATAGATGGGAGGAGTACCTATACTTGATGGGGTTTTCCTACAATAAGAGTTTTCGAGTTCTATAGGCATGGCTCCTTTTCAAGATTTGTATGGCGAGAGAGTGCATGACACCTCTTAGCTGGGATAGGTTAGAGGATAGAGTATCTCTTGGACCAGCTCTTTTACAAGACATGGAGTAGTAGGTGGTATTGATCAGACAAATAATACAGGAGGCACAAGACAGATAGAAGAAGTATGCATATCAGCATAGGATCGGCCGTAGTTTTGATGTGGGCATGAAGGTGTTCCTTCGTGTCAGACCACATAAGATCCCTATCCATTATGTAAAAGGTTGTAAGTTATCTCCTAGATTCCTCGGTCCTTTTAAGATCTTGAAGTGTATCGTCCCTTTGGCCTACCATCTAACACTTGCCACCTAACTTGTCTCACATAGATGATGTGTTTCATGTTTCAATTCTTAGTTGATATATTGTAGATCCTTCTCATGTGTTGGATTAGACCTCATTACAGGTGCAGGTGATGGTGGAGCCAAGTCACATTATAGATCATTGGACCCTGGGCATTTAAGGTAGAGAGATTGATTAGGTCCGGGTGCAGTGGGACAAATATCACGAGACTGCAGCTACATGGGAGGATGCTACATTATTGTGGGTTCAATTTCAACATTTGTTCCAATGAATTCCAAGAGGAAGTTGAATCTAAGCGAGAGGGGATGTAGGCCCACTTCCCTTTGACACCTTTTGATACTTATCTTGATAATGTTGATTACATTATGGACATTATTATGGTTTTGATTTAGTATGATGTTAGATATTGGGCCATGGATTACTGTTGATCTTGATTTAGTTACAATGCATGATGATTATTAGAGACACTTCATATGTGGATGATGATATACTATTTGACATGGTAATATTATGATTGTTGTTTGGAAATGTGAATTTTCGATATTGTAAGTAGACCTAGAAAATGGACATTATATGATGATGATATAGTTGTTGATATAAATTGTAAGTGACATTGTTCATTGCCTTGATGTTTTTGTGATTCATATGTATAGATGATTTTCTATCTATATTTATATCATGTTGGATGTTCGATATGGCCACAGGCCGAAGGAGGTATTTGTGTTTTTCCGGTTAAACTATAACAAAAAAATTGGGGATTAGAGACCAACCACATTGGAATTCTAGATCAATTCAACAAGGTCACCATGGCAACATGTTGTGTGTGTGTGTGTGTTTTTTGTTAGGGATTCCCATGGGGGATTACCTTTGAATGTGACCAATAGGATTTAGGTATTCATTAATGTGGTTTATTTTATTAATGTTTGGATGTGTTTATTTTTGGTGGTTTTACACTTTTTCTTTAGTTATTATATGTTGTGTTAATGTTGTGAATAATCATGTTGTTAAAGTAAACAAATCAATATATCATAAGAAAGTAATTAGTGAAGTGGTTGGATTTTGTATTAAATGTTGTAAGTATGTGTAAGTGACCTTGTAAGTGATGTGTAATTTTACTTATGATTGTGAAACACACCACCTTCTTGGAAATTCAAATTTTCCTTGGAGGCTGATTTTAGAGACTTGTGGGACAAGTAAAACTTGACCCATACCTCTTAACATTATTTACCAACCATACCTATGGTTGGTGGGTTTAATTTAAACCTTCTTTATGCATTTTGATATGATTAATTATAATATTTTAATTGCACACTTCTTACATTTTATTAAATTCATTCCTTATGGGGTGTGGGCTTTTTGGAGTGTGTAAGTTTATTGTCATATTATTCACCCACCTCTTTATTTTGCATTGGAGAATGAATTTAAATTTTTTGTTGGATTTGACGATGTGTGATGTGGCATCCTATATGGATCCACCTCATCCTCTTCTATAAAATTAGAACTCCTTACTTTTTTTTGGGTTGTTGAACATTTTGCATACTTCCTTTTGGGTGAATTTTTGTTGTGTGGAGCTCTTGCTTTTGGAAGGAGATTAGAGACCCTTGCATGCTTGTTGGTTGTTTATTTTTACCGTATTTTGCATTTGAAAGCTTTCTGTTTTGGAACTTAGACAACTCCTTCATGGAGAGGTAAGAGCTTTGATCTTGAAATACTCTTTTTATTTATGAATGTACATCTTATTGTGTGAATGTTTGAGCATGTTTGTGGGTTGTTTGGTTAGACTGCATGGGAATGGTGTAGGAGAAGGCTATGGGGAATCCATGTGGGGGGGCATAAGGGAATGCCAGTGGCATCAGAATTCATGTGGAGGGAGTTGGGATTGGGTTTCTACCTTGGAAAAGAAATGGCATTGCATTTCTTACTTTGTGGGGAAAAAAAAATTTTGGGGGGCATAAGGAGGGATTGTGGGGGCATAAGGATATATGGGAGATGTTTTATATTAGTGGTTTATTACAAGTGGATATCCAATTCTCATTGGGAGGCATAAGTAGCTTCCCCATAGTTCTTTACTCCTTTGGCTTGCTTGATGAAGCCTTAGTCTTGTTTGTATGTTTTAAATTTTGTTGTAAACTACATTCTATTTTGAACTATATTTTTTATCATGAAATCTGAATGTGTGTGTGTGTGTGTGTGTTGATCCCTATTGTTGCCATGAGTTTAATCACATCATCTATTGCATTATGGTTAAGGCTCGGGGGCCAATGAAGAAGGATTGCGTCTCCTCTTCATTGGATTTCTTGGTTGGGTGGAGAGCGTTGCCTTCCCCCTACATTTGTTGTGATTCAAAAGGAGAAATTCATGCTACTACTCTAGAGAAGAGGAGAAAGAAAGTTTGATAATACCTTGTGAAATAAAATCTCATTGTAACCATTCCCACTTTGAAGTGGATGAATTTGTAAATGTTTTGAAATGGAAAGATGTTGTATGGATCACGAAATTTGTAAAGTGAAATGAAAAAGAGAGAATTTTTTTTTGCTTTGAAAGAATGTGAAGGAAATGTAATATGTATGATGAATTTTGAAGTATGAAAAAGGAAGTTATTAGTTTTCCTTTTGGAATCAATAAATGGTGTCCTATCTTTCTCAAATTGCAATGTGTTATATTGAAATCTTATAATTTAATTATTCTTGAAATATCTGTTTTGAAAGAGAAACACATATAAAGGAATGATAATATTCGTATTTTTAAATACGTAAAAAAATTAGAAATCAAAATTTATATTTTGGCTCTTAAATAGTTTGATTAAATCACTTAAATGTATTAGACTAGAATGGAAATGAACATCCATACTTGGAAGGTGAAAAATGATAAATAAATCCTTTAGAAATTGATCTCTGTTTTGTATTTCATCCTGACAAATAAATTATCTAAAATGAACAGTTTGAACCTGCAATTCAAGAAATAAAACTTAAACATTAAAATTGAACATTCTATGATGTAAATGAATTCAATTTTGGCTAAAACACTTAAGGAAATATTTTAGACTTTGTTAAATCATGCTCAATCCATTTGCAGACCCTTTTACTGTTAAAATTTGTAAAATTGATTTGCAACTCAATAAAACCAATCAAATATGGTTTTCCATCCTAAAACCATCTTAGAACAACTGTCCATGTCTATTGGGCATGATGAGGGAAGGAAATAATCAATTTTTTAACAAATCCTTTAAGTCAAAAATTTACCATCTTGCACTGTATAAGCATGCATGCCATTTTCTTAAAATTAAGCCCTTAAGCTTTATCAAAACCTAAAATTAATGATATCTATACAAATAGGACATCGTGAGATTTCTAGAAAGTTCTCATTTTCCCAAAATTGATCTCTCTATCAAAATTTATGGCATTCTGAAGTTTTCTTCACTTAGCATTAAATTTTGGGAAAATTTTTGTTAGCGGGCCCAAGGCTTTGAATTATTCCCTTGGGACTTAGGAAAATTTTGGGAAAATTTTCCAACTTTTCCCTGCTACTCTTCCATCCTATAGCCTATCGGAAGTTTCCATGTGGCCTTACAAGGCAATAACGAGGCATAAAATCTTTTTTGACTTTAGCATTTTAGAAAATTTTTGGGAAATTTTTCAAATTTTCCTCTGCCATCCCACCACCCGCAACCAATGGTAGGATGACATGTGGCAGCTTTAGGTATCAGCAGAGGCATGGAATGTTTTGCAACTTTGAATCTTTAACTTTTGCTTTGGCAAAATCCCAAAGTTTCCCCATTGCCCCATGGCCCGAACCAATGGAAAGGCGACACATGGCAGCCTTAGGCGTCGGCCAAGGCGCTTAACGTTTTATACCTTTGAAATTTTTACCCTTAAAATATTAAAGTTTAAAATCTCTCTGACATCCCGACTTCCCACCAGATCTTTCTCAAGCCGAAACGTGTTCACTTTGGCCCCGCGGATTCATGGAGGAAAACCGCACTTTTTCCCTGAAAAAGGAAAAAATGCCAAAAAACTTTCCCTCTCCACAAACCCACATAAGGGAAAATTTTCTCCCCTAGGCCCGTAGGCTCGCCCTTTGGAAAATTTTCCTCCCAAGGTCCGCTAGCCCATAACACGAGTTTTGTGAGGAGTTAGAAGAATTTCTTTATACCACTAGAAAGGTGCAGGAAATTTCCTATCTAATGGGAGTAATTTAGGAAAATTTTGAATGTGTTAAGAGTGAGAAAAATCAATTTGAAACTTTAGGCCTATGAGAGAGTGTGTTGGGTGAGGAATTTCCCTCTAAACCTAATTGAAACTTCTAACCCTAAAGCTTGGACCTTGTGATCCTTAATAAATGTCATAATGAGAAAACTACAAGTTATTAAGTGTTTTTGGCCTTGCTTCTCATTGTGTCAACTGTTGTGTTGTATCCTGGTTGTAGACACTCTTAACAAAAGAAAGTATTCCATAATTTTTCTAATTAATCCTAGGTTGTTCTTGGGTGTCAAGTGGGTTGTTTTTAATGGGTGTTACATTGATCACCAACATAAAATGGTATTTTCCATTTGTTTTATTATGCAATAAAGGTGTTTCATACACTCCCAATCTCTCTGGCATTATACGGTGAGTGTAATTGCGAGTTAAGAGTCAAAAATATAAAATGTGGAAAATTGAAAAATATTTAGGTTCGAAACCAAATTGGAATGATTACATCTTACAAGACTTTGCATCCCCCATCCATAGTTCTAAGTTCGAGTAATTATAGGAAAGTAAGTGATGCATGATTAACAATCATCGATAATTAAGCACCTCTAGCAATTTGTCATATGACGGAGTAGTAGATTTTATAAAATATTGAAGATGTTATAAAGCTTTTTTTATTCAAACATTCAAAATTATTATCTTATCCAACAACAAAATATATTTCCATGGGGACAAGATACCTTGTGTTTTAACTTCCTTGTATTGTGTTCAAGCAACCGAAACAAAAGAAGAATGAAATTGCACAATGACAAGTGACCAAATTGAGTAGCAAGAAGACAATAAGGGATGCAGGAATAATAATCAATAATTTAGACTCCCAAGTAGTTGGTCATAAAAGGGACATGTAGATATTATTTGTCAATTCAACTTTCCTATTTTTTCAATATAATTTTTTATGGCCTCAAGGTTTTTAAATTAATCAAGTTTTATTTTTAGATAAGATGAAGACATTAATTGAAGGTTGGAATCAAAAAGGTGGGAATCAAAACCATGTAGTTCATGTCCTTATTCCATGGCTCAAATTGGTCCTTTCCATATAATATGATTTATTTGTGCTCTACTTTATCATCTTGATCTTTCTCAAATTAATCAAATGAATGCAATTTGTGGTTAAAGGGTTCAATATAAAATAGGTAAATATCCATAGGCTCTAGGTTCAAAACCCAACAATATTGGTTGTTTTTCATAGGTTTTTCTATGCCCCATTTTTCAGTTTTAATATCAAGTAATTCTAGGAAACTATTACTCATGAAAAAAATTAATCAACAAATCGAGCTATGTTATTTCTTTCATTTTTTCACATCATCAAGGTATATAGTTGGATGGAATTTAATTTACTAGATAATTTGAAGACAAAATAGAAATTTGTAAATAAAATGGTGGGAATCAAATACTTGTATGTACCACACTGATTTCATGGCCTAAATTGTCCCTACCCAAATAATATGTTCTATATCATATGCTAAAAGGTCTCATGTTTTAAACCCAACCAAATTGTTTACTTCTTGTAGTAATTTGTAGCCTTCTCTATTAGTTGCATTCTCAAGTACTTGTAAAAAAATAGGCAGTGTGAGGAAAATTATCAATAATTTAGCCCCTGAAGAAGTTTTTCATATGATTGATAGATAGATTCTATCTGGTCAACCAAACTTTTCTCTTTCTTTATTTCATGGTATCAAGCTTTTTGATTAGACGAAATTTAACTTGTAAAGATAAGACATAGATAAGAATGGAGTGTTAGAAGTCAAAATGTGTGATTGAAGTACTTGCATGTCCAATTTATGGAGGGATAATAATGTGCCTCAATGGCTTGTACTCCTAATTATTCCATTCTACAAGGGTATTGATACAACGAATAAGAGACAACAATAAATCAACACATAATGGATAGATTTAAACGGGCTATAACGAGCAGTAGGGTCACATATCCATAAGGTAGTAATCCATACAATAGGTTAACCTAGGGTTTTCAAGGTTTGTAATCAAGATAAATTTGAGTACCCTATTAGGATATCGTAAATTGGTGAAAAGAGGTATACATCGATAATCGATAAGATAAACATGAAAACTATGACTAAAATATAAATAAGGTATAGCTAAGTAGCTGATCAAATTAGAGCCCTATGTTAACTAACATGAATGTTCATATAAAACTTAGATAGAAAATAGAAATGGGAAGAGAAATAAATTAATATATGAAAATGACAAAGAGAGTTAGAGCACTTACTTATGGGGTGGTTGCTGATGCATCTATCTCTCCAGAGAAGCAACACACTAACATAAAATGGATATTAGGTGGAAAAGGGGAACATCATTCTTGTCCTAGGGTCAATATATATTACCTAATAATTCAAGAAATCCAACCAAGAAGAAGAATTCCCATATTTCACTTTAAGGCCCACCCTTCTAAAAAATATTATAGGATGGGTGGTGAATGTTCCGAAAAAGGTATTCACATTGGTGGAAAATGCAGGAAAGTTTAAAATAAAATATGTTAAAAATAAATTCAAGTCATTGTGAAAAATAAACCTCATTCTATATGATAACATGGTAACATGTCTTAGGATATCGAACAAGGTTATGTGAACACGCTATCGGGACATCGTTCAGTTGTATACATTCACATCACTGAACAGTGACTTAGATTCAAGTTACCATTTAGAAACATAAATTTTTCTACAATCCGACATTGTACAAACATTTTACCAGTGGCACCATGTATTTAGGTTGCAAATCTGATCGATATGATTTTCATAATGTCTTGACGATTAAAAATCTATCATTTACCTTTTTCACTTATACCTTCAACTTTTTAGATTAAACTTTTTATTTTTCATAGGGTTATTCACTTTTACCTTCAGCTTCAAATCTAGATCTAAAAATTAAAAAAATGAATTATATTGTATTTATTTATGGAGAATCAATCATATAGATAATATAATTGTGAATATATCAACATTGGTTGACAATTAGTGGTTACAATAAGACAAATTGAGTGTCAAATTTATTTATGACCCATAATTTTTTGGCTAATTTTCTATCATATAAGTAGTGAAAGAATCATCTCCCCTCACCCAAAAATATATGTGAGGTGGGTCACCGCCTTCCTTCTACCTCCCCTCGCCCACCCTCCCGGGCGCATGGGGCATGAAACCCTAAAGGTAATAATCTTAAATAATAATTTATGAAAATTCACAACTAAAATGATCCATCAATGTGTCCAATCCAATCCAAGCTATGTACAAGATACATCAAAGGTTGAGCGAGAAGATGGGAAGTTAGCACAAAAGGGATGAAAAAATGGCATTTCCTAAGATTTTGACTTCTTTAGTGCGTGAATTTCAATTTTATTTTGTTTATATATGATTCCATCACCCGTTGGCGATGGCATCTACTAGGAAAAACCTACTAACACCATCTCTCACGAGTGGTGGCATTGGCCAAGGATGATAACATCTCATGCAATGTGAAAATAGGTGTCATAGGTAATGAAAATAGATGAATAAAGTGCCAAGTGGTAAGATGCAAGTAATGTATTGGGAGTGAAATGTGTATGAGACATAAAAGGATAAGGATGACTAATGCAAGGATAATTAAGGTTAGAACCACATAGTGATACTCTCTCTATCTACTATCTCTAACGTTAATGATTACATGAATAATCATACCCCATTTTCATTAGGCACCTTTACGAACACACTTAAGATATAGATGCATTAGAAACCCTTATTTTCAAAAAGGAAATTGTTACTAACATGTATGAAAGATGAAAAGTAAAATACTAGGTTTATACATCTACCCCACCGTTCAATACCACAAGTCAGAATAGAAAAATATGAGGTGATCAACGAACAAAACAGACCCTATCATCGATATTGAAAGTAGATACTAAAACTAAGACCATAAAGGAATATCTTATATGAAATATACCCACCAATTTGTACCTGTTAGTATGGGTTTTCCTACCATGTGCATGTGTAATCAATGTTACAAGAACCATAGAGAAGAAAAAATAAAACAAAATTCCATAGAATCATCAATAAAATAAGACATAAATAACCTAGCTAGGGGCCCTTAGGATGGATGTCCTGTCCTAGTGTCATAAAGATCATATTATAATGTAAAAATAGGAAAAAAATAAATATTGTCAAAAGTATGCAAGTAATTGGTCAAAATGAATGATTCGAGATTATAGTCATAATGTAACAAATGTCAAATTTTACAGATTTTGGGAGTAAAAATGACATTCATTAGAAGTGTTATGTTTAACGAGACCAAATTTCAATAGAAATTTTTGTTTTACATAGTCACTTGGTTTGTATTTTCTTATTGCTATTTTCGGAATTGAGATAAATGAACTCTGGAATTATAAATTTTGGTGTAGTTTTATGACATGGTATGAGTATTAGGTGGTGACAGAGGATGATGAGGTGGTGCATTCTGAGGAGTGTGACCATGAGTAAGTCAATTGCATTTGATTTTGTTATGTAGATTAGGTCTTATTTGGTCTTTTTAATTTTTCAGATTCATAGGTGCTTAATTCTTGTTCAAAATTACATCCACACGTAGGTCAGGATAAAATATAGAAAGATTTGGGAGGGTTTTTAATTTCATTTTGTCACTTTTTATGTGTCAAACTTCAGAGAGTCGTGGCCATGTTTTTTCAAAATGACATCAGCCCCTTTGCAATAAGAGGGTTGATGGCATCGAGGAGGGGGTAAAATGTTGCTAGTGGTTAATGGCATAAGAAAATATGGTGAGAAGATGGCGTAGGAAAGTTTGTAGGTGCAAGCTGTAAATGTTTTTTTTTAAGAATTGATTTTACATACTTCTAATGCTTGTTTTTTTAATATATTTTTGTGTGCGTAGGAAGAGCGTAGTATCTTCTTATGGTGGAATGTGGATGTATCATGGATTAGTGATTTAATTTTATCACTGAGCGAGGTAGAGGTGACCCAATTATAGTTTTGGGTATTTAGGGGCTTGATGTAGATGCCTAGGATCCATTAGATTTGGATCTATTATAAATTTTCTTAGCCACATGGGAGACTAGATCTAACACCTTTTGGTGGTTGATAGGATAGGTGATGAAGGATTAGGTACTAACCTTGGAGGATGTTCATGGTATTTTTGTGTTATCCATTGGAGGCATGCATATTTATTGAAATTTGAGCTCGAATACTAAAGAAAACAAAGTGTAGCACTATAGGATATTGAGAGCGGGGCATATGACAAGTCTATGCTATGTGTCTAACTTGACACTATGCAATATTTAGGAATTTTAGATATATGGAAAGTAGGTAAGCAAATTATTTTGGGACAAATAGTGTGTTATAAGGAAGATGTAGCAAACATGTTGTTTTTTATAGTAGTATGAAGATATTTTGTAGATCATGGGGTATTATTCAACCAGGGAACTACCATATGGATTTAGTTAGTACACAATTTGTACATTGATAGGTGCAAAGGTTAGAGGGTCATGGGACCCCTCATATTATTGAACGGTTGGAAATATGAGAGGTTCCCTATTAATCTGCTGATAGGGACACCATTTTTTTTGTAGTGGTAGACGTGCTAAAAATACTTCAATGGGAAATTGGGTTGTCATCGATCATTAAGATAATTCCATTCACTAGCACAGGTGTGTCCGGATTATTTTACAAAACATCCCTACATATGGAATGTTGACTAGTGGCCCAGTTGGCCCAAGAAAGAGTACTTAGAGGCCATCACTAAGGTGAAAGACCATTATGTCCATTTGGAGGAGAGCCATGGAATGATTAAGGTCCTAAGGTAACTTGTGCGATAAGTTTCCATGGTGATACCACCATCGCCACCCTACTAACAACATCATCCTTGAGAGGATACATGAGTAGAAATGAGAGAATAAAAATTATGACCCCCTAGGATACAAGCAGTGGATGCACATGGTCAAGGGTAGTGCATGGATGGTGTGCATAATCAAGGCCCACCAAAGATAATAGTTTTAAGAAGTTCCTAGGAGGGATTAGATGGAAGATTCATCGACATAGCTTCAAAGGTAGGGGAGTAGGCATATAAAGTTTTAGCACAAGAAGAGGAGTAGGGAATCCATCAACATGGATGATGGAGCATAAGATAGAGGGGCTAGGGGTAAGTTACTATTAGTGTAGAATCACAAAGACCCCCAAATGGCCCGAATGTGAGTGGTGAATTTAGTGTGATTGCACAACATTGGAAAATCTCTCAAGCTATATGTAGTTCCCACTTCCCTTTGAAACCTTTTAATACTAATCATGATACTACCGATTATATTATGGACTTGATTATGGACCTTATTATAGTATGATGATAGATGTTAGATCATGGATTATTGTTGACTTGATTTAGTTATGATGCATGATGATTATTAGAGGAATTTTGGATATTGATGATGATATACTTGTTTGACATGGTTATGTTATGGATGTTGTTTAGACATGTGATATTTAGATATTGTGAGTAGACCTAGAAATGGAAATTATTGGATGATGATATAGTTGTTGATAAAATTGTAAATGATATTGTTAGATTGCTTTGATGTTGTTGTGATTCATATATCTAAATGATTTCAGGAATTATATTTACATTATTTTTAATGTTCTGATATGGCCACGAGGCCAAAGGAGGTATTTGTGTTTTTTAGGTTAAAATATTACAACAAACATCGAGGGATTGAAGACCAACCACATTGGAATTCTAGATGAATTCAACAAGGTCACCATGGAAACTTGTTTTGTTTGTGTGTGGTTGTTTTGTTAGGGGTACCCATGGGGGGAACCACCTTTAAATGTGACCAAGGGGTTATGTGTATTTATTTATTTGATCCTTTTTTTTATGTTGCATGTGTTTATTTTGTGATGCTTTTACCCCTTTCATTAATTATTAAATGGTGTGTAAATTTTGTGAGTAATCATATTGTTAAAATAAATAAATCAAATATGTCATAAGAAGGTAATTAATGAGAGTTGTTGGCCATGATTTAAAGTGATATAAGTATGTGTAAGAGATATGTAAGTGATGTGTAAGTTAACTGTTGAGTGAGAAACACTCCACCTTCTTGGAAATTCGAATTTGTCCTTGGAGGCTATTTTTGGAGGCTTGTGGGACAAGTTAAACTTGTCCCATACCTCTTAAATTTATTTACCAACCATACCTAGGGTTGGAGAGTTGAAATTTGAGTTTTATAATTCCTTTTGAGAAGGTAATTTGTAGGTTTTAATTTCATTCCTTTGGGGTGTGGGTTTGTTTTGGAGTATGTAAGTAAACTGTCACATTATTCACTCACCTATTTATTGTGCATTGGAGAATGAAGTTGACCTTGTGTTGGGGTTGAGGATGTGTGATGTGGCATCTTACATGGATCCACCTCATCCTCTTCCCTTCTCTCTTCATTGAAATTTGATTTTCTTGGCTTATTTGGGGTTGCTTCACTTTGCAGACTTGCTTCTTGGGTGAATTCTTTTGCTGTTCTTGGGAGCTCTTACTTTTGGAGTAGTTGGAAGATTGTGGAATACTTGTGCTTGGTTGATTTTTGGATTGTTTGCTTGGAAACAACTGTTGTTTGGAACTTGGGAAACTCCATCATGGAGAGGTAGGAACTTGGCTCTTGAAATGCTCTTCTTGTATGAATGTAAATGTTAATGTATGAATGTTTTGGTATGTTGTGGGTTGTTGGGTAGATGGCCTAGGAATGGTGTAAAAGAAGACTATGAGGTTTAATTTTTTGGAGGAACAAGTGTGTTTTAGGGAGGTATAAGTGTGGAGGGAGTTGGGATTTGGGTTCCACCTTGCAAAGAAATAGCTTGCATTTATTTACTCATTATGGGGTGCCATAAGAGGTTGGGGAGGCATAAGGAAATGTGAGGAATAAGGGGTACTTTGGGGAGGCATAAGGAATGTCAGGGTTGTGATATACTATATTTTGGTGGTTTGTAATTCAGGTGGTGATACCCATTTCCCCTTTTGGGAGGCATAAGAAGCATCCCCATAGTTTCTTGCTCCTTTGGATTACTTGATGAATCCTTAGTATTGTTTGTCATGTTTTAATGTAGTTGTAAACTACATTTAGTTTTTGGAACTATGTTTTATTGTGAAAGTGTTGCTTGCATGTTTTGTGGAAGCCTATTGTTGCCATGAGTTGGATCACATATTTTATTGCTTTGTGGTTAGGGCTCGGGGTGAATGAAGAAGGATGGCTTCTCCTCTTCATTTTATGTCTTGGTTGGGTGGAGAGCATTGCCTTTCCCTACTATTGTTGTGATTACAATGTGGAGAATGAGATTTATGCACTTGTTGTTCTAGAGCTAAGAAAAAAATATAGTTTGACAGTCCCTTGCTGAGATAAAGTTTATTGTAACCTTTCCCACTTGAAGTGGAGGAACTTGTAAATGTTTTGTAATAGAAATATGTGGTATTTTTATGAAAGTTGTGAAGTGAAATGTAAAAGAAATAAACTTTGTTTTCAGCCTTTGAAAGAATGTGAAAGAATTGTATTTTGTATGATGAACTCGAAGAATGAAAGAAAGGTTGTAAAGTTGTATTTTGGAATCAATAAAGGATTGCATTACCTTCTCAATTTGTATTGTTGTTTTAAGATTGAACATATAAATGTGAATTGAAATCTCTATTTGAAAGAAGTAAATGCATATGAAGGAAAATGTAGAACTCTATCTTTTGAAATGTGTAAAGTTGAAAATCATAATTGTATTTTGTTTTCTTTTGGATGGTTGGAATTGAATCAACTATATGTATGAGATATGAATTTGATCACATTATAATACTTGGAAGAAGAAAATGACAATTAAACCCTTTTAAATTTGATCTCTGCTACATATCTTCAAAATGGCAATTACTTTACCTAAAATGCATAGTTCAAACCTACAACAATGAAATAATAGATTAAATGATTAAAATGAAGTAGTTTTCCCTAAAAAACGCAACTACTGAGAAAAGTACTTAAAATAAATCTTTCAAAACCTGGAAAAACCAAGTTCAAAGCTTTCACTATTGTTTTTCTATTAAAATTGTAAACTTTCGAATTGGAACTCTATAAAATAGACCTACCTCACAAAATTAACCTAAATCCACCTAAGAACAATTATCCATGTCTATTTAACATGTTGAGAGAGGAACAAGAACAAATTGAACAAAATTTTATAAATTAAAATTTACCATTTTGAATTGTAAAATCAAGTAGATCATTTTCACAAAATTTACCACTTTAACTATATCAAATGTTAATAATAATGAACCCTATGCAAAGAGGACATCAACATATTTCCAAAAAGTCCTCATTTTCCCAAAAATGATCTCTCTATCAAAAGTTATGGCCATCTAAATTTTTTCTTCACTTGGCGTCAAAAAAAAAAAAATTGGGAAAAAATTCCCTCGTGGGCCCGTGGGCTTTGGATAATTTTTGGCTTGAATTTTTCCTTGGGGCTTTGGAAATTTTTGAAAATTTTTCCAATTTCTCCCCACCACCCTGCCATCCTACTGACCAATCAGAGGTTGCCATGTGGCACCATGAGGTGTCAACAGAGGGTGGATCTCCTTGAAACTTAGTGCTCTAGAAGATTTTGGGAAAATTTCCCAAATTTTATCTATCACCCCCCATAGAAATTAGAGAGGCTACCACATGGCATAATGAGGCGTCGGCGGAGGAGCGGGTCCCTTCTTTCCCTTTGAGCTTCAGAAAATTTTTGGAAAATTTTTCCAATTTTTTTCCTCACCACGCCAGACTGCGATACTTCTAGCCTAATCGGAGGCTGTGATGTGGTATCACAAGGCATTAATGGAGGCACGGGTGAATTTATCCCTTTTTGCCTTCGGGGCATGAAACCTTATTTCTCCCTGCCACTCTGTTTTACTTGTGTTGGCCTATAAGTCCCTGTGTGTCATTGGCGGACTCACAAGGGCATGGGAATAAAGTTAGTTTTTACCCCACGCGGAAACTTTCCAAAAGTCTCCCCATGGCCCGCCGACCCGCCCTTGGGGGAAATTTTCACCATTTGGCCCGTAAGCGTGCTCTTGGGGAAAAATTTAACCCCACCGCCCATGGGCCCATAACTTAGAAAATATGAGGACTTATGAGGACTTCTTTATATCAATGGAAAGGTGAGGAAATTTCCTATTCAATGGGAATAATTTAGGAAATTTTTGAATGCATTAATTTTAGAATTTAATAAAGTTGAACCTTTAAGCCTATTAGAGAGTGGGTATGGTGAAGAATTACCCTCTCAACCTTATTGAACCTTCTAACCCTAAATTCTAAACCTTATAACCCCTAATAATTGTTAATAAAGGAAAAGTATGTTCTAGTGAATTTGAATTGTTTTGGAACTTGTTAGTCACAAATTTTGCCTTGTAATTTGGTTTTAGACTCTTTTAAACAAAACAATGAAATTTAACCTCATTTCATTTCATTGATGTATGTAGAAAATTATTGCATAATTTTTCCTAACTAATCCTAGGTTGTTCTTGGGTCTCAAGTGGATTGTTTTTAGCGGGAATCACACTATGGGACATGAGAAACTTGAGATGGACCTCTAGGGACAGGGACGGCGGTTCCCGATTCCTAATCTACCTACCACAAGATACTTCTATGTAGGATGAAACTAAACTATCCTAATCTAACCATTCCAAGGGGACAAAGAGAGAGAGAGAGAGAGAGAGAGAGAGAGAGAGAGAGAGAGAGAGAGAGAAGCTAACTAGAGAGCCTACACTAAGTGTTGATACACCGAAAATGAAGTGGCTGATCATAGATCTAACCGCCCGAGGTGGAGAGATGAGCATAGGAGGCGGTGGACAAGATGCACCACAGACCAAAGATGAATGTCACACGGAACACCACTTCAAGACCCATTAAGCACAGTTCCCATGACCTACAATGAACATCATATTATGCATAATATACCCTATAATGATGAGAGGGAGAAGAGAAAACAAAATAAGCTAAGGATGGACATATGCATCATGAAACATATTCTATTGCTCCAAAAGTCACATGGTACATCATTAGTGGGATAGGGGCAAGATAATGCCATTACAGAGCCTCGGGAGGAGGCTTAGACTCCACATTCTACCCTAAGGAAGAAAGAGAGAAAGGAGCAGAAGAGAAAATAATGACCAACCGTTTTAAAATACCCCTCCTTTACAATATATAGAAGAAAGATAGAAGGAGAGAGCGAAAATCCAAATCTTGCTTTAACCACATTGAGAAATGCATTGAATTCCACCTGCCACAATGAAGAGTCTTGCTACAACACCGATGCCCCTAGCATTTTCCTTTACTGGGAAAGAAAGAGGCTTATTCTTCATCATGGTGGCAGGTGAGAGACTTGACATCCCCCGAAATTAGTGGGCCGAAACATTAATGGAAGAAGATGAGAAGACGATGCTTTGAGATATTTCTAAAATTTCCTTTCCCACCCAAATCGAGTTTCCAATAAGAAAGATATGGCTATCCTTTGATCGAGGATCGAGGTCACAGTGCACAATATTTAAAAGAGTTTGTTCGTACTGGGTCCATGTGGTAGCCTCACAAATCTTGAAGATTCAGATCCTTCTTTTCACTCTTGAAATTGTGCCGATTGACACATCATGGCTTTCTACGAGCTCCTCAATGTTCCTTTGTGTTTGTCCTGAGTCTCTCTTATTGGTAGAGACACTGTGTCTAACTAGAGACACATGGAGGCCTCGCGCTCATTTGGAAATTCCTCCCGAGAATTTACTTTGAAGTTGAGCAGACAAGACACATGGAGGTCTCCATAGGCCTTTGGACTTTTCAGCAGCTGACTTTACCTCTTCGGACTCTAGGACACATGGCGATTGGCACTTATTTGGGGTTTGCCTTTTGGGCTGCCTTTGAAATTATGCTAATGAGACATGTGGCAAGAAGGTGCATGTTTGGGGATCACCTTTGGATTCACATCTTGAAATTTTTCGAAGAGACAAATGGCTCCTTCCGTTGGGATGTCTCTACTTAGATTTTTCAACGGCTACTTCTCCCGCGCTTTGCGCTCTGGACACATGGAGGGCCAACGTTTGTTTGAGTATTTTCCAGGTTTTCTTTTTGAAATTACGCGATGAGGCACATGGAGGCTTCCTTTTACCTTTTGTACTTAGCCGATTTGATCATGCTCCCTTTTTTTGAGGCATGAGACACATGGAATGCACGCGGTTACTTGAGTCTTCACTTTTGTCACGCCTTTGAATTTTCACTAACATGACATATGATGCCGGTAATCACTGGCTCTCTATAATTAGCTGATTTAGGTCCTGTCTATCCTCTTTTTGACTCTGTTGGACCTTAGACACGTGGAAGGTCCATGCTACTTTGGGAACTATGGATTTTAACCTTGAAGTTGCGCTCGGTTGAGGTGTGGCACCTCCGAGGGTCTATGAATTTTCAATGGCCGATAAGACCCCATTCGGTTGGCCTATGGCACATTCTTCTATTGAGTTGATATTCCCCCTTTATGAGAGTTATTGGATGAAAGTGATTTAGTAAAAAGGTTGGTACTCTTCGTTTGCTAAGGAAGTAGGAAATAGCAAATGTCTAGCCATAAGAAGAAAATTAGCCCGGAAGAATCTTTGATCAAAAGATACCTGGTCTAGTAAGTTCCAATAATGCCACTTGAACTCCACGACAAGAAAGACGAGAAAGTGAGGACGGAGTAGAAGCTAGGGAAGGGGGAAGATGTCATACCTAAATTTTCCTCCATAATTTCTTTCATTAATGTAGTATTAGGAATCACGTGTGGCTCATGGGCTCGCACTTGAAAACTATGTCATTTGCAAAAAGTGAAATAGCTTCAAAGTCCCCCTGAGACTGTCCATCGGCCCGCTTTAAGACTTGGGAAAAATTTCCTCCATGATCATAATCCTTTGCAGACCCACTTTTGGTAAAAATTCATCCTTGGGCCCACCGGTGCACGTATTTTCCCATTTTGGGGAAAAATACATCTTTAGGTCCACTTGCCCATTTTGCTTTTTCCACTTTTACAAAAAATAATCCCTCTCGGGCACGCAGGTTCGTAATAATACTTGTGACTTTTTGTGAAAAGTGAGAAAATGACAAAATGCCTCCTGTCACCTCGCCAGTCCACAATTCCATGGGAAAAATATCTTCCCTAGGCTTGTTGGCCTGCATTTGGCAAAAATCTTTCCCAGTGCCTATCGTCCCGCATTTGGAAAAAAATCCTTCCTAGGCCCACCGCCCATAACTCAAAAAATACGAAGAGTTAGAAGAACTTTTCTATATCTATGGAAAGGGAAGAAATTTCCTATCTGATGAAAATGTTTTTAAGGGGTTATGTGCTTAAAATATGTGAAAATTCCTATTGAAGCACAAAATGGGGAAAATGGTGTCAATTGAATCAAAATAAGTGTGAGCTTATTTTGGTCAACAGATTACGATGCTAATTTTGGTCAAGATGGCCATGCATGCAAGGAAAAGTGTTATATTGCAACATAGAGGGTACATGATATTTGTGCCCCAAGATATGTGGTAATAGTATGCAGGGAGTGATACCTTGATGTGATGGGGAGGAGGGATAGGTATTAGGCATCCGTAGATATTGGGATATCATCGTGGAAATTCCCGTGAAGTTAGGCATGTGTGATATGATGTTATTTACATGATTTATGTGTGTTATATGGATATCATAAATAACATGTGTCATTTATTTGGTTTTGTAGAGCAGAGATGGTGGAGGAGTTGTACTCCTAATAGAAAGTTCCCACCATGAGATCTAGATCTAGTGTTAGATGTCCATGATACTATATTGAAGGTGGATATAGTTGCACCGTCGATGAGGGATTTAGTGAGTTTGTTTTGTCTAGTTATAGAAGCATCCATTACACTATGAAGATATTGTGATGTAAAGGCATTTTCGTCTACATACAACATAGACATGGTGTTGTAAAGTCTATTATAAGTGCAAATTGGCCTGGTTAGGAAAATGAAGTCCACTTATCATATTTCTATAGAGCAGTGGAAAGGATTACTTCTTGTTATCGGTCTTTAGTGTACCCTTGATGAGGAAATTGAATCCAACTCCTCACTTTGGGTTATAAAATGGGAACTCCTCTGAGATGTGGGTGACTTGAGTTGAGGAAAACCTCCAAAGTGGGCTGGTTACCTATGATAGATCACCTAAACTACATTTCTAGGGGGTTGACGGGGAGAAATAAACAAAAACTTATGGAAAGCGTGAAAATTAGGTGATACACCAACATTTTGGAGGATCAAATTTACACAATCCACACTACTTGATGTTATTAAGACCTTGAAAATTTCTCTTGAATTACTAATTGATTGTCTTTAACACTAACAAAATGTATGCAAAAGTCTCCAAGTAAACATAGGAGGGAAGATCTAGACTCTATCCACTTCCAATCCAATTGAGGAACTAAATCTGCACTTAATATGACCTGTAAAAGGTTCATAATAACTTAAAGGAGGTTCCTGACAATTTATTAAGCATGCAAAGGAAATACTAATTTATTGAAACATATCATAAGCTACTATAACATGCATCGAAAAGATGCAATTGGAGGAAAATGGTATTTATTTCTTCAAATAGGTGATGCAGTAAAAACTGGGATGGCCTAAACACATGACCAAAACAATATGCTCCTAAACACTTGTAAAAGAAAGGTACATATAGCATAAGAGGAAAGAGGAGATAACTCAACTCTTTTCCCAAAATAGAACTCTATAAAATAGTTCAACACTCAGTTTGCCAGTAAAAAATAGCTAGCTAGAGACAAATCCAATGCTAGCAAAAGTAGACCTCCATGCACAACTTTACCCCTTCAAAAATCAATACTATTTTATAATCATGAGAAAAGTTAAAATTATGTGCATCAAGGCCAAGAAAAGCCCTGCATAGTATATTTTCAAAGTCCCTGTTAACTAGTTAAACTGACCTAGTTGCAAAAGTAAGGCATGGTGTAAGGATGGGTTTGCAAAAAAACAAAGAGACCTAATTTTTGAATCTTTGCAATCATTAATCAAAGGCCATATTTTTTCTTACTTACCATGCATGAGTAATGACCATTATGTTCCCTTTCTTCATTGGCATATGTGCATGGCTAATAATGTCTTTGACCATTTTTTTGGCGTCACAAAAAAGAGTATTTAGCTTCTCCCCCATGCACAATAATTGGAATGATTAAATCAATGAAAATCCCACCGTGGCTTTAATCAGTTTGCATGAGGAGGTAACTTCAGCAATAGAAAAAAATATAGCGAGTTTAGCAGCGCATTATTGTGCATTATTTTTCCCTGGGAGGCTCAACTTTGGCCTTCACTGGTTCCATTGTCGTCATTTATTTTATCTCTCCCATTTCTGTTTGGGCTCTATTCGGTGAGATGTTTTGCACGAGCTCGTTGATTTTGAAGTTTTCCTTAATCTGCTCGATGTTCTGTACTTGTGGGATGGATGCATTAGCTTCGATCTTTGTTTGGTTTCCACTCGTTGACGAGATAGGTGGTTGTTGATTTCAATGCTTGAGCTCTGGTTCTGCTCAACTCAGCTCGCCACTATTAGAGCTGCTTGGCTCTTAAGCTCGAGTCGTATAACTCAGCCATGGATACCTCATGCGGTTCACTCGCATTGGTCGTTTTGTTTTTGTAAGAATCGGCCTTGATAACCCATCTCACCTTGAATCTTTAATTGGTTCGGTGTGGTATTTTACTCACTACGTGGATCTTTACTTCATGCCCAACTCGGTGGGTTGATTGTTTATCTTATGGGGATGCAAATGAACTAGTTAGGCAATCTAATGTCTTCGACACGCACTAATGGAATTTGCGAATCTAAGGCAAAGAAGGCCCTTCTAACTTGATCGTGTGATAGATCGATCGGCAAGGATGACTGCTCGAAGGCTCCAATCAATATCGAGCTCGCGTGATTCGATCTATGGGTTGTGGAATACGTGGGAAATGACCGGGATAGTTTCGTATGTCTCCGTGATAAGGTCATATGGTGGATGGTGGAATACAATTGACTCTACGGACGATTCTCTGGCCTAGTCCAAAATTCTCTAGCTTCATTAGCCGCTATATCTAGTAAGGACAATTGTTCGATGATGATGGGTGGAAGTGGAGTGGATTGGAATACTAGTGTGCGTAGGCCAGTGTTTATATCTGATTGACTTGTGGATTCGTTAGGCTGTGGGATCTGTGGATCACAACCGTAGACTCTTGGTTGTTGCGGTCCTGTTATGGTCATGTACGAAATCAAGTCCTAATCCCTAGTATCCAGTAATCATACGCTTTCTCAGCTTCTATGTTTAGGACCAATAACTCGCGATCTTCTCGTAATATCTCACAGCGTTCATGCAACCTCGGATCCTTAAACTAGTATCTATGTCTCTGTGAGAGTGTCTCCGCACACTCGGCATGGGACCAAAGGATCACAACCAAAGGTTTGTTCTCTTTCGAACCCTTCTACAAATCATGTGAATGTTTTGCCTAGGCAATCAGAGTTCGGTTGATTTGACCAAAACGTGTGTGCTTGGTCGCCTTCTATATTTAACCCTCTCAACCGAGAACCGATCAGTCAGAATCTGTTGTTGTTTGGAAGACTTGTATTCTAAGGTTCTGGTCTATGTCAACTATTGCTGTGACGAGGTTGGGTTGAGGCACGATTGGCTCAAATACGTATTCCCTGGGCTCCCGAGGTCCCGTGATTGTCATACAAAACAAAATGTAAATCTAACTGCAACAAAGCAAATTTTAACTATCTAAAACATATATAACTTCTATTTTTGTATTTAACTTTCTAAGAAGAAAAGCAGCTATTTAAACGTATCTAGAAATAACAACTAAATAACAATTTAAAACAAACAAAATAACCGAGTGTAGTTATTTGTCTGTGTAATTTGTAGATTTATTCTAAATAATGAAATAACTTGCTTGATCTATTTGCGAGATTCTCGATCCTACCTCAGAAGTGAGGAGTGAATCATAGTTTCTCAGAAACTATCAATCCTCACAGCTTCCCTGGCAATATCGAGAATAGAATTTACTGAAATGAAGCAATTATCTACTCTATTTGATATGATTCTAACTAGAACTTTGAAAGTTAAAACCTGATTCCGCAGAATTATTGGCGAATCCGATGGTGTGTGTGATCTTGTCCCCTCAAGCAGATCTCCTCATTCTTTCGTGTTCACGTGGATCCATAAAAGCGTGTAATGCTAGCATCAATAGAAGTAGATATTGGGACAAGGACAACTCAGAATGCAGACTGAATATAATGCGAGTAGGAGAGGGATAGCGCAAGAGTACAGAGCTTGGCTTATGCAATTCCTAGCGGGATTTACTACGAGTCATGCAACATAAAGCGCCCGTAACTCTCGAAACTATCCTGTTTGAAGAGCAAAACCTGCAACTTTAATGGCTTCCTAAGCTATTCTACTCCAATGGATTGATAAAACAACAACACCGCTTTGCACAAGCCGGATATGTGGCTTACCAACAAATTGAACAATGCTAACTAGACATATAATGAACTAAACCAAGCACTCTAAGCAAAATGAAAGCTAAGTCTATCAAAGAGAAATTCGAGACAAACTTCAGTGGCCATTTGCTTGAGCACAAGCCATTTATTTATAGCTTTCATTCACCCAAAGATCAAAACCAAACTGAACTCTAAAAACTATAAACAATGGCCAAACACTATTCCAGGGGACCAAAAACATAAATGCAAGCCCAAGTCGGCAAGGAAAAGCTGGTGAAACGTTGATCTTTACGTGAGTCACGCCAAAACGCTTTCTCTGAAAACGTGCGTAAAGGACCGCCGCCCGAGCAGGGGTGGCGGTTACAGACCGCCGCCCGATCGGGGGCGGCACACGAGACCGCCGCCTGCAGGCGGCGGTTTCACACCAAGAGCAAAAGGCCAAGAAAAGAGGGGAAAAAGGAAAACAAAGGACGCGGGGCTAAGCGGGCATGCGGATGTTAACGCACACTCGAGAGAGCTTTTCCGATCCCGAACACCTCGAGGAGACTCAGATCATCATCAGGGGCACTTGTTACACTATTCCGGCAAAGATACAGACTTACAATTTTGGGTACGCATACATATTTCCCTCGAGAAGCATTTTAGCCATGAAGAGGCGTAAAACGGTGGGTCCGAGTATGGCAGTCCCGAAATGGGAAGTTAGAAGTTATACCTGACACGTCCGTGTGTTGAAATGACGCCATCCAAAATTCCCGCTACCTGCAAAATGAAAAGAGAACTCAAGTGCAGATAGATACAATAGTTTGAAAAATAAACGCTAAGAATAACAGGGAATGAGAACGTACCATTTGTGCGGGGATAGGAACTTACCTCCATCAGTGCTCCAAACCTGTGAAAAGTTATTTTAAAATGAAACAGAGTGCCATATATATGAAAGTGGGCCCATTTTCCTATTCATTTGTGCGAGTCGATTTGATTGATTTTGAGCTCTGGGACCCACGGTGACGGTTTCTTGCGTGAGTAGAGTCGAAACGTTCGCAGCGAGATCGTGATCATGCCTCCACGTGCGAACACCGACCTCAAATGATCACAAAGTTAGTTTTCTTCAGTTTATTGTTTTTCCCCCTTAATTTTGAAATGCTAAATACTCAGAATGGGGGTCATTTTTGAAAATGCTAGGTTCAAAAGGTCCACCTAGGGGGGGCGCCTACTGGGTAGGCTTTGTTTTTAGTTAAAATGGTCTTTTCTGGCACTTTTTAGGCCTTTTTAGGTTAAAAGCCCGCGTGGGTTTTCAGACCACGACCGCCGCCCTGGCCAGGGTGGCAGGTTACACACGAACCGCCACCCCTTCACGGTTACACGACCGCCGCCTTTAAGGCGGCGGTTACAAAACCGCCTCCCTGCTCAGGGCGGCGGTTTTGCACAGAATGCAAAAAGAACTTGTTTTTGAGATTGTGTTTATATTTTTAGCATTTCTACGTGTTTTTATGACTTTCTCAGATTGTCCTGATGCTAACTTAGTTTGTTTTGTGTGTTTTTGGGTGTATGCAGTGAGAGAGGAGTACATCCGATGAGCAGAGAGAGAGAGTGTGATCGGGCTCTCGGGGTATTAGATGCCCTCTCACAGATGAGGAGGACACACTTCAGAGGGCTAGTATATTGCGCATATCACGCGTGCCCCATGTTGCACCATCTAGTCACATCCTTTGTGACTTATTCTCTTACTGGGATGCAGATCGGAACACCTTCCGATCGCTGTGGGTCCGTGGCGAGTGGACCATTACATCGAGGACGTCTACCGCATTCTGGGGGTCCCGATCATCGGGAGGCGACTCACTTTGAGACAAGAGCTCACGGGCACAGATTGCACAGTGGGTGACTTATATGGGAGATGCAACCATCTCCACGGGTCGAAGAAGGGGGTGAGAGTTCGATCCATTCCTTCTTTTCCCATCCCCGTATTTCGTCAGGCCATCATGGGGATCCTTGCCTCGAGATTGATCGGGGACAAGGGAGGGGACACATTGTTATACTGCTGGGCCCCCATTATTACACAGATAGAGGGCCATGGCCGGATATACGCTTGGGGAGCAGATATTCTTGGGACCACCTACCACGATCTATATAGGGTGGTCCGTTTACAGGGGCAATCACTGAGCCACCCGACTCTAGTCATGAGTTGGGTTTATGAGCACTTCATCCCTTATGGCAGGGGTGTGGAGGTAGCAGATCCTGGAGCTGTTAGGGCAGCGAGATGGTCAGACATGTCGGTGCTTAGAGCACCTCATCAGCCAGTTGCCTCTCTGACTACCGCCGATATGGAGGCGACACCATACCAGACCATGGCCGGTATATGGGGCGAGGAGGCCCTTACCTTGATTTCCTGCTCCACCACAGGGCAGCTTATCGATCGAGTGGGACGAGTGGAGGTGCACCCCTTTGGCCGAGTTCCTCAGCAGTTTGGCCTTCCATACACGGGTATGCTTCCCCAAAGGCACCCGCCATGATCAGTTCGCGAGGCTGCAGGGGGCCTAGAGGCCGAGGTCGATAAGGATTACTCCTGGCATTCCCATTACAGCCAGGAGGATAGTTCGTGCTAGAGGGAGAGCCAGTGCGCCTCGGGCACCTTTGCTTCAGATTGCTTGCGGTCCTGCTCATAGCAGCGATGACCCTATTGATATTGACTCCGAGTCCGAGGAGTTTACAGAGGGAGGGACAGAGGAGGAGACCGAGGACAGCGATCCTGAGTGGCATGACACTCAGGATATCATGCAGCAGAGAGGGCTGAGCAGAGCGCAGAGAGGGACACTCTAGTTTCGCAGAGAGCCACTCTCTCGTGGCCATGGTGGAGAGGATGAGTCCGCCATGGGCGACATGTTGCGTTGCCCTACCACAGAGCAGCCCTCGCCGGCAGCGCATCCGCGGCAGTGCCGGCCCCAAAGACCCATCTCGGAGGCCTGGGGATCCGAGTAAGTTACCCTTTCTCCCTTTTAATGTTTATTTGTAGGCTCTCCTTAGTTGTTATTTTTGTATCTTTTAGTTTCTTGCTTAGTTTCTAATTCATTTTCTCCTTTGTTTGCAGAGACTGTTGATGAGTGGTGGGATTTGATCCGCAGGGTATGTACCGATTCCCTGATGATCCCCATGGATAGGACCCACGCAGAGCTGTCTGTGGACGCTGGGGAGCCTTCAAAGAATGCAGGTAGGCATACCGACATTTTTTTCTCCTGCCTCGCATGTGGCCAGGATGGTGTCGACCCTTCGCACCGAGCTAGCGGGCTATAGGATGGCCGAGCGCCTTATGAGGAGGAGCCATTCTCGCGGTGAGACCGCGCTGCTCCTAGGGATCCTGAGCCCTCCGTACATTCAGAGCGCCGCGTAGCCGGAGTCCTAGGCGTGGGCGTGCACCTTCGGAGGGGTCGCGTAGGGATTGAGAGGCCACTTGGCTCTCGTGTATTTTGTATTATATATTTCTTTGTATATCACGGGCTCTTTGAGCATTTTGACCATGCTTAGTGCATGATGGCATTGTATATAAACGTTGATCATTTATATATATGCATTTGTTTTGGATCAAAATCTTGGCACTCATGGTTTCTTTTCTATTTCCAGCTTCTTTGTATATACTACGATGTATGTTTATATGCTTTTTAGAATGTATGCAATGGAGAACAAATGATGCAAATGTTTGTTTCTTTTTGTATTTCATGATGCTGATATATGTAGATGTAATGTGATTTTGAATCTTAGCTTCCGTAAGCAATTTTTGATATCTCATGTTTGTTTTGCAAAGTGATGAATATAACCAATATGATGAATAGATTAAACTTGCCCCACTCCTAACTCCACGCAACTAGTAAGATGCGAGGGCTCATCACCGAGAGCTAGAAAGGGCACAAGTTATGAGGTGTAGTTGAAATGATAGCGATGAAAGATAGACAAAGCTTTAGTGGAACCAAATAGGAAACTACAAGCTTACTCCACCCGAGTGACTTCATAGTTTAGAATGCAACTTACTTTGCGGTTTATCTAGACTTAGATCCGTAGATGGCCACATAGTAGACAAAATCTGGGTTTTTAGGATTTTAACTCTCTTGGAATTTTGAACATCTGATTCATTCATTTTTGACTCAAAGTTTGAATTGTTTGTTTATGACTTTTAACGTTTGCTTTGTCAAGAGGACCCCCTATACTTTGCCCCATGCTACTAGTAAGAAGCGTGGGTTTATCACCATGGACAAGGTATAGGTGAGTAAGGGCATTTCCATCCTTTCCCAACCCTACGTCACTAGTAAGAGACGCAAGCTCATCACCGAAGGTTGGTGGGGCAAGGAAATGTGTAAAATTAAAATTTTCTGTTTAATCACTTGTTGACTTGTTTTCTTGAGTAAAATGTCATTATGTGCTTATTTCCAAAGAGATATACATATGGGATAGATGTGACACCCTGAAGCTTCTAGAATAGACCATAGGTAAGGCACCTATCCTAAGAAGAAATCAAAGCGAGAATAAACTTGCAGATCTTGGTATGGTTACCGTTAAGACTTCGTCATGTCTGACTTTATTTGATAAAATGATTCTGAGATGATTTGATGATATCACGAAAATGGAGAGGTATGATTAGAAAGTTTATGCCAACAACATCATGAGTTTGTAATGAATTACTTTGAGGATAGATTCCTTGATCACCATTTATGTAAGAAACAAGTGGACAAAATGATCTTAATCTATATGAAGATGCAATGTAGATAATTATAAGTAGTGCTAGCCGCTTATGCGTAGAACCGCTTGAGGTGAAGGGAATTGACTGTTTCACCAAATTCCTCACCTTCTAGCGTACATAAGAGGTAAGCACCATTTCCATAGTCTTTCATGACTCGGTACGGGCCCAACCATTTGGGCCGGAATTTCCTTCCTTCACCGGTCTTCTTGTCGATCCGGCTGTCTAGCCTTAGAACTAGATCACCTTCGTATATGTCGCGTTCATAGACCTTCTTGTTATACTACCGGCACATTCGGTCAGCATAAGCTCTATGCCACTGTTCAACATCTAACCTAGTTTCATCTAGGCTTTCTAGTTGGGAAAGACGTGCTTCTCTATAAGCGCCTTCATCCGTAATCCTCAGAGTGAAATGCGGAGATCGGGTATTTCACCTCAAGTGGGAGAACCGCTTCGCCCCAAATACTAGCGAGAAAGGAGTTGCTCCCGCTGGTGTTCTTATTGAGGTTCGTGGGCCCACAAGGCCGGATATAACTTCAAATGCCAATCTCATTGTTTTCTTTTACCGCTTTTAAGGAGAATGGCTTTCAAAGTGTCTTGTTTGTCGCTTCAAATCCTGTCCGTCAGGCTTTGGGGTAATACAAGGAAGCCGTATGATGGCTTATCTTAAATTTATTGCATAGTTCACGAACCTCTTCATTCTTAAAGAAGTTCCATTATCGTAGATAATGATTTGTGGATACCGTACTCAAAAATGATTTGGTTCAAAATGAACTTGGCGATTACAGTAACTGTGTATGTAAAGAGTAAGAGGCATAGCCTCTACCCATTTGGTAAAATATTCAAAGGGCCGTGATTATAAAATTATGGCCATCTGTGGATGAGGGAGAGAATTTCCCTATTAAGTCTAGACCCCATGTAGAAAAGGGCCATGGAGTAGCGATTGGTCAGCAGAGCTTGGCCGGCATATGAATCTCATGGGAGAATTCTTGGCACTTATGACACCTGCGTACAAACTCTATTGCGTCATGTTCTAGAGTGGGCCAGAAATAGCCCATTCGATGTATTTTTCGAGCGGTGGCATGGCCACCGAAGTGGCCTCCACATATTCCACTGTGAGATTCATGGAGAATCTTCTTGGATTCTTCCGTGTCGACACATCTTAGGAGCATTCCATCGAATGCTTTTCGGTAGAGCACTTGCTCTATAATGACGTATTTAGCTACGATAATGCGTAACCACCTTCTTTGTTGTGGTGTAACTCCTTCTGGGTACGTATGGTCCATGATATAATTAATGATATCCATGTACCAAAGGCACTCAGAGATAGAGGGTCGGGTTTCGATGTAGTATACGCACTCATCTGGAAAGTCTAAATCTACTAAATCACCTCCGTCTAATGGGTTGTCAGCTAACCAATCTGCGATGATTTGTCCTTTAACCGACTTCTGATTTACAAATGTTAATTCAAATTCTCCCATTAAGGTTATAAAACGTCCAGCCTTTTTAGACAAGGACCCTTGTGTGAGGAAAGTTCGTAAATGGTCCGTTTTTACCATGACCCTTGTTTCTTGGTTTAGCATATAATGTCTTAGGCGTTTAGTAGCAAAGACTATGGCAAGGCATTCTCGTTCTGCCTGTGTATAGCGTGTTTCATAGTCGAGCAGTGTTCGGCTGATGAAATAAATCACACGTTCTCTCTCGTCATCGTCCTCTCGGCCAACATACAAGCTAACGAGACATTGGTAGCCCGTGAATATAAAATTAACGGTGATCTAGCTTTGGTGGCATTAGCGTAGGTGGTGATAATAGGAAACGCTTAACTGCATCAAAGGCTTCATTACAGTCTTCGGTCCAATCAATGCTATAATCCTTTTTGAGTAAATTGTTGATTGGATGAATGGCGAAGCTTAAGTCTGGGATAAATCTCCGGATTGCACCTAGTTTTCCGAGAAATGATCTGATTCCAGATTCATTCGAAGGTGGGACCATTTCGAGGACAGCCCAAATTTTGGTTGGATCAACATCTATCCCTCGTGACGATATGATGTAACCTAGGAGTTTTCCTCCTGTTACACCAAAGACGCATTTCTCTGGATTTAGTGTGACTCCGTATTCTATTAGGCGTGAAAGAATGACGCGGAGTACTTCCGATGGTCACAACGCTTCTTGGCCTTAGCCAATAAGTCATCTACGTAGGACTCCATGATTTTATGAATTAAATCATGGAATATATATGTCATAGCTCGCTGGTAGGTAGCACCAGTGTTTTTGAGACCGAATGGCATAACAACATAGCAATAGGTTCCCCAAGGAGTTATAAACGTAGTTTTAGCTTGATCTTGCTCAGATATTTTGATTTGATTGTATCCCGAGAATCCATCCATGAGAGACAAAAGTTCAAATCCAGCTGTTGCATCAACAATGACATCTATGGATGGTAATGGGAAGTCGTCCTTAGGACATGCTTTGTTGATGTCTCAAAATCTATGCAGATGCGTATCTTTCCATTCTTCTTGAGAACGGGAACGATGTTAGATACCCATTGGGAGTAGTCGACTGGCTTGATGAATCCTACCTGGAGGAGTTTTATTACCTCTTCCTTTACCATGAGAGCTACCTTGGGCTTCATGGGTCTTGATTTTTGTTTAATTGGCTTTGCATCTGATTTAGTGACGAGGTTGTGCACCGCAATGTGGGGTGCGACTCCTGTCATCTCCTTATAATTAAATGCAAACACCTTCTGATGTTCTTTGAGGATCTGAGTATGTATTTCTACTTCTTCTGGGGTTAACGAGGATCCTAGTTTCAATATTCTCGGTTCATCTTCTGTCCCGATGTTGACATCGATTGTTTCTTCGATCAAAGAGGCGTTACCTTCTTCAACTCAGGTGGTGCTGGAGGTAAATCCAAATCATCCCCATTTTCTACTGCATATATATGCTAGGTTCCATTTGTGAGGGAAGATCCATCACGGGATTTCCGAAGTAGGAAGACGAATGTGGAATTAAGGATAAATCTAGCATATGATAGGAGAGATGTAGTGCTGCATAGGCATTTAAGTAATCCAAAGTAGCCATATCACTATCAATACGGTCTAGGATGGTAGATTCACTTCCGCTTGAAAGGGGATTTGTCATTGTTTTTATCAATGGTTCATCACGAATGGACACCGTGAAATGGGTATCTTCTAACTCATTGCTTGGAGTAAAACGTGATGCTGAAGTTGCTATTGAATCGGCGAGAAGATTTTTCTCTCGCGGGATCGCTTCAATGGATATGAAGTTAAACGCCTTGCTTAAATCTAATACGGCTTTTTGTAAAGCTGCAAGTGTTCGGCTTTGGTTTCAGTATACTCAAAAACCTGGTTTGTCACTAATTGCGAGTCTCCTAAGACTCTGATGTTATCAATACCAATTCTTTTGGCTAAGGTGAGGCCAAGGAGGAGGGCTTCGTACTCAGCGCCATTGTTTGTGCATTCAAAGTTTAGCTTAAAGGAAAATGGTAGGACTTTCTCTTTGGGTGAAGTAAGAATTATACCTGCCCCCGCTCCATAATGGCATTTAGCTCCATCGAAATGGAGAGTCCAATATTTAGCCGGGAGTATAGATGTTGGGGCATATCTGCTGTGTTTGCGCACTCTACTTCTACCATGCAGAGGTCCTCTGCTGGAAGGGAACCAACACCTAGGGAATATCCTATGCCTACTGAATCAAATGGTAAGAACATTGGTAAATCTTGTTCTATTAACTCAACGATTTTTGCAGTAGTCCCTAATGATACCGCTTTAGCCTTATCTTTGGGGTTGGGGTTGTTTGGCTATGCCGATAGTTTCAAGATCCGTCAGAGGTACCAACTTCTCCTCCGGTTTTGGGTCAAGGGGGTTTATTGAGTTGGTTTGTTGGAAGTTCAAATTCTGAGTGCACACCTGGTCTTTTCTTTAAATCAGCTAGGTGCAAATCGAAAGGTTTTGGATCACCTTTGGCTACAAATACCTTTCCTAGATGCAAGAATCTTACTTCTTGAAATAACGTAGAAGGGATTGCCTTCATTCGGTGTATCCATGGTCGGCCGAGTATCATATTATAATTAGTTTCCGATCTATAATATAAAACTCAATGATTGTTTTGGGTCCTAAGGTGACCGGCAAGTATTATAGTTCCTATCGAAGTGGCTTTAAGGCTATCATAGCCTCTCAATGTATTTCGAGTGGTGGAACAAGCTTTGTTTCCCCATATCCTAGTTTTTGAGGAAAGAGAAAGGGACTATGTTAATCATGCCCCATCACAACCATTGCCCGCTTTTTTATAGTTATTATAAACCCATACTTGTAAGTGTAAGGCGATCACCTCGGCGTGCGATCTCTCAAAGATTCGTAGGCATTTTACTTATTTCGAATATGAATTCGACATCCTTGTCCGGCTGCCCCGGAGGGTGGATATCAAAATCTACGTGATTTACTTGTGTTTCAGGAGGTGGAGTGATGTTAATTAGATGACCTAGACCTAATGCTTCTAAAAGAGCAGCTCTGTGAGTAGGAGAGTTCTTTAGTAAATCCAAAAATGAAATGTGCGAGAAGGTCTTTGTTAGGTCACTAATTAAATCATAGGCACCCACGGGTTTTTCTACTATTTGTTGACTCTTATCCGTTTCTGGCAGATGACTTGGGCTCGGTTGAGAGAAATATTCTCGTGTTCTTGTTATAGCTTCGATAGGTAGTTCAACGTCTAATTCTACCAAACTGACTATCTTGGGTCTCGGTTGACTTCCTAACTGTGGCGCAACTGATGGATTTAGTGAAGTCGAGGCTTCATGATCATTGTTTCCCATCATTGCACTTTTGTTTGTTCCAGTTGGATTCAGCCTGTTGCTATCATGATTTGGGAGTGGATCGTTAAAGATCTTGAGGGGAGCATTCTGAGGGGAAACTACCCCTGCGAGCGTATTTGGTGGTGGTGACACAGGATCTCGCTAAAAACAAATCATGAAGAACTGCTTTGTTCTTCTCGCAAACGTTGCATGAATTTATCAGAATAGTCACGGCACGTTCTAGTATCATGACCCCCTGAATTTTGTGGAAACCACAATAAGAATTGGGATCAGAATTCTGCTTTTGTTGGTTTGGTGTATATTGTGGCCTAAAATTCTGATCAAACTGTTGCCTATTAGGATTAAAATTTTGCATTTGTTGTTTCTGGCTTTGGTTTTGATAACCAAATGAGTTTTGGCTTGGCCCTTGTATAGGATTTCACCATTGTTGTTGTTGTTGTTGTGGGTGGTTAAAATCCACTGTATTGATTGTCGGGGTAAAGTTGTTGTTTCATTGGTTGTTTGTTTGTGATGGAGTATTGACAACATTTACCTTCTTGGGCTGGTCGGTTACTCCATCCGTTGTTACACCCCGATTTTTGTTAAGGATTTTAGGTCCTTGATTGATGTTCGTGGTAGTTGTAGTGTTCTGGCTGGAGGTGATTAACCTCCCGTTTGCTCCATATGTCTTACGACCACTATCTATCGCTGCTTGATCTATTCGAAGAGCGCTCTCAAGTACTTCATCGTAAGTTCTTAGTGGGAACTTCTGGACTTCTTCCTTCACCTCTCTGCTGAGAGAATGAAGGAATAAATCACATAGTTCCATCTTGATCCATGTTTGGAGCACTTGCTGAAGAATAAAGAACTGTACGCCACCTCTGGATGAAATGGGTGACAGATTCGTTGTGTTCTTGTTTGATGTGCAAGAATTCCCTGATTCCTGTTCTCAACAGTTTGTTCATGTCGAACGCCTTAATGAACTCTGATACGAGTTGTTTAAATGAATGGATGGAGGCTTCAGGTATTCTATAATACCAGTCGAGAGCAATGCCTTCCAAGGTTTTGGGGAATATTTTAGCAACAACCCCATCCCAAGGGAGTAATTCACGTATGGCTGTAGCGTAAGCTTTGATATGCACGTTTGGATCTCCCTCACCTTTGTACTTGGGTAAATCGGGAAGGGGTCTTGGAAGCATGACGCTTCGTATGGCGAAGTCTAAGGGCTCTTTCAGATATTCTGAATAAGTCCCTATCGCATAGGTTTCGACCATTGATGGTGGTTACTGAGGGAGTGATGGTGGGATGGGTTGTTGATACGGCGCAGCGTATGCATGTTGGCAGGGGCATAGGGAAGTCCCTGCGTTTGAGCCAAAATGCCGGGAGAGGAGAACATATCTCCTTGTGGTGATTTGGAGTACATGTTTAAGTATGACGGGGTATTGTCTAGTAATGGATTGTTTGATACTAGACCGGAGGAATAGTGTTAGAGATGATGGGCCTTGTTGGCGTTTGTTGTGGATACTGAGGAGGCATGCCTAACGTGCCTACTCCTGTGAGGAGATCTACTTGGCCAGGGTGGTATGGAGGATTGGAACTTCCTACTTGCATGAACTGAGAATTTTGACTTGCTTGAGCAAGTTCTAACCCTCTCACTTTTTCTACTAACGTTGAAATGACTTCATTTGGTGAAGTCACGGTGCTTTTCCTTAGCGGCGTTTGTTGTATACCCTGGTGTTGTATAGGCATGTGATATCCTGCTATGAACTGATCGCTATCTTGCCAAGTTTCTCCGAGAGTATTTCCTATATGTAGTGGCATAGAGGTATTTTCTTGAAAAGAGACCTCGGGTTGTATTTGTAAACCTCCTATAGATGGGTACATACCCCAAGAGCGTTGTTCACTTCTAGGATAACGTATTGACTGTTCATTATCTAAGACCAGGTATGGGTCAGATTGTCTACTAATTTGTGGTCTAAGTAGCATCTGAGGAGACGAACCATTCTCTCCAAGAAACGTCATATTGTTCGAGCCTGAAGGCTCTGTTTGTTGCGTTCGAGGGGGTTGATCTAACTCCTCAGTTTGAAAAGATGAATTATATCTGATTCTTGGGGTTTGTGTTGACAACTGATTAGTTGAATAGTTGTCGCCCCATACTGAGAGCGAGGGTGATGATTGCCTATTCTGTTGGGCGTAGTATGCCTCAAGACCCAAGAGGGGTCTGCCATATGCATCGAATCCCGACATATTCGGGGTATATGAATACCCGCATAATGGGAAGGAGCGAAGGTGATTTGTGAAAGGCTAATGAGGCGAGAAGATTGAGATAAGATGAAACTTCTCAAAGAGAAGGTGAAACAGTTGTTAGTTTCACGTCGGGTTCACCAATTTTGTACGCCGGAAAAGTGACAAGCGAGCGTGGGAATCTACAGGTAACTCTTCCACATACCCGACCTCCCGAGGTCGTGCCGAGACAGCCGGTGGGGATGGAATATGCGTGGGATGCAAATGAACTAGTTAGGAAATCTAATGTCTTCGACACGCACTAATGGAATTTGTGAATCTAAGGCAAAGAAGGCCCTTCTAACTTGGACTGGTGTGATAGATCGATCGGCAAGGATGACTGCTCGAAGGCTCCAATCAATATCGAGCTCTGGCGTGATTCGATCTATGGGTTGTGGAATACGTGGAAATGACCTCGGGATAGTTTCGTGTATGTCTCCGTGATAAGGTCATATGGTGGATGGTGGAATACAATTGACTCTACTGATGATTCTCCTCGCCTAGTCCAAAATTCTCTAGCTTCGTTAGCCACTATATCTAGTAAGGACAATTGTTCGATGATGATGGGTGGAAGTGGAGTGGATTGGAATACTAGTGTGCGTAGGCCAGTGTTTATATCTGATTGACTTATGGATTCGTTAGGCTATGGAATTTGTGGGTCACAACCGTAGACTCTGGTTGTTGCATGGTCCTCGTTATGGTCATGTACGAAATCAAGTCCTAATCCCTAGTATCCAGTAATCATATGCTTTCTCAGCTTCTATGTTTAGGACCAATAACTGCGCGATCTTCTCAGAATATCTCACAGGCGTTCGTGCAACCTGGATCCTTAAACTAGTATCTATGTCTGTGAGAGTGTCTCCTGCACTTGGTTATGGGACCAAAGGATCACAACCAAAGGTTTGTTCTCTTTCGAACCCTTCTACAATCATGTGAATGTTTTGCCTAGGGCAATCTGTAGTTCGGTTGATTTGACCAAAACGTGTGTGCTTGGTCGTCTTCTATATTTAACCCTCTCAACTGAGAGCTGATCAGTTGTAAATCTGTTGTTGTTTGGAAGACTTGTATTCTAAGGTTCTGGTCTATGTCAACTATTGCTGTGACGAGGTTGGGTTGAGGCACGATTGGCTCAAATACGTATTCCCTGGGCTCCCGAGGTCCCGTGATTGTCATACAAAACAAAATGTAAATCTAACTGCAACAAAGCAAATTTTGACTATCTAAAACATATATAACTTCTATTTTTGTATTTAACTTTCTAAGAAGAAAAGCAGCTATTTAAACGTATCTAGAAATAACAACTAAATAACAATTTAAAACAAACAAAATAACCGAGTGTAGTTATTTGTCTGTGCAATTTGTAGATTTATTCTAAAATGAAATAAAATAGCTTATCTAATCTATCTACAAGATTCTCAATCCTACCTCGTAAGTGAGGAGGAATCATAGTTTCTCAGAAACTATCAATCCTCACAGCTTCCCGGGCAATATCGAGAATTGAATTTACTAAAATGAAGCAATTATCTACTCTATTTGATATGATTCTAACTAGAACTTTGAAAGTTAAACCTGGATTCCGCAGTAATGGGCGAATCTGATGGTGTGTGTGATCTTGTCCCCTCAAGCAGATCTCCTCGCTCTTTCGTGTTCACGTGGATCCGTAAAAGCATGTAATGCTAGCATCAATGTAAGTAGATATTGGGACAAGGACAACTGTTGCAGATCAATATAATGCGAGTAGGAGAGGGATAGCGCAAGAGTACAGAGCTTGGCTTATGCAATTCCTAGCGGGATTTACTACGAGTCATGCAACATAAAGCATCCAGAACCTAAAACTATCCTATTTGAAGAGAAAACCTGCAACTTTAATGGCTTCCTAAGCTATTCTACTCCAATGGATTGGATAAAACAACAACACCATTTGCACAAGCTGGATATGTGGCTTACCAACAGTTGAACAATGCTAACTAGACATATAATGAACTAAACCAAGCACTCTAAGCAAAATGAAAGCTAAGTCTATTGCAAAGAGAAATTCAGAGACAAACTTCAGGGCCATTTGCTTGAGCACAAGCCATTTATTTATAGCTTTCATTCACCCAAAGATCAAAACCAAACTGAACTCTAAAAACTATAAACAATGGCCAAACACTATTCCAGGGGACCAAAAACATAAATGCAAGCCCAAGTCGGCAAGGAAAAGCTGGTGAAACGTTGATCTTTACGTGAGTCGCATCAAAACGCTTTCTAGAAAATGCGTAAAGGACCGCCGCCCGAGCAGGTGGCGGGTTAGGCACCGCCGCCCCGACAAGGCGTGGTCATGAGACCGCCGCTGATGGGCGGCGGTTTCACGAGACCGGCCAAAGCGTGGGGTTAAGCGGGGCATGTGGGATGTTAACGCACACTTGGAGAGATTTTTCATCCCGAACACAAGAGCAAAAGGCCAAGAAAAGAGAGGAAAAAGGAAAAAAATGTTTTCCCTCATGAAAATATTACTTAGATAATAACCACATACATCACTTAATTATTTGGACATCTATAAAGCATACATGGAATCTCTTTTCTAGCTTGAAAGCTTGATAAAGATTTTCTCTTCTTTTGTGCATTTGAATATTGTATGCTAGAAAACCTTGTATGATAGAATTTTGTTCCTGGAACTTGTTTTGTAAGATGGAAGCCACCGTAGCCTGAATTTATCATTTTTCTCTACTTTCTCCTTATGAAACATCTCTAGAAAACTATACCTTACTGTTATAAAACATGAGAACTTTGAAAATTGTTTGGATGCGATTTCAAATCCACTGTAGTATCACAATAACATTTCCAAAAAAAAAAGTAATGTCTTAGAAGCTTGATGATCACTTTTTAAATGCCTCTTTTTCATTGATGTTGTAACTTTGTATTATGTATTCATTTTCTAGATGAGGCATATAGATATAAATATGAAAATATAAGGAAATAGAGACCTTGATCTCTAACATGTTTTATGTTTCATTTTAAGGTATAATGGAGTAGCAACCTGGAGCAATCCAAAAATCTTGGAAGTGGTCTTCATGTCAGGAAATGATAGATTTCTTCCTCCTTACATTTCTAGTTTTATATTTGTATGCATTCTTCCTTTTCCGTCACATCCCATGACTTGTATGGGATCTTTGTATACTTCCTTATGAATATATTAAATCTACCTTTTGAAATGAGTTGTATAGCAATTCTTTGCATTTATTTTAAGTTACATAATCTAAAATGAACCTCTGCATCTCAATACAATAAGGCAACTTCACATAATCTTAAGAAAATATAATGAATTATTTGCAACTTTATCTTATCATTGTGAACATAAGTAATAACACTTCATGCAAATTTACTTTCCTTTGATAATTCAAATCTGCAACTAGATTTTTTGTTTCAGCATGTACTTTCAAATGTGTGATGCCATTACGATCTCCACCTAGGCCTGATAGCAGACTTTCATGGCTGATGCATGGTCTTGGTGAAGAAGACATCCTAGAATGACATCATGTAGTGTCCACTTCCCTCAGACACCTTTTTGTTGTTGATTATGATACTATCGACTATACTTATGAACATTATTATAGTTGTTGATTTGGCATGATGTTAGATATTAGAGATCATGAACTATGGTTGAATTGGATTCATATATGATGCATGTGGATTATTAGAGACATTTTATATTGATGTTGATACACTGCTTGGCATGGTTAGGTATATATATATATATATATATGTTTTGTATATATATATATATATATATATGATATTGTGATATATATATATATTTGTGTTTTGTAGATAAACATGTCACAACAAACGTGAAATTTTGTCATATCGAGTAAACCCTTCAAAATGTGAAAATTGAACTAATCTTGGGATCATGGGATCATGTGTATTTTCCCCTTATTATTTATTTTATTTGTGTCTAGATTATTGAGTAATCATATTATTAAATTAATTAAAATGGGTCAAAATAAAGTATTTATTAGAGCTGATGGCTCTTATGTTATGTGTTGTAAGCAATGTATAAATAGTTTTGAATGTGAAACACTCCACTTTCCTTTTGAAATTCGGATATGTCCTTAGGGCCTGATTTTGAAGGCTTGTGAGAGAAGTTAAACTCGTCCCACACCTCTTAAATTATTACACTAACCCTACCTATGGATTGGGGAGTCAAAGTTAGGCCTCATTATGTATTTTGGGAAGACAATTTGTAAGTTTTTATTGCACCTTCTTGCATGAAATTAATTTTGGTCCTTGGGGTGTGGACTTGGTTTGTGTGTGTAAGTAAAATGTCATTTATTCACCCACTTTTTAATTGTGCTTTGGAGTTTGAAGTTGAATTGTGAGGTGGAGTTGAGGATGTGTGATGTGGCATCCTATATGGACCCACCTCATCCTCCTCTCTCCCTCTTCTATTTATTCGAATTCCTTGGCTTGTTTTGGGGTTACTTCATTTTGGTGATTTCATTTTTGGTTTATTCTTTTGGTTTGGAGCTCTTGTAATTTTGAAGAGAGTTAGAGATTTTTGTTGAATGCTTGTGGATTACTTGAGCTTTTGGACTATTTGGACTTTTGGAGAAAACTCTACCATGGAGAGGTAGGATCTTAGCTCTTTAAAGTGTTCTTATTTTATTTAGGCATATGTGAATGCTTTGAATATTTTTGTATGTTCTGGCTGGTTGGGTGGATTGCCTAGGTATGGTGTACGAGAAGATTATGAGGATCTCTTGCATGGAGGTATAAGTGTTATTTTTGATATATTTTGGGATTGGGTTCCACCTTGTAAAAGAAATAACTTGCATTTATTTACTCGTTATGGGGTGCCATAAGAGTGTGGGGAGGCATAAGAGAATGGGAGGTATAAGGGGTACTTGGGGATGTATAAGGGCATGTAGGGGTTTTGAAATGATATATATATATATATATATATATATATATATATATATATATTTATTTGAGGGTTTATCTTAAGGTGGACACTCATTTCCCCATTAGGAGGTATAAGCACCTTCCCCATAGGTCTTGCTCCTTTGGCTTGTGCATGATGAAGCCTGAGTATTGTTTGTTGTTCTTCTTGTGGTTGAAAATTGTAGTATGTATTGTGACTGTGTTCTATATGTGAAAATTGTTTTTGTGTTATGGAAACCTTTTTTTTTCCATGAGTTGAAATACATTTCTTATTCCTTTGTGGTTGGGGCTCAGGGGCCATTGAAGACAACGACTTCTCCTCTTCATTTGAATTCTTTGCTAGGTGGAGATCATTGCCTCTCCTCCTTTTTTTTTGTGATCTAAAGACATATGGTGGATCTTCTTGTTGCTGTTCTAGAGTTTAGGATGAAAAAAAAATTCACAGTCCCCTTGGGGTTTCCTTTTTGTAAAAATTTTTACCACTTTAAGTGGATGGCATTGTAATATTATTTGTGGTGGAAATTTCCTCTGTTTGGAAATGGAATGTACATTAGAATGTGAAATATGTATATTTTGTACGTTGTATGTGATGAATTAAAAATGAAGTTGTAAAAGAATTATTGGAGTTCAATAGAAGTTGTTTTAATTACCACAAATGGTATGGTTTTCATTTGAAATCTGTGTTTGAAATATATTGTGAAATCTCTGCTTGAAAATTGAAAAAGAAATATGTATGAAGAAATATTACATTTCTCTATTTCATTTGAAATGCATGATTTGAAAGTAGAACTACATTTTGGGTCTTCACGCATTGATTGAAGTAAAGTTAAATTTTGTAAATTAGATTTGAATGAATTTAAATATTTAGAGGATGATAACGAAAAGTAGATCCATTCAAGTTTAAGCATGATTTTATATTTTTGATTCACTGTAAAACTGCAAGTATTTATCAAAAAAAATTCCAAAGTACTCTACAACTTGAAAGACAAATTGAAATAATAATGTAAGCTAAGGAAGATCAAAACGCTTTTCAAATAGTTGAATTTCTCAAGAAAATTTATCAGACTTCAATTAATTAGACTTAGACCAAAACTCAGACGTTTTGTAGTAAAAAGGGGAAAACTCATTTTGAAACTCAACCCATCAATTAAACCCTATAAAATCTATCCAAATATTTCCAAGTGCAATCCTCCATGTCGGTTTGGCATGTTGAAGAAGAAAGAATGGTGGATTGAATTAATTATGTTAAGTTAAGAAGTTTAATTCACGTTTTAATGGCAGGAAAGACGTTTTTATCAAATTCACCTACTTAAGGTTGTCAAAAATGAATATTGATAGTTCTTATGCAAATAGGAGTTTGATACCTTTCCAAAAAGTCCTCATTTTCCAAATTTTGAGCTTCCAGTTGAAAGTTATGGCCTTTTGAAGTTTTTACTTCGTTGAGTTTTAAAAAAAGGGAAATTTTTGTAATTCGGACCCACGGGCATGAAAATTACTTAGGGAAATTTTTGCAAAAAATAAAAAGTCAAAAATCCCTATGTGGCCCCATAGCCCCACTAATTAACTTTTGGGAAAAACCCTCCGCGGGTTTGCATGGTCCCGCACCTTCGGACTCTACCTTTTTGAAAAAGGGTGAAAAATCTTAAGTCTCCCCACCAGTCCGCTTCCCCACCTATCACTGTGGGTTTGACACATGGCTTCTTTAGGTGTCGGCGAGAGTGTGGACTATTTTAGACCTTATCGCCTTTGGAAAAAGGTTGGCAAAAAATCCTAAGTTTCCCCATCGACCCACATTTCCAGTGGGCCTTGGGTGACACATAGCTTCGCTCGACGTCGGCGAGGCATGGGTTATTTTTAGCATTTGTGATTTTTACACAAAATTTAATATTTCTAAGTTTTCCTGAAGGTCCGTTCCCCTTCTTGAGATTTTGGGCAGGAAATGTGGCGTCAGTGGGCAACAATGTGGCGGCGCTTGGGTGTTTGAACCTTTTTCCCTTTCAAACAAAAAGAGTTAAAATCCAAATTACCTCCGATGACCCGCCTTCCCACATTGGCTTAAAACATGTCACATTTCCCTTGTGGCTTGGGAAATTTTTTTCCCTGGGCATTTTGGCCCGCCTTTGTGAAAATTTTCTTCCCCAGGCCCGCAGGCCTACCTTTGGGAAAAGTTTCCTCCCAAGACCATCGGCCCAGTAACTTAAGAAATATCAGGATTTAGGAGGACTTCATTATATCGTTGGAAAGGGGAAGAAATTTCCTATCCAATGGAAATGTTTTTAGAAACCTAAAATGAATTAATTATGTTAAAAAATAATGTTTACGTGCAAATATGAGCTTGAGAGTGGGTAAATGGGAAATTACCCCTTATTAACTTAAATGTATAATTCTAAAGCATGGGTTGACCTTTTTAGGGGTCACATTAGGGGATAAGGGAATGTTTTTCTATCCCATGCAAATAAGAACCTTGTTTATTGTTTAGACCTAGTGGAATTAAATACCCAAGGTATTTAATTCCTTTGGCCCCTTTGACCCTCTAAAATTGATTAAGGAATATTTAACTATAATGTTAATTTAATTACTTATTAACTCCTAAGATAAATTTAACTATAATTGGATTAATTATACTCATTAATTTTGTAATATGGATCCAATGTATGTTAGAACGAGAAAATTTCATTTAGTAAATTATAATTGACTTTGAATCCTTGTTATGACAATTATTGATTGAATCTTGGTAGTGGATATGCTTATCAAAAAAAAACAATTATTCCATAATTTCTCCTATCTAAACCTAGGTTGTTCTTGGGTGTCGGGTTGTCATTTTAGTGGGTGTTACACATCATATGTGTGGAATTACATCTTGAAAAATAACTTCAAGTTGCTTTAGATACTTGTATTTTATACCTTCATCTATTAAAATTGAGCAACCAAAACATAATGTTTATACCCCTACTCCATAGTAACAAAAATGGTCAACACCGCTTAGAGACACAAATGGCAAGAGTGAAAGGAGAGGCTTCTAGATCCCAATCTAGGGTGGAGTCTATAGCCTACAAAGAGAGAGCTATCATCACAACCAAATCAACCCAAAGTATGCAAAGACCCTTTACCTAGGGTGAGGTTCTTGAACCATTTTTAGATTGGCCATAGCTATGCATGGATTTTTTCAATTGTATAAAAACTAATGTATATATATATATATATATATATATATATATATATATATATATATATATATATATACGATATATTAGTGACATTGGGTTTTTGTTTTGTTTATGTTTATTTGCTTATCATTTGCCTACTTTCTCCATGTATGTATGTGATGATACATATGGTACTTAGGAATAATTATAATGTTGTTAGATAGGTATATTTGGTCGAAGGGGATCTAGAGGATACCCCAACCCAAATGATATGAAGAATCAAAGAGGTGGAATAAGGCCAAGACATGAAATGGTGGGATTTTTTGGCAAGATGGGGTAAATAAATCCAAACAAGGCCATAATCCTAAGCAAGGATGCATAACATAACACAGGAATCCATTGGGAAAAAATGATGTAGAAAAAAAGAAAAAATAGGAGCAATCAAGACCAACACACTCCAACAGTAAGAAAATCTAGGCCATACATGGTGATACATTTGTGTAGCATAGTCAACCCATGCAAGGATGTGATATGATATAAGAAATTATTAGAAAATATGAGGGGATTGAGATCCCAAGTGAAGGTAGATGGTAGTGTGTAAAACCAAAGTCGGGGCTGAGATCCCAAGTGAAAGTGAGGGTTTATGGGAAAGAAGGAAAATAAGATTTAATTACTTTATCATGGATAACTAGCCCCAAGGGTAAAAATATTGCAATGTATTAGTAATGATGTCATTGATTTGAATCGGGATGTTGCTTCTAGCATGATGCATCGGGTCCTCTATGGAATGTTTTTTCATAGAAAGATTTTGATGAAATTCATATTTCATGGTGAATAATTTTCATAAATTTTATCCTCCAACTAGGTGATAATGTCATATAAAATGTCATCCAAAGTAGGAACATGATTAGGATGAGGTGGTGGTCCATAACTAGGTTACGGTCTAGCTAGTTACGGGGAAGGTAATCAGTTATGAGAGAAAATAGGTTCAATCTTTTAATTATAGAAAAAAATTTTAGGGAATGAGATGATTTCAATTCATAACCATATGGTTTATATCGGTATGTGCACGATACCCATCATATGAGAAAAAGAAGGTAGTTGAAGAAGAAGGATGTGTAGAGTTTATAGTTTGGTCACGTTTGACCTTAAGTTCGAGATTCTTCATATTACTTTAATATGCTCTTTAATTTTAAACATCATACCATGAGGCCTTGTGCCATATACAATACAACTCGGTTGTAGAGGACTAAGGATCCATAAGGGCAAGAGGTAAGCAGAGGAATATCATAGGCTATAGATGGTTAGTGAGAGTATCTGAGGATGATACCAATGTAATATTTGGAGATGGTGTTGATTGAGGAATATTATGCTTAGTCATTGAGGAAAAATAGATAGGATCGTCACCCATGAGATAATTGGTTTCATAGTCAAAGACAACAACCCAATCATCCATTTTTGTAAGGAAAAATGGGTTTGCTATATTGATGGTATTATGTAGAGGTTTAGCTGGTGGAGGAATTTGAGGATCAGGAACTAGTTGGGAATAAATATCAACTTTAATTAAGGATTACTTATTTATGAGGAAGATGTTCCTGTCAGTAGTTAACTTGGTTCGAAGGGTCTCTTAGTAACACAAGACTTCCCTATCAAAAATATGGGCATAGATAGTAGGGTGGGATCGTCTAATATGTAAATGTTGGTGGTGATTCACAACACTTACGAATGTCTCGCAACTCGATGGGTTGAGACTCTCGGTGTAATTGCATAACATGGAACATTTCCCAAGTGTGGGACCTTGCGAATGGAAAATCTCCCGAGATGAAGGCCGGTTTCTATTCCTCTGTTTAGATGCACACACAAAAATGCAGAGGATTTACACAAAAAACTAATCTAAATTGCTAAGGAGACAGGGTAAGAAGATGCATAAAAATAAACCTAAGCTAACAAAGGTGATGCACCGAGGAATGAAGAACACTGTCTTGCCAATAAACACAAACCATAAAAATGCAATACAAGATCATGCACATATAACCAAATTTGTAGTGAAAGATCAAGAGGATGAAAATGAAGATAGAGAGGGTTGAGAGTCATCCACAGACATGCATGATTTTCTCCAAAGATTGATACAACACACTACAAAATGCTAAGAGGAAAAGTTGCATTATAGTTTTAGATGGGAGGTTTGAACTCCACAAATTCACTTGCCAGAGAGAAGAAGGGAGGGGAAAAACAAGAATGTCCAACCTTTAGAAAGAACCCCCTCCTTATAATTTATATGAAGAATGAGAGAAAAAAGAGAGAGGAATTCCAAATCTACCCCAACCACCTCTAGGTTGCATTTAATTCATCTCATTATGGTGGTAGGTGGGAACCCTAGAAAACCCAAAAATGGTGAATTCTATTTTACATTTTTGAAGAACTTGTTCTCACCCAATTAAAGATATCCAGTCATAGTTGGATAGAGACCTCGTAATATTTCCAAAACGTCCAGCCTTGTGTGAATCCAAGCTCCCTGTGAAAAGTTATGGCCATTTGAATATCTGCGTCATGGTTTGCTTTCTGTCAGGGTGTGAATGCTCAAAATGTTACACCTCCTGAAGATGCACCTCCTAAAGATGTGCCTCGGTGCATCCATTCTCATGTTAACCTAATTTTAAGTGTACCATAAGCATTGAAAATGTGGTGTTGACACTTTGTGCTATGCGCCCCTAGCCTGTGCCTTGGGCACAAATATTCACATGTCGACACTTTGTGCTATGTGCCCCTAGTCTATACCTTGGGCGTGAATTTTCGTATATCGACACTTTGTGTTATGCGCACCTAACCTATGCCTTGGGCGTGAATTTTCACATGTCGACACTTTGTGTTGTGCACCCCTAGCCTACGCCTTAGGCACGAATTTTCGCATGTCGACACTTTGTGCTATGCGCCCCCCAGCCTGTGCCTTGGGTGCGAATATTCGCATGTCGACACTTTGTGCTGTGTGCCCCCAACCTATGCCTTGGGTGTGAATTTTCACATGTCGAAACTTTGTGTTATGCACTTATATTTACCCAGGGGGAGATATATACAACAATTTGGTGACTCAACGGGGTCACCTACCTACTAGGTAGAAGATCAATGGCCTTTTAGCAATCCATTGGGCATGGAGTCATAAGCAATAACCTGAAACCAACTTGATCTCTGATCCCAAGCCATGATATCGCAACTCCTTCTCCGAGAGCATGCTGAACTATAGAAATTCAACCTAAGAGAAACAAAACCTATGCCAAAGCACTTAGGGAAATTGAAACCTAACTACAACAAGACAATGTGCATACACACTTAGAGGAATTGAAATCTAGGCTAATATTTACAAGGGTAAACCTTTTCCTTTTAGTAACAATGTTTAAGATAGATCCCGTTAACCGGAATCGGGAGTTCTTCTCCATCCAATGTAGACAATTGGAAGGCATTACTACTTTTACATCCCGTGACCATGTAGGGGCCACTCCAAATGGCATCAAACTTGGAATGCCTTCCTATTTTTCTCGATCTGCATCCCATTTCAGAACTAGATCCCCTTCTTGGAAGGTCCTTGCTCTTGCTTTCTTATCAAACCATATTTTTACTAAGGCCTGATCCTTTTCAATCATCTGAACTACATGCTCTCTAATTTCTTCCAATTCCATCAACTCTGCATATCTAGCCTCCATTGGTTCAAACTCAGACAACTCCAACTACTTCATGAGCTCCAATGCTGGGAATTCTAATGATATAGGCAATACTGCCTCTTTCCCATAGACCAACTTGTAAGGAGAACTACCTGTAGACCTCTTTGGTGTTATCCTGTCAGCCCATAATGCTGATTTTAGCTTGGTATGCCATGTTCTTTGGTTTTCATCCAGAGTCCTTCTGATGATCCTTAGCAAATTCTTGTTCGTGGACTCTACCTGTCCATTACCCTACAGGTAATAATTTGAAGAGGTGCTCAAATAGATTCCATTCTTGACAACCCATTCTGTAATCTTGGAACCTATGAATGCCAATGCATTGTCTGATATGATAGTGGCCGGCACACCGAACCTGGTCACTATTCCTTCATAAAAGTCTAGTATGTTAGACTCATTTGCCTCTTTGAGCGCTACTACTTTGGTCCACTTGGTGAAATAGTCCATTGCCATGAGTATCCACTTGTGGCTTTGGCTTGAGTTTGGGTTGATGACCCCAACAAAGTCCAATCCACATTGCATAAATGGTTGGTCAACCAAAATTGGGTGCAATGGAAGCACTGCTAGTCTTTATTTTCCCGTGAAGAGCGCACATTTCTTGCACTTTCTTATTCATGTATAATAGTCACTGAACACTATCAGCCAATAATACCCTACCTTCATTATCTTGAGAGCTGTTACTCATGGGGTGAAATGTCCTTCAGAATATCCATCGTGAAAATCTTGTAACACCCTCTCAATTTGACTTGTCCCAATGCACCTCAATAGAACTCCATTGATGTCTTTCTTGAACAAAACACCATCAACAAGCACATATGGAATGGCTTGTAATCTGAAGTATCTCCTTTTTTCTTTGCTCAATTCTGGAGGGCATAGGCCTACCTGTAGGAAGTGTATCATATTCTGAGTCCAATAAGCAGGAGGCACATCACTATTTTCTTGTTCCTAACCATCCTGTAGTACCAAGATAGTCTCTTTTTCATCACCTGCTTCAACTTGCCGACTCAAAGCTAGCTATTCACATAGTCCTTTTCCACGTACTAGTTTTGTGACCTTGATCTCGATGTCATATTCCATGACACGGGTTATCCATCCTGCACGTTTCTCATTCAGATCCTTGTTTAGAAGGAAGTCCTTGACTCCCGCATGAGAGACCAATAATTGGATCTTATTGTTTGAGACTAGGTGCTTGAATTTCTTTAAGCTCTTGATCACTACAAGGACATGCTTTTCAATGAAAGAGTACCTAGTTTCGTATTCCTCCAAGCCTTGACTGAAGAAAGCAACTAGTTTTTCTAACCCTTCTTTGTTTTGTTGTACCAAGATTACAGAAATTGTGTCTCCACCACTGAAGGCATATAACATGAAGTCCTTGGAGAAGTTTGGATTGATGAGAGTCGGAGCTTGAGATATAGCCTCTTTTATTGCCTCAAAAATTGCCTTGCCTTCAGATGTCCACTTAAATTCCATGCTCTTCTTCAACATCAGTGTTATTGGCTTTACGAGAGCTACAAAGTTTGGAACAAACCTACGAACAAAATTGATCCTTCCTAAGAAGCTTTGAAGAGCCTTCTTGTGACTTGGTAATGGCGACGCTCGAATTGATTCAACTCTTTCTAGGTAAATCTTCAACCCCTCCTTTGAAACAATATGGCCTAGAAGTTTTCCTTTGTGAGCCAAGAATATGCATTTTTTGGGATTCAATGATACCCCAAATATTCTACATCTCTAAAATACCTACCTTAAATGAAAGAGGTGATCCACTACATTTTTGAGAATACAATGATGTCATCAAGATATATCAGAACTATTTTATTGATCAATCCCTTGAATGGCATATCCATTGCCATTTGGAAAGTGGCTCCAACATTTGATAGCCCAAATGGCATCTTCTTGTAAGCATAGGTGCCCCATTTGGTGGTGAAAGCTGTCTTGAACTGGTCATCTTCTTTCACCATTATCTAATTATACCCTGAATAGCCATCTAGGAGAGAGAATCTCTCTGAACTAGACACCACTTGCAATATTTGTTCCATTGAAGGTAGTGGGTAATGGTCTTTGAGAGATGCCCTATTGAGGTCTCGAAGTCCAAAAACAACCTAATTTCTCCACTCTTCTTCCTGACCAGAACCAAGTTTTCAACCTAGCTTGAGTGCTTGATCGGGAATATAATGCTTGCCTCTATTAACTTCTTTAGCTCTTTGTTCATTAGAGGCTCGATGTGAGGGTTGACTAGCCTCTGCTTCTTCCTGATGGGCTTAGCATCTAGATCCAATTCTATGGTATGTTGTGCCAACTTCAGATTGAATCCTCTAAATTCTTCATAGCTCCAAGTGAAGACATCTGGAAATTCTTGGCAAAGCTGTATGAAATCTGATTTCTCTTGCTCAGTGGCCACTTTACCAATTTGAAGTGTTTTGCCTTCCCCAACTAGAATTGGCTCTGAATCTTCTCTCTTGACCTGTATGTTAGCCTTTTCCTTACGGAACTGGTCATTAGGGTTGAAGATAGACTCCAATGTTACTAAACCCTTAGGAAGCTTGTTTGTCTGCAGCTGCACTACTTGATCCCCGTACTGCTGCTCTAGTCTGTCCTAATTCCTAGCTGAGAATTCAACCTCTTCTTGTAAAAAATTGATGATCTGTTGATCGTTCTCAAACACCTGCCAGCTTGTGTTATTATCTGGAACTACTAGGATCACAATCACATGCATATGTGGTTGTGTTTTTCCCCTTCTGATGTTGTTAACCACATCAAACGTTGCTCCAACTATTGCGAGCCTATCTGCAACTTCATTTTTATTCCTGGGTATGGACACGATGTTGAAAGCTTTGAAATCCTCAATGAGGTCCCATACCTTATTCTTATAGTTCCTCAACAGGTCATTCTTTGTAGCATGTTGTCCCCTGACTTGGTTGATGATTAGCTCTCTATCTCCAAACACCTGTACATTCTTTATGCCCTTTTTCCTAGCCCAATGAAGTTCATGAATCAATGCTTCGTATTCAGTCTGTGTTGTTTAAACACAAAAATGGAAACAACGGATGAATAATATTTGATGCCTTGAGGTGAAACAAGCATAACTCCTCCTCCTGCACCCTGCCTACTCCTTGATCCATCGAAAAATAACTGCCACACCTCATTGTCATCCTTATGGTCTAGTTTGGTGATGCTAGGAATAGACTAGTTTTCTTCATGTATGCAATAGACTCCTAGATCAGATTCTTCTGCTTCTTGGTAGGGATCAAAAGCATGTACCTTGCTTTTCCATTCATCAAGAGTCAAATCTGGGATACTTCCAACTTTGGTGTCAACTTCATCTATGCTTGGATAATCTTCTTGATCAAATGTTGAACAGTTGGCATTGAATTGGCTTGGAGTGTGAGGCTCAATGTGAAAGTTTGCAATTGGTTCAGATCTGATTGTGACTCTAGTACAATATCTTGTTCTGAACAACATGTGTGACCAGATCAATGATAAGTAGCCTCCAATTCTAGCTGTGAAATCCCTTGATAAGCATAGGGTAAAGAGTGGTGGAAAATATATCACTGACACATCTTGCAAAATGATAACATTGGGGCATGCATGCAAGGTAAGATTTATTAATCACTCCCATTGTTGTTCTTTTTTCCCATCCAATTGCACTACACCCTTTGATCGACTTCATATTGGAGACCCAGCTTTGATCAACTATTTGCTTGGGCATGATGAACTACTTGCCCTAGAATCAATCATGCAATTGTGTACTATTTTATCCCCAATGATTAATGAGATGTAGAATGGAGGGGTTTCAAAACTTTACCTTGTTGTCCTCTATGATTCCCTTCAGGCTGAGTAGCATTTTTGAGGAAATTCTCTTGCATAGGGACCTGCTGGTTCGAAGTTGACCAATTCTTCATGGCAGCTTGTAGAAGATCTCTTTGGCTTGGGATGGATAAAGATTCCCACATTGATATATTCACATTTGTCTTCTTCATTTGATCAATGATGCTAAATGGGATGAAAGATTCCTTTGTTATCCTTTAACATGCATATTCCTTTCTTGCGCATGGGCAGCAACAACTAGCATTTGAGTTGGCTTAGAAGGTGGTTTGGGCTGTCCTTGCGCGTTTGGAACTATATTTTGCTTACCAACACCTTATAGAGTGATGGAAGGTTGTAGATCACTTGGAGCCAATGACTACCCTTCACCAATATTCCTCTTCTTTGATCTTGTGTTAGCTGCTACACTCTGAGAAATTTTTTGATTCATGCCACAAAAATCCTCACCACCAATTCAAAAGTGTGGCATCATTTGGAGTTGTGTTTTGCTAAGATGTCCCTTGTTGCTGATTTGTTTTTGACTCACTCCACCCTCTATGCCGAGTAGTTGTCACCATCAAGGCTTGGTTCGAGCACCATTGAAGCACATAGATTGGTTGTGAGGTTCATTGCATGGGAAACACCAATCATACTCTTGAGCTATGTTGTTTTGCACTGGCACTAATGCTTTAGAAGCAGATGCAACATTGGGGTTATAGGGCTGAAATGGTCTATTGGCGGGAGGCCTTACTTGGCTTTGATTTGCAGCTGGATTGGGTGGCCTATTGGGCTGGTATGGTTTCCTATTAGGTTGAGCTTGAGGCTGATAAGAAGGTCTAAAACCTTGGGCTTGTTGCCTCTTGAGTGTAACCAACTCATTTCCCAAATTTTGTAATTGTTTCATGACCTCTTGGAGTTCATTTGAAGCGCTAGAGGATGAAGTAGAAGTTTCATTTGAACTTTGATTTCAAGGAGTGGGAATAGGGTCCAAAGTGGGTGCTTGACTAGTGCTTGGATTTTCTAAGTTTGGATACAAAGGCATGGGAGGCCTAGGAGCCACTTTACGGCTTGAATAAAATAGTTTTAGCCCTAATGGCAATGCTATAAGCAGCAGTAAGGTTGTGCCTCCCATGGATTGAATTAACATAAAAATATCAGAATTCAAAGCTTTAAGATAATATAGAAAATCACCTTCAACTGTTGGCCTAATGGCCACTGGAATCCTATCCCAAGACCTTTGAAATCTGAAGTTGAAGTCATTCAGCTGCTCATTGGGAGATCTCTTGATAGTTGTCAATTGTTCCAGTAGAGACAAATTATCTCCCTTTTCTCTAAACTACTCATGGAGAACTATGCATAACTGATTCCAATTTTGATAGAAACAACTCCAAGGCTCCTAAACCATTGTAATGCCTTCCCTTTGAATGAAGATGCTAGCAATTTGACAGCAACATCCATTTCATTTATCTCATGGATTGCACAAACATTAGCAATGTCTTTGACATGATCACCAAGAGTGGTATGATTTTCTCTAGTGAAAAATGGAATGTTCTTCAATGCTGCAATTGGAACTGGATTTTGTGCATTGAGGGAAAGTGGGTTGCTGCCAGTGAAGTTGACAAAAGGGTTTTGTTGTGCCATTCTGATTGGCTTGAGAACCCTTGTTTATTGGATGAAAGGTCTACCATGTGGAGGGGTTTATAAAGTCCTATTAGGTGGAGATGGTGATCTTTATGGTCTTCTTACCTCTCCTTCCCCTGCCTAGTGATAACTGCAAGTAGATAAATAACCCTTCTTCTCAAGTATCAGACCTAGTTCGAATTCTTCTCATGTACCTAGGTAACCTATGCTGCTAAACCACTAAATTTTATCCCTTCGGAGTCGCCATATGTGTTAGATAATGAGCCTCAAAAGGCTAGATTCTGCCAAGTTACACACCAAACCTGACAATATTAAGAATAGAATTTAAAAATTTGAAGGAATCGAAAGAAAAATTTCTTCAATTTGGTTATCAGGTCTTGTTGTGTAGCTACTAATCCCCGAAAGGTACAGGTGAAACTTGGGACATGCTCAACACCTGGGAAAACCCAAAATACTAAAAACTATGAAATTTTGAAAGTCAAAATCTCAAAAATCTAAGAATACCCTTTTGAAGATTATCCCCCGATCTATCAACTGGTGAAATTTTGACTTGTTTTGAGCAAGTTAAGCCTTTGAAAATTGATTTTAGAGTTCATCCTAGAAAGTGAAAAATCTGAAATTGGAGAACCTCTAATTTCTAAGTCCAAATTTCTTGAAAATTCCTTCAAATCTTGTCGAATGACCTCTTTGTCCCACCGAGCATGCCAAAACTATTGGTGGCAAATCACAGCACCCCTAAATGTCTCAAATCGATGGGTTGAGACTCTCAGTGTGATTGTATAACATGGAACTTTTCCCAAGTGTAGGACCTTGCGAATTGGAAAATATCTCTGGATGAAGGTTGGTTCCTACTCCTCTGTTCAAATGCACACATAAAAATACACAGATTAACTCAAAAACCTAATCTAACTTGCCAAGGAGATAGGGTAAGAAGGTGCATAAAAATAAACCTAAACTAACAAAGGTGATACACCGAGGAATGAAGAACACCTATCTTGCCAATAAACACAAACCATAAAAATGCAATACAAGATCATGCACGATAACAAAATTTGCAAGGTGAAAGATTAGGAGGATGCAAATTAACATAGAGAGGGTTTAGAATCATCCACGAGACATGCATTATTTTCTCTAAATATTGATACAATACACTACAAAATGCCAAGAGGCAAAGTTGCGTTACAATTTTAGATGGGAGGTTTGAACTCCACAAATTCACCTGCTAGAGAAGAAGGGAGGGAAAAACAAGAATGTTCAACCTTTAGAAAGAAGCCCCTCCTTACAATTTATAGGAAGAATGAGAGAAAAGAGAGAGGAATTCCAAATCTACCCCAACCACCTCTAGGTTGTATTTAATTCATCTCATTATGGCGGTAGGTGAGAACCCTAGCAAACCCAAAAATGGTGAATTGTATTTTACATTTTTGAAGAAATTTTTCTCACCCAATTAAATATATAGTTGGATAGAGGACCTTGTAAGATTTCTGAAAAGTCCAACCTTGCGTGAATCCGAGCTCCCTGTGAAAAGTTATGGCCATTTGAATATCTGCGTCAGGGTTTGCTTTTTGTCGGGGTGTCAACGCTCAAAATGTTACACCTCCTGAAGATGCGCCTCCTGAAGATGTGCCTCGGTGCATCCATCCTCATGTTAACCTACTTTTAAGTGCACCATAGGCACAAAAAATGTGGTGTCAACACTTTGTGTTGTGCGCCTCCAGCCTACGCCTTGGGCGTGAACGTGAATATTCGCATGTCGACACTTTACGCCGTTTGCCCCCAACCTGCACCTTGGGCGTGAATTTTCGCATGTCAAAACTTTGTGTTGTGTGCCCCTAGCCTACACCTTGGGTGTGAATTTTCACATGTCGACACTTTGTGCTATGCACCCCTAGCCTGTGCCTTGGGCGCAAATTTTCACATGTCGACACTTTGTCTTTGTGCGCCTTTACCTACTGCGCCTTGGGCGCAAATATTCGCATGTTGACACTTTTTGCTGTGCGCCCCTAGCCTACGCCTTGGGTGTGAATTTTCACATGTTGAAACTTTGTGTTGTGTGCCTATATTTACTTGGGGGGGAGATATATACAACAGTAAATGTGGTCATAATATGATGTGGAGGCATCCACCACACAATATTTTCCTATGGTCTTAGGTAAGACCACATGCTCTAGTAGGGGCTACGGTGTATGCGAGATGATTACTAGAACTAAAGGATATTTCTTGTGAGTGAAAGGATGCAAAGGAGATATGATAAGATCAAAAATATTGGTATTGATTCTTAGGATGACCTCATAATGATCATCGTCATCGACTCAACAAGATTGGTAGGCATTGACCTTTGAACTAGTTCGTGATGATCAATATTTTTCTGAATAGAGTCAATAGGATAGTTAAAATGTATGTATTATCGAAAGGAAATATGAAATAATTCATCCAGTCTTGGGAACTTGTATGTCCCCTTTTGTTGCAAAGATATCATAGTTCCAAGGATTAAAGTCATCCCGAATATTATAAATATATCCTTGGTGAGATAAATTATCACACTAACATGCATAAGAAGTAGTGGCATGCATGTGATGAGTCCATGACCACCCTATGATTATATTCTAAGATAGAGGAAAGTTAAAGGCCATCAATTTTGATTTAGACACTCTTGGGGGAATGTTTATTGGTAACAAAATACACCCCATATGAGGCATTTTCCGATGATCGTATCCTTGACAAGTGGTTCGTGTATATTTTAAGTTATCTATAACATAACCAATATCCTTAATTAAATCTAATGAGGTTACACACATGCCTTCTCCTTCTTCAATGATAGTATGATCGAATGTAGTGTGACCAATATGAAATCAAATGAAAAGAGGTGCATCATCTGCGCAGAGAAGGATAGCTCATTCAAGATCATAGAGGATATAGGAAAATGAATGCAGAGTGAGAATCTATAGGGAGATCAATATTAATGAAGATATTTTCACATTGATAGTGAATTATTTCATCTAAGACATGAAATGTGGGATTCTACCCTAAATAAAGAGGAAAGGGAATGTTCATATAGAAAAATGGTGTCACGAGACGTTCATGGTGCTTTGAGGTGATATACGCATCGGTTATAAGAATGTAACTTGGCTACAAAGTTGGGAAATTTCTTCAAGAGGATATCACTCGTTATGAATGGAATGTCTAGTAGGATGAGTGTGTTGGAAGTCCTCGAAATAGAGGCGGAAAAATCATTAATGGTTAAGGATACTTATGAAATATTTTTTTACCCATTTCTTATGTTATTTCCTTTTCAAGATTTATTTTCATAGGATAAAATAGTGTATGTAGATATAGAAATAGATCTAGACACCATCATTTCATCATTTCTATAGGGCCCAAAGAGCTTCTTTAGGAGACATAATTCTTCCTTTAGAGACCTAGTTTTTAGGTAAAGAGGGATATATAACCCTTTGAGTCTAAGGTTGTAAGGCTACATGATATTTAGGTTATAAATAAGTTATGACATGATTCACGTCACTAATTTAAATTGTATTTTGAGGAAGATAATCCATGTTGACTACACTAGCATTAAAATTTTATTATTTCTTAGAACTCTCAACAACATTTTGATTAGGCGTGGGCGTCAATAAGATATGTAACTTATCATTATCTTGGTTGATAGCTATGTGGCGATCTTTTTGTTGAGCCGCATCATGAGATTTCACAACTTCACTCAAATGCTCATGAGTGATGTCATCATAGTCAAATTGGGGACCTAGGAAACATTTGATGGAAATGGTTTGTATTTCATGCCATTTTTCATGTGAGTGAAACCAATTAGCATGCCAACAAAAAAATTATTCTCATCATGCCAATGAGGAACAGGTTAAGAAGGATCCAAGATCATGGTAAACGGATTAGGTAAGTGATTTTTTAACTTTTCCTTACTCAATGGTTGATTATGGTTAGGTTGATTGTTGTTTCTATTAGGTTTTTTATTCATGTTAAAAATAGTATTATTTGAAGAAGCAAAAAGAGAAAGATTATCGATACTCCATCATCTAGTGCATTATTTTTCTCAGAACGTTATATGATTTAGAAGAGTTTATTAGTTTGTGTCTTAAGAGGATATTTCTCAAACTCCTTCATGAGATAATCATTGCTTTTATCTTGTTCAAATAATTATTCTATGGAAGCGAAAGAAAATAAAACATACCTCACATTGAAGGTGACACTCAAGAGCTATTAAGAATAGATGGAAGAGGCTATCATTAAGCATATTATGTTTTTATCATGTAGATAGGGTCTTCCAACACTTGATGAAAGCTTAAGTTGATAAATTTTCATATTTTTGAAATTGATAAAATAATTGATATTGTTCTTAGGTTTATCATGATATCAAAATTCATTCTCCAAATTGATCTCCAAGGAGTCTAGCTCATCTATGGAATTAGGAGGTAAATTGTGATACCAATCCAAAGAATACTTAGTGAAAGTCTTAGCTAGGTGTATGGTTGCAACATATGAATTGGTATTCATTCAATATTTCTAAATGTTACTAAAGTCCTTGATATTAAGGGTGGGATCAATAGATCCGTCATAGGAGATAGAAGGAGAAATTCCACTAATAATCCATATGAGCAATGTAAGGTGCTAAAGGATCTTGTTCGAATTATCTAAAGACTTTATTTTGGATAAGGGATTAGGTGATGAGAACCCCATAATTCCCATTTTGCAAAGGATGGGGTGTGGTGACTCAAGATAACTTTTTACAGTGATTGATAATTAAGAAATGTTGTCTTGTATTTGTATGAATTGAGTCAGAGTAGTAAATTCTTATTGGTCCACCCTTTCAATACATTGGGAATGATAATAGTATAATTTGAATTAGAGGTTTTCTCACATGAACCTACTTTGAGACATTTTTCTTTTTGTTCCCTATTATCTAGTTTTTACAACTGAATTTAATAAGACATTTCCTAAAAATTTCTTCATATTCATCTTTGTTTTGGGAAATTGAGATCTAGAAACTTTTGAATCTCGTGAGTTTGATCATAAGTATTATCATTTTTATTTTTATCCCTAGGTGGGAAATTGTAGTGGCTCAAAGGATTCTTTCTAGGATATCCTATGAAAACAATCCATGCAAAAAAAAAATTATATTCGGGATGATAAGTATCGGAAATTCCTGTAAAAAGAATAAAAATATTACACGTAAAGATACTCCATTATGGATTGATGATGTGGTAGAGAACGTTTATTGAGGTAGATCTTATAGACATAATAAAACATGTAAATTTTTTTACATAGGGTATTATGGTGAATAGAAACATATTTGAAAAAAAAACGGATCATTAATACAAGCATGTCTACATAGGGGTTAATTGTTTTGAAAATAAGTGTGCTTGAAACAAAAATATTTTCCCTAGGTGACTATGTCTATGGTGACCGGGTTTTGATATTTTTCTAATTTTTTGAGGTTTGAGATGATATCAAGATAGAATATGGACGATTTTAACAAGATGTTCATATTAAGGATATCTATACGATTTACATCGAGATGACCATAAATGTTTAGTGGGGAAAGATTGTGCCTTGATGGATTTCTCTTGTAAGTCTTCCATTCTAAAATGGTATCGAGGAAATGCATAGAATAATACATGAATAGGCACATAGTGGATTTATTAAAATGAGATATAGTGAGTGTAAGGTTCACATATAAAGAATTAGCAATCCATACACTAGGTCACCTAGGGGTTCCAAGGCTTGAAGTCAAGATAGAGAACAATACCTTCCTAGGATATTTGTAAATGGTGAGAAGAGGTGAAGATCAGAATCGATAAGACAAGCATGTAAAATATGAATTAAATATAAATAAGCAAAATCTAAAGAGATTATGAAATAAGAGCATGGTGTTAATTAGTATAAATGTACATATAACACTAAGAAAACATATATCAATGGAGAAAAGAGATGAACTGATCTATGAAAAAATAAAAATATAGTTAAATAACTTACTTGTGGGGTGTTTGTTGATACATATATCTCTCTATAGAATAAGAAAACCAAGAGAGAATCACTATTAAGTGGAGAATGGGAACATCATTCCTGTCCTAGAATCACTATAGATGACCCAATAGTGAAAGAAATCTAACCAAAAAGTAGAGTGTAAAATCCAATAAAATCCAAGTGTAAGATGAACCAAGGGATGTGTAACACCCACTAAAACATCCCACTTGAGACCCATGAACAACCTAGGTTTCGTTAGAAAATTATGGAATAATTTGTTTTTAATTAAAAGAGTCTACAACCAGGTTAAAAGGCAACAACTATCACTAACAAGTTCTGAGCCATTCTAATCCTCTAGAAAATAATTTTCTTTTATTAAAAATTATTAGAAGGTCTAAAAATTAGGGTTAGAAGGCTCAATTAGGTTCAGAGGGTAAATCATCACCATACCAACTCTCTAACAATCTTAAAGATTCACCTTGATTTTTCTCATATTTAACGCATTCAATAATTCTCTAAATCATTCCCAATGGATAGAAAATTTTCTCACCTTTCCATTGATATAAATAAGTCCTCTTAACTCCTCATATTTCTCGATTTATGGGCTGGTGGGCCTTGGGGTGAAAAATTTTCACCAAGAGTGGGCTTGGGTGCCTAGGGGTGAAATCTTCACCAAAGGGTGGGTTGGTGGGCCGCTAGGAGACTTTTGGCTCATTTCTGTGTTGGGTGAAAGAATAGCTTTTCACCCACACACTGTGGGTCTGTAAGTCCAAAAGGGACACATGGCACTTCTCTAAGCAGCGCAAGGAGAGTGGGGTGGCGGAAGAAAATTTTCTTAATTCCCCGAAGGCTAAGAGGATAATCAAGGACCCATGCCTCCACCGACATCTCGCGATGCCATGTTGCAGCTCCAAATTGGCTGCGGGCTAGCAAGACGATGGGGAAAACATGGAAAATTTTCCCAAAATTTTTTGAAGCACGAAAAGTGAAAAGTGACTTGCTCCACCACTGACATCTCATGACGCCACGTGGCCTCACCTGATTAGTTGCGGGCCGGCGGGGAAAATTTGGAAAAAATTCCTAAAATTTTCCAACTTCGCTAAGTTCAAAAAGGGGTCTACCCCTCTACCAACACCTCATGGTGCCATGTGGAAATCTCTGATTGGTTGAGGACTAGTGGGGTGGTGGCAAAATTTTGAAAATTTTGCCTAAAATTTTGAAAATTTTGCCTAAAATTTTCTTAAGTGCTAAGGGAAAAAATCGGGCCCGCTAAGGAAAATTTTCACAATATTTTTACGCCAAGGAAGAAAAAATTTAGAAGGCCATAAATTTTGATAGAGAGCTCAGGTTTGGGAAAACAAGGAATTTTGGAAAGATCTCAATGTCCTCTTTGCATAGAGATCATTAATTTTTGATTTTGATAAAGTTTAAAAATCAATTTTAAGAAAACGTCCTACATGCTTTTACATTGCAAACTTGTAAGTTTTAACTTGTGAGATTTATTTAATTTGATCTTCTTCCTCTCTAAACATGTCAAGTAGATATGGAGAGTTTTTCTTAGGAGGAAATAGGATAACTTTGTGAGGTAGATATGTTTGATTGAATTCCAATTCAAAACATACCATTTTGATAGCAAAACGACTGTAAAATAGTTAGACCCAATTTTGCTAAGTTTTGAAATATTTTCTTTAAGTGTTTTTGTCTAATTAAACTCATTTAAGGCCTACTAATACAAGTTAATCACTTTATTCATTATTTTATCATTACAGGTTCAAACTGTACGTTTCTAGTTTAGATGATTGCTAGTTGGAAATTACAAAAAACAGGGATCAAATTTTAATGGTTTGATTTGCCACTTTCTTCTTCCAAGTATTTAGAATACATTCCAGCTCCAATATAATACATTATTTGATATAATCAAACCATTAAAAATCCAAAATACGATTCTTATTTCTAGTCTTAATACTTTTAAATGAAAAACAAAGCATCATATTTTTCCTCACATGCATTTCTTCTTTTCAACAGAGATTTCAAACTCCATAGATGATCAATTTCAATACAACAATACAGATTGAAAAAGGTAATGCAATCCTTTATTGATTCCAAAATACAACATTACAACCTTTCTTCTTTTATTCCTTCCAAAACATATATTATATACATAACAAGAATAATACATTATCTTCTCACGTGTTTCACTTTATCACTTTTCAAACAGGGATTTCATAGTGAATGCTAAACACATATTTCCAATGGAATAAAAACATATGGAAAAGACAAAACCACTTCCATTAATTTAAATGAACTCTTAAAACTTCCTTCCCATTTGGTTTCAAAATGCAACATACAAAAACACATATCATTCTTTCACATTCTTTCCAAAACAGAATACAAAGTATAACTCTTTTACATTTCAACTTTCCACTTGCAATAAGTACAACATATTTCCATTAAAAATCTACAAGTTCATCCAATTCAAGCGGAAAGGTTATAATGAGATTTCATTTCATAAGGGAATGTCAAACTATCTTTCTCACTCAAAAACAAAAACATGCATTCTTCACATTCTTCCAATCTGATCACAACAAGAGTAGGGAAAGGAACTTTTCTCTAGCCAACCAAGACATCCAATAAAGAGGAGAATCCATCCTTCTTCATTGGCCCCCAAGCCCCAACAACAAAGTAATAAAAGATGTGATCCAAATCATGGCAAAAACAGGTTTCGACAAACACATAAGCAACATTTTCATAAAGAAACATAGTCTCAAATAGAATGTAGTTTACAACTACATTAAAACATGACAAAAATAAAAGTTTTCATCAAGCAAGCCAAAGGAGCAAGAATCTATAGGGGATGCTGCTTATGCCTCCTAGAGGGGAAAATTGATATCACCACTTGAGAACAACCCAACAAAAATTATATATATATATATATATATATATATATATATATATATATATATATATATATATACAATATCATTTCAAAACCTGTTATGCCCTTATGCTTCTCCCAAGTACCTATTATTCCTCACATTTTTTTATGTCTCCCCAACCTCTTATGACAGCCCATAACGAGTAAAGAAATGCAAGATATTTATTTTTAAGGTGGAACTAAAATCCCAACTCCCTCCACCCTTATACCTCCCTAAAACCACTTGTGGCTCCCACAAAATAACCCCATAGTCTTCTCCTACACCATTCCTAGGCCATCTACCCAACAACTCACAATATATACAAGAACATTCACACGAACATTTACATATATACAAGAAGATCATTTCAAGAGCCAAGCTCCTACCTCTCCATGATGGAGTCATTCCAAAGTCACAAACATCAAGATTTATCCCAATGCAAGAAATCCAAAACAACCAAGCACGAGCATGCAACAATATTCAAAAACTTCTCCAAGCAAGAGCTCCCAAAATAGTAAGAAAAATTCTCTGAAAATGAAGTCTCCCAAAATTGAAGCAACACAAAACAAGGCAAACAATTAAAATTTTATAGAAGAGGGAAGGGAAGAGAATGCAGCAGATCCACGTAGGATGCCATATCACATCTCTTCAACCCTAACCCAAAAGTCAACTTCATTCTTCAATTCACAATAAGTAGGTGGGTGAATAATATGACAGTTTACTTACACACTAGAATCCAACCCACACCCCAAAGGACTGAAATTAAATCATGTAAGAAAAGTGCAATTAAAACCTATAATAAGTCTTCCTGAAATACATAATAAAAGGCTAATTTCAACTCCCCAACCATAGGTATGGTTGGTAAATAAATTTAAGATGCATGGAACAAGTTTAACTTGTCCCACAAGCCTCCAAAATCAGCCTCTAAGGACACATTTGAATTTCCAAGAAGGTGGAGTGTTTCACACTCAAAATTTAACTTACACATCACTTATAAGGTCACTTACACATTACTTACACATTATTACAACACTTTAAAACATGGCCAACAAATCTATTAATTACATTCTTATGACATATTTTAATTAATTAACTAAACAATATGATTACTCACAATATTAACACCACATTAAATAAATAATGAAAGGGGTAAGTGCACCACATAAAACACGTGCAAAAAAAATTAAACAAAAGGGACAAAATAAAATGAAAACATTAAATCCCTTAGTCACATTTAAAGGTGACCCCCATGGGAATCCCTAACACAAACAACACACACAAACAAAAATAGTTGTTGGCATGGTGACCTTGTTGAATTCATCTAGAATTGCAATGTTGTTAGTCTCCAATCCCCGATGTTTGTTGTGATATTTTAACCTGCAAAAACAAATACCTTTTTTGGCCTCATGGCCATATCAAACATCCAAATTAATATAATATAATTTCAAAATCATCAATATATATATATATATATATATATATATATATATATATATATATATATATATATATATCACAACAACATCCAGGCAATCCAAAATATCACTTATAATTTCATTAAGAACTATATAATCATCAATTTTAAATTTAATTTTCTCGGTCTACTCAATATATCCAAATATCACATGTCCTAACAACATCCATAAATATATATATATATATATATATATATAACCATGTCCAAAAACATGTAAACATCTATATAAAATGTCTCTAGCAATCATCATGCATCATATACGAATCAAAGTCAATAATAAACCATGATCGCGTCTAACACCGTACTAAATCAAAACTATAATGATGTCCATAATATAGTTAGTAGTATCATGATCAATATCAAAAGTGTTGAAGGGAGGTGGGCACTACATCCCTCTCCCCTTAGACTTGACATCCTCACGGATGTTAACGCAAAGAGAGATAGGAACGAATGCAATAGAAAAAAATCACTCCATTATGGGATTGCTTGCTTCAAACAAGTGTGGGTCTATAGAACCTAAGTTTTGTCCAATGCAATTCAGTAAGAAGAAGGGAGATTGTAAGGGATGAGTTCTAAACTTTGTGCATGCAAGGCTACGAACACTTAAATCTAGAGATTAAATTTACTCTATCAACTAAGATACCACACTTAATAATATAATATGAAGAGTTAAAAAGAGTCTTAAGAGTAACCACCAAGTATAGGAATAATAAGGAGAATTCCATGTGTTTGAAAATGACCACATAGTCTCCCAAGGAATACAACATACTACATTAATAAAAGTTAAGGTTTCTATACTTTTAAGCCATGATTTCAAGGTTTGTTGTCTAGACAAGGCTAGCAAAAATCAACTATGATCAAATTTTCACAAGGAACAAGTCTACTCAAGGTCCCAAAATTTGAGGATCACACAGGATGAGGTGAATCAACAAGGACACCTAAATCAAAAAAACATTTAAAATCAAGGAACTATTCTAGGAAAGCACTTCTATAACTCGAGAGGGTACAATTAACTTTTCATGGTAATAAAAGTGAAGTCAAGACCACAAGTTTTCCTATAGTTTTATTTTTACACTTTTGTTTTAAGAATCAAACACACCATACCAACCAAATCTAAAGAATTCAACCATTTAGCAAAAGAAATATATATATATATATATATATATCCCCTAGCAACTAACATATCAATACAAGTACCATACATTATAGTACAATGGGATTTATTTATCTTATTTCCTACTCAAGCTCAGAATAACCATAAAGAGAGCACAAGAAACACCAAGGACCACTCAAGGTCACTAGGGAGAAGAACAAGTAACACGGGGTCCAATTATAATCCAAGGGTGCATCGTATCGAAAGTAAATAACATCATCTTGCACTTTCCATCCTAATGGAAAAGGGGTAACAACAATAAGGTGACCCAAGAAAATATGAACAAAAGAAGACTTCCCGAAGTTATTTTATATCCTTAACATATGTTGCCTTAAAATTAAAATAACTTAGGTCTCCAAGGACAATACAACACTCAAGGATGTTACTACTCAAACAACGAGATAAGTCTCAATCCAAAAGGACCACAACTCACATTCATCAAGCTACGGGACGATAAGGGTATGATGACCCAAAAATCCCACAAGAAAGGCACATACATCTATGAACAAGAAGTACTAAGTAACTAGAACACATTACTATCCACCAAGTGTTTCACAATTTCAGGTAGGCGACAAAACTACAGGTTCAACTATACATTGCACTCAATACACATAAATCTTACTTATTTTATAACTCAACTAATTAAGTTAAAATTTGTAGTTTCATTTTTTCCTCGCACATTCCTTTATGAGTTTTCTTAATTAAAATATTCTTTTTTATTATGATATCGCATGTTTGCGTTATAAGGATCACCACTAAGGTGGCCATGATATCTCACTAAACAAAATATTTATTCTACTCCTAGGGGAGGTAGATGGAATTTTTTTCCTTTTTTGTTCTTTTACATGGTTTTTATTCCTTCTATTAATCTACCAAGGTTAAAGCAAGGACCATTTTCTCTTTCTATATTGCAGTTTATTTGTTAAGTTTCAAGGCCAAATCTCCTCAATTACAATTTTATGATGTTTGGGTGAGTCAATTTGTCAATTAAAAAAAATTAATGAGAAGGAACGATAAACATATCACACTATTACTTTTATGGGAGAGAGAGGTAATTCAACACATCACATTTTTAATTCTAAGGAATCAAGGGACGTTCAACATAGATAGCACATTATTAATTTGGTAAGAGCTAGGAAACAATCAACCAACATGAATCACAACAATATTTTGATATTTTTCCACTAATTACAAGTATCATAAAACATTCCTAGTGGGTTTCCACAAGTTCTCAAAAGAAGTTACAAGGAAGACCCATTAAGGAATCATAATTACTTTTACTGATCTACTAGGGTTTAACACTGTTTGTTGTTTCGGTGGAAATATTTTACTCACCTAATAAGACAAGGAAAGTTATCAAATCTACACCCATATTACCACAGGATACCAACAACCAAGCAATCAAAATGACAAGGAAATATTTTAACTATAAGAACACCACATACTCATTAGAAGCATCAAATGAAAGCAGACAATCAACTATCTTATTCAACATTGCTTTATGACCAAGAGTTAAAGTTTCAAGAGAATCACATTATAAAATACCACCGAGATTAAATTATCGGGTCTAATTACACAATCATCACCAACGTCATGGTCCAAAAGACTCAAAGCATCCATAAATGTCTCCACGTAATCCAAAATTAATAGGTCATACGGTATTATTCATAGTAGTAACTAAAAAAGTTAAGGAAAGGGTAAAATTATTTATAGGTCAAGCGAGAAAACATACACACTTTATTTACACATAATACTTGAGTGGGATTAAATCTAACCCTAATTAACAAGTTACATACAATCCTAAAGTTACTACTTAATATAATGAAATGAGGAACTCTTAATATAGCTTAGCATGCCATTGAAGAGCAACCACTACCGGACAAACAATTTTCCACTAACATGCACAACTAGCCAAAAGAAAACTGATCCCACCATAATTCATCAACCCACAATTAAACACCTCTACTCCAACAAGGTTCAAGCTCTTATCAGATTGTAAGAGAATCACCACCACCACTAACAGGTTACCAACTAGAACGCACAACACAATGAATTCTCTTCCTAATAAGGTCGAGTAATTAAAAGGTGATTCTAAGATCCTAGATACACTCAAGGTTTCATGCATCTAAAACCAAGGCATAACTTTAATCACCTAAGAGGACATTCAAGACACCTAGGGTGTACCCCCATATGACAAAATGTATGAATATAAGTAGCATAGAACCATCTCATCATCATGCAAGAAGAAAACAATGTAATGTTTAGCTAAGTAGCCAATACCATAATGAGCTCTGAGTCACCAATCAAAATAATGTCCAAGAAATATCTTCAATCGAGAAAGTGGCTAAGTAGACACATTGAAAAGTTTGAAAATTCTCACAAAAATATAAATAACTAAAATATCCTTAGAGCTTCTCAATCCAATCATAAAATAAGATGCTAGTCCTTGATAAAATTACACAAGTTTACGAATGTAAAATACAAAATGTTAACACCACATTCACTTCGCAGCCCTTCATGGCCGCCAATAGGGGTACTTTGCCTCCATGTCAGTTCCAAGGACACATGCACAGGATTGGGTCATAAACTACACCCAAACTTAATGTCCACTCTCCCATATGGGTAACAAAATGAAAAACTAACAACTAGACCAACTTTCCTAACTACTCAAGGAAGGAAGCTCTAAACAACTTCTAATTAACTGTTCTTGACCCCAGACACAACCACTATTGTCCAACCACAAGATTCACACCATATAATTTCACATTCAAACAACTCCAATAAGGAAGAGTCTCGATAAAGGGCTTAACACATCACACAATTAAATCAAGTTTTAGGACTTGTATAAAAAAACATTTTCAAAGGGGAACCAAGTTTCCACTACACAAGAAGTTCAAAAAAATAAATTTAATTTGACATTCTTAGTTACCCAAGTTCAGAAAAATGCCACTAAGTGAGTACAACAATTCAAACAACTTATTATTTTATTATTATTTTAATTTCGGTAGTTCAAATGAACAGTAATGTAATATTTCTTCATACGCATTTTATTTTCAATTTTCAAACAAGTTTGTTTTATTAGATTCAAAAGTGTGCTAGGTTTACAATTCATGTCTCAAGTTTTCTATTGTGCCCAAGGGTCTAAGATTTGAACCCGTGGATCTGATACCAAGTGTAACGCCCACTAAAACAACCCACTTGAGACCCATGAATAACCTAGGTTTAGTTAGAAAATTATGGAATAATATTTTTTAATTAAAAGAGTCTATAACCAGTTACAAGGTAACAACTATCACTAACAAGTTCCAGAACCATTCTAATCTGCTAGAACATACTTTTATTTTATTAACAATTATTAGAGGTCATAAGGTCCAAAATTCGGGTTAGAAGGTTCAATTAGGTTCAGAGGGTAAATCATCACCATACCCACTCTCTAACAAGATTAAAGTTTCAAATTTATTTTTCTCACACTCATCACATTCAAAAATTTCCTAAATCATTCCCATTTGATAGGAAATTTCCTCACCTTTCTATTGATATAAAGAAGTCCTCCTAACTCCTCATATTTCTTGAGTTATGGGCTGGTGGGCCTTGGGGTGAAAATTTTTCCCCAAGAGCGGGCCTGTGGGCCTAGGGGTGAAAATTTGCCCAAAGGGCGGGTTGGTGGGCTGTGGGAGACTTGGATCATTTCTTCTATGGGTTGAAAAATTTACTTTTTGCCATAGGTCCACAAGTCCACAAGGGACACATTGCACTTCTCCAACTAGCGCGGGGAGAGCGGGGTGGTGACGAAAATTTGCTTAATGCCCTAAAGGATAAGAGGATAATCAAAGACCTGTGCCTCCGTTGACACCTCACGATGCCATGTGGAAACTCTAGATTGGCTACGAGCCGGTGAGAGGATTGGGAAATCATGGAAATTTTTCCCAAAATTTTGCAAAGCACAAAAAGGAAGAAAGAACTCACTCCACCGCTGACACCTCATGATGCCACATGGCCTCACCTGATTGGTTGCAGCCGGGGAAAATATGGAAAATTTTCCCAAAATTTTTGGGAGCGCTAAGTTTAAAAAGGCGTCGTCCCTCCGCCAACACCTCATGGTACCACGTGGCAGCCTCCGATTGGATATGGACTGATGGGGTGGTGGGGAAACTTGGGAAAATTCTCCAAAAAAATTTCCGAAGTGTTAAGGAAAATTTGGGCCTACGGGCCCGAGGTAAATTTTCCCAATATTTTGACATGAAGGAAGAAAAAAAAACTTTGGAAGGCAATAAATTTTGATAGAGAGCTCAGTTTTGGGAAAACAAGGACTTTATGGAAAGCTCTCGACGTCCTCTTTGCACAGAGATCTTTAATTTTTTATTTGGATAAATTTTAATGGGTCTATTTTAAGAAAACGGCCTATAGAATTTTACAGTGTGAATTGATAAATTTTAACTTGTGAGATTTATTCAATTTGATCTTCTTCCTCTCTCAACATGTCAAGTAGACATGGAGATTTTTATTAGGAGAAATTAGTATAAGTGTTTGAGGTAGATCTATTTGATTAAATTTCAATTCAAAATTTACTATTTTGACAAAGAAAACGAATGTAAAATAGTTAAGTCCAATTTACTATGTTTTGAAATATTTCCTTTATCACTTTTCAAATAGGGATTTCATAGTGAATGCTAAACAAATATTTCCAATGGAATAAAAACAAATAGAGAAGACAAAACCACTTCCATTAATTTAAATGAACTCTTAAAACTTCCTTCTCATTTGGTTTTCAAAATGCAAAATACAAAAACATGTATCATTCTTTCACATTCTTTTCAAAACAAAATACAGAGTATAAATCTTTTACATTTCAAATTTCCACTTAGAATCAATACAACATATTTCCATTACAACATCTAAAAGTTCATCCACTTCGAGTGGGAAAGGTTACAATGAGATTTCATTTCACAAGGACCTTAAACCTGTCTTTTCTCAGCCCCAAAAAAAAAACATGCATTCTTCACATTCTTCCAATCTGATCACAGTAGGATTAGGGGAAAGGAAACACTCTCTAACCAACCAAGGCATCCAATGAAGAGGAGAAGCTATCCTTCTTCATTGGCTGCCGAGCCTTAACCAGAAAGTAATAAAATATGTGATCCAACACATGGCAACAATAGGCTTCACAAACACACAAGCAATATTTTCATAAAGAAACATAGTCTAAAATAGAATGTAGTCTACAACTACATTAAAACGTGAAAAACAATACAAAAGGCTTCATCAAGCAAGACAAAGGAGCAAGAAGCTATGTGGGATGCTTCTTATGCCTCCTAAAGTGGAAAATGGGCATCACCACCGAGAAGAACCCACCAATATATATATATATATATATATATATATATATATATATGATATATATATATATATATATATATACCATTTCAAAACCCTTTCATGCCCTTATGCCTCTCCAAGTACCCTTATTCCACACATTTTCTTATGTCTCCCCAATCTCTTATGGCACCCCATAATAAGTAAATAAATACAAGCTATTTCTATGTAAGGTGGAACCCAAATCCTAACTCCCTCCACCCTTATACCTCCCTAAAACAACTTGTTTCTCCCACAAAATAACCCCATAGTCTTCTCCTACACCATTCCTAGTCCATCTACCCAAGAGCCCACAATATATACCAACATTCACACCAGAACATTTACATATATACAAGAAGAGCATTTCAAGAGCCAAGCTCCAACCTTTCCATGATGGATTCATTCAAGTTCCAAAACAACAAGATTGATCCCAATGCAAGCAAAAGTGAGAGCTCCAAAATAGAAAGAAAAATTAACCCAAAATGAAGTCTCCCAAAAGTGAAGCAACCAAAAATAAGGCAAATAATTCAAATTTTATAGAAGAGGGAAGGGAAGAGAATGGGGTAGATCCACGTAGGATGCCATATCAGATCTCTTCAACCCCAACCCAAAAGTCAACTTCATTCTCTAATGCACAATAACTAGTTGGGTGAATAATATAACAATTTACTTACACACTCAAATCCAACTCACACCCCAAAGGACTGAAATTAAATCATGTAAGAATGCAATTAAAACCTACAATAATTCATCCCAAAATTCATAATAAAATTCTAATTTCAAATCCCCAACCATAGGTATGGTTGGTAAATAAATTTAAGAGGCACGGGATAAGTTTAACTTGTCCCACAAGCCTCCAAAATCAGCCTCCAAGAACAAATTCGAATTTCCAAGAAGGTGGAGTGTTTCACACTCAAAAGTAAACTTACACATCACTTTTAAGGTCACTTACACATTACTTACACATTCTTACAACACTTTAAAATATTTCCAACAACTCTATTAATTACATTCTTATGACATCTTTTAATTAATCAACTAAAGAATATTATTACTCACAAGATTAACACCACATTAAATAAATAATGAAAGGGGTAAGTGCACCACATAAAACACATGCAAAAAAATTAAAGAAAAGGGACCAAATAAAATAAAAACATAAAATCCATTTGTCACATTTAAAGGTGATCCCCCATGGGAATCCCTAACATAAAAACACACACAAACAAATACATTGCCATGATGACCTTGTTGAATTCATCTAGAATTCCAATGTGGTTGGTCTCCAATCCCCGAGATGTTTTTGTGATATTTTAACCTATAAAACAAAAATACTTCCTTCAACCTCGTGGCCATATCGTAACATCCAAATGGATATAATTTAATTTCAAAATCATCAATATATATATGAATAAAAAAACATCCAAAAATCAACAATATCACTTACAATTTCATTAGTAACTATATAATCATCAATTTTAAATTCAATTTTCTCGGTCTCTGAATATATCCAAATATCACAAGTCCTAACAACATATATATATATATATATATATATATATATATATATGTCAAACAACATGTCAACATCTATATAAAATTTCTCTAACAATCATCATGCATCATATATCATAATGAATCGAGTTAACAATAATCCATTATTTGACATCTAACACCATACTAAATCAAAACTATAATAATGTCGATAATATAGTCAACAATATCATGATCAATATCAAAAGTGTCAAAGGGAAGTGGGCGATATAGGGATGAATGAGTAGATGCAAATTTTACATAAAATAGTAGAGTAAATAGAGGTTCGTATGATTTTGGCTTCCTTACTTAATGAATGTCAAAGTATGGTGTGTATATATATCACACCAACACTTCTAGAAAATGGAATTTTCTATGGTAAAACTTATAACTAACACCATCACCTAGGGTTAATGGCATTAGACAAGAATGATAACATGTCATGCAAAATGAAAATAGGCATCATAGATGATGAATATGGATGAACAAAGTGCTAAGTGGTGTGATGAAAATAAGGTGATAGAAGTGTAATGTGTATCAGACTTAAAGGGACAAGGGTGACTAATGAAAGGAAAATTAAGGATCGGACCACATAGAGATACTCTATCAGTGTATTGTCTATAAGACATAACGATTACATCAAATATCATAACCCACTTTCAGGTAGGTTGCGTAAAGAACTCAGTCAATAAATAGATGCAATCGAGGCCCTTATCTATAAAAATTAAATTGTTAATAATATGTGTCTAAGAAGAAAAGTAAAAATTTAGTTGTATACATCCCCACCTATTCCATGGAAAAGATTATTCCTAATCAAATAATATATGGTATTTATGCTACACTAAATAGTCTCAAACTCACAAAGATTAAAAAAAAAGGGTAATCTCTAAATGGTTTTGGATTCAAATCCCAATCAATTTTTTTTATTGTTGCAATTTGTATCCTCCGTTAGTAGTTGTAAGCTCAAGAAATATTAGGAAAATGGGTGTTACATGATTTATCATTTAAAATTGAGCCCCTTAAGTTGTTGGTCATATGAGTCTGAAGAAAATAAGGGAATGTAGGACCAATCATTGATAACCGAGCACATATAGTAGAAATAAGATTTTATCCACAAATCAATATTTGTTATTTTTGTTTTATATATTTATAGTATTAAGGATTTTGATTCAATGATACTAATTTTATGTGATAAGGTGAAAACATGAATATAATATTGGAAATAAAAAGATGGGAATTAAAACCATGCATGTCCATAGCCTATTCCATGTCTCAATTGATCCTAGTAAAATAACATCTCTTATATGTCTTCCATTGTATCAATTTTTATCACTTGGATTATTCACATGATTACAATTTGAACTTGATGCCTCTACATAGCCATAGCCGCTACCGATGGCCCTGATAGACTTGATCAGATGCATGTAAGGAGCTATATAAACAATTGTTCGATTCATAGGTGAACACCAACTCGGTCCTCCTCTAGAGAGAGGGGGTCTACATATCATATAGATAGGGATGCCCTTACCCCACCACAGGGGAGAGAGGGGAGTCTATATAGGGTAGCCCATTATATATTTATGGAGGTCTCCTATAGAACCGTAGAACTATAGGATGCCCTAGAGAGATAAGATAAGATAGATTAGTGGGAAGGGGGCCACCTTATAGATATGTCAGGGCCATCTATCTCTACTATCCCTATCCCATGATAGGTCACCCATAGATAAAGAGGGGGATTGGGTGACTATGAATGAACCCATAGACATAAAGGGGCCAAAATAAAAATGCAAAAATCTAATAGGTTTTTGGCTTATAACCAAATTCAATAGTTTCTTCTTGTCTAATTTTGTTTCCCACCTTTTATTTAAAACCACGACACTTTTAAATATCAAATTTGAAATACTAATTTTTATCTATTATTTTACTTTTAAAATAATAAAATTAAAAATTGAGAGGTAAAAATTTGGGAAGATATTTCACATATGTGTAATTTTTATTAAAATAAATTCCTGACTGAGGATAAAATAAGGAGAAAATATTTTGGCGCCAACAAGATAAAATAATTTTTGAGTAGCATGTGTCCACTTATTCAGAAATAATATTAAGAACTTTTTATAAGAGTAATTATCTAAGATAGGGGTATTGAACCCTAGTCATTCATGGTGTCATTGATTTCAAGTGTCATTAATGGAAAAGGAGGTAGTGGTGAAGTGAGGATCTATATGAGATATCCAAGTTGATTGGTAGTGCCTTATCAATGATATATTGAGTAGTTAGGATGGTTTTAGTTTTCTACAACCTTGCTTAATGAAGTAGGAAGTCATTAGAGATATGCACGTGGTTTTTAAAATTGGAACAAGTGTTTTATAGGTCATAAATTATTATTCTATCATGATAAAGACTTTTTAGAGTGAGTAACATGTCAAATGTTTGGAGACACAATTGTAAGTAGCTCATTTTTACCTAGTTCTAGAGCCTAATTAGGTGTAAGAGCTTATTCCATGTCATGGTAAGACAAGTTATTGAATGATATTAGTCTAAAAACATTTCCCAGGGCATGTATGAGCATTCAAAATACTTATTTTAGCTCCTAGAGGAAAAATTCAAAACTTCACCAAAATTGACCATAAGACTAACAATGTATGCTGAGGTAAATGAGATAGGTATGAGATGTATATGAAAAAATATGTATAAAAACCTATGGAGAGTGTATAAAGGTTTCGTGTAGTACTTCATGCTAAATTTCATCAAGTTATGAACAAGTTTATGGAAGTTATGAAAGTTTGTCTAAAACTAGTTTCTTAAGGAATGCAAATTGAGTACCCTAGCTTCTTACAATAAAAAATAATAATGTCAAGAATTATTTGAATAAATTAATAAGGAATTTTTAAGATGACTCTATGCTTGAATTTGTTTCAAAATTTTGAGGTAAATTTGTTTAAAAATAAAGAAATTGTGGGAATTCTTTTGACAAGGTTTTTCTTTCCGGACCTCCTTATTCAAGTGATAGGAAAAAATTGACTTATTTGACATCCAAATGAGTTGTAAGTTACATGAAAACATATAAAAATTGTAGAAGGTATCTTCTAGGTCAAATTTATGGATTTGGTTCTCTCAAGGGTGACTGTTCGGTAAAGGTATGCTTTGTTTGTACAAATTTGAAGGTGTAAAACTGAATCCTCTACCAATGAGAAGATATGAGAGGTACTCTTTGAATTTCATTAGGTTATTTGAGTTAAACGCATCTTAGTGAAGCAAAATATTTCTCTAGCTAACTGATTTGAGGGTATTGTCTAAATTTTCTTTCAATTTATCTCTCTTGGATTATCAAGAATTCTTATTACTAAATTATGTGTTTAAAAATCTCCTTAAAATTCTACATTCAAGGTTCTTCAAAGTAGTTAATGTGCTCATGTTTTAGTGTACTAGTTGTGTGCAAAATTTAGTCTTGTGAAGTACATCAAATATAGGAATACCCTATGGGAACACAAACATAACATGTGCACCATCCGAAAACACATAATTCTCATAAATATCTGACTTGAAATGGTCAATGAAATAGGTATGGAAAGGTTAGGAGATTCAAAAATATCCATTATAGACACTTTTGGAAGATGCTTACTTGTGTCACATCCTCTAACTTCTAGAATTGAGATTATTTTGCTAGTGAAATTCTAGAGAACCTATGATTTTGAATAAACCATGAAGATACTCTCTAAGAAATGCATATGGAAGATTGAAGAGTATACTTTTGCCTCTTTTTTAAACAAATCACAAAAATCTCTTGATATATAAATTAATAAAATCATGTCAAATTGATCGAAATAACTAGTGAGGTTTTGTGTGTTAAAACCCTATCCAAACTCGAGTTAGTGAAAAAAAGGAATGTTTTTATTTACTTGAGCATGATTGTAAGCATAGAATTAATTTAAGTGTTGAGCAAGCTGAAATTGATGTTATAGCTAGTTTATACAATGTGTTAATATTGATCGAGAACTTGAAAATGATCTCTATCTAAGAATAATTATACATGCCCTTATGTAATTCCTTGTATTTTGAATATGTGTGATATTTTCATGGCCTTGTGGCAAGCATGATTAATTTGAATGGTTTGAAATATATTATGTGATTGTGAAATATTGTTGACAACCATCTCATTGCCCTCTGGTTAAGATTATACAAGTTTTATTTTTGAAGTTCTTAGGTCTGTGAGTCCTAGAAAGTTAATGAGAGCTGGAAAAGAGTCTTTAAAAATTAGATAAGTTGTTCTCCAAATCCCTGAAATCTTATGAAATATTTTTAAAACACTAAATACTTCATAATAAGTCGACACAAGCTCATATGTATATCCTCTCATCAGGTGCAAAGCTATGTTGATTGTGTATGATTATGTTGTTGTTCTATGGTCTTCAAATGCCTTGAAAGAATGAATGTCAAAGAATGAAGGGTTTTAAGTGTTTGTTAAATATTATTGGAGGTATATGAAACATTTTGATGTTATACCTACACATGGAATAGATTATGTTAAGTTTCAAAGTGTAAGTTACAAAAATGGGAATTTGAAAAGGGTTGTATATACAGTATAAAATAGAGTATAGGTCCAAAATGGAATACTATATGTCAAGAAATAAGTGTGAAAGAATTCAGAGGACTTATTCTTCATCATCTTCTTCTCGAGAGAATCCTGGTAAGACCTACAACATCTAAAGGAGTAACTGAAATTTTCAAATGTGATTAGGACATATCAAGATACTTTTAGTTAATACTTTTCATCTCTCATGTACGTATGAAAAAGTGTAGAAATTGAAGAGTTAGTGGCATATGAAGTTGAAAGGAAAATTTATCGTGTGGTATCTATGAATATATATGAAGTTATAATTTTTACACAAAGTAGTTGATGTTTGGGTGAGAAATATGTATACCAATTGAGAAGGAGAGAAGATATATTTTTTTTGAAAAGGGAGACATATGAAGTGAATCAAGTCTTAGGTGCAAGTTAAGTTAGAGAAGATCATCCACAAGGAGGAAAAATTATAACTTAGAGGAAAAATCTATTCTTGAAGTCTTGATGGAAAGTATGTGAGTAGAGAAGTGAATGAATTTCTAAATCTTGTGTATGTAATTTCAAAGGTTATATAGGTACATGGTATTGAATACAATAAGGTTTGTAGGTAATTGGATACTAGAGACAGTAAGTTTTTGAGAGGATAATAAAAAGAAATCAGATGAATTTCAAGACCTTATGAATATTAGAAACCTTTTACCATAACATTTGCAAAAAATTGAAGAATGGATTGAAACCTTAAAATTCATATCAAATGAATCTTGGATTATAAATATTTATTGCATAGAGACCAAGGAAAGAATGGAGATGAAAAGAGAAGGATATTGATAAAATCTAGTTGTCACTATAATTTGTATGAGACATCAGGTTTAGTGTGACAAAAATATTGATTAAGTATAACTTACAACTTAGCATGTGGGGAGTTATAGTTTCCTGCAAATTGAAGCTCAGTAAAGGTTTGTTGTTGCTGAACCAAACATGGGAGTTTAACCATCCAAAAATGTTGAAGCTTATAAAATACTCAATGGCAGCGTGGTTGAATTTTGGAGTTGTAACTCTAGGTTGAGTTGATGCTCAACAATGAAATCATGTAAATTGTGAAGGAAAATTTATGTCTTAGGCCTAGTTTTTGGTTTTAGTGGGGTTTTTTTCAGTTTGGGTTTCCCACATTATATTTTGTTTGTCTGTGTATATTATTATATATTTTTCTTATGTACAACCTTATATTTTCATCATAGAAAAAACTAAGGAAATTCAAATGTCTATAATGGTTTGATTATACACTAATTCACACTCACTCTCAATTTCCTAGTACTCTGGAATCAAGCTTAACAACTTATAGGTGATCCTGAAGACACGAGCATGAGTTCATTAGAAGAAACAATTTTTAAAAAGAAGTGTGATATTTCTCAAGAACTTATAAATAAGTTAAATACATAAATAAATATCAAGGAAGTTAAGCATGGTCATTAACTCAATGAGATGGCTTCATTTGTTGAAAAAGTGTCAAATCTTTGAGATAGAAAGAATATGATTTCCTAAATCATGAAGAATAATTGAAAGCTCTAAAGATTTATTTGGAAAAATCCACTTACAAACTTGATGACTTAAAATAAGACAAAGGCATTCTAGTGAAAAATCAGAACTATTTCAAATGTAAGTATAACATAAGTCACACCAAGGAACTATTCAAGCCAAGAGTAAAGAATATGACATATTAAATGCAGATCTAAAGACCCTCAGAGAGGAACTAGAACAATATATGAAAAGGGAATTAAATGTTGAATAAAACCATACATCCTATCAAGGATGTTCGATATCAATAAGGACAAAAATTAATACATTAATACCATCAAGCAACCAAATGAAATAAGACTATCAGGTAAGTTTTGTGTAATTTTATTTTCATTCATTATTTTTTGGTATAAATCTAGAGACTATAGGAGAAGCGTAAATGAAGAACATCCATGGAGGGATTTTAGGAATTATCATGAGAATAATATAGTATGTTTTAATTGCAAAGAAAAATGACACATAGCCAAATACTACCTAGAAAAAAGCTTAAGTCTATTTTGGGAAGAAGAGAACTCAAGAGGAAAGAGCTAGGTTGTATGCTTCAACTATCATGGGAAAGGTCATTGTTTTTACAAATTATCATGAATTACCTAGATATATCTATAAGATGAATGAATTCAAGAGGTAGGAAAAAAATATATATAGAGAAAAAAAAACTCTAAGAATGAGACCAAGTCATCCATGGTTAAGAGAGATACTGGAAAGAAGAAATTAAAATGGATATACAAGGTCAAGGAAAAAAATTTAGAGGTTGAAATAGAAAATCATGATAAGAAGATAATACATGAAGATAATTTGGAGACACAAATATTAACGAAAGTCATGGGAGAATGTAGCACAAGAAATACAACAAGAAGTGGTGACACAGTAGAAAAAAAGGAAAACAATTCTAGTGCAATGAATGAATAAATTGTAATTCAATAAGTGTTATAGAAGGTGTGTGAATTGAAACATGTATGCCTATCAAGAACTCAAGAATAAGATGAGAGCTTAGGTGATGTGGTAGTCACATATAGGAATGCTTCTAGAAATATTAACAAGGAAACAAGGACAAGGTAGGAAAGAATTGGGTCATCATGTTGTTTTGACGAATTTCTCTTGTTTTGAGGTGATATGAAAGGATGGTATGATTTCTCTAGGATTCTATAAGGAATATACCAATTGAAACAAGTATGGTGATAGGTTCTCAAAGAATACATTTTCATTAGTATTTATTGTCCTAATGTTTTGAAAGGATGCAAGAGTATGTAAGTCAAGAGGTATGTTAGCTAACCCTTCATAAGGTCATAGAAGGAATTTTTCAAAATATTATGAGAAGAAAAAGAGTGATTACATTACTTTTGAATTTTTCCTTTATGAGATCCATCGATTTTGATTTCAGTTGTCTATTTAGTCATTTATGTCTAATCTAAGTTTCTAACGGGTAGATTCTTTATGTGCTTATGTAGTTTGTCAAACCCACTTGTGAGTGTGTCTTGTTAAGGTGTTTTATAATTGTAAAAGGTCAAATAATGTGTAAAGGTGTAAGTTTAAGGAACACTTAGTCAAGCATTAAAATTGGCTCAACTTGTCAAATATGAATATGAACATTCAATTACTTCAACATCTTAGCAATAATCAAGTTTTAAAATCATGAATGGGATGATTTGTCACAAGAAATATCAAATTTATTTCAAATTTTCTAAAGTCAAAGTTGAAAGACATATGATGATAACTCCCTGTGAAGGTAGATCCAAGACAATAAGCAAGTAAGAAGTTTGAAATAAGTAATTGAGCAACCCAGCCATGGTTGAATGCAAGGGTGCAGTGGTTTCAAGGAAATTCCCTACAAAATTTTATTGTGATACTTTATAAGCAAGTCTTCAAGGGGTACAAGTGGTATAAAGTGCTAATAATGGATCTATAGTATCAAGTATATGAAAGAGTTACTCCAATCCTAATTTTCTCCCTTGAAAAATATATGAAACATTGCTTTTTAAAAAAGATACAAATAAAAGGGATACTCATATTGCAAACATATGATGGTGATTGTGAAAATAATGACATATTAAGAAAAGTTATTATTTGAGAGAAGTATGGTTATATGAGAAAGCTATCTATAATCTCTATTTTTGAAAACTAGGACTAAGGACTATATGTTGGAAGCCATCAATCTAGGGAGAGTGAGTAGAATTTTTAAAGACTCATAAAGACAATAAAGAAGAATGGTTATTTTTGAAATATGTATCTCATGATTTATTATTTTTAGTTTGAAATTCAATTCAAAGTGTACTCTATCAAACTACGATGACATTGTGGATATAAGTCATAAGACTTTAATCTTTCCATAAAGACCTAAAAAGGGACTAGACTATGATCTAGAGAAATATTAATCGGTGATTATTTTGAGTAAGCTATGTTTTGAAGAAGCCTACTTCTAAATGAGAAAAGTTCACTTTGTTTTGTGCTATCAAATATACACATTCTTGATTTGTGAAATGCGTAGATATCTGCATAGTTAAAAAGTGTGTAAAAGGGATATTACTCGTGTCTTATATATTCCACTTTGGTAATAAAATATTCTAAATCATGTATTAATAAATAATTATTGAAACTTTCAAGTATTGAATCAATGTTTTCAAAATTTTATATTCAAATTCCCACTCCTATGTTTGTTAGGAAAATTTTTAAGGACACATCTAGGATGATCATTTGATGAATTACACCAAAGAGTTATAACTTAAAATTGGAAATAACGATGTTAGAGAAGTCCTTAAATAGATTCGAGAAGAAATTTAATGTTTCATTGGTTAAAAAGGAGATATCCTTATCAGTCCCTTGTAGAATAGTTGCACACAATATAGACCTAAACAAGAGAGTTGTTTCACAAAGAAAGTGTTATTTAAACTCGAGTTAAATATTGAAAATTTAGAGGAAGCACATAATGTATAATGGGTACTTGAATTTTTTTAGTTTATCCTTGGGACCTCCTAGAAGTGGAGATATATTGCATGGTATATTGGGACATGGCTAATTGATTATTCAAAAGAAAGAAATGAAAAAGGAGATATAAAAAATTTGAATAAGGAGGAAACATCTAAACTTTTGCAAGCATATCAAGGCCAGTGATAGGAATCTAAGGAAGGTGATAATTCATTGTTAGGAGAATATCCAATGAAAAGTTTGTGTGTGGGAAAAGTTTGTTCTTAATAGTATAAAAGGACAAGTTGGTGAGAAGTGAGGAGGAAAATAAGCATCATGAGGTGTGATTTGATATTTGAAACTTTGGGCACTTCAAGATGAAGAAAAAAAGGTAAAGGACACAAGTTTAATTTTATGCTAGGTATACATGTAGACCTATAAATATGTCTCATATAAATATTTTACCATCAAGAAAGCTAGCAATCAGTTTTCATCATGATAAGAGTAAATTGATTTATGATGTGGTGTCTCTTGTAAGATTGGAAGTTGTGTTATCATAAAATGAATCTCTCTAACCATGAATGGTGCAAATATATTAGAAAGAGGTAGGGTACAAGGTAGTAGGATGGTGATTGAGAACTAATGACAAAGGAATCACTACAAGAACATGAAAATTAAGTCAATAAGACATTTGTAAAGTGGAGTAGTATGATAATTGATATGAAACAAAGCGATACAATACTAGGTAGATTTTTAATGACATACAATCCCAAACAAAGGAGGATAAAATGATCCCGGGGGGAGTAGTATGAACTTTTCTTTAAGCATGAAAAGTCGAGATATATTAATATGGAGATAATATGTTTAGGGGGATATAAGAGGCTGATTGGTTGGATAAATTCATACATCTAGTTAGACACAGGTCGTAAGCTAGTGATGCTAATCAAAGGGGGAGCTTCTTGAGGTAAGCCTTTAATTAGTAAGTGATAATCTGCTTGTCTTTCATCCTGTTTAATGCATGACCCATTTTCATAGATGTCAAAAAGGAGTGATTGTCATCGAGACACTAGGAATGATGATGTGAGCTATCGGTATGTGTTTTCTCTCAAAGGTTTCTAAGTATGTTTAAATCAATGAAAAAGGGGGAGATTGTTCAACCCTGGTCATTGGTGTTTTCATTGATGTCAAGTGACATTGATGGCAAGGAGTGAGTGGTGAAGTTAGGATCTATAAGGGACATGAATGTTCATTGGTGGTGCCTTATCAATGGTATATTGAGCATTAAGATGGATTTAGTGTTCTACAGTATGCTTGGTTAGTGAGGTAGGAGTCCAATGGATGTATGGAAAGTCTTGGAAAACTTTAGCACAATTTTTCAACATGTCATACATGATGATTCTAGCATGAGAAACAATTTCTAGGGTGAGTAACATGTCAAATATTGGGATTCATAGTTGTAACTAACTCATTCATGCCTAGTTCTAGAGCATAATGAGGTGTAAGAGATCATTTCAAGGAATGGAAATAATAGGTAATAATGTTAGTAGTACAGGAAAATTTCCTAGGGTAGGTATGAGAATCCAAAAGACTTATTTTATCTCCTGGAGCCAATTTATAAAGTTCACTAAAATTTACCTTAAGAACTAATAGTGTATGTTGAGGTAAATGAGATAGGTCTGAGCTATCTAGGAAAATATATGGAAAAAAAACTATGGAGAGTTCATTGTGGTGTCTTGTAGTTCTTCATGCCAAATTTCATCAATTTCTAAATAATTTTATGGAAGTTATGCAAGTTTTACTAAACTTGGTCACTTAAGGGCTGCAATTTGAGCACTCTAGCTTATCAGCATCCAAATAAAATTGTTGAACCTTTTCTAATAAATCAGATAATTAATATTTAAATATAACACCAAGCCTAAACTTTTTTAAAAAAATGAGGGAAAATGGTTGAGAAACAACGAATTTATGAGCATTCTTCTGACAAGGTTTTCTCTTTCCAAACCTCCTTCTTGAAGTGATAGACAAAAAATGAGTTCTTTGTTCTCAAAAGAAATTTTAAATGACATGAAAACATATCACAAGTGTTTAAGGTCTCTTATATGTCAAATTTATGGAATTGGTGCTCTCCTAGGTGACTATTTTGTACAGGTATGCTTTGTTTTTGCAAATTTGAAAGTGTAAAAATGAGTCCTCTACCGCTAAGAAGATATGAGAGTTACTCTTAGAATTTCATGATTTTATTTGAGTCAAATGCATCTAGGTGAAGTTGAATATTACTCTAGCTCAGTGATGTGTGGTTATTTTCTACATTGTCTTATAATTTCCCTATCTAGGCTTATCAAGAAGTCTTATTTTTGTTTATGTGTGTAAACATCTCCTTAAATTTATACATTCAAGGTGCTTGAAAATAGTTAATGTACTCTTGTAGTGTACTAGCCACTGATTAGGATTATGTGTAAATTTTAGTCTTGTAGAGTACATCAAAAAATGGATTTCCATTTGGGAATACCAAAATCAATGTGCATAGTCTTGAAAACACTTAATTCTCATAAATTTGTAACTTGAAATAGTGAGTGGGATGGGTATGGAAATATTAGGTGCTTCAAAATGATACACTCTAGAAAACTTTTTGCAGGTGCTTACATAGGTAAATCTTCTAAATTCTGAGAATTGAATTTAGTTTTCTAGTGACAATCTAGAGAAACTATGATTTTTTTAAACCATGAAGGTAGTCTCTAAAAAATACATACATGGAAGCTTGAGGACTATATTAAATCCTCTTTTCCAAATAATCACACAAATATCTTCATACTAAAATGAGGAAAAGTGTGTCAAAATGGATGAAAACAACTATCGAGGGTTTGTGTTTTAAAAGCCTAGTCAAACTTAGTTAGTGAAAAAAGAAGAATGTTTTGATCTCCCGAGCATGATTTCAAGAATAGAATGAATTTAAGGGTTAAGGAAGGTGACCTTTGAGTTGTATCCAGTTAAGAGAATGTATGAATATTGATTGTTGATTGAGGACTTGAAAATTATTTCTATCTAATATAAATTGTACATTTATTTATGTCATTCCTTTTCTTTTGAAGATGTGTGATATTCTCATGGAATTTTGGTTAAAGCATGATCAGTCCAAATGATCTAATATCATTATATGTTTTTGAAATATTGTTGAAAACCATCTCACCGCCCTTTGACTAAAATTATGCAAGTCCAAGTTTTTGAAGTTCTTAGGACTTTGTGTCCTTGAATGTGAATGAGAGCTAACAAAGAGTCTTTAAAATTCAAATTAATTGTTCTCCAAATCCATAGAATCTGATGAAATCTTCCTACATCACTAATAACTTGATAGTAAGCCTACACAAGCTCATATGTATATCCTCTCATCAATTTCAAATCTATGTTGACTATGTATACTTATCTTATTATTCCATGGTCTTAAAATTCCTTGTAAGAATGAATGGCATCTAATGAATGGTGTTAAGGGTTTATAAAATCTTATTGGAGGTATATGAAATGTTTAATTTCTCTACCTACACATGGAGGAGGATTATTTTAAGTTTCAAAATGTAAGTTACAAATATGGGAATTTTAAACTGGTTGTATATACAATAAAAAATAGAGCATAGGTAAAAAAATGGAATACTAACTATCAAAACAAAAGTGTAAGAGAACTCATAGGGATTTTTATTCATCATGTTCCTCCTATATAAATTTTTTAAGGACTGCAACATCCGAAGGAGTAACTAAAATTTTTAGACGTGATTAGGGAAGCTCAAGATAGTTTTGGTGAAGACTTTTTCATCTATCTTGTATATAAGACCAAATGTGGAAATTAAATATTTTGCATCATATGCAGTTGAAATGACACTTTCTCAAGATTTAGTTATTAATATATAAAAATTTATCTTTTGTACACAATTTAGTTAATGCTTGGGTGAGTACTAGGTGTAAAATTTGAGAAAAACAGAAAGATATAAAGTTTTGAAACGGGATACATATGAAGTGAATAAATTATCATCTGCAAGTTAAGTTAGATAAGATCATCTACATGGATGAAAAATTAGTGCTTATAGTAAAAATTTATTCTTTAAGTCTTGAGGGAAAGTATATGAGTAGATAACTAAATGAAGGTATGAATCTTGTGAGTGTGAGTTTAAAGGTTGTAGAGGTACATGCTCTTGAATAGAAGAAGGTTTTCCAGTCATTAGATACATGAAAGAGAAAGTGTTTGAAAGTATAATAAAAATAAGGGGGATGAATGTAAAGAACTTGTGAATATGAGAATCCTTGTACCATAAAAGTTACAGCAGATTGAAGAATGGAATGAGACCTAAAATTGCATATCAAATCAATCTTTTTGACAAATCCTTGTTACATATAGACCTATAAAATAATGGAGATGAAAAGAGAAGGATAATGAGAAAATATAGTTATCATTATGAGTTGTATGAGATGATAATTTCAGTGTGACATAAATCCCGATTAAGTCTAAGTTGCAACTTAGCATGTGGAGAGTTGAATCTTCCCTATGAGTTGAAGATCACTAAAGGTCATTCTTGTTAAACCAAACTTAGGAGTTGAGGCTTCGAGATAGATTCAAGATTTTTAAATATTGAGTGGTTTCTTGGATAAATTTTTCATTTGTAGCTCCAAGATGAGTTGAAGCTCAACCATGAATTCATGTAACTTGTAAAGGACAATTTCTATCCTAAGCCTAGTTCTTGGTGTCTATGGGTTTTTCCTATTTTGGATTTCCCATATTAATATTTTTGTATATTTTGTTTTTTCTTGTGTATGGATTTATATGTTCATCATAGATAACAAGTGTCTTATTTGAGAAATATGGTAAAAGATATTTCACTATGAAGCGTTTCTCAATAAAAAAATTAACTTGTATTTTTAATCGATATCGAGAATAAATATAGATACATAGAGAAATAAAAATTCTTCAAAAGTTTGATAAATGACCATCTACCTTATTTATACATAAACATTAATTTTATACTACATATGTCAAATTTAGGAGGATTTATATAACCTTTAAAGAAACACATATATACTAGAAAATCCATTTCAATTATTTATAAGAATATGTTGATATACAACATAAAACATCAAAATGGTTTTAAAACTCACAAAAACAAAAGGAAACCAAAAATAAAAGTAAGAAGAAAAATATTCACTAAATAAGAAAGATTTTTATTACAAAAAGGACCAAAATCTCCAAAAATGTAAAAAAGAAAGGGTAATCCAAAAATATTAATTGAGGAACCAGGTGTAGGTTTTTTTAAACTACAAGGGGATTAATCCCTAGGAAGACTAGGCAAGCTTATGTAAAGGACCAATAGTGAAGGTGCACCAAAATTGAAATATTTTCATTATTATTTGTTATTATTAGAACTTAACATTATTGATTTCACCCGTCTTGAATATTAATTGACCCTTTTATTGATATTATTATAAAGTAAAATACATTTCATGTATACATATACAAAGGTATTATAATAATTTTGCAATTAAAAAGTAAATATACATATTTTTAAGATCATACAATTTTGTTGGTATTGTTATCCTTTCTCTAGCATAGATCTAAATAATTTAGGGGTGTATTTTGTCTCAAAAAACCGGTCATGCATTTGTTATAATGTCATTGTTGTAACTAGTAGAGGGAAGTATAATTGAGGGAAAGAAATATTTAATTCTCTATTCCGAATATTTTGGGGGAAATGTTTATTTATCAAGGAATTACTAGGGTTGGTACAAATACTACTCTTCACAAAAATATGGGAGCTACCTAAGAATTTTTATTGTTTTACATAATTTGGTGCTTTGTTTAGTTTTAAATTCCATCACCTATTTGATATTGGTAAATAAGATGGATATCTAACCTTCTATAAAAAAAATTGTATTTGTTGCATTGTGAGAACCTCTTGTGACTTATTCTCTCCATTCTTGGATTATTAATTGTCCTTATTTGATAATTTTATATGATATTTTTATTCCTTTTGTGTAAAATTTTCTCTAAATTATTGAATTAATGTAATCTTGATGCAAATTTTAAAATATCATAATGTACATATAGCTTTTATTTACTTATTTGATCGGAAGAAATTATTAAATAAAATTGTAAGAAGGCCTCAAATTAAATTATTTCCTAGGGCACTCTTAACCTTTAATTGCGATCAGATTATTTTTTCTCATAACATCACCCAACCTCATAGTTTTTAATCGGCTCATATGAAGATGGTCATAATGTTATCACTCCAAAGTGAACCTTGAATGAATAAGTGAAAGCAATGTTTTGCTTTAGTTGATACAATGGGAAATTATTTAAAATGTGGGTGAATCATGTTCTATAGATCAATCATCTAAACCAGTTATCTAGTGGGGGTTGACGAAGAGAAACAAACACAAACTTAATGAAAGCATGGAAAAGTTAGGTGAGACACCCGAGTTTTGAGACTTATGGTTGCATATGAAACACTATTTGACACTCTTAAGACCTGAAAAGTTCAATTTATTTTCTACTTGACTTACTTTCATACACACAAAATTCATGCAAAAGCTTTCTATCTAACATGAGAGGGAAGATCGAGTCTTCCAATATGATTAATACACTAAATATGCACTTATTATAAACTCTAAAATGTTTCAAAAATATTTAATGGAGGTGTTGGAATAGTTCATAACATGTAAAGGGAAGAAAAATATCACTAAAAATACCAATAACCTATTGTAACACACTTTAACAAGCTACAAAGGAGGAAATCAATCTTTATTTCTTCAAGTAGGTGATTTATTATCACAATGGTATAGGATAGGCATGACCAGATCATAGCCCCCCACCTTCTTTCTTGAAAATGAAGGGTACACATAGAAAAATAATAGAGGATTGAACTCCACTCCATCTCAAACAATAATACACCCACATAAATTTTGGACCCAATCAACTAATTGGAGACAAATCACATATTATCCATTATTGCATTCTCATACAAAATTTTACCTCTTCTTTTAATTAAAATATATTTTTAATAAGAACAAGGCTATTATTATTTGTATGAGATGAATCAAGGCTAGAAAACCCTACACGGTCTATTATCCTTACTTGTTGACTTAGTCAAACAACATTTTTTTTTTTGCGAGGCTAAGGTAATGGTACAATCACTTTGGAAAAATTAAGGTAATTTTTTAAATTCCTTATTTAGTGTAACATGCACAAGGTGAATAATTTGCTTGTTTTGATTTTGGAAGATGAATAAGCTAATAACTATTGGTTTTCTTGACTTTTCAAGGCACATGCATGTGGTAGCTGATTATTATTTAATTTGACATTGTCTAGGCTAATCATGCCTAATTATAACTCACCCTTATACAAGTTGGTAATAATTAAAACATTAAAATATTCACCCATGCAAGTGGGTAATGGAATATGAGAACTTGGTTAAAAGATGGTAAATAATCTAACCATGATAAAAAAATAAGATTAGGGTTGAAACCCTAAAGGGGAAATATTTGGAACCCTAAAGTAAATCATTCTAAGCTTTGGGAAGAGGTTAAACTTTACTTTTTTCTGTATGGTGGCCATTAAGCTTGATTCTTTGAAATCTCTTATCTAGGTGTAAAGGTATTCAAGCTAGGTTTTTATTCCATTATGTAAACTAGGCCACCATGATTTTTTCTTTAGCGTTGATTTTTTGAGCTCGGCATTTGGTGTTTTTTCTCTCTATTCTATTTAGCCACCATTGAAAAAGACTTGAGATCTAATTTTACTACTTGGGATGGGCATTGAGTTAAATCCCTCGATTTGAGCTCTGTGTTTTGGTTTATCCCACCATGGGATCTTACCTAGCTTCACTATGTGTTTTCTGTTCACCCAACTTTACCACTCAATTGAAAAATTTATTCATTCTGGTCAATTAAAATTTACTCAACCTCGCCAATAAGATTTATCCCCTATCTCCTCTATTTATAGTATCTCTCCACCCCCATCCACTAACACAAACACAAGTAGAGGGCAACCTTCCCTAGTTTATTTTTTTGAAAGTAGCCACACCAACTCTAGCACTAGGAGAAGTCCTTGATGGATTTTAACTCTTCCATGCTTATTTTTGGGCTCTTCATGACTTTTTCTTGTCGTGCATCAATGTATTTGGTATGAGCTGGGACTTTAATAACTCTATGCTTTTGCTGACCATGAGATAAAAATAGGGTTTAATCATAGCTCGCATATAGTTTTTATCATCATGAGATATGGTGCTACATTATGTTTTGTGGGTGAGCTCCCCTTTTACCATCTTGTCCTTTTCATACCCTCTTCAATTTTTTTGTTCATTGTTTTGTTAGTAGATCAATTTTTTCTTTTGCATGATCTCTATTTAAATATACGATCCATATCCTATTACATGAGCGGTTCATTTTTATTGGATCTTTCTTGTGATGTTTGAGTCATTGTAGGTGATGTGCTTGTATGAAAGAGATCTTCTTCATCTCGATATTTTTTTTTTGGTCTTTAGGTCATTTTTCCTGTAGATTTGCTTTAGAATGCTATTTTTTTGGAATTTAGTGGAATAATTACATATTACATTTTAGCACGTCTGTAGCAGCCTCGGTGAATTTAGCCTGGGTTGAGGATGGGACCACTAGGTGCACAAGTTTCACACCACCTCTTTTCATGTGAATTCTATGTTTCATACCACCTCCGTACATCTACTGTACACTTCATACCACCTTCATACAACTGGCACACACTCAGGGACGTTGGTCAAACTTCTCCAAAGAACACCATCATACAACTTTCACACACTCGGGACATCGGTCAGGATATTTCTGATGCAATGGACATGTCAATGGGGGTTGAACCTTTGACCTCCTCTTGGTAAATGCCTAGACATTACCAATCAACCAAAACCCCATTAGAAAACTTTGGATGGTAAACACTTTTATTATACTAGAGTTATGAATTGGAGTGGTGGTTTTAGAGGATCACTTTCTCTAAGTGTGACATGGAGGTGGGATTGGGTCCTTAATGTCCACCGAGTGATCCGCATTTAGGAGCAGCACCCCTATGTTCTTCTTGGTTCACATGGAGAAGTTTGACCCCTACCTCAAGGTGTCTCCATGGCTACTTATTGAAAGTGTCCAATGGCCTCAATGGGAATGGAACTTGGGTTGATGATTAAAAACTACTTGTAACTCACCAATAGACCAAGACCTTGAGTCCTTTTCTTTACAATAATTGATCCTTTTTCATTTCCCATCTCATCATGGGTTTGTAACAAACTTGCCATAGTGTATTTTAAACTCGTCCTCTTTTCACTAACTAGCTATTTAGGATTTCTTTGTTTGATTCTCAATTTTTCTATTTCTTATTTGGCTCGGACATGAGTTAGACACCATGTTGTTTATTGAATTAGCCATGAGCAGGATTTTGTTCATTTTTGAGCTCGGTCCTACTTGATTTAGCTCATATTTCTCAAAAGGGTTAGAAATGCCTTTTTACTTCTGCATGAAGGGTATTTGAAATCTTTGAGGTTTCAAAATCTTGACACATTGAAAACATATGGATGTAGCTGATATTCCATTGTTAGTAATTCTGTGCTTTAGAAACTAATGAATATTAAATATCTACAACTTTATATTGCTTGATGGAAAACTGTGACCGTCTTACTTTTATGTTTATGAGCACATTCTAAAATGCTTATTTATAAGTCCATTTACCTTGAAGCTTGATGAATATTTGTATTGATTAATTTCTTTTCCCATTTCTTGTTAATTTAAAAAAATTGCACTCATCTCTGCCTAGGTATAATTGAAATGTTAGAATCTTTCATGATTGACTCTATCATTCATTCTGTGTAAATTTCATTCTGAAAACTAAAATACTTAAATTTTTGGAACTTTCTTTGTATTCTAATTAAAATATGTACTTTTATTTTTACTTTGGGCCACAGAATGAGTCATTTCCAAATCTAATAATTGCATTTAGAACACTCTACTTTCTTGAAGAATTGAAAACCTACATTTTTGAAGGATGTTTTGATGTAGATTTATCATTATGAAAAAGTATACTTGAAAGCTCAGTCATGACACAGAAGCTGATGTATGTTGCAAATCTTAAACTATTTTTTCCTAAAAATAGATATTTTCGTAAATAAGAAGTGATCGTATTTTAAAAATGAACTTTGCATTATTTTATGCATTCTATGAAATGCATTTTTGAAGAAAAAATTTCTTGAAAGTTTATCCTTTCTAGAAAAATGGAATTCATATTTTGTATCTTGTACCTTGTAATGATGAAATAACTTTGTTTCATTTGAAAACCATTTTAAATTTTTTTTTTTTGACATGGCTTCAAATTTGTATGATCTATTCAAGTTTTTTTATGTTTGAGAATCTTGGGGTCTTGAGAAAATGGACCATATTTTAACCATGCTAATTTTTAATCCGTACTTTTGTGCAAAATAATTTATTTTGGGATCTCAAAATACATTTCTAAAAACACGTATTATAATTTGATGAAAACATGAATATTTATATTCCCTAAGAATATTATCAGATGCATTTATAAAGCACATATTTGCTTGAAACACTTGAAGTATCTCCCAAAACTCATATCTTTTGAGAATTGTAAAGAAACCAATCTTGCATATGGATTTTTTCTTTTCACTACTCTATAGTTGTAAGTTGAAAACATTATTATTAAACCTTGTCTCATTCTTAAATCTATTTCTGCAAATATGCATACTTTCTTAGATGGCTTCCATGTTTGCTCCCTTTGGAAATTCTAAATTGCATACTAGAAATATACTTGTGCTTTGAGAATTTGATGACCTCTTGCAAATATAAATTATTTTTCTTAAGACATGTTCATCCTATTTTGTAAAAATTTTCTCTTCTCTTTGCTTCTCATTCTGAATCAATAACTTCAATATTTTCATGTTCAATACATATAATTTAATATGTTATTTCTTTCTGCAATACTTTCTCACTTGTAAATAATGTATATATGTTAGAATCTAAAAATATAATGAAATTATTGGAATCCTTGAGCTCTAACATTTATTTCTATTCTTCTTTCATGCACAAAGGAGTAGAAGCTAGATAAAACATGGAGCAACATCCTGTAAGGAAGGGGGTCTTGTCTACCAGGCTATGATGGGTCCCCTTTCTTGTTTACATTTTCATTTTAAATTTATTTTTATTCTTAGATAGTCATATCCCACGGTGTGTTTGGGGAAACTATAAAAAATATCTATATGAATATACACAATTTTTCTATGCAATTATTTATATGGTGGTTGTTTTACATATAATTTTAAGTTTGCACATCTAAATGAACATCTAAAACTCAATACTTAATACAAACCTCATATAATCATAAGAAACTAAAATTAATTTCTTGTACGTTTTTAGATTAATTGAAAGAAAAACTGAATTAATGAATGAGTAATCACCCCTTTATAGCTGCAACATGTTTCGTTGCACTTAAGAATTTTCCAATCTACAATCAAAATCCTTACTTCTCCATGATGTTGATTTTTGATATATGATTCATGTCCCATATTTTCCATGACCCTGTAGTACTCTTAAATGGCTGATGCATGATCCAGATGAAGAAAAAAACATGAAATCTTCCTATGTGAGGAATAAGCATCCTAAAACAAATATTTGTAGCTGTTTTCTTCCTATATGGTTCCAAAATCCTCCACTCAAATTGAGTATCTTGAAAATTATTTGTACCACTTACTTAACCATGATGATGAAAAATAGTCAACACATAACTAATAGAAAAGGTAAGAAATACACCTCAAACAAGAAACTCCCAGCAAGCCCAGTGACAAAGATAAACAAGAGGGATATTTTTAACCTGTGTCTTTGCTAAAAATAACAATTAAATCATACTCTTTCATTCTTCTTCCAAATATTTAATTTTAATTTATAATGACTTTGGATATTTTTCCAATGAGGAAATTTATGACCATGGATTGAATTTGAAGTTTTGAACACTTTTTAAAAGTATTTCATTTTGGTATAGAAATTTGATCTAAAAATATGGCTAACAATTTACAATTTGAAAGAAAATTAAAATTTTAAATCACACATTAATATTGAAAGGAAATTAAAGATGTTAAATTTTTATTAGAAGGGCCAACAAAAAATCACCAAGCCTACCAATTGTATGCCAAGTTAATTTTTAGAAATGTTAAATATTATTTTATTAAATAAATAATCAAATAAGAAATATAACAACATAATTCTATTCCTAGAAAATGTCCATCCTATCCACACCACATCATAACACTTACCTTTCCATATTAAAAGATATTTGTATAATATCAAAAATACCTAGTCTCTCTATTTTGGAAAAAAAAATCTTTCTTAATCTCTATTACAAAAAGAGAGAAAATAATGAATCATATATATATTCAACTTTCCAAGATTACACATCGATTTTTCTTCATATATTTTCCTTTTCAGACATCCTCTCTAGTTTTGGGTGTGGATTTAGATAGATTTCTAAGTCGATAATGTATTGATGAATTTTTTCAAGCGAATCAAGTATTAATGAATATTTGTGAGTGAATCAAGTATTGATGAATATAGGAATTAATTTGATTTATTTAATTATAATGGACTAACATTGGTTTTTTTTTCTGATTGTCTTTAGATTAACATAGATGGATTGAGTTTTTATGTATTTTCTATTTGAATATATAGTAAAGTTCCATGGTAACAATAATATTGGAGGATGCACCCAATATAATTTTTACCCCAACATTCCCCGTAGAGATAGTTAGTTCAAAGGTTGAGTGTTATTAGGTATTTATTATTTAATATATGAGCATGTTGTGATAAGAAAAGATAAGATCAACCAAAATAATGATCAATTATTTTTGTTTTCGTTTGAAAAAATATTCACACCTTTTTAAGTTCTATTATGTACTTGGAGGTATTTTTTATTTCTAATCATCACTTTTTTCCGAAGAAATTATGTTTTCTTTTTAATAAAAGGTTATTAGATAATTCTAAAATATTTCATAATTATTACAAGGAGTATGTATTTCTAAAATATTTAATTGTTAATGATGGGTGAAACTATATTACAAATTTTCTAATAAGTTTTTTGGGTTAACATTATGAATTGATTTTTTAGTTAAAATGATTTGGATATTTTTTTCTAGATGAACCTATATTTAAGGTATGGAAGCAATGTGGAGAAGATGAAATGCGAAATATTCATTCCCCAATTTAATGATACTATGGAAAATTGTTCTCACACTTCTAATAATTACATTGACATGTTAAAAAGGATTTTATAAGTTAAATTATATTAATCAAACTCAACTAGGTGATAGAGTCATGTTTCCTAAGATGGTGACTATTATCTAGCATAAGTCCACCCTATGTGAGGAATGGAAGATTTTTTCTTTCTCTCTCTCCTCACTTTTGCGGATAGACATTGGAAACACCTCAAAGGCTATGGGTATCCCGAAAGTGAGGTGAATCTCAAGATTTAAAGGGTTGGTTCCCTTTCAATGTATCGCTAAACTAAATTGGTGGGGGTAAGAGTTAGAAAGAAAACTTCAAAATGATAAAAGGGGATTATACACAATAGATTGTTAGAGATTTAAAATATGGGAATGTGAAAATAATCATTAAAATAAATACTAAATTTGCATTATACACAAGGATTTGGGTGAATTTCAATGCAAAATAATGGAACATGTGAGGGGATGGCTCACATTACCATCTTCTATTATGCATGCATAGTAAAATTAATAAACAAAACCTATATTTCCAATGGGGTAGATAGCTTAAGCACATAACCTAATAATTCATGGAAAAAATCACAAGATCAACTACCTTGAAAACATAAACTGAAAATTAAATGGAAAGGAAAAATACTTCTTCTCACTAGTGTGCACTTGTTGTAGAAAATCCCACAGCACCTTGTTATATAAAAATTCTCTCCCTCATGCTTGAAAAATCCTTGGAATATATAAGAAAATGAGGTGGAACTAAAATCTCAACACCCTCATGAATAACAATAGTTCACTTATGTGAATGACTATCTTAATTCTTTTTAAAAATACAAAAATAATAAAAATACGGCATCTTATCTGAAGGGAAAAATAGATCACACGATTGATGCTATCCAAATTCAAATTCCAGTTGACTCCTCCAATTTTTCCTTTGTGAATGGTACATAACCTTTTGTAAATTTTAAGATAATTTTGGGTTTACAAGGTAACCACATATTTTTCCTATCTCAAACAGGTATTTTTAGCATTTAACCACTTTTGGATGATATGCATAAAATTGTCATTATTCTTTTGGTGACATGCAAGTAATAATCATGTACTTATTTTTCCTTTCTGGCCTAAAAGATGCAATATTTTGATTTTTGACTTAAGAACTAGAAATGTGTATGCTTAAAATAAAATTCAATCCCTCCCACCTTTACATGAAAATAATTATGCCCCTTTGACTATTAGTTGATTTACATGGAAAAGGAAAAGGGGGAAGTTAGTGATACCCAACTCCACTTAGGTTAGGGTTATGTGAGCTCTGTCATAGAAAAACTACTTCGACACAGGGTTGAGTTTACTAAATAAAAATGAAAAATCTTGAAATCCTAATTCATCTCATTGATTTTTGATTTGGTAATGAAACTCTGTAGAAAATTTGTAGCCATTAGAGGGTTTTAGAGTTTGGAATTTTCTTAACCCATGAGTGCAGAGGTTTTCAATGAATTTGTCCTCAAGTTTTCCATACTCATTCTTTTTTTCACTTAGCCATGGCCACTTTTTCTGGAATGGGGTTGTCATTAAAAATTTACATCTTGGAGATTTTTTTCCTTCCCTACCATCATTCTCATTTTTCTCTGGAATTCTTGTCGTTTTTATTCAAGCTCCTTGCATTTTCATAACCACAATTGGTAAAATGTAAGCTCTTTGGAGTCTATTTTTGAACCGTGTGTTTTGGTATTCGGATATGGGTTCAAATGTGGGAACTTTTCCGATGAATGGCTTGTTCTTTGTATTCTCTTTTCTTTATTTGATAGATCGATTAAATGAAATGGGTTATGATACTCAAGCTTCATTATTTGTTTGATATTTCCTATAAATTTCAAATATGGGCCATGTATTAATAAAACTTGCAGTTGCATCCTTAAAACCCACTACCTTGAGTTCATTTTGTTGTTTAGTCTTTAGATCATATTTGCTTTATTTACTGGGTATCTCCTTTGAATGTTTTGTTAGCTTATTATCATTTCATGAGCTCAAAACCATTACTTTCAAGAAGCTTTGTTCAATTTTCCCTATGTGTTTTACTATTTTACCAACCCACATGCCTTATATTATGTGTATTTTCCTTCTTAAACATGGTTGTTATTGATTATAAAATGAACTCTTCTTCGATTTTTGAACATGGCCACAATTACTAGCTTCTAGATTCATCTTTATATCCACAATCTTTCTTTCATCATTTTATTCCTTTGTAGATATGAGTCTCCATTTTCTTCCTAGAGATATTTATTACTAATTCGAATCATTCATCTTATTGGTTCACCATTATTCATTTACTAGCTCCTTATTTGAATATGTTAGCGATTTGTTGCATTTGGGGATTTGTGGGTTTTGTTATCTCTAGAAAGTGCACCCTGTAGAGAGATAACTATAGGTGTTCTAAGATTGCTTTGGATATCTCTCATTCAAAGATACAATGGAAACACCTCAGGTTTTTGGGTATACCTATTATTGAGGCGAGTCTCTGGTATCAAGGTTGGTTCCTTTTTTATGTATCCTAAACTAATTTCTTAGGGGTTTTAAGGGTGAAAGATGACTATAGATGAATTGAAAATTGGGGTGATACACCAAAATTGCTGAGGGATTTGACTGAGTACATGCACAATTAATTTGAGAAAGGATTTTAGATGTACAAACCAATATTTTTCAGCAGAATATTAAGGAAAAACACTTGATGTGTTGAGGGAATGAATCACAACAATACAACAAGAAAAACATGCACACTAATATTATGCAGAAATTAATAAATTTGCAGCAAGGTAAGATGATTAATCAGGGAATTTTAAATTCACAAGAATTAATGAGATATACACACCACTACAAATAATTGGAAAGGAAGAAATAAATTCTCATTCAAAGGGAAAAACTAGAAAAATCTTCTTCAACACTCCTATGTCCAAAAATCCCCCTTATGCCTTGCAATTGCACACAATATATAGCAAGTTTATTCATCCCACCCATCCTAAAAATAGGCTAAAATTTTTACTCACCCATGCATCCTATTTTTATCCTTTATCATGAATAAATAAAGGAATAAAAATAAACATGCTAATACAATGAGGCATTAATAGCCTTGATTACAAAAATACATCCCAGTCAAACTGTAGTTGACTATTCTATTTTTAACAAAGTTGGATGAATAATTTGGCTAATAATAACACTTGCTTGTTGTGTTAGTATCCTCTAATGTGCATGAAATTTATGTCTCCTAGTGCTTGATGCGACACTTATAATTTGATTCAATTGCAATGATAAATTACCACTTTAATACTGCCACTTGGATGCACATGCAAAAATAACCTCTATGTGCGAAGCAAAATAATTACTTTATTTGCAACACTTTGCAAAAATTATCCATGTATTCCATATACTGTGAGGTCCACTTGCAAGTTTTGATGTTGACATCTCCTCTGTCTTCTTGTGGTCACATGTAAAATTGACATCTCTGTAAATGAAAATAATTCCTTTAATCCCATACTTGGCAAAACTTTATCTCCACCTATGGGGACAACATGTTCACATGCAAAGTAATGCATTCCTTTTATTTAAATTCCTTTGGTATGAGAATTTTGGTAAGATTAAGGTAAAATAATCTTCATAATCATTGTTTCCGTGTTATTTGTCCCATCATGGGACCTTCTTTGACCACTGTGAAATGGCATATGATAATTTGAATAATAATCAATTGATTATTATACCCTTGGCATATATAATTGATTTCAAAAGCATGGGATCTCTAATCATTGGCATGGACCATAACATATTATAAGGTGTATAAATTCCCACCTTTTAGTAGTTTTTTTGTCGGCTTTTTATTATCGGTATGGACTATAGTTTTGGACCTTATGATAGGTGAATGTGAATGATTATAAATAGGGACAAGGTCTCCCTCTAATGATGATCCGAACCTTCAATTATTATGTCGGTGTGTTGTCTAATTACACCCTAGTTAGGGTTTACTATGATATTGAAATGTCCTTACTTTGATCTCTGGGTTGAGTTAATTGACTCAATTCTAAGTTAAGCCTTGAAATAGTAAAAAACCTAAAAGTTTGTTGCATTATGTTATGAGCTCGTTGCGAGATGGAAAAAAACTATCAAAATTTTACTTGGCTTAAGTCATTACTAATTGTTTCAAACCTCTATTTGTATGCTTTTGACTGGTGACCATTGTTGAAGCTTATGTGAAATATTTAATAGGTCGGTTAGTTGCCATTGATGAGCTCCTTTTGAGATCTGCAAACTTTGTAATCCTCATGGGTGATTGTTTCTTCCCTGTACTTAATGATTTTCTCGAGGGTTTAAAGACTTTAACCCCAATGGGTGAATTTCCTTATCCCTAAAATTGTATCTTCTCTAGTTTTAATGTATTTTTCCGATACTCTCTTCTACATTTAGGCTATGTGCTTGTATATGAGAGTTATATTTGTTGGGTTTGTGTATTGGCCACTATTCGAGCTTCGTAGCCTCTCATTTGAATTTGGGTTGAATTTTAACATACCACTTTACAATGGATGCTTCTTTGAAGGTAAGAATCTACTTTTCATTATTCTTTATATGATATTCTTTTAATCTGATTTTAACAACCATGTGGATTTTGAGTGTGATGAGTTTTGAAGGAGAATCTAAACCCTTTTCTCATATTTCATTGTCTCTTTTAATGGATCTGAATTTTGATTTGTCATGGTTTTCATTTTTCAAGCTTATGTTGTATGTTTGGTCTTTGGCTAGGAGCTTGAAATTGCCTCAGACCCATTATTTGTACTTCAAAGTTCTTCTTTCTAAATATGCTTCTGGGATTACATCCTATGTCTTTGTTAAAGTGGGATTTCCTCTATTCATTCCTCTAGAGACTACCATTAATGAGGATGACCCAAAATATGATCTTAAATTTGTGCCATCATTACATTTATGCAAGTCGTTTCATGATTTTCTCTGTTATAGACTTGAATTTTGAAGAACTAGTAAGCTCAACTTCATTCCCTACCTTCTATTTTTTTCTTTCATTGTAATATTGGTATCGATAGAAGAACTTTATATTTCTATGAAGTATAACTGAGAAGATGTTTTGTAGCTATAATTTTCAGATGTCTCATTAAAACTTGATACTCTTGTATTACCTATTCTGTGTAGCTTGATGATGTCATCCTAAGCAATTCTTTACCTATTTTCTTCAATGCTCATAGTTGTAAATGCATATCCTTTGCTCTATCTTTGATGTCTAGGTGTACCACTTTACTTAAATTATTTGATGAAAATATCCTGGATTTGAAATGCTTTTGATGAGAAAAAGTGAAACTTTTCTATATTTTGATTTTGAAAACATTATGTAGCTTCGAAACTAAAAATATTGTGTTCTTTTCCTTTGATTTCTTATAGCTTTGTTGAACCATAATCATCTGTATTCATCCTCTTTGAAAACTATCATGCTCTAGTTGCACACTATATACTGACCACTATGGATTTGTTTGTACCTAGGCATGTTTTGTGTTTTCCACTTCGTGAAAGCTAAATGAATAACTCGAGGGCTTCTAGGAACTGTGTGATTTAATTAATCATATAAACATGACCATAAAATGAACTTCATTCTAATTTCTTTACTTTTCCATGGATATTGAATTCGTATTGGACTCCTGATGAGATCTATAGGAATTTCCTCCTAAAAATGTGTACCTACTTTCATCACTGTAATTTCTTGATTAAGAGCTCCCTTCTCATCTATTTTGGAAGGCTGTACATTTGCATGAAAATATGATTTACCTAGACTATACAAAGCTCTTATCTCTTTCCTTTGGTATGAACATAACTCACATTGATGGTTGAATGCATTGTTTTCCTCTATTTTTTAAGTTTCTGGTTTACAAAAATTTGTGCAAGTAATTATAAATTTGTATTTTTCTTCATTCATGTGTTCATGTACAAAAATATGGCGCTCCTAAAACTGCTATATCTTGTACAAGAGGAATTTGAAAGACTTGTATTGTTGTTTCTATTGTAAGGTTGTTTTCCCTTTTCACAATCTGAAATCTGATACTCAATTCCAGGGAATATATGTTCTAGTTGTACTTGACATTTACTTTCTCACTCCTAACTGGTCTTCAATGCATGACAAAATTGTACCTACATATCTAAAAACAAAAGTAGAAAATTAAAATGCAATAAGCCTCTCCTTTTATCTTTCAGTGATTTCTTTCTAATGATATGCTTCCAAAAGTAGTACTTTGATATGTATATTTTGTTCATGGATACTCTGATCTTCAAAACTATTGATTATGCTCATTGATTCATGATTCCCATACTTTGCAAAATGAATAAGTTTGTTTCTTAGTTGCAAAAATGAATTTGTACCTAAATCCTAATCACATCTAACTTGTAATTCACATTATTTTTGCTATGAGCTCGTTGTTTCTACTCCTTGAATTACTTGCAAATATGTTTTATTGATAGAATTTTTGTTTATATGCTAATTTCAAAGACAACTCCATCCATATTTGATTTCTCCATACTCTTGTAGCCATGCTTTGTTCTGTTAGGATTCACCCTTCGTAATAGTAATGGAGGTTCTACTTGTTTTATAAACATATGAAAATATGTACATTCTTTGTGATTGCTTTGGAATGGTGCCTATCTTTGACTATATACCCATTCCTTAAAATATTGTACGTTATCCCATTCTTGAATAACATGGATTCCAGCAATAGTTTTGAAGGAAACATTTAGAGCTTTGTTTGACACAATGTAGACTGTAATTTTCTTGATTTTTACTTTGATTGCTGCAGATTTGAATTTTTCTCTCTTGTCAACTTATGAAATTTTTTATTTGTTCTTATCTATCGGAAACTATGACTTCATTGCATGGTGAAATTTGTCTTTGTTGTTCTTGAAATTGCATCAATTTTATGAGTTAAAAAGTCTCAATCATGTGGTTTACATTTATTCATTTCTATATTGATTTCAAGTTCATTGTTTGAAAATGCATCTAGCTAAAAACTGTGAATGTAGCAAGTATAAAATACGGAGCTTTAACAATCATTCATTTACCCATTTTCAGGTACAATGAAAATATTTGGAAAAGTGGTGAAGAGGGAGTAGCGAGGACAACAACTCACACTAGAATCATGAAAATCCAGGCAATGATGGATTTTTTCCTTTATTTATTCAAAACTTTATGTATATGTACTTTCATTTCTTACACTTACTATCAAAGTTACTCCCACAACTTGTTTGGGTTTATTATTATTCCTTATCAATAAATAAACTATTTTCATATAATGAGATGTATGTATTTATTTTCTCTACTTTCTTCGTTTGTATGGATAATAAATTAACTTATACAACTTAGAACACTTACATAATAGACTTAATCATAGAAATAAATTTAAGTCAAGTGTACCTTTTTTATGCTCATTGAAAATGTAGATTGCTTTTAAAACTACCTTTTCCATTATTTAAACCTGTAACTAAGATTTCTTCTTCAAATCGTAAAACCCTTCATATGTCATGTTTCCTGCCTTCACCAAGGCCTTACAACGGTCTTCCTAGGATACATCACTGTCTTTTTAAAGATGATATTTGGAGAGGAGGTATACGCATAGTGTTTCCTTCTAGGGAAACACTTTCATTGTTAATTTGTTGCTTGGAATTATAATATTGTCAAAAACCAAGCAATTAAAAATCTATCCCATTCTAGGATGATTGATCAAAACATATCCAAAACCTGTAATCCGACCAATATGAGAAACTTAAATGTTTTGAGTAGACCTTTTTCGCACAAGGTGTGAAAAATTTCAACAGGTTTATACTCCATGTTGACCATAGTCACCATTCTTGCTATTTTAGAAATCAAGAATTTGCTTGCTCTTTGAATGCTTGATGTTTAGTATTACCCAGTGTCTATATTAGTTTGATATATAACTTGATCCATTTCATTAATAGATTGTAATTTTACATCTGAATTCATTTTGTTAAACATTTATGGCTTCATTATGACTTATCAAGTTTTAATGCTACAACTTGGCACACTATTTGTTATAAATCTTACTCTTTGTTTGATCTCACCACACGACTTTTACTTTTCCTACATGAGTTGGGGTTATCTCATTTTTTCATAACTTGGCCTTGTAATATTATTACACAACCATGTTTTTCATTTTGCACAAGATTCTAACCTTTTTCAATTATCTGCAATTTTATTAGGAAATAGAATTGAAATTTCCTTAGATGTGTAGCGTTATGAATGCTAGTATTACTACAACCAAGCCATTCTTCTACAGTGTAAATACAAGATTTAAAATTGATCTTTTTGGATAGTAGTATTCCTTGTAAGCAACCAACATATATGCATTCTATTTTGTGTTAAATTATACTTCATGATATAAAATTTTGGATCTTCTAAAGGATAATGTAGCAATATTTTCTCATTGTATGATTACAACTCTCCATTTTTCTAAAATTTTTGCCTCCATTATAATAGCATGCCTTTCTTTTACTAATAATTTCCCAAAGAAAATTATAGCTTAAAAATGTCTTTTTGCTGCATACTTTATGTGTATGGAAATGAGAAGCTTGTATATCTTCTAGTCAAAGCATGATTTTAGATAACCTTTCATCATTATTTGAATCTCTGTATATAATTTGATCATGGATTGTCTATTTGAAAATATGCATTTTCACAGGCTATATGTCTATTTTACTTGTATCTAATGGCTCTTAAAATTTGATACTTCTTTTGAATTTAAAAATGATGCTTTAAATGAACTATCCTTTTCTATTGTAACCTTGTTTTCAAACTTGAAAAATGCATCAAGATAAGATATTTTGAAGTATTTTCAATGTACTTTCATCTTTATCAATTGATCTTGGGTAATTAAATTCTTGATTCAATACTTGGAGTAATGATTAAAGTTGAAACAATAATTTTTAAAAATATTTTATGTATTATTTTAATTGAATCTTACTTCATTTAGTCCTTAATATTCCATAATCTTTATAAAATATGTTCAATAACTCTGTCGTTGACTTTCATGATGCTTATTATAGACCCTTCTTTAGATTTTGAAAACAATTATGAGGTCTATAATTAATTTTGAAAAATAAAACATTCCTTCTATGGTACCACCTATACTTGATCTAATTGATGAGTAACGTAAGTTGTGAATTTTTGTGTTGGATTTAATAGTAACCTTCTCTATCTGTACAAACTGTTCTTGATTGTAAAATTTGTTGGACTTGCATCATTTCTTCCTAGTGAATAGCTATATCCTATATTCATTCTCCAATTAATGCGTACTAAAAGTTATATTTCATATGTTATTCCTCATTTATCATGTGTTGCTACATATTGTACATTTTTATTTAATCCCTCAGTCATGAATGAATCATAAATGAATTGTCTTCAATTTACATCATTTTAGATATGAGTAAAACATAGCTAAAGAATGTCTTTGATAGATGTACCTAAAAATTAAGAGAATCAGGTTAGAAAATGGTGAAGGCCATAGGCCTCTATTTTCCTTTGATATTTTCTTTATTTATTTTCATGATACAGTTATGAAATATCTTCCTGAATGCCTCCAGATGATGATTATCCATTATTTTCATTCTATTTTTGGTCCTCTTGCAATGCATATTTTCATGGTTCTAATTTTCCCGTACATATGAAAGAAAATGCATACATCTAAAACTATATAGTGTATGAGATTAAGAAGACCTAGAGCTCTAACTAATTATAATATTTAGTTTAAGGTGTTCTAACTCTAGAAGAGAAGAGGATGAGGATGATATTTCTTTAGGCCAAGGAATCAAAAGAGATATCCACCTCATCCTAGGAAATGATGGGTTTCCTCCCTTCTCATTCATTTATAGTTTCCTATAAATGCATATTCCTTTATATGTACTATACTTGATGAGTCATTTCCCACAGCTTGTGTGGGACCATTGTACACTCAAATAATGAATTAAATAAAAATTAATTATTCTGATGAGCTATACATATTTATTTTTACATTTATTTTCATTAACGTAATGTTGAATGAACTATTTTCAACTTAGCACACTAATTAACTTCATTTCATCATAAAGTAGTAAATTGATTGCACTTTGATTAAATTTGAAACTAAAAATTAGTGAAAACCAACAACCCAACTTACTTCAACCTTCCACATGGACTATCCCTTTGATTGCTTTTGGATGTTGATCTTCAACTTTCCTTTTCTTTCTCATCTATATCAATATCTTGGACCAGTTCTTGAAGGGTTAATACATGATCATGATGGAGATAATAAATTTGGAAAAGAATTTTAGGGGAGGATAGAAATTATGAAAAAATATAGAGAAAATTCATGCTCATTTATGCTTTCTTCCTTATTTATATCACTCAACTTACCCCTTGAATCCTAAAAAAAAATTGATTTGACCCCTCACACATGTGCAAGAAATGTAAACATTTATGATGATTCTTTGGGGTAATATTCCTACTAACTGCAATGATTAAGTGCCTTAATGCATCCATTGTGCATGGAGTCAAAGCCAAGAATGACTATTTCCTTGAAACAAAAAGTCCTTTCCTAAATAATCTAAATAGGGAAAATATCTTAGATGGATCCATATCATGTGCATGGAATAAAGCTATTCAAAATAAAACTACTACAAGTGTGCATAAGCAATTTATTTAAATGAAAATCAAAACTATCCTACTCTAACCAACATTACGAAAGCTTGAGTAACAATGCGTGAGAAACATAACATTCATATGAATGGGAAGTTCTTGTCCATTTAGCATCACAAATTGAAAGACATTATGCTCTTTACAGGATGAAATCATGTAAGGACCACTACAAAAAGTGTCAAACTATTTATGATTTGTTGGATTTTCCCTATTTCATCCCACTTAAACACAATGTATCCTTCTTGGAAGACTCATTTTTTCCTTCTTGTCAAAGGTACTCTTAACTAGTGTATGATGATTCTCCATGTTCTTTTGAGAATGTTCCCTTAATTCCTACAATTCCATCATCTGTACATATCTTACCCGTATAGGCTCATTCTCAATCAACTCAAGCTGATGCAATAAATCTAAGGTTGGTAACTCAAGAGAGATAAACATTCTTTCCTCTCTTCCATAAACTAACTTATATGGTGAATTAACAATTGACCTTTTGGAAGTTACTCTATCATCCCATAGTGCTACATTTAACCTTGTGTGTCAAGCTCTTTGATTTTCCTTAAGCGTTCTCTTGATTATGCTCAACAAATTTTTGATTTTACTTTAAGCCAATCCATTACCTTGAGGGTAATAATTGGAGGAAGTGCTCAATTAAATTACATTCTTAACATCCCAATCAGTTACCTTTTCTATAAGAAAAGGTAGAGAATTATCTAAAATTATTGTGGCTATAACACCAAATCAAGAAACAATACCTTGATAAAAGGAAATAATGAAGGTCTCAATTGCATCCGTTAGAGCTATAACTTCAAACCAATGAGTTAAAAAATCCATGGCTGGTAAAACCACTTGTGCCCTTGATCTGAATGCGGATTAATCATACCTACAAAATTAAGTCCGTCTTGTATTAAAGGTTTCTCAACCGAAAAATGTTGAAGGGGAAGAGATGTTAAAATTTCTTTTCTAACAAAGAATGTACATTGTTTGAATTTTTAATCCATTCATAATAGTCCTTAAAAATTCTAGACCAATCGTACCTAGAGCTCATGATCTTGAGGTCTATTGTTCTTTCTAAAATTGACCAGATGTATATCCTTCATGAAACTCTTTGAGAATTAGTTATACTTTATTCAAATTAACACGCCTCATCAATATTCCATTTATGAAAGTTTTGAACAATATTCATTTTATATTGTTTTTGAATAATATTTCGTCAATGTAAATAAAAGGGACAATTTGTAAACCAAAAATCCTTAAATTATTTCTGTCCATACCTTTAGGGTATGTACCATGCTGCAAATAGATGATCATATCATTCATCCAACTTGAAAATGAAACTTGTTGATCAAGTTCAGGTTGCTGATTTTCTAGCTCCAAAAAAAATGCACCATTTTGATCTTCCATATCTACAATAAAATGCTCGTGAATTCCTTTTCCTTTGACTATTTTAGCTACTCTAATGTCCACATCGTACTCCATAACCCTAGTGATCCATCTAGCTCTTCTTTCATTCAGTTCTTTGTTCAAGAGGAAAGATTTCACACTGGATGGGACATTAGTAAATGTATTTTGTTATTTGAGAGCATGTACTTGAAATTTTTAGGTCTTATAAGTACTAAAATTACTTTTTATAAATCAATGTATACCTTGCATCATAATCATGAAGAATTTTACAAAAAAAGGCAATTGGCTACTCAATATTAAAATAGTTGATTTGAGTAAGAATAGTTGAAATTGTTTCATCTCCTACAACAACATACATAATGAAGTGCTTCAAAAAAATTGGATTTTAAAAAGGAGCTTGAAAATAGCCACCTTGATGTCTTCAAAAAATTTATTCTCTTCAATGGTCCATTTTCGCTTGATCTTTCTTGAGTACATAGAATTTAATAGTTTGAACAATGATGCAAAAATTCGGTACAAATTGTCTTAAAAATTGTTATTCCTCAAAAAACATTGAAGAGACTTCTTCGGTGTAGTGAAGATGACTTTAAAATTGAGTCTACTATTTTTGGGTCAATTGCTAAATACTTATTGGAAACAATGTGACCAAATAATTTACTTTTTTGTACTTAAAAAATTAATTTTAGGGATTCAAAGAGATCCCAAACTGCCTAAACATATTGAAGGTTTTCCTCAAGTGAATTAGATGATCTTAATTATTTTTTTTTAAAATAATTACATCATCTAAAAACACAAGTATGCGCTTATTCAAAAGGATATGAAAATAGAAATCCATTACATGTTGAAATGTAGCACCAATATTTGAGAGACAAAAAGGCATTTTGTTATAAGAATAAGTCTACAATTTTGTAGTAAATATTGTTTTATACCTATCTTATTCTCGTACAAGAATCTTAATATATCTGCTATACCCATAAAAATATACAATCTATCATAACCTAAAATTCTCCTCAAAATCTGATCCATATGGCGCAATTGATAGTGGTCTTTTAGTGAGGCCCTATTGAGGTCTCTGAAATCTACATACAAGAAGATTTCACCATTTTTCTTCCACACATGTACAAGGTTGGCTACCCAACTAGAGTGCTTTATGGTGAATAGTATGTCTAATTAAATCAACATAGAAAACTCATTTCTCATCAAAGGATTAATTTAGGGATTTATAGGCCTCTCTTTCTCGCTTATAGGTTTTTAATTAGGTTGTAATTCATTTGTATGCTGAGCCAAAATGAGGTCGAACCTCTAAGGTCTTTGTATTTCGAGGAAAAACATCTATGAATTATTTTCATAATTCAATTTTTTTTTTTCTTTTCATAAGTTGAACATACCTTTTGAATCATCAATGTTTTACCATCTTCAATGAATATTTCTTCATAGTTATCAACATGATTGGATATTTTTCCTTTATCTCTTCTCATTTGATCATCAGTGCTGAAAAATGTTCTCTAAAGTAATAAGTCCCTAACGTAACTTGTTAGTTTTTATATGCACAATTTGATCACCACATTGATGTTGCAACTTTCATTGGTTATTTGATGAAAACTCTTCTTTTCATAAATATAAATATCTTCTTGTCGTCCTCGAAAATTTTCCAATTATATTCATCATCGTGAAGTGAATGTATGATAATTAGCTTTATATGTGATTGTATTTTATCATTTTGCATCTCCTTAAGGAGATCAAAAATTTCACAAATACTAAAAAGCTATCCGCATGTTTATTCATTTTCCTTATGAAATATTGAATATTAAAAGCTTTAAATTATTCTATTATGTCCTTAAGACTGTTTCTATAATAATTTAGTAGTGGGTTCTTGGAAACATTTAAATCTCTTAGTTGGTTAATGACAAGTCTTGAATCACCGATAATTTTAAATGAAAAAATTCCTCTTGATCTGGCCCATTATAGGCCATAAGTTAACTCTTAATATTCAAAAACATTACAAGTGAAACAAAACTCTAAGATTAAAGATGAAAAATACCTTCGCTTTTATGGATAAAAATATATACAAAAACTTGCTCCTTTTTTATTCTTTTCTCCATCGAAATAAAGTTTCCACATCCCTTCTTCAACTTTTTCTATTTTGGAGAGTGAAGGGGCTGAGGTGTTTTCTTAATGAAGACAATATAATCTAGGTATTTTCACTTCTATTTCTCTCTAAAGATCATTAGCATACTTTTCTTGTGTCCTTTCATCCATGAATAAATTCAAAACACCATTTAAAAAGGAAAAATTAGCATTCTTATAAAACTCCACTTGATCCAAAACATTATAATCGAAACAAAAATTGAAATATCATGCTCAACATGAAATTTTTCCAATGGTTCTGAATTGATAGTAACCTTCGTACCATACCTCGTAGTGAAGAAAAGTTAAGACCAATATGAAGAGAGGTACCCTCAAAGCTTTGTTTTGAATTCCCTTGACAAAGAAAGCACAAATTAGGGAGTAAAATATACAACTATTACATATTGTAAAATTATCACATTAGGAAAAACATGTAACATTACCTCAAAATTATTAGTAAAACCAACTATGTTTTCCATTGTCCCATCAAGCTATGATATGATTTTTTTAGTTGGCTCATAATTTAGACCCAAATTGTCTTGCTATGGCCTTTGGCATTACGATACTACTTACTACACTTTCCACCATGTAGTTGTGGACTAAGTGATCTCCAATAATAAATGATCGATAAAAAGGAGGTAATTTCTTGACATCCGTAGTATTCTCTAATGTTTGCACTATCCATTTTACCTATTTCGTTCTTTTTTTTTTAATGGTTGTAAGAACCATATCAGCTTTACTTGGTTATTTTTTAGCTGATTTAGAAGACAACTACAAAGATTCTAGTTCTTTAGCAAGAATTTCCTATTTTTCTGAAATATGTAAGACATCCCAAAATGAAATATTGGCATTAATATTTTTCAAACATTCAATAATGTTTAAGGAAGATGTAATGTTCTTAGAATGAACCTTAGAAAGAGAAGGTTATACTTCTACAGATTTAGAAATTTGGGGTACAAATAGAATTTTGACATTAAAGTTTTTAGGTGCTTTTTTCTCTTTCAAGATATAATAGAACTACTTGTAGTTTTCACTCGAGATAGGAGGCACATTTTTACCCTTTTCCTTATTGTTTTCCTCTTCAAGATCAATATTTTTAGATCTGGTCAAAAGTACACAATGTTAATCTTCCTCATAATTTACCAATTTTTACTTTGTATACCTTTGAATCTGATTTTTTTATGTCCACCCTCCATTTGAGGCATATGTGATGTTTCAGATTGAGGTTGGGAAACAAGGCTTAGGTTCAAGTTATCATTTGGGAAATAAAATTGAGGATGGGGATGACTGTAAGGTAAACACCATTTTATTTCTTGAGCCATGTTTACTGGTACCGGAATTAGAAGAAGAAGGGGCTTTAGAAAAATCTGATTTGGGCTTGTAAGGAGCTATCTAGCTCTAATTTTCTCGATAACAACATGTAACAACTTGCTAAGGTGCTTGGTAGGGCCTACTAGGCGTAACAATTTAATTTTGCACTATTGTTACCTCATTTCAAAATGATTTTAAGGTCCATTGTATTTCAATTAATTCATTTTGGTTTAAGAGAAACAACAAGTTCTATCTTTTGTCGAGGTGGTAGAATAAGAGCTAGATCTACACTAATAGAAATTGAGGTCCTTGGGGATAATTTGTTGACCAATGAGATTTTTCACATCATTATGGCTATTTCATAGGTTGTACAAAGTGTGTAACCATCCATTAACTATATCATTGATGCAATATAATTATTTAGAGCTATTATATAATAAAGGAAAACATGATCAATTAAGGACTTGATAATTGGCGGTATTCTATCCCATGTTCTAGAAAATCTCAAATTGAAATTGGCCATAAATTCTTGTGGGGCTCTTTTAATTGTTGTCAATTGTTCCACTAATGAAAATTTGTCTAACTTATATTCAAACGGCGTACAAAAATAAGTTCCCAATTGATTCCATGTGGTAATGCTTCCTATGGGAGAGTTTTATACCAAAGAAGGGCTTGTTCCTTAAAATTATTTTCAAATAAACTCAAGGATGCATTATCTTGGGTTACATTATGCATAGAACATAAATTTGATAAGTCTCTAACATGCTCAAAAGGTTTTGCTTGGATTTCCCTAGTAAAAAAGGACAAAATTTAAGGGCATTTGATGGTATAGTATCAAATTGAGTAAGAGATAAGGGGTTTACACCAATAAAAGTTAAAAAGGAAAACTCATTTAGGTAGCCACTGGGGATATGGGAATTTGAATAATAAAAATCACATCAATATGAGAAATTGGCCTAATATAAGGAGTTTTAGTAACTAAATCATCCACTTTTAGTCAATATTTAGTCCTAGTCTCATCCTACTATTCATATGGTTTTGTAATAATTAACCCATGTCTTTGGCCATTTTTACATTATTTTCTATCTTATTGTTGATCTTACACCTACACTCGCCTAGTCTCTATTTTCATTTTATGATTTTCTACTTCTTACTTGGGCGACCAGCCCAAGAATGGGGTGTCCTAGGCACCCTAGTCACATTTTGGGCACCCTGATCCTCTTTACACTTTACTTGCACCTTTTAGTAACTTACTATCCATTTGACCTTTCTATATTTTTGGTGGTTTTCCTTTTCAAGGTTAATTATCAAATTAGAACAAGAGAACCATATAAATAAAAATTTATGAGACCATAATGAGGGCCCTATTACTATGCACTTATTATCACCATCTAGAGTCGCATCCAAAGTAAAGGCACCCAAAGCTACAATTACATCCATCTATCTCCATCGAAAGGCACATAAGACTGGTTCATCTTCATTGGATGGGAGTATATTGATTCCATGCATACATTTATTACATTCTACATCTATTTATTTCTTGTTATTTTTAAAAAGTATGACTGGAAAAAGATTAACCTATGGTATTTTTATCCAATTTTTCCCTTCACGTGAAAATGGACAAATGTGACACCACAGAGAAAAAAATGAGGGATCGATTCATCTAGGGGAGATCACACTTCGGGATTGGCTAAATAGGTTAAGAAGGCAAAGGACATTACAAAGGAGTTTAGGAAATGAAGAAGCTCCAAAGTCCAATATTAAGACTTTAGAGGTGAGGGTGCCTGGAGGTAGGTCCAAATGAAATATGGTGAAACCCATAGACAAGGAGCTCAAATATCTAAAATTCATAGGTCAATTTCAAAATTTTAGAGTCTTGGGAGCTCATGCCGAATAGTACCACGTGGGGAGGAAAAAGATCCCAAAACCTGAAAACCTAAAAACCCCCAAAACCACGAAACATGAAGTCTCGAAACCCAAACCCATGAAAATTCAAAGGTCTGAAACCTGAAGTCCAAATTTAAGACTTTGATGTTTCAAAATTTCAGAATTTTGAAGCCCCAATGAGCAAAAATCAAAACATGAATTTTGAAACTCGAAATACTGAATTTTGGACTTCAGGGTTTCGAAGTTTCAGAGTTTTCACGAACTAAGGTGGATGAATAGTAACCAAAACTATGAAATCAAAATTCTTGAAGTTTTGAATCCCAAAAATCTATAATTTCATATTTCAGAGGATGTGATGCAAGTTTGAAGTTCAAAAATAAGATCAACCGCTTGAATTTATTACGAGTATGGAACCCTCATCTTTAAATGGCCATAACTTTTGACTAGAAGCTCAGATTTTACAAAAAATAGACTTTTTGAAATCCCTCGAGTGTCCTCCACACAACTACGATAATTTTATTAAGGCTAACTATTAGAAATTAAGAAATAAAATCCATCATTTTAAAGGGGGTTTCCAAATTTCTCACCAACCGAATGATGACTTATGGGTTTCTTTTCTTCTCAAACAAGGAAAAGTACATGGAGGTATGGATTTTAATTGGAACCCATCATTGTTACAGGTGATTTTAATGCATTTTTGGGTGGTTGAAGCAAGATTTATAATTCTTCTCTCTCCCTTATCTCATTATTCCTATATATTGTAAGGAGGGGCTCATTTAAAAAGGTTGGATACTATTGCTTTGGACCCTTGCTTCATCTATTTTCTCGTAAGAGAATTTGTGCAAAAAACCTCCCATTCAAACTCTAAATGAAAATTTATGCCTCTTAGGCATTGTAATGCACTGTATCAAATCTGTGGAGTAATAAGATAAGTATATGGATAAACTTCAACCATCTCTTGTGTTCATTGTATTCTCTTGATCTCTCATTGCAATTTTGGTTAGCTTTGCATGTTAAATTGTGTTTCATATTTAATGGTCTGTGTTTAATGGTGAATGAATTTATAGCAATTGGTTCACTTGTGGTGTGTATTCATCCCCTTCAAAAAAAAAAAAATTCATCTCCATGTAAAGAAATTGTTCAACATTCCTTTGGTGTGTCACCTCCTATAGATTAGGTTTAATTTATTTTAATATTCTTAACTTTGTCTCCTTGGAAAGTTAGTGCAAATTTTAGGATAGATCCTCTATAATTTGAGTGTGTGTATCAGAATAGAGGAATAGGAACCGACCTTCATCTACAGATATTTATTGATTTAAAATTACCACACTTTGGGAAAAGCTCCATGTTATGTAATCAAACTAACAATTTCAATCTATTGAGTTGTAAATAACCAAGGGTTCTATGATTATGCATCAACATCACACACACAAAAAACTACATCAGGGGATGAGATATAGTGTAGCACTTACTTAGTAAGTCCACCATTGTGGCCATTGAGGAAAGTCTAACTCCTTCATTTGCATATTTACTTTTAGGGATATGATACTTATCTTGGGGTTTTTATGTCTCTCCTTCATCTCTATTTTATAGCGACAACCATTGTAGTTTAAAAAGTTATTGCATCATGAAGAAAATACAAAAGAAAATCTAGTAACACCTCATCGAGGGTTTCATCCTATTTTCATAGACCGGGGTATGGATAGGTACCCCCGTCCCTCTCCAAGTGCCTCGATCCTGTCGTAAATATTAGATATGTTCTTTCTGAGGATTCTATATGGTATTTTCCTCCTCTTGTCTCCCCAATTTTTACTTGTGACACAACCTCACACTTTTGTCAAATCAGATAAGGAATTCCTAACCCATCTTGCACATTAAGGTTTTACATTTCTATTTCCTTTTAATTTGTGTCACTTTCATTATTTTATTTATCTATTATTTATTGCTTTATATAGAATTTGATTAGGCTAGGATAATACATTTTAGTTTAATCATTTTGGTAAACCCAATCTTCGAATCCACCTTTGTTCTAGGGCTTGTCTCATATTTTTTATAAAGGCTCCTAAAGTCACTAAAATTTCCTTTTCTCGATTTACATAAAATGCATCCTAATTGCTAAGTTCATATTAAAAAGGTTGTTGACACCATGTATCTTCCCATGATATTCCTCTCGCATCAACTAAGTGTTATTTTTGATAATTTATTTAACAAGCCTAGTCCTCGTGATCCTCCATGTAATCAATATATGTTAGATGTAATTCAAGCTTTAAATTATTTGTCTTAAGACAACTTTAAGGATATGGAATCGATGATTACATATCTGAAATCATAAATCCAACATCTTAAGGATGCTTCTCAAGATCATGTTTGTTCTCCTTCTACATCTCATCTTCATTATACTAAAAGTACTCATACCACTTTGAGTCTTAAGTCATACCATTACAAGATCCTATCACCTATGATAACAATACTAAGAAACATGACCTTCTTACTGAGATCCTTAGTCATCAATTGGTCACTTTACTACCTACTCATTACTATCCTCATTATCGACTAGTAGAATATCAAGGTCTTCCATATTGAAATTATTATCTAATCAATGGACATAATGAAAATGATTTATATGTTTTACAAAAAGAATCAAGCATGTTGAGCATCAAGGATTTATCTCATTTTCTATAAAACATTCTTATGCATTCTCACCTACAAATATTGTACCCAAATGGGCTCCTAAATCTACTTTTATGTCCAATAAGCATAATGTTACCACATATCATGTGGTCTTCTCCGGTCATTCAAGCACCACCTATTCACTTAACTCAAATTACAGAATCACCTCTCAAGGCTTGAATTTTGTCACCTCTTTCTCCTCGACCACCTACAAGTGCTATCAATTAAAACTAAGAAACCTCCTCTTAAGGTTGAGCTCACACCTCCTCCATTAAAGGTACTTGTGACATCACCATGTCATGCTCAACAACCACCTCCTATAGTTAAACTTGTAATTCCAAAATATGCTATAGACCATACCTATGCCAATGACAGGGAGCCAACTAAAGCTTACTATGATAATGAACCAATGGATGGTAGCACTCCTTTATCACCTCAGTGTTCCATCACTTTTGTTAAGGATAATATTCCTTACATTGATCCAATTACCGTCTTTTGATAAGACCTTCATTTCTTACATACTTGGGAGAATACATGTATACTTCCCTCTATTATCGACATTATTTTGCACCTACCATTTAGAACTTAAATCTTAGCATATTCTTCTACATCATCATTACCCGATGATACACTCTTGTACTTCAAATCACACTTTGATGTTAAGGGCATTATGTACACATGAACCCCACACATTGCACAATATTCACTACATAGCATCACAAATCATCTACAAATTGCACACAACATCATAGGCTATAGAAATTGTGTGTCTTCATACATTATACATGTTGCATTTTACATCTTGACCATAGCTATCGCATGTTGCATGCTTTTACACCTCATATATGTCATCTAATATTGTGTCCTATATATACCATGCAATGCATCTTAAGTCATCTACACATAATCCATTACATGTTCTCGCACATACTACACATTTTAAATATTAACTTCTTCGTGTTGCTCTCACTACCCAATGATGCACTATAGTCTCGTAGTCCATACCGGATTGTGGATTGTATACATAAAAATATATGCCACATCACACTTGCACATCCACTCATTTCCTATGTTTCTCATGAAAATCCATAGGATTACTGATATACACATTAGGATATAGGGTAACTTCTTATAGCATCATCTCGTGATAGGTTATAACATCACTTTCAATTACATATTTTAGTGGTATATGATTTAGTGTAAATCACCACCCTCTTTATATTCATTTTATTGTGATATACACTTAGGCTATTGTGTCATAGACACTTCATTGTTATGTCTTATATCATCGTCATACACTCATCACAGCATGCTACACACAACACATAGTTTGACCATTTCCTAATGACACACTCTTTTTTTTGTTCATTCTTGATTGTTAAGGGGGAATACTAAATAAAAATCACTGAATACATTTCCATTCAATCAAGGGACACCCAACTCCTATCATTCAATTTCCATTCCATTACATCCATTTATGACATACTTCATTTTATGGTTACATTTACTATTGCTTACACTTGTCTTAACATGTTCACTTTACTACACATATTAGATAAATCTCTTCTATGTCATTAAATTTTCCATAAACACATGCACGTTTATGTCCTTTTCCAGTTGTGATTGTAGATACAAAGATTTTGCACGCATCATGATGCTTATAACACTACTTACTTAAGGGGGCATCAACATGTTTATACTGCAAGTTCTATTGTTTCGTTTTATACTTAGCACTTTTTATTATCAGGTTAAATATCATTTGACATACTTGTTATTTTTATAACATGCTAATGGGTGATTCATGTGCAACATTTTTTATGTAGGGATATTTTCTTCCATACTTGTTTGTTTATTTTCTATTGCTTGTTATTGTTTGCGGCATTTTCCCTTTGTTGTGTGCACACACTTTCTTGTTTATGACCATGACGGCCTTGAGTGTCTTGTGACACTGATAGTGGTATTCCATGTTTACAACCCACTTTGTTTCATCTATGATTGTCTTCTTGCGTGTTTAAGTTATTTTCTCATGATTTTTGTTTGTACTTGTTCTCGACATTCATGTTTGTTTGTACTAACACTTGTTTTTCTAGCCATTTGTTTTCATGTTCCTTAGTGTTTACCAAAAAATTTCCTTTCCCCTTATAGGGAAGAAATTCATTTATATGGTCATTCCTTTTTTCAGGCCAAATTATCCTATCTGCAATGTCACATGCGCCCATAAAGAATGGGGCATCATTTGGTGCTTTAAAAAAATACCACTACAGCTTAAGTCTACAGATAGAGTTTTTCGAGAGTTTAGTCAACATTTCACTATTTAGTCATTATCCATAACACAATTCAATTTAAAAAGGGTGGGTTCAAATAAGTCTACGGACCTCGTACACAACAAATTTTATAGGGCGATTATCCTTAACATTCTTAAGACTAGTTATAGTTTCAACGATATAGTGAAATTTCCTCCCTACACTCCTTTTTCCAGTGGCTTCTGATTGCCCAAAAAACTAGACAGTACAAACATCTCTTCACCAAATCTTAGGGAAGAATTTACAAGTTGGAGAAAAACATAACTTTCTCCCTACACTACTTCAACCATAATGACATGCGATTGCCCAAAAAAACTCACACTATAACAACAGTTACATGATATTTTTCCTTCACACTTTTTCTCATCATAGATCAAGTGCACTCGTTTCTTTTTAATTTTCTTTTTTTCACTTTCATTTACAATATTTTTACTATATACATGTTTTTTTACACATATACAAACATATTTGACTACTTGATCTTCTTCTCTTTTGAAGGTCCATCAATATAGGAAGAAATAAATCAAAAACAACATACACATAGCGAATACATCATACACATGATAATAACCATGCAGTACATTACACACATTGGCATCTACACATGTGTTTCCACCCTTTATTCACTCTCATCAATTTTTACACTTTTTCATCTTTATTCTCCATGCTCCATATTTTTTCACTCCACACTTTTTCTATTCCTTTTACAAGTTTCTACATCACTCTACATCTATTATTAGGTACGTATCTCTATCTACTTTATGTTAGCAAGAATTTTGCTCACCAACAGTAAAGTGGAGGAAAATTTAGTCACTAAAAAAACCACTTTGAGTCAATATTTAGTTCTCATCTTAGACTACTATTCATTGGTTTTTGAGTTAAATGAGCAATAATTAACCCATGTCTTTTACCATTTGTACATTGCTTGCTATCATATTTTTGATGTTACACCTATACTCACCTAATCTCTTTTATGATTCTATTTTTTTCTACTTCTGACTATGGTGCCAAGCCTAGGACTAGTGTGCCCTAGGCACCCTAGTCCCATTTTGGTTTCCCTAATCCCCTTTATAATTTACTTTCAACTTTAAGGAACTTTTTATCCATTTGAGATTTCTATATTTTTGGTGGTCATCATTTTTTATGTTTATTACAAAATTAGAATAAGAGAGCCATATAAATATAAAGTTATGAGACTAGAATGAGGAACCAAACACTAAACACTTACTATCACCATCTAGATTTGCATCCATCTAGATCCATCACAAGGAAAACAAGTCTGGTTCATGTACATCACACCGCATGGGAGGGGAATATATTATTTCCATGCACACATTTATTACATTATGCATCTATTTATTTCTCGCTATTTTCACAAAGTGTGACTACCACAATAGTAACCTAGGGCACAATTTACAAAAACACACATAGAACTACATCAGGTCTGATATGTAGTTTAGCACTTAGTTTGTAAGTCCACCATTGTCCAACCCCATCATTTGCATCTTTCTTTATTAGTAATTAAATTATTATCTTGGGGTTTTGTAGGTGTTTTATTTATCTCCGGTTTGTAACAACATAGGATGAAGAAAATTGCTATATTGTGTGCAATTGCAAGGCATGGGAGGAGGAATTTTTAGACACAGGAGTGTTGAAGTAGTTTTTGCCAGTTTTTTCCTTTTTGAATGAGAATTGATTTTTTCCTTTCCAATTATTTTCAGTGGTGTGTATATCTCCTTAATTCTTGTGAATGTTAAATTCCCTTATTAATCATCTTACCTTGCTGCAAATTTAGTAATTTATGCATAATATTAGTGTGCATGTTTATCTTATTGTATTTTTGTGACTCATTCCCTTAATACACCAAGTGTTTTGCCTTGATATTTTGCTGAAAAATATTGGTTTGTGCATCCAAAATCCATTCTCAAATTGATTATGCACTTTCAAGAGATAATAGTTTTTGGAACGCTCAGTGGGACAAGAATGAGAAATAATATTGATGTATTTTGAAGATTCAAGATCTGAGGAAGAACTCGTTTGGTGACTTCACAAATCTTGTTTTAGATCAAGTATAGTACTTTTCAACATCATTAAATTTTTTGGATACAATTTTTTAGGTATTTTTCAAAAAAATTAGATTTGTTATTTTGTTGTTGTGAGCTAGTTTTATGAGGAGTAAACCTATTTTTCATAATTTCAATATTTTATGACTTCACACAACCATGAACCCTCATTTTCAACATTACTATTAGCCAAACCAAAGGCCCTTTTATCTAATTTTACCTTAAGACTAGTTCCATAACCCTTATCGTAATGAATATACTTATGACCCAAACCTTGGAAATCAATATGATTGTCAATATGACGATCATTACATTGTATAAGGTCAAGGATATGTAGAGGATTATGCTAACTATGAAAGGTGAAGAGATCTTGAAATTGAGCTTAGTGACCTTAAGAATTCATTTTTAGCTATCAAGGAGCTACAAGAGAAATCATTAGCAATGAAAAATGTAATGTCTATGATGAGCTTTGTGATGAGCTACAAGGACTATTTAAGGATACTACAAGTATTCGTGAGTAGAAATATTTCATTAGGGAGGAAACTAAATGTTTAAAGGACATTGTAAGAATGGAATAATTTGAAGGTATGGCTGAAATATCACCATGGTAGTAATGGATCATAACCTTGAAAAGAATAATCAATAGTTTGAAGATACTCAAAATGTTTTCAATTTTTTAAAGAAGTACAACAATGCTCTTATCATCTCTATGATAGTATGATGGATGAAGTACAACAACTTGATGATTCTGAATTCTTTCTAGATGAGTTTGAGATTGTTAAATAGAATATACAATAGTTTATTGAGGCATATCACTTTCAGAATAGTCTTCAAAAAAGCTTCAAAAAGAGCCCGTGATTGAAAAGGTGGTTCATGTTTTAGTTCAAATCAAGAAAATTATATTTTTCAGCTGTTTGGAAGCCATGCCCTATTCGATATCTTGTTGGTTCACAAAAATCTACAGCAATACTAGGGTTCATTCTTGTATCGAGCTTAAAAATGATAGTCAAACCCTCTAGAATTAGTTCCAAAGCCCTTCAGAATAGTTTGCAGATTAGTTAGAAATATTCTTCATGTTTTGGGCATATTTTTGGGACAAATACAAGCTAAACATATCATTTTCAATTATGTTATGTTACTTGTTTTGCAAGCTAAATTCATTTCCTTATTTCTAGAGAAAAGGAATCTAGTTTTTACTACTTTTTTAAGGTTTTATTTAGCCTCAATTTACAAATGATTAGAATAGAGTAGATTAGTATTTCCCTTTCAATAAGTGTAGTTCATGCACATTGCAAATTTTTAATTTATTAAGTGCACTTGTGCACGTGATCTGGTTCACTAGATCCTTTCCAAATTTAGTTTTTTTCAAAAAGGTAGAATTTGGTTATATGCATTGGAATCCATGCCCAATGGACAAGACCAAGACACTAGTCTAAAATATAGCAAGCAATTTTCCCATAGGATTGCTAGAAATGTTGACGTTTTTTTCACCCCGTGAGAAAAAGGTCAACTCAAAACTTTTAAAGTTTCTTAGATTGATTGATCTAGTGGTTAGACTATGTTGGAGATAGTCATCTCGGAAGAAGATACAAAGTTTAATTATTTTGGTTTTACATAGTTTTTGAAGTCACATTTGATCAAAACTACAACTGGGTGTAGTTACACAATGTTATTCCTCATAGATGTAGTCATTACATTTGTTACCCTCATAGAACTATGAAACAACCATAAATTACCATCACAAATCCCTGAGGAAGGCAGAAATGGTGGCATGTACCGGACATGATGTTCTTAAGATGCAAACAAGTTGCATGTTTGAGTGACGAGGTGCAAAATAAAATGTAGTCATCTAATGAGAATCAAAAGGTAAATTTTATTTTAATGGATTTTCCATGATTAAGTGAATTTGAGTTTTACAAGGTCATTATAATCCATATAAATGAAGAAAATTATAGAAAGGAAAATGTACATCTCATTACATAAAAATATTTTTCATTTATTCATAGGAATAACTAAACAAATCTTATCACACAATTTATGAGAAATAAATGAAGGAAAAATAATGCATATACTTATGAAGTTCAAAATGTAAGGAGTTAAAATAAACCCGTTATTTCCTTAAGGAGGTGTTAGTTTCTTTCTTAATTATTTCTCCAGTTGTTCTCAAAGAAACCGCATCATGGTACCTAAAAAAGATAAGAAAATGGTGTCATTACTGAGCTTAGGTTTTTTATCTGAACTCCTTATATGTCTAGTTTAAGAAAAACATGCACTCAAAAGTACAACTATAGAATTCATAGGAAAGTTGCAATAACATCTCAAAAATATTTAAAGATTGTAGTAGATAGGTATAAATACGAATAACATAAGATGAGAAGAGAATGGAATTCAAATTTTACTACATCATTCGTTAAAGAATTCATTTTTAGCTTTAAAATTGCAAGATTACAGTACAAAAATGCAATATTAAGTTTTCGTTTCATTAGGAAGCAACATAGTAAAGCAAAGAGTCATTGCAACCATGAAACTTATTACAACACAAATTACATGGTTCATAATAATCCTTGAGCTCAAATGAATTATCAACATTCTAAAGGTTCCTCATTTCTAGAATAGTATAAAGAATGAGTGTTTTATGTCTAGAATAAATAACATATCAACATCATACGTAACAAAAAGTGGAGACTAGAAAATAGAAATGATGCAAGTATAGTTATTGTAAAGCCAATAAACACCAAATATAGTAGGTACAAAAAGTAATGCAAATTACAGTTTTCCATCATAATGGCAAAAACTGATCAACGTACATTCTTGTCAAACAAAAATCTTCAAGTACAATTTTCAAGGATAGCCAAGTAGTGAGGCCTTTCATCAACATAGCTCAGCTAATGTTTCCCATATTTAGGGAAAATCAATAATTATGCAGGTAAGTAAATAAGGTAAAACCTACAAGGTTTTCTCAACTATTGAATATTTCACGGAGTTTCAAGTACTCACCACCAAATTAAATCAATCATTGTGCTTTGTAAGTTCTTTAACCATGTAACAATTACCCAAATTTAGAGAAGACAAAAACATCTACAACATGATTTTCATCCCGAGAAATGCCTTTTAGATATTTTGAAGCATCTTTAATGATATTATAAGTTCTAGTTGATACAAGAAAATGTAACAACTTCATTTTGTTTAAATCCTGAAAGAATGAAGACAAATTACATGCTTTCATTCAATTTTATTTGGAAGTACACAAAGTATTTCAAAGTGTTGCATGGTTTAAGAAGAATACAACAATTATGACATGATTTTCAAGATAACTAACTCCAAGGAGGAGAATCATATCATAGATTAAAATGAATACAACTTGTAATAAGAATAATGTACATCAAAACAACAATGGGTTATCATGAAGATTCATCCACAACTTCAAATGTTCATACACATTAGTACTCGTAGTCGTGAAGAGAACATAAATAACCAAGAAGGTGGGATACAATTTCAAAGCATAGGTTATTAAAGGTTATAAAATTGAGAGAATTGTATCCTATCTAGATGATACAAAGATGAGAGCAACTTACAATTCTATAGATTCAGCTTAAAGCATAATTTTCCACTATGATCAAAAATTAAAAATTGTTGAATTCAATGTTCTTTTCAAGAAATGCTTGAGAGAATGCAAAATAAAGGGCACTAATGGTATGATACAAAACAACCAAATATTAAAAATAGTTTGTATTTTCTTCAAAATAGAACACCAAAAATACATTTTACTAATACGTCATATACCATTATGATGGTCATTATTTTTCAAAGAAATAGGAACTCCTCAAATCTAGTTAAACCTTGCAGCTAAGAGAGCTCATGCAAGCTCACAAAATTTTGAGATTAATGAAGGCACAATACTAGAGAGTAATAAATTGCAACACACATATCCCAATAGGTTGAAAATTCTAAGATCTACATCTAGTGACAAAGAAATATCTCAAAATTACAAACACGGGCCTCCGACAAGGAAAGAATGTGAGTCACGAGTTATAAAATATCTCTCAGCCATATTTAGGTATAATCAATGAAATATACAAAAATAAATAATGGAAATCCATAAGCCATAATGCAAGTTCGTAGCTTGAAAATGGCCAACTATAGTGTCTTTAGAAGAACATTGGGGAAAAAAAAAAAAAAAAGCAAGTTAGATTCACATAATGGCGATCTTTAGGGTGGATCCAAAATTAAATATAAAGCAAAAATCGAGTAGAAATGGAGACATGACTATATTTACCTTTCTTTGGGTGAATAGTTAGGCCCATGACAGTGAAACCCTTGAGCTCATTTTTTGAATGGATGACCAAGGAAGATGACAGAACCCACATAGCCATCCGTAAGATGTTCAAGTCATGAATAAAATAGGCATGGAAATACAATAGGGGTTGAATCATCATAGCTCCAAATAACAAGAATAGAGAAAATCTACTTGTAGAATCAACCCAACAAATCTTGAATGGAGAATACAAAAGAGAAGAAAGTCAAGTAGAAGAAATTGCTAAAGCCTTAAGGAATTGCAACATTCTATGGAACCATGGCGAGACAAGCCCAAATGATAAGTAAAACAAACCGAGATGCAGAGATGCAAAACCAAAATCATGGTGGCCTAAGGCCGCCCTTCCATTCTTGAAGTCTCCAACTATAAAATCAATAATAGCCAAATGTATGAGCTCGAATGTATATTAATGGATGCTCAGATAAATGCACATCAATCCACAAAATGGAAATTGAGAAGTAAGGCCACATCTAAGAAAAATGAAAGTGATTTCAAAATAAAAGTATTTAATCATCAATACAACTCATAATCCATATATCGAGATTCCCATGAATGAAAAATTTCATATCCATGAACTCATAAGCAAAAGGAAGGATACCCATATCCGAGTTATCCAAAATTAACTTTTGAAGTTGAAATTTGAAATTATATAAATGTAGATAAAGGAAATCATCCACTTCATTCCACAATTTTAAAATATCTGTCACAGGGTTTCTAAAAAGTCTCAAGCATTGAGAAAGAACTTACCATTTGGGGTCAAGGTGAGCAAACCCTCCAAAAATCATCAAACGACGAGCCAAAAAGAACACCCAGTAACCGTTTTGGAATATCATTGTATAAACAGAGCTCTAGAAACTCAATAAATTACTTTCAAATGGATCGAGATCAAAACATCAGTAGTCTAAGTTTCAAGAGAATGAAAAATAGAATGAAGAATGGCCCAAGATCGTGCTCAGAAAGATCAAGAAGAGAGGTTCAAAACTCGTCGATGGCGGCCATCGTAACAAAACATAACTTCATCATACGAAATGGTAGCACACGAGCTCAAACCCATGAGACCAGAAATGAAAAAGGGAGAAAAATTGACAACTCAGATCTTGAAATCATTACCAATGGCCGTCATCAAGAGGAAATTTTCAACAGAATTTTCGTAGCTCAAAAGATCTCATGAAAATTATAGAGTGATTTAGGTCAAGATTGTTCTTTTTGTTTAGTAACTAAAGTTTCAGGTTAAATTAACTCTACTAAGAGATTAAACGATGTATGTGGCATCAGCATGATGAAACCGTTACCAAGGTTAAGATAAAACAATCACCGAGAAAGAGCTCAAGGGGTAGGTCATTATATAGAAGGGGACATCTTTTCCAATTAAATGATTCGTGTTTTGACCTTATAATATTCCATGGTTCAAATGATTCACCAAAATTATGAGTATGGGTCAAGCCCTCATGGGGAGGGGCCCCTTTTGAAGTAAATCAATGATTTTTGACCTTACCTTAGACTATACCATATGCCATGATTAAGGAAAAAGTTACAATGATCAAGGTAAAGACCATAGTCTATAATCTATGATTTTCAATCATCTAAAGGAGGTCACATAATCATGAAAATGTGCATGGATTTATGCTCACGTGAGGAACACGGATTTTTTTATTTTTCACTTTTTGTTTTTTTCCAAGGAAGAGAATATTACTTTTGCAAGTGATAGGTGGAATTTCCAGGTCAGGGCAAATTATACCATTCTTGCATATAAGATAGAACAAATGTCAACATTAGAGGGAAGTGGTCCCCATACTGAGGGAAAGTTATTGAAGGGAGAAAAATTAAATAATGCCTAAAATATCATGGCAAGTGGATCATTACAAGTGTATCATCAAATAGTTGAAGACAAGTTGCATTCATTAGATAAGACTTGCTTGTCAAGAAAAGCTTATTATTAGCCAATTTATCCATCTAGCTTTATTTTAAAATAGATCAATCAACTGCAATTTGACTGGGATGTATTTTTGTAGTCAAGGATATTAATGATTCATTATTTTAGAATGTTTATTTTATTCCTTTATTTATTCTTAATAAAGGATAAAATAAGATGTATGGGCGAGTACAAATCTTAGCCTCTTTTTAGGGTAGATAGGATAAAGAAAATTGCTATATATTGCATGCAATTGCAATGCACAGGAGGAGGAATTTTTGACACAGGAGTACTAAAGCAATTTTTGCCAATTTTTCCCTTTGAATGAGAATTGATTTCTACCTTTCAAATTATTTATAGTTGTGTGTATATCTCATTAATTCTTGTGAATATTAAATTCCTTGATTAATAATCTTACCTTATAGCAAGTTCTTGTAATTTCTACATAATATTAATGTTCATGTTTATCTTACTATATTGTTGCGACTCATTCCCTCAATACACCAAGTGTTTTGCCTTGATCTTTTGCTGAAAAATATTGGTTTGTGCATCTAAAATCCATTCTTAAATTGATTATACATGTACTCAGTCAAAGCCCTCAACAAGTTTGGTGTATCACCCCAATTTTCAATTCAGTTATAGTCATAGTTTTACCCTCAAACCCTCTAAAACAAATTAGTTTAGGATACATCAAAATGGAGCTAGCCTTGATACTCGAGACCTTAACAATAGGTATACCCATAAACCTGAGGTTTTTCCATTATATCTATGAAAGAGAGAGATCTAGATAAAGCTTAGAACACTTGTAGTCATCTCTCTATAGGGTGTAATTTCAAGAGATAACAATACTAAAATATAATAGTATGATTAACATACTTTAGTATGTATCTCTCTAACTTAAAAACTTGTATTATCATGATACAATTGAATTACAAAGTAACCTCACTTAGATGTTTTTAATACTACACTTTATGTCCATGTCAAATATTTGAAATATGTTCCACATAATTTGGAAAGAAATAAAAATATATGTACTTGAAATGCATCATACACCCTTATTTTCACCCCATCATATACTAGGCCACTCAACCAATTCTATACTTTTTGAGGTTACATTCTAATTTATATTAATTTTTATTACTTGTAACAGTCAATAAATTATTTCTAGTTTGGATCGTTATACCAAAGGCTATATTGATGAACAAAATATCTATATTAATTTCCCATTACTTCACAATTGTATTAATATTTAACATTAAAACTCTCCTCATTACCAGTGTAATATGACACATAGGAAAAATTATGGACAAAAAGGATCATGCCATCATGAGGAAGAATATGTCATGGTCGTACATGGAGTGCATAAAACAGGCCACTTAAATGGCCCCTCAAGTAACATTTATCATATGATTCATACACAACCTATAGGATTTGATCTTAATGCACATCATTTGTATGATGTTGAATAAATATTTATTTATGTTTGTTTGAATAAAAATATTATAAAATTCAAAAATTTAAATTAATGAAATAAGTAAAAATGAAACATTTTTAAAATAAAAGAAATTATCTATATATGACTTGATCTCGTAGCTTTCTAGTTTATGAATTATGTTTTTCATATCGCAATTTATATATTTCTTCATTTCAATAGGATCATTTAGAAATTCCATTTCCAACAAACATTTCACATAAATGAAGTTTGAGTATGTATGAATCAAAAGCCCTATTTTGAAAATGTTCTATGATGGACTCCAATCGTAGGAAATAAATAGTGACCCATAGATATGCCTTAGTTTTTTCATATGTCTCCTCTAAAGGCCAAAAAAACTGTGGACCTTAAACATAACCCCACCACAACCATTTTTATAGGTACCTAATTTTTTTGATGCTACTAATGGTTTCATCAAGAGCTATATTTCTAATCATACAAACAACATCAAAGATAAATAATATATTATGTTAATTACAATTTTTGCTCTTAACTTTAGAAACAAAATTTAGAATTTTTGCTAGAGAAGATAAATTACCCACTAAATGTTTTAATTTACCTTCTAAATATTATGTTGGATAATTCCTATTGTTTATGATATGTCTTAAAAGGATACCATCAATGTGGAATTATTGTTCACCATAAATCATTGGGGAAATAGTGGCTCGGGTAAAATCCAAAACTTGTCTTTGTCATTTATATATAGGGGATTTTGTTTTAAAAAAATTAGGATTAATTTCTTATATTTTGCTTTATGTGATTTTGTATTAATAATTCTAACTCACATGTTTTGTGTAGAACTAGCTTCTCTTGATCTATGTTCTTAAACTGTAATCATCTATATTGTATTTTTTAAATAAGGGGTTAAAGGGGAGGTTTTTTTAGGGACCCTACTAAAGAAAAAAAAGGTCATGAAAGCCAAGATAAATCCGTAATCACAAAGACAAAAAATATCTCACAAAGACAAAGAGAATCAAAACAACCATGCAATATGAGAATCATATCATAGACTTGAGTTTCATTTGTAAAGGGGAAGTGGTCTTTCTAGTATAACCTTTTTCTTGTTATGTACCACTTTCCATTCATTAGATATGTACTAAAATGGAAGAATAACTTTGATAGATTAAATCAGGTGACAAGAGTTCAAATTTATAGGAGATTTATGAGGAACAATCTCCTTAGTTGCTTCACTAAAAATTTCACCTTATATGGCACAATAAGTTCCCTTATTTGAGTTTCAAGTATAAATTCCTCTGAATTAGAATATGAATGAAGAACTCCTTTGAGTTATCATTTATCACATAGTGGAGTGGGATGGCATCTTTCAACCAAATGGTTTTCGCATTCTTTCATCCCTCCAGCTGAAAATCTACATTAATATGACCAAATGTGAACCACCTTCTGTATTTTAAGGGAAAACCTTAACAATCAAGGGGTTGTGTCCATGTTTTATATTGTAATAATTAAGCTCAATATTAGCATGAAACTTCTTTGAATTTTCTATTTCAGTAATGATCTATGAATTATTTTTGTTGATGTAACCTATAGTATCAATTTCAACATTCAATGAGTTTCCTAAAGTGTTTTCAATAGAAGCGAGGCATTTTAAATCCTAAAATTGGAGTGCAATGTGTGGTATTCTAACACAAACTAGTTTTTTTGAAAAACGTTTTGGTAATTATATTAAAAGAACATAAGCAAGGTTTCAAGGCTATGTAGTGTGATTGGTAAACTGAAATGATTTCAAATTAGTATTCATATATCTTATCTCTCGTAAAAACAAAAATGAAAATCCCTTGGGCATAAAGATAAATGTCCAACTGACCTTTAAAAAGAGGAATCAAATGCTATGTGATCTAAGAATGAATATCATGGAGAGTAGGAAAAAATGACTATTTTTGTAGATCGAGCCATTCTTCTCGGTAGAAAGTATAAAATTTGATCACATATTTTCCAGAGGTCATGCGAGGGTTGTTAGGAACACAAGTCATAATTTTTAAGGTTTGTATCTCATTACCTTTTCCCTCCTAAACCACCTCGCAAAAATATATTTTCAATGGATGAAAGGCCATTGTAAGACTTCCGTTAATCTTCTTATCCTCCCCTCTAAATTATGACTTGGGATAAATATTATCCTATTTTATTTAAGGTGAAACATGTCAATATATACAATCATAAAGAATTGTATAGGATAAGGAATTGTCCATTATTTGGTGGGATGGATATTCCACGAAGGCATTACCAACAAGGTAATTTTAAATAATGTAATAAATATAATTAATCTATCATTCCCCCTTACTAAAACAATAAAAATTTCACCTTGTCAAGAGAGTTGGTGAGTATATCTAATATCCGATAATTTGTGTGGTAGTACTAGATATGGATATGATGGTTCAAGACTTTTTCTTGAATGTAGTGAGATTCAACCTTATTTTGCTTTGATATCTCATGGAAAAATAGATTCTTCACAAGATTCAACTCACCCTAATTGTCATAATGAATGATGGGTGGATTTTCTTTAGAATTTCCATATTACCCAAAATGTGACATATCCTAATTTTTTCACACATAATTCTTCATACATTCAATACTTTTCACAAAGGATCGAGAGAAAACAACAATTTACTTATTTCTAATCCATGATATATTAACAAACCTAAGGTGAAAATATATCCTGAAGTTGATTTAATATCATCAATACATCTATATGTATCCAAATTCATTCTCTTTTTCAAGTCTAGAAGTAACAAAAATTTGATAGGGAGCATCATAGTGTGTGTCATTTTGTAGCCAAGGATGAGATCTAACCGACCCTTTGTTATTCAGATTTGTTGCGAGATGGATAGCACCTTTGAGAGGATTTGACCTTTCCTCATTGCTTTAGGCCATGCCTCTATGACCAGGGTGAGAGGACCCTTAGTGTAAGCTTTGTTTGATGAAGGAGATGTATATATCCTTCCTTTGCACAAATTCTATGAAGGGAAGCTTGGGAAAATATGGTCAATGCTCCATGATTTAACTCTTAATAGTTGTCACTTCTAAACGATGGAGATATTTTCAACACAAGCCTAATGTTATCAAAGACATTAAAAATCCTCATTCTTATGCATATTTTTACAAGTAGATTTTGTTCCTTTGTTGATACACAGGACAAATAGGGGTAGTTCAGGGGTGGATCAATGGTTTTTAAATGATTTCGTGGGAGATGAAGCGGGATAAAGTTGATTATACGCCATATTTGAAGGGACTACACAACAACGAACAAATTCACAATAGAAAACTTCAAACAGTCAAGAGGTTCCTTGACAACTGTGTGCTTTAATTAAAGCCTAAATTAGGACATTTTCACATAATATTTGAGACTCCAACAAGAAGGATAGAATTGAAAGACTCAATTAAACACTAATTTTTTTGATTAATCACGCCTATGGTACACCCAAAGACTTAGAAAAATCTTTATCAACAAAAGACAATGAATTGATTTTAATTTTGTTTATCTCATCCAAGATGAAGGCTCTTGTTGAAATGAAATTGAAAATACCATTATACTATCACATGGATGAGATCGTGTTTGATTTCACAAAAATTTTGTGTAAGATTGTAATAGGAATCAAAAAACTATTTGCAGAGACATTCTCAAACAAAGTAGACACAAAATTGCTAGAGATTAGACAAAAATTAATTCCAAAATTTCTTAGATTCATTACTAGGCAAAAGCTTCCAGAGAAATCTCAGTTCTTATCAATAGCTATACATCTCGCAACCAACTTGACAGAATAGAAAATCTAACACGTATAAATAAAAGGTTATCTCGGCTTTGGTCTCTTGGGAAGATGACTTTCTCAAAAAAATTCTCAAGAATTCAAACTCGACTATTTGCAAGAGTATTCTCAATGCATTTATACATTTTTTCCCACTCAATTTCCCCCCCAAAATAGAAGAATATTTGAGGGATATTTACTTGTTACCAATTTGTTTTAGACAACGACGTTTAAAAATTTAGATCCAAAATCAGATAGGTGGACCAATTATGAACTGATCACATTTATTGGTCCTCGACTAATGACTAGGCTGACATGCCACAACTTTTCGGGAATCCTTGTAATCATTTTGATTCTCATGTGATAAATCCCCTTTTTAATCATTTTTTGGAGCCTCTGCATAGCTGGACTTGACATGCCATCCATTTTTGCTCTCGAGGAAATGCCTTTTTCACCTTTTACGCCTATACTTTCATCATTTCATCCTTTTTCCCTCCTTTTCCTCTGCAATTCTACCCCATGTTCATATCCTCTAGTAATTCCCATTTTTTTGAGTTCCTAAGTAATTCCCTCTTCAAAATATTGACCTCAACGATCCTTGGAATCACAATTTAAGTTTCAAATCCATTCAATGGCACCTTACCAACACATACGACAAAGAATTTCATCAAAGAGTGATGAAAAATAGTGCGTATTTGCGTCGCAAAGAGTCTTAAAGAAAAATGGAAGAAAAAAAGTGAAATGCATAGAAACCGTTGATCCTACCCCTTTTCCACTTTATATCATAGTCGTCCACATGTTTCCTTGGTGTAACTCCAAAGGAGAAGTACAGAGGCAAGTCTCAAACAAGCGTGACCCTTCCGGTACCCTAGGTCCAAAGAAAAGGCCTTTTGTCCTTTGAAAAGTCTCGAAAAAAGGAGATAGCAAGAGCCTCCACATGTATTAATGGTGCATTTTGAAATGGTTCTTAAAAGTAGAAACCCCAAACAAGTACAATCCCAACACGTGTCTTAGTCTAACAATGTCTCTTAAAAAGTTGAAGGTTCAAGAAAGCTCCATATGCTTAAATTTTGAGATAGTATCCTTCACCGTTGAGAATTCCAAGCAAAAGGTAGACTGAGCGGAAGCCTCCAAGTTTCCTCCTAGCGCTTCTTTAAAATAAAACTCAGGGGCCCATCCCCAAACATGTGTGGTCCCTCCACGTGTCCTAGGCCCTTTTGGAAGTTGCTTCAAAATAATGGGAAGGCCCAGCAGAAACCTCCACGTGTCTTTATGGTGTAACTTCAAGATGGGCCCAAGAACAGAGACCCTAAATGAGCGCGGGATCACCACGTGTCCTAGGATTCAGAAAAATTATTTGAAAATTTAAAGTACAAAGTAGAGTCGGTGGAAGCCTCCACCTATCCCCCTATCATAATTATTAAGGTGGGGCCCTGAGGTGGATCCTCAAATGAGCATGAAATATTTATCTAAGTCCGGGAAAAGTAGAAAAATCCTCCACATGTCCTCCAAGTGCAACTCCAAGGTGAAACCAAAAGGTGAATTATCAAATGAGCATCATTCCTCCAGGTGGAAAATTTTTGGGTTGAGGCAAGCCACAAAGTTTTTAGAGTGCCCCACCAAGCCATATCCAACCAAAAATGGCCATGTTTCCACTAATGCAGAGATGTAAATTTGACGGGAAAAAAACACCCATCAAACCGTAAAATGCTCAAATGGTGGTTTTCTGCATTTTTGGACATTTGATGGGTGTTTTCCATTAGTCTATGATCAAAAATAATACGTGACTACAAAAATTGGAAAGAAAGGAGCAACCCAAGTTTTACGGAAAATTTATAGACTCCCTTATATGGACAGAGAAATAAAAACACATTCTATACCATTAAGTGATCATAGACTAATGGAAGGGACTGATCATGGAAATCAAATGGAGGATAGAGTCTTGAAGCACCAACACGTGGAGACAAAAACATGATAGAGGCCGCAAACTAAGGAAATTCAATGAAAAATGGGGCTAGACTAATTTTAGCACCAATATCGGTCCAACTCGAGGATGCACACTCCTGTGAGTGTCACAAGAATAAATAGAAGACCAAGTGCCAAAAATAAACCATTCGGAAATGGATTCAAATAATAAGCTTGAAGAGTAGAAAAACCACAACCATCCTCTAAAAAATGAACCAATAAACCAAAAAACCAAGTCACCAAGGAGAAGAATGAACAAAAACATAAAAGCAAAAGAGAGATCGTGTTGGACCACGATTTCCATTAGACTAAAACCCATAGGTGTTAGTATCCACTACAATCGTAAGAGTTAGGATCTATGAGAGGTGGTTAGTCCATGTCATGAAAATCACGAGAGTGCTGGACACACATGCCAACAATCTCCCCTAAGTGTTACCTTAGTGAGTTTCAAACTCGAGACCTGTTGCTCTGATACCATTTGTTAGACGAGAATTGCTATTAGACCAAAACCCATAGGTGTTAGTCTCCGCTACAATCTCCATAGTTAGGATCTACGAGAGACGGTTAGTCCATGTCACAAAACTCATGAGGAGTGTTGGACACACATGTTAGTAGAACAAAGAACTATACAGTGTATAAATGGAGTATACCTTGATTATGAGAAATCAATAAGAGGAAATACTTCAAATGCCTGTCATTAATAGGCACTTCAAGTAGTTCTCTATCTAAGTATTTTAGGAAGAAGGTATTTTCACCAATTTGAATAGAAATTGAATGAGGGCCCATCCACAATGCATCAAATTTACCATGCATTCCCTTATCTTCATGCCTTCTATCCCATAAAATCATAAGATCCCCAATGCTAAAAGCTCTGGGTGTCACCTTTTTGTCAAATAGCTTCTTTAACTTTTCTCTGAAATTCACATGTTGTTGATGGGATACACTTCTTTCTTCATCTAACTCAATAATATGATTGATTTGAGCATCGTATGGACTAACTTGTTGGTCTTAAATCTATTAAACATACTGAAATGAAGACACCTGCAAATGGAGGGGTAGCAAAGCTTGAGTTCCATATACCAGTTCAAATGAGATTTTACTAGTAACTCTTTTAATAGTGATTCTATCATCCCAAACAAAAAAATTCATTTTCTCACCCCACTTCCTTTTGTTTAGCTCCAAGTTACTTCTAATGATCTTCAACAAGTTTTTATTACTGGACTCAGCTTGTCCATTTCCTTATGGATCATAGTTAGAAGCATATGTCAAATTGATATCATATTCTTTGCACATTGCCACCAAAGGTTTGCTCAAAACTCATGACATTATAAACAACAATTTTAGATGGCACTCCAAATCTGCATATGATTTGATTCAGCATGAAGTCCATGATTACTTGGTGTGTTGCCTTCTTGGTGGGGATTTATTCCACCCACTTAGTGAAATAATTAGTGGCTACAAGAATCCATTTATGACCAGCACTAGAAGGATCAAAAATTTCCCCAATGAAATCCATTCCCCATTGTCTGAATGGGGCTTCAAATGACATAGGCTGCAAAGGAAGGGAGCCTGAAGCTTTCATTCTTCAAGAAAAACATTGGAAACTTTCACATTTCCTCACCGATAGAGTTGTATCCTTGAAAAGAGTTGGAAACCAATAACCATCCCTCAAGATTTTATGTGTTGTAACTCTTCTAGCAAAATTTCCCCCAAAGAACCCTCCATGGAGATCAGAAATTATTTTTGGGGCCTCATTTTTAGTAATGCATCTCAAGAGAACTCCCTCGGGGTTCTTCCAAGCTAACCCAAAAATAGTAATTACATACTTTTGAGAAGCTAACTTAAGAGATTTTTTCTTATTTTTACTTAGATATACGGGCAACATAAATGTCTAAGATAAAATATTATATATTTGTACCATTTAGAACTTACCAAATTTCAAGGACATCCACCCTTTATCCTTCTACTTCATTTACCTTAATAGTTTGTAGGTTTCTCTCATCCATAAGCTTAGTTAGTCCTGAATCTCTTACAAATTTAATGGTTTGGATATCAATGTCATACTCCAGTAACTTGTGCACCCATCTACATCTTTTTCTTGAGACCTTCATCTATGATAATATGCCTTTTACCATGGTGTGGGGAACATATGCAACAAATTTATAACTTAAGATTTAGGGTATAAAAACCTTTGTTTCTTTCACTAAGGAAAATGCTTGTTTCTCTATGATGGTGTATTTCAACTCAGATCCCTGTAATACCTTACTGAAAAAGACAATAGGTCTCTCATCCCCTTCATCATCCTTTTGTAGCAAAACAGATGCAATGGTGTTTTCTGAAGTAAAATAAAATACTTGAAAATTCTTTATGTGATTGGGGGCTACCAAAAAAGGGGCATTATTTAGTGCTTCTTTGATCCCATTCAAATATTGAATGGAATCTTCTTCCCATTTGATAACCTATTCCTTCTTCAGCATACTAGTAATGGGAATGGTCAACTCAGCTCAAAAAGTTAGACACAAATATTTTGATAAAGTTTATTTGTCCAAAGAAGGATTGAATTCCCTTCTTAATTCTTGGAATTGGAACTTTGTTGATGGCTTTCATTCTCTCTCGTATCTATCACTACCCCTTCTTTTGATATAATATGACCAAGCATATTTTCCTTTTGCACTCCAAAGTGGCACTTCTTGGGATTCAATTATATGCCATACTCTCTACACCTTATCAACATTCTCTCCAAGTGTTGTAAGTGATCATTTCTATTTCTGGAAAACATAGTTACATCATCCTGATAAACAAAAATGAAATCATTGATATAACCAGCAAATGCTACATCCATTGCTCTTTGGAAAGTTGCTCTAACATTCATTAATCCAAAAGGCATCCTGACATAGACATAAGTTCCCCAAGGAGTAGTAAAGGTAGTCTTTATTCTTTCTGACTCCTTCACAACAACTTGATTATAACCAGAGAAACCATCCAGAGTAGATAACAATTCAGGCCTTGTTACCCATTGTAGAATATTCTCCATGTTTGGAAAATGGTAGTTATCTTTCAATGATGCTCTATTCAGGTTTCTTAAGTCTACACATAGCCTTATGTAACCATTGTTTTTTCTGATAGGCACTAGGTGTTATACCCAAGAAGAGTACCTTGTGGGTGGAATGATTCCTCCATCCCTCAACTTCTTCAGTTCTTCTTGCATTTTCAAAGAAATAAGTAGATTGATGAGGCTTTGTTTTTTCTGAAAGGCTCGACATTAGACTCAAGAGGAATCTCATTATGGAAAAAATATTCCCTGTATTCCTTTAACTCAAAGAAATACCAATCTAGGTAGTCTTGATATTTCTTTAGCAATTGATTAAATGATTACTTCTCTTCCTTGCTAAGGTTTATTCCTAACCATTTATAACGTAGCTTTTCCTTTGTACCTAGGTCGTGATCTTTCACATCTCTTGAAACATACATATTTCTTTTAATAATGCAATCATCATTATCAAAGTTTGACTCAAGAGCCACTAAACCTCTGGGAATCGTGTTTGTCTTCAACTAGATGATGTCTTTGCCAAATAATGTTTCCTTTCCTTCTGCAACACACACCATTGGTTCCCAATCTATATTCTGGTCAACAAACTCAGCTTAGATTTGTAGAAACCATTTCACCTGGGCATCATCATCAAACACTTTCCAATTTTTAACATTATCAGGGACGATGGCCTTGTTAGTACTTCAACATCATACTCACAAAATGGAGACATTGTATAATTCCCAAATCTTGATCCTAGCACTGCTAACTTGTCTGAAATAGCATTAAACTTTCTATCATGGTGCACAATATTAAAATACTCAAACATTTCAATCAAATCCCAAACTGCACACTTGTATTGTTTCATTCTCTTATTCTTAGTAGTATATAATTTCTTAATTTACTTAACAATCAATTCTAAATCCCTTTTGAAAATGACATCCTTTATACCATATTTCCATGTAATTCTCGACCTAATAGCAATTCTTTGTATTCAGCAATGTTTTTAGTGAATTCAAAGTTAAGTTTGAAATAAAATACAAACTCTTCTTGGCCAGGGAAATTAGAACAATGCCAAGACCATTTCCAAACTTGGAACAGAATCCATGAAATAACAAGGTCCAAGGAAAACCCACTTGTTCAAGATATTTACACTTTGATCAATCTTGTGCTCGTTACCATTAGTAAACCCCACAAATTTATTTACATCCACATCAGCATATAACACTTCATAAGAAGCATTATTTGGATCTTCAATGAGGTGAAAAATTTTCTTCTCTCGATACTGACTTTTACAAGGATACCTTCATTTGGAATGGTGGTAAAATACATATCCATTTGAACACTTCCACCGACATGTATAACCCTATTTCTTGATAAAAACATGCCCCATTTGGCAAGGCAATAAACAATAACAACATCAATTTTCAGGTTCTTACCTAGATAAGCTGCAAGTTATACCACCAAACCCTTCACACACCCTACAACTAGGACCTCTCTAGAATCTATCATAAGTACACTTACCATAAGCTGTTGTAACTTTAATGTTAAATTAATTCATGACTTCCAACGGCATAACATTTCATGATGCTCAAGTCAAACATACAATTGTGCATCATTATGTCTTTAATAATTAGTGTTGTAAAAAAGGATCAACATTAATCGAGACTCAACCAAAGATGTACCCAACTAGACTTCGTGTGATTCACCTATCTCCTCTAATAATGGTGGTTATTTAGGTCTACAATGGTTGAAGGAGGAGTGTTTACATTATTTATATTTATGCCTTGGAAAATTCTATCTCCCCCGATCCCAAATAATCAAAAGCCCTCTTCTTATGCTCCGGAATCCTAAGCGGTTCAACAATTGGGACAAAAACTTGATCGACTCAAGACTTGGGCAATGTCATAGGGAATGTACTTGGGAAAAGTAGGATTTGGAGAAAGGTTGATAGATTTATTAGATGGCATAAGGTTTTTAACATTTTGGGCATGGGTGGGCACACCAATTCTACTTGAGACAATATGGCCTTCGCTAGGTGCATCTTTCTTAGGAGTCTCTTTTGGGACATTGGTGAGAACTTAGGTCTTTGTTTTGGCTTGAGGCCCCGCCCATTTGACAACTTTACTTCTTGTGTTATACTCCTTTTCTTGGGACACAACAACATTCATTAACCTTTATCTATCCTCTTTTGATGGGATTATGTCATCACCAATCCGCACTATGATAATTCTTCACTGGAACTCCTCGCTATGATTATTTACTAATGCACAACCTTTAGTTTGGTGGATGTAATCTGGAAACAAAACAACAACCGAACACAAGAATACCATTGACTATGATAAGATGAAATGATGACAAATCTAAAATATCAAAGTAAATTATAATATTAATATGAAATTGTTACAATCTCACCCATGAGGTACTTCAACAAGACTATGGGAGAAACTTTACAATTACACCTCTCGATGGCTTCTTCAACACACCTTTAACTGATGGCTTCCTTTGCACACTTCCTACAATATTTCTCACTAATTCTTTCTATGCTAAATGAGGGGGTGGCCTCTATATTTATAGAACTTCTAGGCTTATCCATCCTATCTCTAAGATAGGATAAGAAATCAACTCGACGAATCATATTCCATACCTTAACTCTTATCTCGTACATGTAAGCTTATCACTTAAGATAAGATAAACCTTATCATTTTACATGGGTTCCACATTTTTAGACCTTTTACAAATAAAATACACAAAATATTTATGACCTCACTCCTTGTCCTTATTACCAATATAATATTTCTAATTCCTAATCATGTAGACCCTACTTCTCTACTTACCCAAACTTTGACATTTTAACATTACCGGACCACTTATGACAAATATTTACTTTTTACAACATTCCTATTGTACTTTGACTGTTACCATACTCCACATTATTGGCGACACCGTACTGATGGCACCGTTATCTTCTATCAGACGCTACTACTAATTATACTTAACAACATCCTATTCCTAATACATATATTAATGAAATAGAAATTATGGAGGAAAATTTTAGTGTCGACATCTTCCCCCTTCCTAGCTTCTACTTCGTCCTCGGAGTAGACTATTCTGGTGCTTGGAAAATCTTCAACTTGTCGTGGTTGACCCATTTCGTAATGGGAGTGCCATCCAATTCCTCCAGTCGGTACGTACCATTTTCATGCATAACTGCTATTTTGTAGGGCCCCATCCATTTTGGAAGAAATTTTCTCTGTCTTCTTTTTTTGTATCTGGAATCATATACTAGACCAAGTCATTCACATGAAATGGAGACCATCGATCTTTGATCAAAGTATTCCTTCTGCTTCATTTTCTTCTTATGGCTTGTATCCTTTGCTATTTCCCTCATTTCCTCTAGCAAATGAAGATGTACCAACCTTTCTTTTACTGAATCACTTTCATCCATCCTTTCATTTTTCATAACTCTCACAGTGGGAATATCAAACTCAATAGGAAGAATTGGATCAATGCCATAGGCCAACTGAAATGGGGAGTATCCTGTTGCTGACTTTGATGTTGCCCTATATGCCCACAATGCTGCATGAATCCTTTTATCCCATTTATGTACCTGCAAGGCTACATCTTTTGCTAGAATTTGACACAACACAAAATTTGTTCATTCCACCTGTCCATTTGTGCTTGGCTTGTATGTTGTTTCCTTCCTGTGCTTAATAGAAAACTTATTGACTAGGGCTTCTACCACCTCATTAATGAAGTGGCTTCCTTGATCTATTACAATTTATAATGGACAACCAAATCTGGTGACAATGCATTCATATATGAACCTTGCCACTTCATCCATGGAAGTTGTTTTCAATGGCCTAGCTTCAACCCACTTGGTTAAATAATCTGTGGCAACTACAATATACTTATTTTAGAATGATGTAGTTGGAAGTGGACCTACAATGTCTATTCCCCACTTTTCAAAGGGACCAAGTGAAATAATAGGACATAATGGAGCTGATGAAGTCTTACACGGTTACCATGTGTTTGACAAATATCACATGTCTTACAATAATTATAACAATCTTTAAAAAGAGTGGGCTGTGATAACTTGCATCCAAGATCCTTCTTGCAAAGTTGTCCAGAGAAGTGCCCTCCACATGTACCATTGTGGAATTCTTCTAGCAACTCCTTTCCTTGATCACGTCCAATCGCCTCTTGATTGTCCATCAGGTCCTATTTGAAATAATGCTCCATGCAGAATAGAATATGGACAACTAGCTTGAGTAATCTTTCTCTTAGTATTTGCATTGGCACCATCAGGAAACTTGAATTCATTCAGATAATTCCAAATATCTATGTATTCACTAGGGATTGTGTCAAGGGAGAACAATGCTACATCGGGAAAATCATCATCATCACAAGATGATCCTAAACCATCATAGGCTCGAGAGAGTGCATCTGCATTGACATGCTTCTTTCCTGGCCTATCTATAATATCAAATTCAAATTCTTGTAGCAAAATTATCCATCTTGTTATCCTCCCTGATGGGTTAGGCTTATTGACAATATATTTTGAGCTCTGATGATCTGTTTACAACTATAAATTTCTGCCCTAGCAAGTAATTTCTAAACTTCTTTAAAGCAAAAATGATAGCTAGAGCCTCTTTTTCATTACAGTATAGTTTACCTTAACACTGCTCATTTGTCTGCTCCCAAAGTAAATTGGATGTTCATTCCCATTTTCATCCTTTTGGCTCAAATTACTTCCTAGTGCTACATCTGAGGCATCAATGTACACAATGAATGGCTTGCTCCAATCTGGATTCTTCAAAAAAGGTGAAGACACCAGGGCTTCCTTCAGTTGTCCAAAAGCTTCATGCGCCTTATTTCCTGGTTCATAAGTAACATCCTTCTTCAAGAACTGGGTTAGTGGCTATGCAATCTTTGAGAAATTCTTGATGAACCTTCTATAGTAACCCACATGGCCTAAAAATGATCTCAACTTACTTCTATTCATAGGAAATGATAAATCTTTGATTTTTGAAACTTTATCAGGATCAGTACCAATACCATCTCTGGATACAACATGCCCTAACAAAACACCTTTAGAACATCCAAAGACACACTTTGTAGGGTTTAGTGAGGCTTGTGTTTCATCTAACCTTTGAAATGCTGTCTCCATCTGGTGCAGGTGGTCCAACTTGCTCCCATAGATGCAAAAATCATCCATAAATACTCTGATGAAGGTCCCAATGTAGGGTTCGAACACCCTATTCATCAAACGCTGGAATGTTGCTGGAGCATTACACAACCCAAAAGGCATAACTCTATAAGCAAACGTTCCCCAAGGAGTGGTGAACGTGGTCTTCACTGATCTTTCTCTCTATACGAACTTGGTTGTAGCAGCTATATCCATCAAAGAAAACTATAGCACTCCCGCCAGCTACTTTGTCTAAGATCTGATCTCAAATGGAACATGGTAATGATCCTTCTTTGTTGCCTTATTGAGCTTCCTATAATCAACACAAATGCATAGCTTCCCATTCTTTTTTATTGAGATCATAATGGGAGAAACCCATTCTGAATTCTCCACAAAAAATATGAATCCTACATCAAGCAACTTATCTATTTCTTCTTTTACAGTCTTGGAAAAATTAGGATTCATTCTATATGGCATTTGCTTTATGGGCTTAGCACCATCTACCAGCTCAATACAATGTTCTACCCAACTTACTTGACGGAGTTCCTTGTAATCAAAAGTGAATAGGTGTATGTACCTTGAAAGAGCCGGAGGTAGGATTCCTTCTCACTCTCCATCACAAATCACCAATCTTTATTTGTTGGAGACGATCATCAACTTCTTCTTCAGATAATTTTATGGGGTCCTGGGTTGGTGTGACTGGAAGAATATCCATGACTGAAACATCCACCTCACTTTCTTCATCTTCAGTGTCCACTTCACCGGTACTAGAGTAATCGAGGATGTCCACACTTGAATCCACACAAAGTTCTACTTTATGATGTCGAGGATCACGTTTATCTTCACCCTCTCTCTACCACGTCCAAGTGTCATGAAACCTTCATTCCAGTAGTTTCTTGCATGAACTCTCCTTATCCATGGTCTTCCCAGCAGCATTGGGTATGCAACAGTACCATTTTTCATCACCTGAAAGTCTACCACACATACCACACCCATAACAGATATTGCCACATTTGAAACTACACCTTCTGGTTTAGTTTTTCCTTTATTTAATGACCTTAACATAAGTGTTGAAGGGCGATCAATTTTTAAACCCAACATATTCATTACAGACTCGGTCATTACATTAACTGCAGCACCTCCATCAACTAAGACATCATGAATTGAAATACCATTACATAATACCTCAGCTTGTGGATCATAGGGATCTGCCTCTGCCTCCAAAACAGGGACCTCAACCTCCTTCCTTCTTCGAGCATTGAGTCCACCTCGCAACTCCCGCCTCTTCTCAGAAGACATAGCCAAGAGTTGACCATATGTAATATTTGCAGGCCTTTTGGACAGATCTTCCAAGATGGAGTATGGTCCTTGCCCCTGTGAAATTAGAAAATCCTGCACACCCAACTTTCTTCTCCTATGTTTCTTACTAGTTTCTCCTTTCATCTTCTTAGGATCAGTTCCATCTTGATTATCTTTTTCTTTCTTTCTTTTTGTTACAAACACATCTACTTCATTATTTCTACTCTTATCTACTACATCAAGAGAATTCACAGGTGCTTTTCCTTTATCATTATCTCTTGTACCAGATGTAGAAGCTCTATCTGGACAATTATACTTATAATGACCCTTTTTATAACAACCATAACAAACAACTTCAGAAATATTTCTTTTTGGACCTCTATCTCCTCCCTGAGAACTAAATTCCTTTCCTTGAAGAAGATTAATAGTTAATCGGCCCATCTTCCTAAGTAGATCTTCACTCGTAGATGTACTAGGAGAAATATTTGTGCTCACCGGGAGTGGTTGTCAGGATTCTGACCAAAGGTGCTGGTGTAGGCTCTACTTTAACAACAATTTCTTTGGGCTCCTCTTCCATGCTTTCTTCTTACCTTCTTGCAATCTCCTTTGCTTATTCAATGGTAGCTGGGAGGTCATACTTCACTTGTTGTCTGATCTCTGGCTTCATCCCAAGAATGAAGTGCTTACAGAGGAGATTATCCATGTCATTCATCAACCCATCCGCTAGTCCTTCCTTCCGGATCTGGGCATCGAGCTTCCTCCTTAGCTCTAGAACACGAGCATGATAATCCCTTATCTTCTCCTTCTCTCCTTGGGATAGCTTTGTGATCTCGATCATGAGATCTGCATATTTTTGTTGTTCACCAAATTCTTCAAGAAAACTTTCAGTTAATAAATCCCATGAATTTTTCACATTATCACCTAGTGTTTCAAACCACCTAAGTGCTGAACCATCCAAAAAGGTAGGAAAAAATTCAGTCCATTGTTCCCTTCTTATAAGGCCATTACAAATACAAGATCGCTTAAACTCTTGAATGAAAGAAGAAGCATCTTCATTAGATTGAGCTGAAAAAACAGGAATCTTTCCCATTTTCAAAAGTAACCACCGTGAAATACCAACCCACAAGTACAATCAACAAGACTTATGTGCACAAATAATTGGAATTACTATAGAAATGACCACGGTAAACTATGGTAAAACTTGACTTACTACGGTAAAAACTGATTTTACTGTGGTAAACACTATTCACGGTAAAAAGTGAAGTTACTGCGGTAAATACTATTCACAAAAAGAAAAGTTTTACTTGTGATAAATACTATTCACAGCAAAAATGACTTTATCATGGTAACTACTATTCATGGTAAAAATGACTTTACCATGGTAACTACTATGCACAGTAAAAACAAGGTTACCCTCCAATTGATTTTTGACTAAGTGGGAATATCTCTCTAGAAAATCCACCAACGAGGAATGGTCCAGGCAACGGAACCAAAATGTCATCACCAATCCAGCACTATGATAATTCTTCACCGGGAACTCCTCGTGCTATGATTATTTACTAATGCACAGCCTTTAGTTTGGTGGACGTAATCTGGAAACAAAACAACAACCGAACACAAGAATACCATCGACTATGATAAGACGGAATGATGACAAATCTGAAATATCAAAGTAAATTATAATATTAACATGAAATTGTTACAATCTCACCCATGAGGTACTTCAACAAGACTATGGGAGAAACTTTACAATTACACCTCTCGATGGCTTCTTCAACACACCTTTAACTGATGGCTTCCTTTGCACACTTCCTACAATATTTCTCACTACTTCTTTCTATGCTAAATGAGGGGGGTGGCCTCTCTATTTATAGAACTTCCAAGCTTATCCATCCTATCTCTAAGATAGGATAAGAAATCCACTCGAATCATATTCCATACCTTAACTCTTATCTGTACATGTAAGCTTATCTCTTAAGATAAGATAAACCTTATCATTTTACATGGGTTCCACATTTTTAGAATTTTTACAAATAAAATACACAAAATATTTATGACCTCACTCCTTGTCCTTATTACCAATATAATATTTCTAATTCCTAATCATGTAGACCCTACTTCTCTACTTACCCAAACTTTGACATTTTAACATTACTGCACCACTTATGACAAATATTTACTTTTACAACATTCCTATTGTACTTTGACTATTACCGTACTCCACATTATTGGCAGCACCGTACTGATGGCGCTGTTATCTTCTATCAGACGCTACTACTAATTATACTTAACAACATCCTATTCCTAATACATACATTAATGAAATAGAAATTATGGAGGAAAATTTTAGTGTCGATAATTCCTCCATTATATTTCTTAATAATTAGAGCTCTTAAGTACTAAAAATCATTATTAGGAAGTTTAAATGCTTGTACCATATCTATTTCTAAAGCATGAGAGGGAGGAAGAAGAGGTACCCATTGAATGTAGTCCAAAAAACTTGCAGTAGTTCTTGAAATTATTACCTATGTTGAAGTTTCTCCTTGATGTGAGCTTGTAGAGCAGTCCACCATGCAAGCAACATCATCAATGTTGTCATCTTCATCAGCTTCTTCAACTTGCTGATCTACTTCACATACTAGTAGGTGGAATGAGAAGAATTTGTCACACCAATCCATTTAATTTGTCTCTTAAACAACAAATTTTGCATTTAGAGGATCAAACACTACTATATTATCACTAGCTTGGGGTTTTCTATCTCCCATGGTCAATTTACCTCTCCACTGTCGTCATACCTCTAATAATTTCTAGGATGATTCTCAAGTATCTCTTGTCCTTGGTTCCTATACTAACCCCGAGGACCTTGTCCATTCCTTTTTCTTCCCTAGCCATCTTGTAAAGATTTCTTTGATAGCCCTAGCCAAAGTCCTTATAACTTCATCAAGATCTGCAACCTTACTTGATTGAGGCTTCTTAGGGTTGATCAGTTTAACACCCTCTCTCTTAGGAGGTTTACTTTGATGTCATTCTCAATTTGCAGAGCCATGGTAAAGGCCTGCCTCAAATTCCTAGGGTTTTTATCCCTCAAATAGTAAACAAATTTCATATCAAATGCATTTGACTACTTTATTAGACATGACTCATCACATGCCCTCAAATTAACAAGCAGTCTTCTCCATGTTTTGTTAAATCTAGTATTGAAATCATGCAATAATTCATTAGGATTCTTTCTTATATTTTCAAACTTTGATAAAAGAAACATAGGGTAAGTTTTATCACCGTCTTGAATTCTAAATGCATTCTTCATCTTTGTCTAGAGTCAATGGAATTATCTAGCAGATATTTATACCAAACTCTTGCATCCTCTTCTTAAGTATGAATAAATAATTTAATGTATACATATTCAAACTCTATTTTCAAATCCTCCATAATATTGACAAATATTTTTAAGTTCTGATCACTACTTATTGCATTATTTTCATGAAACTTAGGCATTGATCTATTTCTTACATCCTGTGGCACAACATTTGGATAGCCAAATGATACCTCTAAAACCGATGGGACCAAAATTATTAATGAAAATGGAGGTCTTGGTGGAGGCTGAGCCATATTATTCTGAGGAGGTGATCTTAGAGGAGAAACAAAGTGATGAGGAGTGAGGGGTCTCATGTGGCACATAAATACAATTTTTAAAATGACTGCCCTCTATAGGTTCTATCTCTTGGAAAAATCTCTTATATTTTGAAAATACAAGTGCAAATCAAGAAGCAAATGTTTCAAATACAAATGATGGGCCCTATCTAAATGGAGAATTTAATTCAAAAAGAGGCTACCTGATTCAGAATCATTTTAGGAAGTATTGCAATCTTCAATCATAAGATGATCAGTTACACTAATGGAGACCTTTTTTCTTGATGCTTGATCTCCAACAGCCTTCCAAATTCTTTTGCCTTCTGAATTTGAATTTCCCAACTCTTGAAACAACCTTCTACTAGGGTCATTGGTGAAGAAAGATATTAGTGACAAATATTACTTGATATATGTTAAGACACTGGTCTTTATAAAGAATTTAAACAACACAGAGTCGCCACTAAGGATTTTCACCTTAGGTTGTGCAAATGCATTATGAAAGACCTATCAAATGTCTTTCAATACCATATTTATGTAAATCTTACTAGATATGCTCTTCTTTTACCATAATTTATCAATGATGATACAAATATTAGTGTAATAATTGTATAAGTTGGAAATATTTCACTCAAACTAACAACTTTGAATAATTTTTACAGATCTGAATAAATAGTGACATTTCAAAGCAATGTATTTTCACTTTAAAATATGTAAAAATCATTACTGTGGTCTCATACGCATACACCTTTGTTCAAATACTTCAAAGAATCCCCGTAGTGGGCACCATGAGTTTTGGTATCCAAATTCATTTTCCTTTTCAAGCCGAGTAGCAACACAGTTTTGACAGGAGCTTAGAGGCGAGATAGATCATAGTGTTTTTCATTTTGTAGCCAGGGGTAAGATCTAACTGACTCTTTGTTAGTCATATTTGTGGAGAGATGGATAACACCTTTGAGAATATTTGACATGTCCTCACTGCTTTAGGTTTTGCATCTTTGACCAGGTGAGAGGACCCTTATTGTAACCTTTGTTTGATGAAGGAGATAGAGATATCCTTCCTTTACACAAATTCTATTAAGGGAACCTTGAGAAAATACAATCAATTCTCTATGATTTAACTCTTAAGAGTTGTCTCTTCTAAATGATGGAGATATTTTATACACAAGGCTAAGGTTACTTAAGACATTAAGAAATCTTGATTGTTCTGCATGTTTTTACAATAGATTTTTTTCCTCTCTTAATACACATGGTAAAAAGGGGTAGTTCAGGGTAGGTCAATGGATTTTAAATGATTTTTTTAGTAGATGAAGCAGGATAAAGTTGATTATACCCGATCTTCAAAGGGACTACACAACAATGAACAACTTCACAATAGAAAACTTCAGAATAGTCAAGACGTTCCTTCAACCAAAAGGTGTGCTTTAATGGAGGCCCAAATCAGCACATTTTCACATAATCTTTGAGACTCCAACACGAAGGCTCGAATTTAAAGACTCAATTAAACACTAAAGTTTCTGATTAATCATTCCTAAGGTACACCCAAAGACTTATAAATATTCTTTATCAATAAATGACAAAGAATTGATTTTAAATTCGTTTATCTCATCCAAGATGAAGGCACTTCTTCAAATGAAATTACAAATACCATTAGACTATCATAGGGATGAGATCCTGTGTGATTTCACAAAAAATTCATTGTAAGATTGCAATAGGAATGAAAGAAACTATTTACTGATACATTCTCCTAATCAAATCGGACACAAAATTTCAAGAGATTAGACACAAATTAATTCCAAAATTGCTTAGATTCATTAGCAGGGGAAAGATTCAAGAGAAATCTCAGTGCTTGTAAATGGATATACATCTGCAACTAACTTGACATGACAGAAAATATAACACAAAATAAAATAACAAGTTATCTCACTTTGTTCTCTTAGGAAGATGGATTTCTTAATTTTTTATCAAGAATTCAAACTTCAACCATTTACAAGAGTATTGTCATTGCCTTCACACATTTTTTCCAACTCAATTTCCCCACAAAAGAGAATAATATTCAAGGGACCTTTGCTTGTTACCAAGTTGTTTCAAACAAAGGGTGTTTAATAAATTCAGATCCGAAGGTGTCGGTGGACCAATTGTGAATTGATCCCATTTCTTGGGCCCTCAACTAATGACTAGGATGCCATGCCACAACTTTTCTAGAGTCCATTTAATCACTATAATTTTTCATGCGAGAAATCCTCTTTTTAGTCATTTTTCGAGCCTTTGTATAGCTAGACTTAATAGGTCATCCCTTTTTGCTCTCAAGGAAATGCCTTTTTCACCTTTTGTGCTTACACTTTCATCATTTCATCCTTTTTACCTCCTTTTCCTCTGCAATTCTGCCCCATGTCCATCTCCTCCTTTAATTCCCATTTTTTTAGTTCCTGAGTATTTCCCTCTTCAAAATATCAACCTCGACGATCCTTGGACTAACAATTTAAGTATCAAATCCATTCAATGACACCTTCCCAATAGAGACAACAAATAATTTCATCAAAGAATGATGAAAAATAGTTTGTGTTTACGTCTCCAAGAGCCTTGGAGAAAAATGGTAGAAAAACAAGTGAAATGCACAACAATCATTGCCCCTTTTCCACTTTTTATCAAAGTCATCCACATGTTTCCTTAGTGCAACTGCAAAGGAGAAGCATAGAGGCAAGTCTCAAATAAACACCAGCCTTTCATGTACCCTGGGCCCAACAAAAATGTCTTTTGGCCTTTGAAAATTCTTGGTGAAAAAAGGAGCTAGTGGGAGCCTCCAGATGTCTCAATGACACATTTTGAGATGGTCCCCAAAAGTACAAACCCCAAACAAACATGGGCTTAACATGTGTCCCAGTCCCTGACCGAGTCTATTAAAATTTTGAACTTTCAGCGGAAGGCTCCATGTGTCTAAGGTATGAGATAGTCTCCTTCGGCCATTGAAAAGTCCAAGTAAAAAGGTAGAGTTAGTGGAAGCCTCCAAGTGGCCTCTTGGCACTTCTTTAAAATAAAACTTAGGGGCCAGTCCCCAAACATGCATGGTCCCTCCATGTGTCCCAGGATCTTTAGAAAGTTTCTTGAAAATTCTAAGGGAAGGGAAGCCCCAATGGAAACCTCCACTTGTCTTTATGGTGCAACTTCAAGATGGTGCCAAAGAGTGGATACCGTGAATGATCGAGGGATCACCACGTGTCCCAAGCTTCGAAAATTTCTTTGAAAAGTTTAAGTACAAAGCAAAGACGACGGAAGCCTCCATGTATCCCCTATCCATGGCCCATGAGAAACTATGCCGATTGCATGAAATATTTGTCTAGGTCAAGGAAAAGTAGCAGAATCATCCACTTGTCCCCCGTCACAACTCCAAGACCAAACAAAAAGGTGAATTTTCAAAAGATCATCGTTCCTCCACGTGGACAAGTTTTCGGTTAAGGTGAGCCACAAATTTTTATAGTGCCTCGCAAATCTACATCCAACCAAAAAGGGCCAAGTTTCCACTGGTGTAGAGATGTAAATTTTATGGGAAAAACACACCCATCAAATCGTAAAAATGTAGTAGTAATGACCATTTGAGTCCGAGAGATGAATTTTTCTTCAAGGACAGAGAATTTGGAAATGTTATAAGGTTCAAACATGATCCTCTGAGCTATATCCAATCACATTTCCTTAGGTATTTGGGACAAAAATGACAGGGACAACAATACATGACTATAGAAAATGGAAAGAAAGGAGCAACCCGAGTTTTACGCCCAATTTACAGACTCCCTCAGATGGAAAGAGAAATGAAAAACAAATTTTGGACCTTTAAGTGATCCTCAACTAATGGAAGGGACTGATCATGGCAACCAAATGGAGGACAGAGTCTTCAAGCACCAACATGGGGAGACAAAAAACATGATAGAGGCCACAAACTGAGAAAATTCAATGATAAATGGGGCAAGACTAATTTGAGCACCATCAAGATCCATCATAGTCTCGATTCTCTATATCCTTGCAAGAAGAACTAATAGTTCTTATGATACTTCAGACCATAGTCAAATGTACCTTAGACATATTTTAAAACATGCTTGAATAATACCTAATAACATTTCTTTGTCTCCGGATGAATATAGAAAGATGTCTCATAACAAGAAAAGTTCTATTCTAGTATAATTTAGGTAAACGAGACTCCCAATAAGTTATCTCTCTTGAGTACCATTTACTTGAGGTGAATCCTTAATCTAGAAATTTGAAAATCCTATTCCATTGGTGTGGACATATATTTACAATCGACATCCCATACTTTTCTAGGAGTATCTTGGTATATTTCATTTTGGAAATAAAAATATGATTCTTCCCTTGTCATATCTCCAGAGCCAAGACAATAATGAAGTAGCCCCAAATATTTCATGTCAAAGGATGTTTTAAGATTTTTCTTCACATCTTCGAAAAGATTTTTTTAACTTATTGTGATTAGAAGATCTTCTACATACAAAACCAAAATGACTATATTTGTACTTATCTTTTAGATATATAGATTTGATTGTTAGGGGCTATGACTTAATCCATGCTACAATAGGTGAATATCTATTTCAATGTACCATGTCATGGGTGTTTGTTTAATTCCATAACGAGAATTAATTATAAAAAAATATTATGAGGATGTTGCTCATCGACAAATCCTTTTGGATGGGTCATTTATAATTATTTTTGGAGATCACCATTCATGAAAGAAAATTTTTCATCCATCTACTAAAGTTTCCATCCTTTTTTTGTCATCAGTGCAAAAACAACTATGATGGTTTATATCTTTGTAGTGGGTGAAAATATATCCTCATAGTCAATTCCTTCTTACTGAGCATATCCCATTGCAAAGATCAGTTCTTTTACTTATTGATAGATCCATCTCCCATATACTTTGTTTTGAAAATCCACTTGTTGCTAATGGATTTTTTTCATGTAATCAGAATGTCAAGTTCCCATGTTCGATTATAAATCAAGGAGTCGTATTCTAAATCCATGGCCTTATTCTACTATAGTTGATCGAGTTCCTTACCAACTATATCAGCTTTTCTACTATCAACCACACTAAACTCATCGATGCCATATTTACCTCATTTCCCATCTATCTTCTTGTTCTAACTCATGATGAAGTATATTGAAGATATTTCAATTGGGAGTTTGTAATGGTTCTTTGGACCCACTTAAGATGTTTACACTACTTCTGATGTGAAGAATTATTTTTCAAATTACCAAGATGAACTAACAATTATCCTTTTAGTTCAACTTTCTTATGTGAATAATCCTCATGTTCATCATTTAAATGTGAGATAAATCTATGAGGGGATGTTGGTATTGACTCTCCTTTCTATGGAAATGATTCAAATGATGAATCTTCATAAAACACATCTCTACTCTCATATATATTGTTTTTCTTAGGATCCATGAGATGAGATGTTTTTAGGTAGAATTGTACTTGTAAATAATATAGTAATGTTTTTGCACATATGTTCTCACTCTTCTTCACTACGACATGAATTTATGTTTTAAAACCAAACAATCTCAAATGGGATATCGAAGACTTATGATTACTCCATACATCATCTGATGTCATTCCCTAAAATATATTTTTAGGTGGTTGATTCAAATGATAAGCAATTGTCTGGACTTCTTCTACCCAAAATCTATTCTCCAACTTTGCAATGGAAAATATGATAAGATTCATCTCCACGACAATATGATTTTGATGTTCTACAATGCCATTATTGTAGTGGGTATAGGGAGTAGTAAAATATTGTATGATGTCATGGTTTTTAATAATTCCAAGATATTTTTTTCGTTAATTCTCCCCTCAATCTGAGTGGATGAAAATAAGGGGCTTCCCAATTGTCAAAACAACTTGCTTATAGAAGATATAAAAATGAGCAAATGCTTCACTCTTATTTCATAGAAATAACACCCATATTTTACAATAATAGTCATAAATCAAAAACTAGAAGAACAAGAATCCTTGAAATGAAATAGGATATGGTCTATAAATATCATTATGCATGACCATAAGATAGTTCTTGGCATATAATGTACTATACTCAAAATGATCCCGATATTGTATTCTTGCGGACATCTAGAACCAAGAGGTTATGAATGGGAGATAGGAGGAAGTCCTCATACAATTTCCTTGAGCGAGATGAAAGATGGAGATGGTCGGAAGGTGCCCCTATCAATGATTCAAGCATGTAGTAGACTCTACCATGGAGGAAGATAAAGCAACTACAGAGGATGAAACTACCTATATTAAAATTAAATGATCCTTCAAAAAATATCTAGTGATTACCGTACCTTCTCGTGATATCAAACTAGAGTGGATTCCTTTCTAAACCATAAACTCCACCTAGAGATTTTGATTCAATAGATGAGAGACAGACAAGATATTTTTGGTCAACCCTAAAACATTGAGAACCTTTGAGAGAGTAAAACTTCTTATCCCAAGAGGAATGGTAACATTTCCCATTCCTTTTGCAACATACTACTTGTTTTCTACAATTCGAGTTTTTATTTCTAGTAGGTCAGCCATCATGTGTTATTTGGCGCTAGAGTCAATCAACCAAACACTATGTGATGGTTGTGATGTTATAGATACTAAAACAACAACATATTCATATGTGGTGTAATTATCTAATTGTGGTACATTCTAATTCGAGTTATCTTCTAGATGGGTTATGGTATGTCCTTTTTTATTCTTTTGGTAAGGATTTTGATTTTAAGAATAGTGTTGTGTGAGGCCATTATATTAGCATTTCACTATATCGGGTGTATTCATTGTGCATATGTGACACCAAAAGTTAACTTTCTAAGACTTCGAATCTATTTTTTCTTATGTGACAACTTCTCTTATTGTCTCTTGTGAGGATTTTTACTCCTTTTCTACTTTAAGATCAATTATTTTTATTAAAAACTCTTCGTGCACTCTCATGGTGGATTCCTCTTTCTTTATAAAGTTCACAAGTTCTAAAAAGGTTGTCTAGTTTTTTTGTGATGATCAATGTGGCAGGTTCATTTTAGGGGTTAATATTTGTAAAATGGAAAATATTAGGTTTTTTGAAATTTGAAATTGGCGATTTTTTCATTACTGTATGGTAGTAGGTTCACCAAAATTTTATGGGTCATAAATAAATTTGACCTAGATTCACTTGCTATTTCACTAAGTGTGTATAGATGTTGATATATTTACCATTATATTGTAATATAATATTATATATATGATTAATTATCCATAATGTAGTAATACAATATAATTATGAAATTTGTTAAGTTTTAGATATGGATTTGAAGATGGATGTATAAACTAGTAATCCTATGAAAAATATGAAATTACAATCAATGCATCAACACAAAAATACTATTGTGTGGTAATGCAAAAATGTTACCATGCGGTACAAAAACATGCTATCGCGTGTTAGTGCAAAAAATGCTATTTCATGTCAACACTAAAATGGTACTATGTGATTAGCAAAATAAAGCCCTAATGGGGACCTAAATGGGGTATTAGGGTATTAATGCTAATGTAAATAAGATGACTAAAACACTTTTAAATAAAGAGGTTAAACAATAATGAATATCAACAAACTAATATGCTAAAATGATGTAAAGTAATGACATGATTTAATCTAATGGAAGTAAAACCATAGAATACAAGAGGTTAAAAATAAATGACTTAGGTAGTTGTTGGTGATTATTGTAGGTTGTCATAAATCTGAACATGAACTCAACAATGCAGATGAACACTTAGAGGCCCTGCAGAGGGCATATTTAGAATTTCTGAAGTAACACAGGCACTAGAGAATGTACTCAGGTTCCCCAATATGCCCTGGTCTATAATACGGGTGCTCAAAATAGTATAAATGCTCAAAATCCTAAATTTGGCACTATCATTAACATTGTCTAAATACTCTCTATCTATTGCACTATATTTACTAAATGAAATGGATGATGCCTTGCACATGTAGAAGAAGAAGGGGTAGAACTGACCTCAGTTGTCAAACCGGTATACTTATCACTAAGCGTTGCACTACATTATGGACCCTAATGTAGTTTTGGTGACTATGTTTATGCCATGCCCTAGGTTCTTTTGTGCCAATTGCACTTTGTGAAATAACAAGCTATGCTAGCTATAGAAGATGTAGATATTAAAATAGAGTGAATATAATCACTTCTTCTCCAACAATGTGTGTGATGCAAACTTTTTCTAGATTTTACGTATTGTGTTATGTGGATGCAATATGGTGCAATGGATGTAACCCTAGATGGAGTGATAGTAGTGATATGATGCAATTACCTAGGATCCTTATTATGGTCTTATAAGCTTTATATTTATAGGGATCTCAAGTTTAATTTCACAATTAATCCCGATAATGCTGATTGAGGAAAAGATAAATATGACCAATGGCTATAAGTGACCCAAAAAGTAGTGAAAGGGGCTAAGCATATATCGGGGTGCCCAAAGTGGGATCAGGGTGCCCGGAGTTAGGGCTAGAATATCGAGGAAGTTAGAAAATGGGGTGATAAGTATGAGGAAGTAGGAGGGAATGGCAAAGTAAAACATAAAACAAACATATAAAAAAGGTGGTATTAGCTAGTACTTTGTACAATTTAGAACCTTCTAAATACTAGTATAATTTTAGGATAAATATTATCTAATGTGAAGTATTTTTGTCTACTTTTTCCCCACTTTAGGTTGGTGATTCAAATAATCAAGAACATAAAGTAGATAGAAAATATTACCTAATGTCCATGTAGAGTGTTCAAGAAAACACACCGATGGATTGAAAGCATGGAATGGAAAAAAATAAAGACGTTGAAGAGTGTGGATTCTAAAGATGAAACATGTGTAAAAGTGATGAGAGTGAACCTAGGGTGGAACACATGTGTAGCTATTGCATGTGTGTGGTGTACTTGCATGGTTAGTATGGAAAGTGTTGGTATCCAAATTGATTCTCCCTTGGAAGCCGAGCAACATCATAGATTTAACAAGATACTTAGAGATAGAAAAATCATAAGGCATTTTGTAGCTGGGGAAGGGATTTGGCTGTCTCATTGTCAATCAGGTGTTGGAGAAATGGATAGCACCTTCATAAAGGATTTGATCTATCCTCATTACTTTAGGTCATGCATTTCTACAAGGGTGAGAGGAACCATTTTCTAACCTATGTTGGTGAAGGACACAAAGAGATCCTTCTTTGCACAATTTTTAGGGGAACCTTGAGAAAATATGATCTATACGCCACAATTTAAATCGCACTTGTTATCATTTCTAAGAATGGGGATATTTTTTCGAAAAGGTTCAGGTTACTAAAGACACTTAAAACCTGCCTACTTTTGTATATTTTAGTAGTAAAATTTGTTCATTTGTTGATACACAACATAAACAGGGGTACTTCATGTAGGATTCATGTTTATTTGAAATTTTTGGTGCGAGGTTAAGTAAGATGAAGTTGATTTCACCAGATCTTTGAGAACCTTTACCAAAATTGGAGGACTAACAAACATAATGCTTCATAATAGCCAAATTATTCCTTCAACTAGAAGGTGTGCATCAATGTAGCCCCATATCTAGATAGTTTCACATAGTCTTCAAGAATTAAACACAAAGCCTTGAGCCAAAGACTCAATTAAATAGTAAAAATTTCTAGTTCCTCATGCCTAAGATACACTCAGAGGATTACAGACAATATTTATCAACAAAATGACAGTAAACTGATTTTAAATGGTTTATTTAATTACGGATGAAGGCTCTTCTCATAATGAAATTGAAAATGCCACTATACTATCACAGTGATGAGATCCTATTTGATTCAAGGGATTTTAACATAAGATTGCAATAGGAAACATCAAAACCATTTGAAAAATTCTGAAATAAAAGCGGACACAATTTTACAAAAGATCAAAACATATTATTTCAAAATCTATCAAATTTATCAAAGAAGGGAAAGTTTCTTGAACAATCTCGAGCTTGTTAATGGTTGTACACTTACAACCATCTTGACATGATAAAATATAAAACACAAGAGATTAACAATTTTCTTAGATGGTCTCTCAGGAAGATGGGATTTCTCAAAATTTCTCGTAATAATTAAACCTTCCACCATTTGCAAGAGTATCCACATTGCATTTATACAATTCAATTGCTCACTCATCCCAAATTTCCCCCCCAAAAAGAAGAATATTCAACGAATCCTTTTCTTGTTGTAACAAATCTATCCCAAAAAGTGATTTTTAACAAATTTACACTGAAGTGGTAGTGGAAAAATCTTGAATTGTTCATTTTTCTCAAACCTCAACCATGACTGGGATACAATGCCCTAACATTTTGACAGTCCTTCTGATCATTATTTTATTATGTCATGCAATAAATCCACTTTTTAATTATTTTCAAGTGGCTCTATATAGCTGGATCTAATAAGCAATCCTTTTCAACCTCAAGAATACACCTTGAGAAATGAGTTTCCTAGCATGGATGCCTACATTTGTGCATTGTGGGTTCGAGTCACCAAGTGTTTCCTCAGCGTAACTTCAAAGGTGAAGAATTCTAGACGTAGGTTCCCAAATTAGTGTGGGCCTTCCACTTATTTAGGACCCTAGAAATTTTCATCGCTTTCTTAAAATTTAGAGTATGGTAAGGCCTAGTTGAAGCTTCCATGTGTTTTTTTGGCACAAATTCAAAGATGAAGTTTAGAGGCAAGACCTCAAACGTGCATAGGCTCTCCACATGCCCTAGGCCTAAGAAAATTTCCTTGGCCTTTGAAAATTCTTAGTACAAAGAGGAGCTAGTGGAAGTGTTCACGTGTCTCTTCGAAAGTGCTCAATTGATATGGTGCCCAAAAGTAGAGAACTCAAACAAGCATGGGTTCACCATGTTTCTCATCCTAAAAAGTTGTTGAAAGAGTTTGAGGATCAGTGGAAGGTGCCACATGCTTAGGGTCCGAGAAATTTTCTTCGATCGTTAAAAATTCTAAGTATGGGAAGTTCTAGCGGAAACCTCCATGTATCCCTTTAGCATTATTTAATAATTAAATTACATGGGTAGGTCCCAAACAGGAATGGGCCCTCCATGTGTCCTAGGTCTTAAAAAGTTACTTGAGAAGTTTAAGTGTATAGAGGAGTAGACAGAAGCCTCCACATGTCTCCATGGTGAAACTGAAAAGGTAAGACAGAGAGGCGGATCCTCAAATCAGCGTCAGCCCTCCACATGGACAAGCTTTGAGTTGAAGTGGGCCTGAAAGTCTTAAAATTCCTGGCGACCCACCTCTCTACTTCTAATGTTTAATGTGCACCCAAAGAAAGTTGTATATTATTTCATAACTTTTCTCCTTCATACAAAAAGGCAAAAAAATGCAAAATGCTCTGGTGACCCACCTCCCCACTTGTATCTTGAAAAATTTCCTCGTGTCCTTCTTAGGGGTAAAAGTAATACTTTTTCCCTACTACTTCATACTTTTTGAATAATCAATCGTAGACTATCGAGGTCTGCGGGGCCAATTTGGTATTTTTAACAAATGTGAAAAAAGTGACAAATTTCACCAAAAAGACCCACCGGGACACATCCAATCAGAAAGGACCATGTTTCCATGGATGTTGGGACAAAAATTGATAGGGAAAACATGACTATGGAAAAATAGAAGGAAGGGGAAACCTTGAATTCACACCCAAATTACAAATTCTTTCTCATGGATAGAGAAATGGAAAACAATATCTGGACTCAATGTGATCCTCAACCAAAGGAAAGGACTGACCATGGAAACCAAATGAAGGAAAAATATTTCATGCATCAATACAGGGAGATAGAAAACTTTAAACGATGCGGAGTGAGAAATTTTTAACAAACAAGGTGAGAATAAATTGAGCACCAACATCAGCTCTAACTCAAGGATGGGAACTCCCTGTGAGTTCCACAAGAACAATAGACCATACCATGTGCCAAAAATCCATTGGGAAAAGGAGTCAAGAAAATCTTGTAGAGTAGAAATACAATAACCAAATTCCCTAAGACAAACTAACAAACCAACAAAAATTGGTCACCAAGGACCATGAAAAACCAAAATAGAAAAATATAAAAGTAGAACAAAACCAAATGACTATACACTATACAATGGTGTGTGTCTTAATTCTGAGAAATCAATCAAGGAAATGTTTCAAGTGCCTACTATTAACAGGTAAACTCAAGCAATTTTCCATCTAAGTATTTTAGGAAAAAGGTGTGCTCTGTAATCGAAAAGGTCAATAGAATAAGGGCCCATCCATAATGCATCAAACTTTCCATGCTTTCCCTTATCCTCATGTCTGTTATATCATAGTAGCATGAGGTCTCCCACACTGAAATCCCTTGGATTCACCTTTTTATCAAATAACTTCTTCAATTTCTCCCTAAACTTCACATGTCTTTTGTGGGACTCTCTTCTCTTCTCATCCAATTCCACAATTTGATTTATACGAGCATCATAGGGATTGACCTCTTGGTCCTCTAATTGTTGGATAAATTGGTAAGAAGATAATTGCATATGCAGGGGAAGTAGAGCTTGAGTTCCATATACCAATTCAAATGGGATTTTTCTAGTAGCTCTTTTAATAATGATTCTATCAGCCCAAACAAAAAATTTCAATTTCTCACCCCACTTTCATTTGTTTAACTCCAAGGTTCTCCTGATTATCTTCAACAAATTCTTATTACTTGATTATGCTTGTCCATTTCCTTGGGGATTGTAATTGGAAGCATATGCTAAATTTATCCCATATTCATGACACATGGCTACCAAAGGTTTAGCTTGAAATATCATAGCATTGTCAACAAATATCTTAACAGTACTCCAAACCTATAGATTATATGATTTAAAATGAAGTCCATGACAATTTGGTGAGTTGCTTTCTTGGTGGGGATTACCTCCACCCACTTAATGAAATAATAAATATCCACTAATATCCACTTGTGGAATTAAATTGAAGAATATGAAATCTCACCAATGAAGTCCATTCCCACTTCTTAAATGGGGATTCAATTGATACAAGTTGCAAAGGGAGGGAGCCCTCAAGCTTTCAATATTCCTCGACAAATGCCGACAACTCTCACACTTTCTTACCAAGAGAGTTGTGTCAGGTTTAAAAGAGTTTGCCACTAGTAACAAGTACTATTCTGCAAAATGCCCCCCACAAAATCCTACATAGAGTTGTGTCTTTAAAAAGAGATTTATTTCGGGAGGCTAACTGTGCTCTTTTTTATTCTTACTTAAATACTCAGGGCCATAGATGTTTGAGTAAAAAACCCTTAAGATTTTATGAGATGTGACTATTCATTTACCTAAAATGCCCCCACAAAAACCAATCCTACATAGAAATTATAAATTTTTTTGGGGGTATGGGGAACTTCATCTTAGGGCCTAAAGATGTGGCTCTAACCAAAGCAAAATATTCTCCATGATAGTAAGTAAAGGAAAACTCATCCTTTTGTAATAGGAAATCCTTCTATAAATATATGAGGAGATGCTAAAATAGGGGCATTCTTTAATGATTCCTTAATCCCAGTAAAGGCTTGAATAGCTACTTCTTCCCATTTAATACTTTGATTCTTCTTCAACCTATTAGTGATTGGGATATTTAATTTAGAAAAGTTGGAAATAAACCTCCTAATACAATTTATCTTCCCAAAAAAGGATTAAATTCCCTTTTTGGTTCTTGGAATAGGAACTTTGTTAATGGATTGCACTCTCTCAGGATGAATCATGACTCCTTTTGACACAATGTTTCCAAGCAAATTTTCCTTTTGAACCCCAAAATGACATTTATGAGGGTTCAATGAGATACCATATTCCCTGCATCTTATCAACATATTTTCTAAATGTTGCAGGTGGTCACTTCTCTTCCAGGATAAAATTGTCACATCATCATGATACACAACAATGAATTCATTTATATATCCTAAGAATGCTACATTCTTTTCTCTTTAAAAATTATCTCAAGCATTCATCGGGCCAAACGACATCCTCACATACACATAACTACCCCATGGGAAGTGAAAGTAGTTTTGATTCTTTCGATTGCTTCACGACTACCTGGTTACACCTAGAAAAGCCATCAAAAGTAGATAACAAATCTGAACCTGTAACTAACTATAACATGTTCTCCATATTTGGCAAGGGATAGTTATCCTTGATTGATGCCTTATTTAATTTTCTAAATTCCACACACAACCTTATGTCCCCATTCTTATTTCTAACAGGTACCAGGTTTGTTACCCATGAGGAGTACCTTGTAGGCTATATAATTCCTCCATCCCTTAACTTTTTCAATTCTTCTTGCATTTTTGAGGAAAGGAGGGGATTAATTGGTCTTTTTATTTTCTTGAATGGCTTGGCATTAGCTTCTAGGGTATTTCATGTTGAAAAAGGTCTTCCCTATATGCTTTCAGTTCTGAATATGACCAAGCCAAGCAGTCCTAGTACTTTTTTAGCAATTGGACATATGAATGCTTTTATTCCTATTCAAGTTTCTCCCTAGCCATATTCTCTTAGGTTTATCCTTTGTGCCTAGGTCATATTCTTCAACATATCTCGATGTTGATATGTGTCTATTGACAATGTAGTCAGCAATATCAAAATTTGATTCTAGTGAAACTAACCCTCTTGGAATATTATTAGTCTTCCACTGAATAATGTACTTACCAAATAAAGTCTCCTTTGCTTTAGCTACACAAACAATTGGTTCCCAGTCTACACTTTGATTGGTAAATTCTCCTTTATTTTGCAAAAACCTTTGGACATGATCATCATCTAGAAATACCTACCAATGCTTGATATTGTCGAGACAGATGGCCTGGTCAATATTTCAACATCATATTCGTAATAGGGATACGTTGTATAATTTTCAAACTTTGATCTCAATACTTTCAATTCATCTACTACAATATTATATCTCCTATCATGATGTATTATATTGAAAGATTCAAACATTTCAATGAAGTCCCAAACTACATGCTTATATTATTTCATTCTTCGATTCTTTGTAGCATACAACTTTCTGACTTGTTTGACTATCAACTCTAAATATCCTTTAACAACAATGTCTCTAATACCATATTTCCATGCAATCCTTAGACCCAAGAGCAGTGCTTCATACTCAACAATATTGTTTGTGCACTCAAAATTGAGTTTAAAAGAAAAATTAAACTCCTCTTGGCTTGGAGATATCAAGACAATACCAACACCATTACTAGATCTAGAACATGCTCCATCAAACATTAAATTCCAAGGAGAACCAACCTTCTCAGGATACTTGCACTCATCAATTTTATGCTCCTTACAATCAGCATATCCCACAAAGTTATCAACATCAACATCTATGTACAATACTTCATAAGAAGCATTGTTAGGGTCCTCAATGAGATGTAACATTTTCTTCTCACCATATAACTTCACAAGGCTGCCCTCAATTGGTATGGTGGCATAAGACATGTCCATTTGTAGAATTCCACCCACACTAGTTTCCCACTTTTTGGATATTAACATCCTCCATTTAGCAGGAAAATCCATAATTACTACATTCAAAGTTAAGTTCTTGCCTAGATAAGCTACCAATTTCATTACTAAGCCTTTGACACATCCAACTACTGGCAACTCTCTTGAATCCATGACAAGTGCATTTCCCATAAGCTGTTGTTACTTTGATATTCAACTCATTAATGACTTCAAGAGGCATTACATTGCATGACGCTCCTAAATCAAACATGTAATTATGTAACGACCTATCTTTAATAATCAGAGTAGTGAAAAATGGATCCACATTCAGCTCAGACTCGACCAAAGAAATTCCCAAATAAACCTTAGGTGTTTCCCTCACTTCCTACAATGCTTGTGGTTTTTCTAATTCCACAATGGTAGGAGGAACCTCTACATTGTTTACAATTTTAACTCAGGGGACATTTTCTTCCTTAAGCCCCAAATACTTTGAAACACCCTCTTCTTATGCTCAAAGATTCTAAGCAATTCAACAATAGGAACAATTATTTTGATCTCGACTCAAGATTTGGGCTATGTCACAAGGAATATATTTGGGTAAGGAAGTGTTAGAAGGGAGATTTACAAATTCATTTGATGGCATGAGATTTTTCATAGTTTGAGCATGGGTAAGAAAAAAAGTTTTACTTGAGGTGAGAAATCCTTTGCGAGATGCATCTTTTTAGGGTTTTCCTTAGGGATACTTGGTAAGAATTGGAATTTTCGGTTTGGTCCGAGGCCCTACCCATTTGGTGACCTTACTCCTGGTATTATATCCTTTTTCTTGGGAAACTAGTGGATTCATTATCAATTGCTTGTCCTCTTCTTAAGGAATTCATCCCTTATACTTTTTAATCATTAATGCCCTTAAGTACTCAAAATAATTTTTGTGTAGTTAAAATGCTTGTACAAAATTAATTTTGAAATAATTAATGGGAGGAAAAGGCAATACCAGATGGATAAAATCCTAGAATATTTTAATAGTTCTCACACTTATAAGATCAATTGATGACACTCCCTACCGTGAACTTGTAAAGCACTCCATCATGCATGCATCATCATCACATGGGGAATGGGGTAAGGAACATCTATCACTCAACTCCTTATCATGGACCTCTTCCTTAGTAGCAACTCTAGTAGGCCAAGGATCGGGCACCAATCTATTTTCCCGGGTTGGGGATGTCTATTTGCTAATCCTATGGGCCCTTTACCCCGTCATCTAATATATGATCACCTCTAGGATGATTTGTAAATCTTTCTTGACTTTGTGGCTTGTTCGGACCTGGGAACTTTATCCAATCCCTTTCTCTACTCTCGCCGGTTTGTAAGATATTTCTTTAATAGCTCTGAACAAAGTTTTTATAACCTCTTTTAGATCCACAGACTTACTTGACCGAGGCTTTTCTAGAGTGATCAGCTTGATACCTTCCTGTTATGAGTCTTACCAAATAATTTTATATTGTTTTCAATCAGTAAATCCATGGTGAAGTCTTGGCTCAAAGTCCCTAGGTTTTTGTCCCTTAAATAATAGGTAGCCTTTTTGTCAAAAGAATAAGAATATTTTATCAGACATGAAACATCGCTTGGCCTCAACATTATAGGTAGCCTATTCCAGATATTATTGAACTAAGTATTGAAATCATGAACAAATTCATTACGATTCTTCTTTATATTTTCAAATTGCATAAATCAAACTGGTTCTCACATCTTATTTGCATACTACAATCTAAACATTTTTCATTTTTGTTTGTGAATATATTGAGTTATCTGGTAAAGACTTATACCAGTCAAGTGCATCCTCCTCAAGAGTATGAATAAAAAAATTATATACACATCCTCAAATTCAATCTCAAAGTATTTCATCATATAACTATGAAGTCAAGCTTCTCTTGAGGGATGTAATGTCTTGGAAAAGTGCCTCCCCATGGACAAGGTGCCCTAAAACCAATCTTGAATTCCTTCATCTTTGTTGTAGCCCAAGATTTCACCATGCTATTCTCCATCCCTTGAATATTCTCCAGGTAGATCATTATTTTCCATGTAGTTGTCACCATTGTAAGCTTCCCCTTGTTCTTGATAAGCTCCTTGCCAAAATGATTTTGAACCTACTCATATGGGTAAGCATAATAGCTCGGATCTGATCATAATGCTGATCTGGAGGAGTTTTTAAATGCATTGGAGGCGGATTGAACTGCTATTACTCGCAAGTGTGAGTTCAAGGAAGGAAATGAAGTCATGATTTCACAAATTCATGGGATGGGAGAAAATGAAAGAGATGGAAATAAAAATGAATGAAGATGGGTGTAAATGGATGGAAAAGGTCTGCAACTTAGAGAATGGGTTGTTGACCAGATGGAGTCATCATATGTGCTTTGATTGTTCCTCTAAAGGCTAAATCTCACTAAGAACACATCAACTTGATGAAATAAACTGAGGACCTCTTGTCCCACCGGGTGTGTCAAAATTATTAGTGGAGAATCATAGAACCCTCGAATGGCATGAGTGTGAGTTTGGAAATTCGGTGTAATTGCACAATATTAGACCATCTCTCAAGATGTGGGACTTACAAAACTTGAAATGGACCTCTAGAGAAAGTAAGTTATTGCCTCTAATCTACTCCGCCACAAGCTACTCTAGTGCGGGTAGAATCTATCTAATACTAATCTAACCATTCCAAGGGGATAGGAAGAGAGAGAGGGTGAGAGAGAGCCTACACAAATCGGTGATACACTAGAATAGGAAGTGGAAAGATACTCGATGAGGGAGAATGAAATGGGGAAAAGGGGACTAAGTGAGGTCAGACATAAGTGACACAGACCTAGATCCAAATATCCCATTTAAACTCCATGAAGCATGAAATCTTACACATGTAAACCTCAAATACATACATAGGTCTGAGAGAACACGAGATAGAGAGGCACAAAGAAACAACAAAACAATGCCAAGTGTTGAAAGATGCCAAGAAAATATATTTAAATGCTCTACAAGGTACACCGACTATTAAATGGGTGCCCAGAGGCACAAATATGCTCTTCAGTGTAAGAGAAGGCTTACTACTCAAATGGAACCAGAAACAACTTTGACAGAGTTTCCTAAACCCTGAGAATCTCTCTCCCTTCTGAAATGATAAGTGCTACAATATATAGATGATGAAAATTGGAGGAAAAGAAAAAAAAAATTGACTCGACTCTGCTCTTAAATCTCAACCACTAACCATCGATGTCCATTATGAATCCACCCACAATCATCAAGTTAGGTTCACTATGTCTGATCAACATGTTGAAGAAGGAAGAATGGTGGATCAAATCAAATTAGATCTGGTAGTTGAATCAATCAGATTCTACATTAACATCCTGAAAGATGTTTTCTCATTTTTCACCCAACTACCCTTGTCAAAACTAAATTTTCAGGCTCCGATGGCACATACGTGGTCGAGACCTTTCGATCGGTGCCAAATTTGACATATTTTGAGCACTAGATTGAAAGATATGTCTATTTGAATGTTTGAGTCAGGTCCATAGAAAAATGGCAAAAATTAGTTTAGTAGAACAGGTCCATGGGCTTGAAAATCACTTTGTGCCTTTTGGCACCAAAATACAAAATGTAAAATTGCTCCGTAGCCCCGTAATTCATTTTTTCCATAAAAAACCATCTTTGGGCCCATTAGTCTACATTTTCAATTTAGGTGAAAAGTATCTCCTAGGCCCACCAACCCACATGTAATTTAGGCTTAACACGTGGCTCCTTGAGCATCGAGAGAGGCGCAACTCACTTTTATACTTTACACCTTTTGAGCCAAAAAGTTTGAATTTCCTCTAACGACCCACATTCTCGCCTTGACTTGAATTATGAACACATGTAGGGTCTGGCGTACATTTGGGGACTACTTTTAGATTCTATTTTTGAAGTTGTGCTTTGGGAAGACACGTGGCATCTTCCATGGATTTCTTTGTTCCTTTATGTTTTGGCTAAGTATCCTTTTCTTGTGGGGCCATAAGTCCGACTCGGATATGTGGAGACTTAGCACTTGTTTGAAGACACGTGGCTCCTTCAACTGGCCTACCTCTACTTTGACTATTCAACCCCTAACTCTATCCCTTTTTTAGACCTAGGACATGTGGAAGGCCTATGCACTCATTTGGAAACCCACTCAGGATTTTACCTTTGAAGGAGTGTCATGTCAACACGTGGCTTCTTGCACCGAAAAATTTATACTTAGCCATTTTAGGCCCATTCTGATCCCCCTTTTCACTTTTCAGATGTTATTTCTACCCTTTTTTGAACCTCGGGACACATGGAGGCTTATTACTTATTTGAGTCTCCATCTTGGCTTTAACCCTTAAAATGTGTTGTTTGGACACGTGGTAGCTTCCGCTACCCTCGATATTTAATTGCCAATTTAGGCCCACTCTGTCCCACTTTTGAACTTGGACTACGTCCTGAGCCTGCGTTCATTTTGGAACTACTCTTTGATGCATATTTTTGAATTGCGCTAAGCTAACACATGGCACCTTCTTGCAAGTTTGTTTATACTTGGGTGGTTCCAGCCTTGAGTTGAATCATATGCAAAGTCTAAAAATTTGAGCCCCTTGATTCAATATTCTACTAACAATCTTTGATCTCTGTTGACACCGTTTGGCCCCATTTTCTTACCATGATCCTCCATTTTGAGTCTTACTACTCCTCATATTCAAGATCGATTGTCAATTTTAAATGTGACTCGCATGGCAAGGATGATACTTAGATTTTCTATGTAGGGTCATGTTTGATGAATTTTTCTAGGGGGAAAATTGGGATAACAATTTGGTGACTCATGAGGACATCTTCCTACTAGATGAAGAGACCATTAGCCTTAAAGCATCCATTGGGTATGGAGTCAAGAATGATAGCCTAATACTGATCCTTTTTTATTTTAAACTCCTTCTCAATTACCTACATCCTACTAACCCTAAACTCACCCTATCGGGCTTTTCCTATTTTCGAGAATCAATTGTCTCGAATTGATTTTAGTTTCTATGTATTTTGGTTTTTTTGAAACAAGCAAGTGTTACAAGAAACTATTGGTATCCCTTTCATGAAAATTGAAAGGCCCGGCCTTTGCACATCGAGATCAATACGAAAAAAAACTTATGAACAAAGAAAAAAATCATACATACCTCAAATGAGACATGCAAAGTGTGCACAAGAACTTCTTTTTCTGAAAACAAAATCTACTCCTACTCCTATACTAACCAGAGAGAAAAGGGACTCAAAAAAATCCTTCAACTAGCAGGGAGAAGTAACTTCCTTTTGTCAAAAGGGGTAGCCATGTAAATGGTTTGTCACTAAGTATGGCTGCTTATATGAGTAAGAAACTAATTTTAAGATGGTTCTCTACCCATATCATCAAGGTATCAACTAGAAACAATAGAAATACCTATCATTCTTCTACTCACTTGGTTCCTAGAGGTATTTTTGTTGATCCTTGGCACCTTGATACTCATCCTCATGCCCTAACGCAAGCATGATTGGTGTTGGCTTCTCCCTTTGCTCTAATGAATCTAAGTATTTGATTGGGAAAGGTCTGGTCCTTTGAATTTGACCATTGCTTTGAATTTCAACTCCAAGAATGGAGTCTTCTTGTTGACCTTCCTGGGTGAATGGTGTGAGAGAGATGATGACATCCTCTTGCCTTTCCCCTTCCTCCTTGTGCAGAACATGGAAGACTCATGTCTTCCAGCCTAGGCTCCAGAGGGCTGCTATGAAATGCAAGATGTTGTACTTGAATTTCCTCCTTCATAGTAGTAAGCTCATGTGCTTGGAAGGTGAAATATGTAGGAGAAAATGATGTGATCTACTTAGGCTCCTCTCCACCAAAGAAATCTTCAGATCCTGATAGACAATTTGTCTCCTTGGTGTCCTGTCACATGTCTTCTACCCACTCCATGGCGTCCACCTGATCTGCAATTTGATCACCATATCCCCCTTCATCCTCAATCATGAAGTTTGAAAGCTGAAACTCCTCTTCAAAATAAGAGCTTAAAGGGGATGAAGTGGGAGGAAGAACTCAAGGTTCTTTTGTAGTCTGCTCTACACTTAGAGCCTCTGAAATAGTATGATTCTCCTTTTCATGGATTCATCAATTAATTAAGGCCCTTGAAATGCAAGAAAAAAATCTTAAATGATGCTTTATTCATTGAGTGGTTTCATCTCTCGATTTGATCTCTCCCATCTGATCCTCTTCAATGGGACTTTGAGCTAGTTTTTCCTCCTCCTTAAATGGTTGTGTAGCTTGGGTTAGATTAGTATCCTCTTTAAATAGAGTGCCAAAATAGATCGCTGATTTTCTTCTTCTTATTCTTCTTCTGCAAAAACTCACCTCTATCACCACTCGGTTCTTCACTTCTTCCTCCTCTATTGGCTTAACCATCAAGAGGATATTTTTAAACCCAAATTTAGTAGCCCAAAACTTCATATTTAATGTCATTTATTTTTTGTTGGGTTCCTCTTCTTGTTGTTCTCCTTTCTCGGATTCTTGAGTCTCTTCCCAACATCGAGTTGGGAAATCAAGAAGAGTGGTAGGTTAGAGTTCAACTAGCTTTGAAATTGTTTGTGGTGGGGATGGAGGTGGAACTTCTTATTTTTGGGGGAATGATTAGTTGGCAAGGAAAAGGGGAGAGAATTGAAATAAGATGGAAGACTAAGTGATGGAGAAAAGAAATCAACACTGTGCAACATATGAGGGGCTTGACTCTTGATCATGCTGAAATGATAAAGTTTGAGAAAGAGAAAATGAAGGACAAGGAGTTGGTGATTGACTTACCCATTAACAAGGTTGTCTTGCACTTTTCTCATATGCCTCAATATCCTCAATCCACTATGTAAGTTGAGGAAGCACTTCAACCATGAAGTCAAGCTTCTCTTGAGGGCTATAATGTCTTGGTAAAGGACCATCCCATCAACAAGGTGCCCTAAAACCAATCCGAATGCCTTCATCTATGTTGTAGCCCTGATTGCACCATGCTAGCCTCCATCCCTTGAATATTTTCCAATAGATCAGCATTTTCTATGTAGTTGTCAATATTGTATGCATTCCCTTATTCTTGATAATCTCCTTCGCCAAAATAATTTTGACCGTGCTCATATGGGTAAGCATTATGCTTCTAGATCTGATGATAATACTAATTTGGAGGAGTTGAGAAATGCATTGGAGGTGGATTGCACTCGTTTTGCTGTAAGTGTGAGTTCCAAGAAGGAAATGAAGTCATGATTGCACAAATTCATGAGATGGGAGAAAATGAAATAGATGGAAAGAAAAGTGAATTAAGATGGGTGGAAATGTATGTAAAAGGTCTGTAACTCAAAGAATGGGTTGTTAACCAGATGGAGTCATCATATGTGCCTTTAAAGGCTGAATATCACCAAGAACACATCAAATTGATGAAATAAAGTGAAGACCTCTTTTCCCACCAAGTGTGCCAAAAATGATAGTGTAGAATCACAACACCCCTAAAAGGCTTGAGTGTGAGTTGGGGCATTCAAAGGTGATTACACAACATTAGACCATCTCTCAAGATGTGGGACTTGCAAAATTTGAGATGGACCTCTAGAGAAATTTAATTCTTGCTTCCTAATCTACTTTCCACTAGCTACTCCAAAGGTACGAAGAATCTAACTAATCCAAATCTAACAATTCCAAGGGGACATGGAGAGAGAGAGGGGTAAAATAAAGCCTACATAAATTGGTGATACACTAGAAAAGGAAGTGGCGAGATACTCTGATGAGGGAAAATGAAACAGGGAAAAGGGGACTTAGGGAAGTCAAATATAAGTGGCATAGACCCGCATCCAAATCCGCCATCAAAACTCCATGAAGCATGATATCTTACACCTGCAAATGTGAAATACATACATAGGGAGAAAACAAAGATAAAGAGGCATAGAGAAACAACAAAACAATGCCAAGAGTTAAAATATGCCACAAAACAAGATTTTATTGCTCTATAAGGTGCACAGACTATTACATGGGTGCTCGGAGGAACAAATATGCTCTCTAGGTGTAAGATAAGGATTACATCTCAAATGGAGTTGGGAAACAACTTTGATAGATTTTCCCCACACCCCAGAATGTCTCCCCCATCTCAAATGAGAAGTGCTACAATATATAGATGATGTAAATCAGAGTGAAACAAAAGCAACTTGAATCTTCTCTTAAAGCTCAGCCACCAACCATCAATGTCCACTATGGATCTACCCACAATCTATCAAGTCTAGTTCCCTATGTTTTTTCAGCATGTTGAAGGAAGAATGGTGGATCAAATCAAATAAGATATGGTAGTTGAATTAATCAGATTTTGGATTAATGGCGTGAAATAAGTTTTCCCATTTTCACCCACCTTACCTTATCAAAATTAAATTTTCAATATCCCATGGTGTAGACGAGGTCAAGACCTTTCCAATGGTGTAAAATTTTATGAATTTTTGGCACTGGATCAAAATATATGTCCATTTGAATGTTTAAGTTGGGTAAGTACAAAAATGGAAAAAACAAGTTTAGCACAATGGGTCTATGGGCTTGAAACTCACTTTGCACCTTTTGGCACTAATAAAACAAAATTTAGAAATTTCCCTGCAGCCCTGCAATTCATTTTTGCTAAAAAACCATCTTCGGGTCCGTAAGTCCGCATTTACCATTTGGGTAAAAAGCCTCTCCTAGACCCTCCATCCCACATGTAATTTAGGCTTGACACATGGCTACTTGAGCATCAACAGAGGTATGGCTGAATTTTATACTTTATGCTTTTGAACCAAAAAGTTTGAATTGCCTTCGACGACCCGCCTTCTCACCTTGACTTAAAGCATGGCCATGTGTATGGCTCGGCGCGGTTTGGGGACTACTTTTAGATTTATTTTTTTGAAGTTGTGCCGAGAAGACATGTGGCACCTTCCATGGCTTGAACTATTCATTTGTGTTTTGGGTAAGTCCCCTTTGCTTGGTGGGGCCATAATTTTGACCTAGGAAATGTGGAGACTCAAAGACTTGTTTGAAAACCCACTCTGAATTTTACTTTTGAAGTAGCACCACATTGACACGAGGCTCCTTCCACCGCCTCCTTGCTTTGACTATTCAAACCCCGACTTTGTCTCTTTTTGGACCTGGACACATGGAAGACTTGCATTCATTTGGAACCCCACTCAGATTTTACCTTTGAAGGAGTGCCATGTCGACACATGGCTTCTTCTCGCCAACACCTTTATAATTAGCTTTTATAGGCCTACATTGACCCCCTTTTGATTTTTCAACTATTGTTTCTTCCTTTTTAGACCTCAAACACGTGGAGGCTCGGTGCTTGTTTGAGTCTCTCGCTTGATTTGACCCATGAAGGTGTGTTATTTGGACACATGATATATTCCACTAGCCTGTGACCTTAAATTACCAATTTGGGACCACTCTGTCCCGTTTTTAACTTGGACTATGTGGCGAGCCCACACTCATGTGGGAACTACTCTTTCGATGTATCTTTTTGAATTGCGTCAAGATGACACATGGTGCCTTCTCGTGAGTCCTTTTATACTTGAGTAGTTCTAGTCGTGAGTTGAATCATATGTAAATTCTGAAAGTTTGACCCCCTTTATTCAATCATCTATTTTCAAGCTCGATATCTCTAGACGTCGTTTGGCCCCATTTACCGACCCTGCTCCTACATTTTGAGTCTTCATGCTCCTCAGATTTAGGATCTTTTATAAAATTTAAAATGTGGCTTACATGATATAGGTGACCCTTATATTTTTTGTGCAGGGTCTTGTTTGACCAATTTTAGTGGGGCAAAATTGGGAAAACATCAACTTTAGAAAATATAGGGCCATAATGAGAAGCATAATTTTCATACACAAATGAAGGCCCCTCTCCAGTTTGAGAATTCGATCTATATGAAAATTACCTGATTCAATCACCCGATCAAGAATGGTAATCCTCAACTCGTAGGTTGATCAATTTCAACAATGGATAACTCTTTCTTGATTCCCGATATCCAACAATTTTCCAAACTCTTTTTCCTTTTGAATTTATCTTTCCTAGTTCTAGAAACAACTTTTTGGTAGGGTCTTTAGTCAAGAAACATCTTCTTCCTTCCATATTTGTAAATATTAGTAACATATTTCACTTAATAGAGGTTAAGGCACTTTGTATTTATTAAATTTTAAATCAACACGAGTCGTAACTAAGGATTTTCACCTTAGTTGTGCAAATGCACTATAAATGACTTGTCAAATATCTATCAACACTTAATTCCTACAAAGCTTAGCAGATCTGACCTTCCTTTACCAGTATTTATCACTTGATGATATAAATTTAGTGCAATAACCACTAGAAACTTTAAATATTGCACACAGAACTTGTAACTTCTCACAAATCTTACAAATCTCAACACAAGATGACGTTTAAACAATGTATTTGCACTTATATCATGTAAGAAACATTACTAGGGCCAAATATAAGAATGCCTTTGAATATCCCCAACAGGATGCTATTCTAGTGTTGTTTCTATATAAATAGGTCCTGGAGTTCAAATACTCCCGGCAACAACGCCATTCTAGTGTTTTTTCCACAAGAAATAGTTCCCGAGTTTAAATACTCCCTACAAATGGTGCCATTCTAGTGTTTTTGCCACAAAAATAGGTCCCAAAGTTCAAATAATCTTGGGTAATGCTAATAATTCCCTAGAAACAATGCCATTAAGGTGTTGTTTCCACACAAATAGGTCCCAGAGTTCAAATACTCCCCGACAACACAAATAAATTCCCAAAATGGTGTCATTTAAGTGTTGGTATCCAAATTGATTATCCCTTGGAAGTCGAGCAACATCACAGATTTAACAAGATACTCAGAGATAGACAAATAATAATTTTTTTATAGTTGAGGAAGGGATTTAGTTAGCTCTTTGTCACTCAAGCCTTAGAGAAATGGATAACACCTTCAATAAGGATTTGTTCTATCCTCACTACTTTAGGTTGTGCCTTTAAACAAGCGTGAGAGGCCCTGTTTTGTAACCTATGTTGGTGAAGAACATGAAGTGATACTTCTTTGCACAATTTTTAGGAGAACCTTGAGAAAATATGATCAATACGCCATAATTTAACTCTCACGAGTCATCACTTCTAAAGAATGGGGATATTTTCTGGACAAGGTTCAAGTTACTAAAGACAATTAAAATGTACTTACTTCTATATATTTTGGTAGTAGAATTTGTTCATTTCGTATACACAACATAAATAGGGGTACTTCTGTAAGATTCATGGTTATTTGAAATTTTTGGTGGTAGATTAAGAAAGATGAATTTGATTTCACCATATCATTGAGAATCTTTACAAAAATGGAAGACTAACAAATAAAATGCTTTAGAATAGCCAAATTATTCCTTCAACCAGAAGGTGTGCATAAATGATGTCCCAGATCTGCATGGTTTCACATAGTATTCGGAACTCAACAAAAATCCTTGAGCTAAAGACTCAATTAAACATTAACAACCCCTGGTTCCTCATGCCTAAGATACACTAAAAGGCTTACATATAATATTTATCAACAAAATGACAGTAAAGTGATTTTAAATTGTTTATTTCATTACAGGATGAAGGCTCTTCTCATAATGAAATTAAAATGCCACTATACTATAACAGGGATGAGATCCTATGTGATTCGAATGGATTTTAACATAAGATTGTAACATGAAACATCAAAACCATTTGAAAACATTCTGAAATAAAAATAGACACATTTTTCCCAAGATCAACATAGATTAATTCGAGAACTATCAGATTTATCAGAAGGGGAAATTTTCTTGAACAATCTCAAATCTTGTCAATGGTTGTACACTTGCAACAATCTTGATGTGATCAAATATAAAACATAAGAGATTAACAGGTTTCTCAAATGGTCTCTCAGGAAGATGTTATTTCTCAAATTTTCTCGTAAGAATTAAACCCCTAACCATTTGCAAGAGTATCCTAATTGCATTTATACAATTCAATATCTCACTCATCCCAATTTTTCCCCCCAAAAATAAGAATATTCAACAAATCCTTTTCTTATAACAAGTCTATCCCAAAAAGTGATGTTGAAAAAATTTACAATTGAAGCTTCCAGGTGGATGAATCATGAACTGATCATGTTTCTCAGACCCTCAACCATGACTGGGATGCCATGCCATAGCTTTTTGATAGTCCTTCTAATCATTCTTTTATTCTGTCATGCGAGAAATCCCCTTTTTAATCATTTTCAGGTGGCTCCATATAGATGGATCTGACAAGCAATCCTTTTCACCCTCGAGAATACACCTTGAGAAATGAGTGCCCTAGCATGGATTCCCACGCTTATGCCTTGCAAGTCCGAGTCAGCCAAGAGCAAAGGGGAGTCACCAGAAGCCTCCACGTGTTTCTTTGGCATAACTACAAAGGTGAAGTCAAGAGGCAGGTTCCCAAATGAGCGCGGGCCTTCCTTATGTTCATCACCCTAGAGAATTGCATCAGTTGCTGAAAATTTAGATTATGGGAAGGCCCAGTGGAAGCTTCCATGTGTTTTTTCAAAGTGTAACTTTATGGATGAAGTTTAGAGGTGGGACGTCAAATGAGTGAAGGCTCTCCATGTGCCCTGGGCCCAAGAAAATTACCTTGGCCTTTGAAAAATTCTCAGTACAAAGAAGAGATAATGGAAGCCTCCACATGTCTCTTGAGCACTTGTTTGATATGGTGCCAAAAGTGGAGACCCAAAACAAGCGCAGGCTCACCACATTTCTCAACCTATAAATTTTTGAAAGAGTTTAAGGACCAGTGGAAGGTGCCACATGCCTAGGGTCCGAGAAAGTTTCTTCGGTCATTGAAAAGTATAAGTATGGGAAGATCTAGTGAAATCCTCCATGTGTCCCTTTGGCATTCTTTCAAAAGTAAATTACAGGGTAGGTCCCAAATAGGCGTGGGCCCTCCAAGTGTCCCAGGCCTTAGAAATTTGCTTGAGAAGTTTAATTACTAGAGAGGAGCCACTGGAAGCGTCCATGTGTCTCCATGGTGCAACTTCAAAGGTAGGACCTAGAGGCGGACCCTCAAATGAGCGTCGTCCCTCCATGTGGACAAGCTTTGAGTTGAAGTGGGCCTGAGAGTCTCAAAATTCCCTGGTGACCCACCTCTCTACTTCTAACTTTTGATGTGGGTCCTAATGGAGTTGTGGATTATTTCATAACTTTTATCACTCATAAAAAAGGAAAAATGCTCAAAACCCACCTTCCCACTTGTATCTTGAAAAATTCCACATGTCATTCTTTGGGGTCAAAGTAATACTTTTTCCTTGCCACTTCATATTTTTTGAATAGCCAATCATAGACTATCAGGGTCGTGGGGCCAATTTGGTATCTTTTACAAATGTGAAAAAGTGAAAAAGTTTCACCAAAAAGACTCGTCGATTCTGCATCCAATCGGAAAGGACCATGTTTCCATGGATGTTGGGACAAAATTTGACAGGGAAAACATGAATGTGGAAAAATAGAAGGGGAAACCCTAAATTCACACCCAAATTACAAATTCTTTCTCATGGACAGAGAAATGGAAAACAATATCTTGGACTCAACCTATTGCTCTACCAAAAGAAAGGACTAACCATATGGCAACCAAATGAAGGAAAAATATTTCATGCATCAATACAGGGGAGATAGAAAACTTCAAACCATGCGGATCGAGAATTTTTAACAAACAAGGCATGATTAAATTGAGCACCAACAAAGTACCATCGTAGTGTGTTGTCATTGTTATTGTTATTGTTGTTGTCCCTAATTTGATTGTTTGTTTCTTGTATAGTAGACATGTAAGGAGAGAATGATCAATACTCAAATATGTATGTATGTAAAAATGTTGTGCAAAGTACGAAAAAATGTAAAGTATGATATAATAAAAGGGTAAATTGAAAAAAAAAATGGAACATGTGCACCTGATCCATGTTGAGAAAAAGGATGTAGGAGGATATCATGTGATGTGGCAAGCTTATTGGGTAATCTCATGCCATCCTAGTTGAAGAAGTTTAAGGATGAAATGCTCATGTCCTCAAACTCTAACCGCTTCTACTATAATTTTTGAAGAGATTTTATACTACACTAGTTTTTGGGTGATCCTATGCCATTGTACAGAGAGAAATGTAGAGAGGCCACCCAATATAACCCCCGAGCATGTGACCGCGCCATAGAAGTTCTAAAGGACACCATGTCCTGTTAAGGCCATTGTGTATGGAGTTAATAGACTTCTCTAATTTAACTCATTGTTTGTGAACCAATGTAGATAAGTTGTGTTAGTATATACCCACATGATTCCCCCTATTTGGGGGTACATGTTATGACCCTTTAAGGAGAATGAAGACCCAACAGAGGACCAACCACACTTTAAAATTGTATAAAACTCATCCCTATAGGGGGAAAGAAAAGCACTTGGTTGTTACCAAGACACACGAAAAAAGAAGATGGCTAGAAAATACAAGTGTTCTACTAAACACATGCATTCAAATAAGTGTATCATATTCAAACAATGTAAAAAAACTAAAAAGTAGTGTAAACATGCAATAAATAACAAGAATACTTCATGAAGTGTGTTATAAACAAGGGAAAGTACTAAATGTGTTGCAATACATGCAAGGCCATCATAGTCGTAATAACAATGTAAAAGTGTGCACACAAGTAAAGGGAAAAGCCACAAAATAATGGAAGTCAAGCAAACAAGTAGTGATGGGAAAATCTAGTCTTGTAAGACAAGTGTTGCACATGGAACACCCATTAGAATGTTAGAGTGAAAACTAATATGTCAAAGAATGCATGAACCAGTAGTATAATATATTAAGTAAAACATGAAACAATATCACCTATATGAGATGAATGTGGATGCCTCATGGTGACCTTTATAGTAAGGGTAGAATCTAAACATCCATGTCACATGTAAATGTCATGTATTTGTGATCACTCTAAATATAGGCTTGTATTCACATGTGTGTATGAAAATGACATATAGGTAAGAAAGGTAAGATGTGTAGTAAAGTGAACATATAAAAACTAGTAAGAAAAAGTAACTACTACTAAGAAAATGCAATATGCTACGGATGGATGGAATGTAATGCAATATTGAATGATAGGAGTAATGTGCCCCTGGAGTGTATGAAATTTTACGCAATGAGGTTCATTTTGGTTTCCCACTCGTAGTCAAGAACGAACAAAAATGAGACTACATCATTTGGGAAATGGTCGAGTAGTGTTGTTTGTGTCTAATACATTGTCTTGAGTGTATATGTGTACTAGTGATGAAATACGACATGGGGAGAAGATGTGTGTGAACCCTTGTGTGCAAGTGTTGTTTTTAAACTAATGCTAATGTAAACAAAGACTAACACCTAAATAGTCTTAACTTAGCAAGAATTGAACAACAAACTAAACACCATCAAGATAAGAATTAAACAAGGGTTAGATGCTAGCATTTATAAATACAAACTTTGAAACTAACAATACTAAATATATAAACTCCTCTATTCTCTAAAAAAATAAATGAATGGACCTAAGTAAGCTCCATGGCTATCAAAATAATTGTCCTTAGTATGCCAAGTAACCCAGGAATGAGGGCCTATCAAAGTTGGGCTACAAGACCCCTTTGACACCTCCCATGTGACCTAAGCACTTAAGAAAGAGGCTTAACTCTTCAAGATGATGAGCTCTCAAGAAAAGAAGGCGCAACTCTTAGTCTCTTTTGCTATATGCTTTGCATTTTCTCTCTAAGGAGTTTAGGTGTAAGTAAAAGGTAAGTGGAGGGCTCTTTATATGGCCCAAAGAATAAAGGATTCAACACATTCCATGAATGTGAGATTAAGGTAAAACATGATTAGGAGTGGATAAGGTTGATTTATTAAAGGTAACCTTACCTTAGAAGGGTTTAATACATGTTTAACAAGTCATGGGAGTTGGGGGTGCTTTAATTAATCAAATTTGATTAATTAATAGGTAGGTGTAAGCTTATAGAAGTCAAGTTGAAGAATATTAGTGTGATTTAGGCTATTAGAAGGGGATTAAATCAATTAAATATTGATTTACTAGTTAAATGAAGGGGAAGACTAATTAATTAATAATAATTAATTAATCTAGATAGAAGAGGTGATTTATTAACGAAAGGTCATTAATTAGGTATTTGTTGGCTAGGCAACTTAATTAATTAGTTTAGTGTAATTAATTAATGATGATATGAGGAAAAAAATGAGCACTTTTGATGATATGTCGTTGATTTGCGAGAAAGGAGATAATTAGCGCAATTTAAGTATTTAAATTTCTTGGGCGTAATTATAGGTGTTTACATTTGCCCCTCTTTGGGGTGGCGTAAGTGATGCCACTTCAAAGATAGTATACAAAAGAGATTTTGAAGGGATAGAGAGAAAAATTAGTAGGAGAGAGAGATGCCCCCTCGAGTGTTGACGGGGTGAGGGAAGAAGCCAATAGACAATCGAAAAGGTGAGATATAGGTAGAAGAAGGGGGACGAGGTAGGATGCCTTGATGAGAGAGAATTAGGGGTGAAAGGGAAGTGGTGTAGAAGAAATATGGACAAGGGGGAGAAGAGCTTAACCTCTAGCCACTTATTTGTTTGGAACAAATTTGATGTCATCATATTGCCATAGGAACTACATCATTGGTCCTTCTGAAAAATATAAGCATACGAAAAAGGTAGAATGACATGAAAAACCATACTCTGAAAAATTTTCCATTGCTGAAAGTACCAACTCCACGCAACATATAATAATGCAATGCAATACGAGAAGGAAACAAGCTCATGTAACAGGGAAAACAAGTACGAATGCACATATCCAACCCAACAACAGTTAAGATAGTTGTACAAATGTTTTGTTATCAGTGCTGAAGAGATCCACAATTTTGTGATTGATGACAAGGGTTAAAAATGATGCCCCAAGCAAGGATACATGAAAGGGGAAATGAAAATGGACACGGGGTCCATGAAAAACATTTGTGCGCAATGAAACAACACCAGGCAACCAAAAGTGCCCCAGAGTACAGATGAAGCAAACAACTAGCTTTTGTGAATGGTTGTGAATCTAGTGATCCATGAGTCATATTAATCAAGGAAGATGTGAGACAAACCAATAGGATATGGAGAAAATACCATGCGCAAGACACAAGTTTTAGCCATAAGATGTAAGTTACCATTTTGTAGGGTGTTTTATTTTTTAGGAATTTTTTGAAAAATTTTGCCTTGTTTTTGGTTTTTTTTTTTTTTATAGTAAATGTTTGTATTGTTTTGGCTTTTTGAACCATGATAAACAATAGAAGAAAGGAGAAGAAGAAAAAGAAGGGCCTATGGGCAACATAAAGTTCCCTAGGTGGAAGAAAAGAGAAACAAACGACAAATAATGTCCTTGTTTAGTGGAAAAATTAAGAAAAAATAATATTTGAAAAATAATTATTTACGAGGGTGTGAAGAAGAATAAAAATTGCCAGGAATAGTAAAATTGTCCTGGGAGAAGAAAGGGGTATTGGACAAAAAAATTCCCAATACGGTGAAAAAAGAGAAAATAATTATTTAATTAAAAATAATTATTCCACAAATAAGAGAGAGAAAACAATGAGCTAAATGGGTGTCCAAGCTGTCCGATCGGTGAAAAACAAGTTAATATACCCCCAAGGGGTTAAAAACATCACAATAAGTTCATTTTAACCGCTCGGTTTAGAAAACTTACTATGAGGCTCGACACTCGTGAGAAATGTTGATCGCACGTGATCGTTTGAGGCGTCTTCATAGATTATAGATGATAGATCTATAGACAATATCAAATGTTGTTTTAAAGTGTTATTTTGATGTATATGGATGAGATGATATGATGATATTGGTGTGGGGGATATATTTTTGATTATGCTCAACCCTCTTCCCCCATTGATGACATGATATGTGATGATTAGATTAGCATACATGCATGATGTAAAACTTAGTATTTTTATTTATTTATGATGTATAGATGATGCTATATGTGATGATAGTGATGGTAATGTGATGTGAATGATAAAAAATAGAGCACATGCAAGAAACACATTGAATGCTACAAAGAACACCAAGAATTAATGCAATACACCATGAATCACCATGCCTTATTAACAAGTAAAAAAACAAAACCAAATGTGTTAAGAAAGAAATAATGAATTAACACACTAGGATGTCAAACCCCACACACTTAATATGCACAAGCAAGAATGAATCTAATCTAAGCAAGAAAAGATAAACTATGACAAAGTACACCCAAGAAACAAACAACTCAAAAGTAAGCCCGCAAAACACTATACAAGAAACAAACAAAGCAAGGAAACAAGGCAATGCAAGTAAATGTTTTTGTAAGATATGTTTTCATGCACCGATTTTCTATTGTTTAGATTTATGTGAAACAATTGTCTATTATTTTTGTGTTTTGTGAAACAATTTTCTATTGTTTTTGTGTTTTCTCAAAACAATGTTCTATTGTTTTTGTGTTTTCTCGAAACAATTTTCTATTGTTTTTGTGTTTTGTGAAACAATTTTCTATTGTTTTTGCATTTTCTCAAAACAATGTTCTATTGTTTTTGTGTTTTCTTGAAACAATTTTCTATTGTTTTTGTGTTTTTCTTGAAACAATTTTTTGTTGTTTTTATGTTTTTAACAGTTTTAAAAAGCTATGTGCAGGTAACCAAGAAAGCATGGATGCCCCCAACGTTAGGTGGGGAATATACAAGGGCAAAAGCCATGCACTTATGAATAAGAAGATGAAGTTGTTGAGTTGCCCCCAACAGTAAGATGGGAAATAATGAAAGACCACGTCCCTTATAGACAAATAGAAGAAGGCAAAGCCGGATCAAGGCTTGACAAGATGGTGTGCACAAGGAAACTTGAAGGTAGAACTAGGTCCAAGACAAAGCCAACTACCCTTCTAATACAAAATGCTTGTGAACAACGAATCCTCCCAAGGTGCCGAAACCGGTTTTCACCCAAGGACTTGTCCAAAGTGCCACAATTGCATGGTTTTCACTAGTGGACGTCCTATTTTCTCTTTTTCTTTTTCTGATTTTTATTTTTATTTTTTATTTTTTTTTATTTTTTATTTTGTGCCATGTTCAAGCATAGAAATTCTTAAGATGCATGGCATTCATTGGCTCTCGGAGCTCATCACCATTGGGGTGAGCCAGTTTGTATGCCCCTGTCATACTTGGCAACTATGACATAGGGTCCTAACTAGTGTGGTTCGAACTTCCCTTTCTTTTCTCACTCTGCTCTAGTGTTGAACTGGTTCTCCTTCATAACTAAATCACCAACCTCAAATTGGCTAGGGATGATTCTCTTGTTGTAGTTGTGGGAGATTTTGTGTTGATATACCTTCAGGTGATTAAGAGTGCGAATGCACCTCTCATCCAGGAGCTCTAACTCAGCCAATCTTTCCACTCGATAATCTTCATCCTTATCCAAATATTCTCAAAGAGAAATTCAAAGGGATGGGAGTTCAATCTCTAAATGGATGATAGATTCTGTCCCGAACACTAGGGAATATGGCGTCACACCCGTAGGAGTGTGAATTGATGTTCGGTAGGCCCAGAGGGCTGGGTGGATTTGTAGGTGCCAGTTTCGACTGGTTTGCTAACCATCTTCTCCATTATCCTTACCAAAGTCCTCTTTTTTGCCTCAACTTGTCCATTACCCTGAGGGTAATATGGTGTGGACCATTTCAATCTGATTTGGAACGATTGGCAAATACCTTTCACGCTTTGTTCTTAAATGACTTCCCATTATCTATGACAATGGTCATGCGGGGATATCATATCGGCAAATAATGTGATTCATGATGAATTTAGAAATCAGTGCTCCTATGACATAGGTTAAAGGGATAGCCTCCACCCATTTTGTAAAGTATTATGTAGCTATGATGATATGTGTATGACCATTAGATGAGGTAGGATTAAGCTTCCCTATTAGATCAAGTCCCCACTTAGAGAATGGCCACGGGGTAGTGATTGGTTGCAATGGTTGCGATGGAGCATGGATGAAATTTCCATACTTTTTGCAAAGCACACATTTTCTAACATAATTACAACAATCAGTTTCCATGGTGGGCCAAACCTACTCTTAACAGTTTCTTAGCCAATACCATTCCATTTGTATGTGCTTCGCATACTCCTTCGTGTACTTCTTTAATTGCTTGGATTGACTCCATCACATCCAGAAAACATAATGGATTCCCATCATAGCCATGATGATAAAGTGTACCTCCTAAAAGGGTGTAAAGGGCTATCTGGTGAATCAGGCTTTACTTTTCAGAATGAGAGATATTAGGAGGGAAAGTACTATCCTTAAGATAGGTGAAAATGGGTTCATACCATGGGGAATAGGGACCAACAACCTCACAAGCTAGGCAAGATTCCAAAGTACATCATACATGGGCTGGTGTATATTTTATACAAAAATGGCATATCATTGTTCCTGGTGGAATACAAAGCATAGATGCCACCATTTCCATAGCATATGCCGATCTGTTCGCAATCTTAGATCTGCTCAAAGGTAATGTGCACAAAATACTCCTTCAGAGTTTCCACCAACTTCTTGTAAGGTATGAGCTTGTCATCCTTAACTTTATACTCATCATTAACCTGTTTGATGATTAGCTGCGAATCATCCACGACCTTAACATGTTGAATATTCCACTTGATGGCTAGCTTCATCCCTGTAATGAGTGCTTCATATTCTGCAATGTTGTTCATACAAGGGAAGGCCAGGCGAAAGCCTACGGTATAGGATCACCCGAAGGAGTAATAAGGACCACTCCTACACCTAAACCATGAAATGTAAAAGATCCATCAAAATGTATCTACCATACGAAATATTCTTCAATGTAGAGAAAAGATGCATTTGGCAGATCCAGACTCAAAGGTTCTATGCTTTGCAAAGGTGCTTCCGCTAGCTAGTTAAAGTATTTGTCCTGTAATTTATTTTGATGGACAAATTCTATATCAAACTCACTGAGAAGAATGATCCAATTAGCCATTCTACCTGTGAGAGCGGGTTTGGACAACAAATACTTGAGTGGGTTGACCTTGGATATGATCTTGGTCTTAGTATTTAGCAGGTAATGGTGAAGTTTCTGAAAGGTAAAAACAACGACCAAGCAAGTCTTTTCAATCTGAGGATAATTACGTTCATAGGTGATGAGGGTGTGACTCAGATAGTACAATTCTTTCTCTTTATGGCTAAGGTCATATTGGATGAGCAGTGCACCAATGGCATATTGTGTAGCAGAAATATAGAGAAAATGTGGTTCTCCTGGAGTGGGAGGCATAAGGACAGGTGGATTAGCCAGGTACTATTTAAGCAAAGAAAAGGCTTGCAGTTGCTTGGGTCCCCAAATGAAAGTGACATCATTCTTAAGAAAATGAGTGAATGAGTGACATTTATCTGCAAGCTAGAAGATAAAGTGGCGAATGGTTTGAATTTTCCCTCACAAGCTCTACGCAGCTTGCTTGATATTCTCAGGTGGAGGCATTTCGTAATGGCGTAAACTTTAGCAAGGTCTACCTCAATACCTCATCTTGACATGATGAAGCCTAATAGTTTCCTAGATAGCACATCGAAGACACACTTCTTTGGATTCATCCTAACTTTATATTCACGCAGGTGTTCAAAGATACACCGCAAAATGATAGGATGATCCTCTCTTGTTTTGGACTTTCCTAGGATGTCGTCTACATAGTCTTCCATGATGTCATGAATCATATCATGAAATATTATTTTCATGTCCCGTTGATAAGTTTCTCCCGCATTCTTAAGGCCAAATAGCATCACCTAATAATTAAAGGTGCCCCAAGGAGTTATGAAAGATATTTTGTGTTGGTCTTCCTCGGTGATCTTAATTTAATTATAACTTGAAAAGCCATCGATAAGTGATAGCATTTCATACCCTATGGTTGAGTCAAAAATCATGTCAATGTTGGGCAATGGAAAGTCATCTTTAGGGAAAGATTTATTGATTCCCTAAAATGCAATGTGATTCAAATACCAATAGGTTTCTTCTAGATAGGAATAATGTTCGATATCCATTCAGAATAATCAATTGGCCTGATGAATCCTCCTGTAAGCAACCTTTCCAACTCTTATTTAACTAACAAGGCCACTCTTGGGTGCATCTTTCAGAGCTTTTGTTTGATAGGCTTAGCATCTGCGTGCACAACCAGGTTGTGCATGACCAAAGTTGAATCTATGTCGGGCATGTCTTTGTAAGACCGTGTGAACACATCAATAAACTCTCATAAGATAGATAGCGAACATCTTTTGTTCTGGGCCGAGAGAGATGCTCCCAATTTTACTAGCTTGGGATCTTCTTCGGTACTAATATTGACATCAATGGTTTCCTCAACAAACAATTTTGATAAATCCTCCATACGCGTAGGATCGGGAGGTAGGTTGAGATCTTCATCCAAGGATGTCTCTACGAGATTTTCATCCTTGGCGTGGTCACTTTGTTTTTACTTTGATTTTCTTATTTTTTGTCGACCAAGGCCTCAAAGAGGTTTTCACCGTGTGAGTTGGACTTTGATTTTTGCCGAGAATTTTCTTTCGAACTCTTTCCCTTGCTTTTCTTTAAATTTTGCTGACCACAAAGTTCAGCCTCCTCACCGAAGTAGGCATAGGTGTCTAAGTCAATAAAGAAACCCTTCTTGTGATCTCCAATGGGAATTGTATCCCTTATGCCCATGAAATCTGCAATAGCCTCATCGTTCTCGAATAAATCTAGTGGCACATGATGTTGTTGGTCCCATTCAACAAGGGAAGGGTACACAAGGTCAACGATTGGTTCAGTGGGGGTTATGGTTAGGACAACGTTATTCATGAAAAGGTTCATGGAGGCCAGATCCTCATATTGGCTACAATAGGAATCCATATCACTGTCTAGATAATCGAAGCCATCCTCACGCTCTGAACAAGTTTCCTCTTGATCATTAGGGTGTGCCCCATAAGGGTGAATCCCGATGCCATATATTTAAGTTTTGAAATGGGTGAGAGGGACTGGTTCCCGTTGTCCTTGTTCATTCTTACCACATCCTAGGCCTTTGTAGCCCATGGAGTACATCATTCTGCTAGATTTTTCATATTCTAGGTTTTGATAACAAGATGGCCGAGTGTCCTCAGGGGACCCAATTAGTAGGTGGATCAAGCATTTTTCCTCAGCCTAACAAGCCTCCAGGTAAGAATGACCCAATAATGTGTTCCTCTCTAGGTCTCCTAAGTGGTAGTTGGGTTGACCTCTAGTCTTGGGTGATAAGGAGAGGTCGAAACCAAGAGTTCTTGTCGTACATTATACTCCCTATAACCATATTCCATGATTTTCATCTCCCGTGAATTAAATGGATATGTTGAAGTAGATGCCCCATGAGCGCAAGAACTAAGAGAATTTGAATCTACTAGAGATTCCATGGCCTTATAATGAAGAGGGACAACTATATCTATGGAGGGACATGTGTATGTACCCTTTCATGCAAAGCTATTAAGAGCTCTACAATGAGAAAAGGGCTCTGAATCTCCTGGTATTGTAATTGTTTGTCCCACATGATTTAGCTTGATGCATTGATGAAATGTTGATGGCACGGCCTACATGGCATGAATCCATGGTCAGCCTAGAATCATATTATAGGGAAGTTCCAAGTCTAGGATGTGAAACTTCATCTAATGGCAAGTGGGGCCCACCTCCATCGGCAGTGTAATGGTGCCTACTAACTCTCTTTCTACGTTGTCATATGTGGTGATAGTGATGATATGGGACTCAAGATCTACCTCTATATGTCCCAATTTTTTGACTAATTTAAGTGTGCAAATGTTCAATCTAGATCTGTTATCCATAAGCACCCATTTTATTTTCCTACAGGTGATAACTACCTCAATGTATAACGGAAGATTATGTTTAGGATTCTCGGTAGGGACCTCCCTATGGGTGAAAGTGAGATGCTCACTTTGGGTGCAATATTTTCCATCGTGGCTTGAAGGTACGCAAGATTGAATTCTAAAGGCACTCCCGATCCTCAAGAAGAGTTTGATACAAAATGTCCTTATGCACATTAGATATCTTGAGAAGATCTAAGATCGAGATCTTAGCAGTGTCCTCTCAAGTTGTTCTAAAAGTTTATATTTACCAGTTTGTAGGGTAAACAGAGAGGGTTACTAATCACAAGGCGGGCATTCCTTATTACCGCAATGCAAATCCTTTTACTTGATCTCGATGGTATTGACACGGTCGAAAGGGGAGTGAATACATCCGATAAGTGAATCGTAATTTTTTTATCTCTTTTGGTATACAAGTAATTCACACTTTATAGGTTTGGGATGAGTCTCCCGATCGGGGTTTGTCTTTTCTAACTTATCATCCTTAGGGAATGGTTCCTTATAAATCCCCATTTTCTCATTAGGTGTTTGCGTTTTGCCAGGGTTATCCACTTCTATCTCCCCATTATCAATGAGGTCCTAAATATAGTGGTGAATCCGCAGACATTTTTCTATCTTATGACCTTTAACACGATGCATTTCATAGTATTCATGCTCCTTATACCATGAAGGTTTACGAGCATTGTCATCAAATGGTTGCGTTGTAGGATAGGTCATCATTTGGGTCGCATCCAAATGTTTTAGTATGAAAGAAAATGGTTCATTAAGGGAGGTGAATGTTTGTCGCTTTGGTGGTGGTTGAATTGGGCCCTTGGTTAGTTTAAAAGGTTGACTAGTTTGGACCGTTTTAACATGTTTGGAAACAAGTGATTCCGCCTCTCCACCATGTTTTTGTTTTTGTTATAGATCTTTGGCTTTTCAAAGGGTTTAACACTTTGGTTATCTTTAGATTAGGTTTTGAGGGTGCCTTTGGCAATGAGAGCCTTTTCTATTTGAATTCCTTTCTCTATAACCTCCACAAAGTTGTGGACACAATGCATTTGGAGGTGGAAAGCTATATCTAGGTTGAGATTAGGGACGAAAATACTGACCATCTACTTCTTAGGGAAAGTGCAAGGGAAGCAACTAGCAATCCCTCTCCATCGTTGGAGGAGGCTAGCGAAGGTCTCATTTGGGCATTGTTTTGTGTTGCACAAGTTTTCCATGGTGATGTCACTCTCTATGTTATACGAGAAATGACACACGAATATTTCCACCAATTCTGGCCAGGTGAAAATTGATCCTCATGGTAAGCACGTAAACCATTCCAATGCTTGACCTCCGAGACTCTTAGGAAAAGTCTGATGAGGTAATTATCCCTATAAGACACCTCTTGACATGCCATGTAGAAATCTTTAACATGATCCCTTAGGTTTCCTTTCCTTTGTATTTGTCAAGATTTGGCATATCAAATTTCTTTGGAAAGGGTTGAAGGGTCATTGTCTTATCAAAAGGATAGGGGCTTAGTTCTTTGTATTAGAATTTCCTAATACTCCCCATATTGCTTTCTTGTATGCTCACAAGCGTTGCTTTCATAGATTACACATCTTGTGCGAGCAATTGTTCTCTAGTGGGAGAAGTGGGGACATGTACACAATGATACCCCATGTCTTCTTCTCATTGGTTTTCTCGATGGAGTTCGTGGATCCTAAACTTAGGCCTTGACTTTTGAACGTTCTTGTTTGTGTCTTTATGTACCTGGAATGTAAGCAAAGCTAGTTATCAGCTTAGGTTACTGAGTTGTTGTTGGATTGTGACTTGGTTTGTGTCTTCTTCTTCTAAAGGTTATTCCTCTTCGTATTATGGAGGTTCTTCCCTGTCTCATGTTCTATCTTGTTTCTTCATGGCATTTTGATGAGGGTTTTCTATGTCCTACCACTTTATCATTTTTGCTCGCATAAGAAGTGGAAGCATGCCCACTGTTAAAATATATTCCATATTGATAAGGGGGTTTTCTTCCTTAGTAGTGTCATTTGTAGGTAATATTGGTTCTTTCTCGGTGGGAAATTTGGCCCCTAATTCCATGACCCATGCAAAAACTCTATCTTTGTTTCTAAGGAGAAACTCATCTAGTAGAGTAGGGTCAAAATCAAAGTCCATGTGTGGTGACTCTAATTCTTTCCACAATGGTCAACCATTTCTTTTGTTTTCTTTTCTATAGAAAATAGTGGTCCTAGATCATGTCTGATAAATGGGTTTGACCCTTGTCTATTATAGGTTTCCTAAGCTTGCACCTGTTGTTCCTCATATGTTTGTTTCTTTAAACCTAGACACGTCTTGGGAGCCATGTTTTTGTGATAAGTTTCACTAAGGTAAGTTGTAGATTTGTTAAAAATTCAATGACTATCCCTAAGTGAAACACAAGATTTACATGTTAAGAGTAAATAAACAGTGTGAGAATACCAATGTGATAGAATGATAAAGTTACCAATGAAACAATTGTTTGGTACCAAAACTTAATCAAATGAAGTACTTCCTAGACTACATTTCAAAGTAATTTGGGATGCCGATGATTAACAAGATGTCTCCACTTATGCCAAGTTCAAAGGAATGAACAAGAGGTAAGTAAATACATGAAGTTAAATGTGATCTCCCAATCAAGATATAGGATGAGCAAGCTCAAGTTTGATTAAGACTTATATCTCAAAAAGTGACAATTACGATTTGTGAATGACACAAAAATATCAACAAGATATGTTAACCCACTTTGCAAGAAAGTGAAGTATTGATATCAAGGTGTTATTGATATAACACACACAAATGGTAGTGCCTAGCACCTTTTGAAATCAAGGTAATAATAAAACAAAACAAAAAAAAAGCTCAAAGTATAACTAGGAATAGTTAAGAATGTGTGTAACGTAACCATACAATATAGGTATTTGTGTTGAGTTTACAAGAAACAAGACGTAAATATCAAAATTGTAATGATACGAGACAAACAAGCTAACTCCTCTAGAAACTCTGTGGTGATGAACCACGCCTAACTATAATGATGATTTTGACGTGGGTATCAAGATCATAATCGCTACCAAATGATGTGAAAATGCCTCCACTCACTTTAGACATTTAACTAACCCAACCGCAAACATGGATGGGCGTAAACAAACATAAAAGTGAGAGAAATAGTCGAATGGAAACACAAAGGTAATCACACCTCTTTTGATCAACAAAGTGTCAAAAGGATATGAAGGAAATAAATTAAAACAATGATAAAAATGCTAGCCTCACTTCGGCAGAGTTTCACCTCACCCTAAGGAAAATAAAAATTAGGTGAAAGTAATACATCACCCGTTTCTCAAAAAGAAGGTTCACAACTCAACACTTTGTTTTAAAATGGTCAAAGTGGACTCCTAGCCAAAGTATATTATCCTAGGTGGTTCTCTTGCCCTAGGTGTTACAAATTTGCCACGAGTGAGCGTGATTTACCCAAAAAGTCACACTGACTAGTTTGGGAGTATCTCGGCTTTACTTTACCCCCTTCAAGAATAGTAGGCAACTAGTGCGTCTACGTGTACTATCACTGGGGTCACCACAACGGACAACCTATAACGCTATCTCACAAAGGAATCACTAGTCAAGTAGGTAGTGCGGAGCACTTCCCATTTCATCCACAAGGTTCCCTCTTGCGTGGACTACTTTGGGGTTCCTAGAACCACCCCCATTGTTGTAGCTTAAGGTGTTATGCCAAAGGGGTTATGTTCCAGTTGAGCGGAGAGGGACGTACCCTTTTCTGAAACCTACAATACAGTGTTTTGAATATATTGTTCTTTTTATCTTGTTTAATTAGGTGTGGTTTTCTTGAATACCTTTTGGCAACCTGTATATCAACTGTATTAGTAGTTTTTGATTTCGTTTTGATTCCTACTTTCGTTTTCAAGTGTTTTTAGGTCCGGCACTCAAGCGTTAGTAGTTCTCCAAGAAAATCACATTATTTAAAACAGGATTAAGATTTACTTTTGATTCTCAAGATCAACCAAGGATGCAAGAGAAGAGCATACACAACAAATAATCCAACTAAAAAGTAACTAAAATCTTTTCAATCAATGAACCATAAAAAATTATTGATAAATGTTCATTTCCCTAAACCAAAAGTGAAAGATGAAGTTTCCAATTTACCAAATGTTATAAAATGAAGACTAAAGTTGTTTTTGATTCTCAAGATCACCCTAAGGTGAAAGAGAAGAGAAAACACAAACTTTATCTCAACTATATAGAAATGGAAAACTTCAAATCAAAGGACTATTGAAAAATTCTTTATAAAAGGTTCATTCCCTTAAACCAAAAGTGAAAGATGAAGTTTCCAATTTACCAAATGTTATAAAATGAAGACTAAAGTTACTTTTGATTCTAAATATCACCCTAAGGGTTTAAGAAAAGAGCATACACAAACTTTATCCCAACTATATAGAAATGGAAAACTTCAAATCAAAGGACCATTGAAAAATTCTTTGTAAAAGGTTCATTCCCTTAAGCAAAATGAATAATCAAATTTCTAAGTTTAATCCCAATGTTAAAAAGATATAGATCAAAGTTTTTTTTGATTCTCAAGATCACCAAAATGTGCAAGAGAAGAGCATACACATGCTTTGGTCTAAATTGAGTAAGCATGGAAATACAACATTCATCAAAACATTAGACATGTTAGAAAATGACCAGTTTTAAACTAACAAAAAAATTGCAAATTTTATAAGTACAAATCTTGAATTTATATTTTCATTGCATATTTAACTTCAATACCTTTCCAATGCAAAAAAATAGAGTCATTTCAAGTTCGGGTGCAAAATTTATGGCCTTCGGAAGATGGGTTATGCATATGCTCTTATGCTCACGGGTATGCACTTGACATGCACTCAAAAAATGTCAAAAAATGTCCCTTAATCTGCAAAATGGGAAAAAAATTTCAACCAAGATTCAATTTTGACAACCCATCACATTAATATATGAATAGAAGACTCAACGCTATCAAACATTAACATACATGCTCAAGAATTTAAGATTTTCAAGAAATTGACAAAACTAGCATGTAGAATGATGAAAAAGTAAGCTCTAAAAATGAAAACATGATGAAATCTTGAAATTTTCTCACCAAGATTAAATTTTGATAGCAACCCACCACATTAATATGTAAATAGAAGACTCAGCACTATCAAACACTAACCTACATGCTCAAGAATATAAATTTTTCAAGAAATTGACAAAACTAGCATGTAGAATGTTTAAAAAGTAAGCTCAAAAATGAAAACATACAGAAATCTTGAAATTTTTCTATTAATTCCAATTTTGATAGCACTTAACCTCCTTCATACCCTGCAAGGAAGACTCAACACATTCAAACTCAACAAAACAAGTTAAAAATACAAGCTAGATCAACATGTGTAAAAGAGGGTTAGAACTAAAAATGAAACTTAACTACAAAAACTTGAAATTAAGTGCAAAGGACAATGGTTCAAGTCCCACAGGTGTGCCAAATATGTGCAAGTGTTGTTTTTAAACTAATGCTAATGTAAACAAAGACTAACACCTAAATAGCCTTAACTTAGCAAGAATTGAACAACAAACTAAACACCATCAAGATAAGAATTAAACAAGGGTTAGATGCTAGCATTCATAAATACAAACTTTGAAACTAACAATACTAAATATATAAACTCCTCTATTCTCTAACAACAAATAAATGAATGGACCTAAGTAAGCTCCATGGCTATCAAAATAGTTGTCCTTAGTATGCCAAGTAACCTAGGAATGAGGGCCTATCAAAGTTGGGCTACAAGACCCCTTTGACACCTCCCATGTGACCTAAGCACTTAAGAGAGAGGCTTAACTCTTCAAGATGATGAACTCTTAAGAAAAAAAGGTGCAAGCTCTTAGTCTCTTTGCTATATGCTTTGCATTTTCTCTCTAAGGAGTTTACGTGTAAGTAAAAAGGTAGGTGGAGGGCTCTTTATATGGCCTAAAGGATAAAGGATTCAACACATTCTCATGAATGTGGGATTAAGGTAAAACATGATTAGGAGTGGATAATGTTGCTTTATTAAAGGTAACCTTACCTTAGAAGGGTTTAATACATGTTTAGCAAGTCATGGGAGTTGGGGGGTGCTTTAATTAATCAAAGGTGATTAATTAATAGGTAGGTGTAAGCTTATAGAAGCCAAGTAGAAGAATATTAGTGTGATTTAGGCTATTAAAAAGGGATTAAATCAATTAAATATTGATTTACTAGTTAAATGAAGGGGAAGACTAATTAATGAATTTAGATAGAAGAGGTGATTTATTAACAGAAGGTCGTTAATTAGGTATTTGTTGGATAGGAAACTTAATTAATTAGCTTAGTGTAATTAATTAATGATGATATGAGGGAAAATGAGTGCTTTTGATGATATGTCGTTGATTTACAGAAAGGGGATAATTAGCGCAATTTAAGTATTTAAATTGCTTGGGTGTAATTACAGGTGTCTACAACCCTATATACAAAGCATATATCACAAATATGTGGATCGTAGGAGTGATGATTTATCCCTAAGATTATATCACTAGAGGATGGAAGGATGGTGATAATATGTATAGAAATATTTGCATGGACCTTATAGCCTAAGCGTATACACCGACTTGACTTGATAGAGGAGTAATGATTTTTACCTTAGTGTATATCATTATAGAATTAGTAGATGAGGATAAGAAGTATGGAAAAATGTGTGTGGAACCTATAGCCAAGTGTGTATACCACGACTTGTTTGAATAGAGGAGTGATGATGTAGCCCTAAGAATATAGCACTATGAGATGAATGTATGTGAACACGTCTTATAGAAAGGTGTGCATGGACCCTATAAGCTAAGGGTATACCATGAATCATAAAATGTGTGAGTGATGATTTATCCCTAAGCGTATATCACTACATGATGGTAGAAGAAGGTGAGAATATAGCTTCTAGCATATGTCATGACTAGATGGGTGATGAGGGTGTACGAAGCATAGATAAGTAAGTGGTGAATAATTGAAGGTGGTGATGTTAGCACTGAGCGTATACCACTAGATGATGAATAATATGAGGGTGGTGATTTAGCCTAAAGAGTATACTAGTAGATGATTAATATGATTAGGGAGGTGATTTAGCCTAAAGCTTATACCACTAGAGGAGGAGTAGGATAAATTATGAGGTAATAGAATGAGATAGAAGAGGATGATAGAATAGGTTATGATAGGGTGTAAGAATATAATGTATAATGGATGAAGGGAGTGGTAATTTAACCTAAGGTGTTTACCACTACCTGATATGATGATGAGTATTGGTGATGATATATCCTATAACGTTGGTCACAAGTCCGATGAAATGTTTTATGACATGTCCCATGTATGTAAGGTCCATTTCATTGGTAAAACCTTGACATTCAAGTATGGAGTGAGGAACTAGAGTAAATCATAGGGTGATGAGTTCAAAAGTAGAATAATGTAGTGTAGATGACCAAGGTATGTGAATGTGTATGTAATGCAATAAATGTGTAGGTAGAAGTAGAATTTCAAATGATGAGAGATAAAACTAGACCCAAGTATAAGGAAATCTAGTGTAGAAGGTGTAATAGGTAGGGTGTATGAATGTAATGTGGGTATGGAAGATGCAATGCAATAGGTGTGTAGATAGAAATAGAATATGTAATGATAATAGATAAAACTAGACCCAAGTATAAGGAAATCTAGTGTAGCATGTAGAATGTATAAGATGTATAGATGACATAGAAAATTAGAGTCATAGATGATGAGGAATAGTGTATCATGTATGAGATAGATGAGGTAGAAAGGTCAAGGAGATGAGGTATGTATAGGATGATATATAGTATATATATATATATATATATATATATATATATATATATTTCGGTGTGGTGTGGGTTTAGTGTGAAAGTGATCCCTTAACAATCCAGTTTCAACCAAAGCAATAGGGTGCGCCATCATTTAATGAGGATGTGAGGATAGATAATGCATGAGATAGGATGTTTTTGGAAAGGATGAATATGTAGAGAAAAAATGTAATGTAAAGCTATGAAAGTATGAGAGGATTCAGAGGGGGCGGGATGTAATGTGTTTGCCCCCAATAGTAATTTGAGAAGAAGATATGTGAACTCACTAAGGAAATTGTCATCCTCTGGGTAAAATTAAAAGGGATATGAATTAAAAAATTGATGGGCTATAGTATCAATTTTATCACATAATGATCTAGTGAGAGACAAATGTTACATGCCTATAAGATATTCTTCTTCTCGTAAATGGAGGATGTTATGAACCGTGGGCATACCTTCGAGTTAGATTGTCGGAATGGCATAGAAAATAAATATTGCAAATGAAAATAAGGGCATGGGGAATGAGATGTCAATGAAACTAGGGTCTAATGTACCTCCAATGTAATTAAGCCAGTATTCTCGTAATGTGAGTGCCAAAGAACATGGGGTGAGTGGTTGATAAATGAGGAGATCGAAGACACACAAACCATAAACATCAGTACTAGTAAAATAACCATAATAGAGATGAGAGGTGTGAGTAGATAGATGTGGGTCATGTAAGTTAAATCCAAGGAAAGATAAACCAAGAGGAAAAAAAATGGTTTCATCACATGTGGGATCAAATGATTCACGGATGAAAAGGGTTCATGTGAAGGGTGGGTTTGTGGTCGGTACTTGAAGAGATGGGATGATAGCATTCATGGAGGGAGGACGTGATTGATATGGAACTATGGTGGTGGGAATTGGTGAGGGAGGGGAAATGGCATGTACTAAATAATATCTCCCTCAAGTTGTAGTATATATGGCTGGTCATCCAAAGGTTGAGGTTCATCGGTGGTGTCAATGCAAGGAATAGGCATACAATATGACGTTCATGGACACAATATTGGAATGGATCATGATCTCGGAAGATAGTATACTCAACACATTCATGTAATAATTTGACGCAATGGTGAATGGTAGAGGGAATAGAGTGTATGGTGTGGATCTATGGTCTACCTAACAAGAAATTATATGAGATGAGGAAATCAATAATAAATAAAATGGTGGGGAGAGTTTTAGGGCCAACAATTAAAGGCAAAGTAACATGGCCTAGACATGGATGAATAGAACCATCATAAGCATGGAGGGAAATGGAATAAGGGATAATGTCATGGGAAGACAAACCTATGGCTTAGAGAAAGGACATGGGGCATATATTAAGCTCAGAGCCATTATCGATAAGAGTATGCTTGACAACAACATTGTAGATGCGGGACATGATGTAAACTAGTGGGTCATTGTCAAAAGGGTGCATGACAATATGAGGATTCTCCTAGAATGTTATATGTTGAGAAAATTCCTCACAAAAAGTGTCGTATAGAGATTCTAGATGCATGTTAACATAAACATCGATAGTAGCAAAAAGTGTTTGGACTCGATGAAACAAATCAGGGTGGGTAAGCATGTATTTAGTGATGGATATATTCATGATGATGGATTAAAAAAGACTAAGAAGGTGGTATAAACTATGGTTGGGTTCACCAAAATGATTAAAAAATTAATCCCTAATGGGTACCTAAATTGGTTATTAAGGTATTAATGCTAATCTAAATTGGAAGACTAAAACACTTATAAATAAATAGGATTAAAAATTGTGAATAAAAACAAACTAATATGTTAGAGTGATGCAAAGTAATTATATGATTTAATCTAAGGGAAGTAAAACTATAGAATACAAGAGGTAACAAATAAATGACTTAATTAATTTTTTTGTGACTATTACAGTTATCATAGATCTGGAACCGGAACTCAATAGTCTAAAAAAACACTCAAGGGCTCAGTAGAGGGTAGATTTCGACTCTTTAAAGTGACACAGCACTGAGAGTGTACTGGGGTACCCTAGTCTACAATCTTGGTGCTTATAACAATATAAATACTCAAAACCCTAATTCGGCATTGTCTCTAGTTTTTCCGAATACTCTCTATCTATCACAATGGATTTTCTAGATTAACTAGATGATTCCCGTATGTGATGAAGAAGAAGAAGGGGTTAGATTGACCTCATCTACCAAATTGGTGGAAATATCACTTAATGATACACTACATTACAAACCCTAATGTAGTTATATTGATTTTATGCATGCCATGACCTAGTGCTCTAGTGAGTGAGAGAGTGCATGTATATTGTGACCTAGGTGACCTAGCGACTATTTGAAATAACGAGTTATGGTAGCTATAGAAGATGTAGATAGTAGAATAGAATAAATAGAATCCCTCCTCCTCTAAGAATGTGTGTGATGCACACTTTCCTAGCATGAATGTATGGTGTTATTTGGATGCAATATGGTGTAATTGACGTAGCCCTAGATGGAGTGATAGTAGTGATAGGATGTAATGAGATAGGACCCTCACTATGTTCTTATAAGATTTATATTTATAGGGCTCTCAAGTTTAATTTCACAATTAATCCCAAAAATGTCGAATGAGGAAAATATAAAGATGACCAATGGCTAGAAGTGACCCAAAAAGGAGTGAAAGGGGCTAAGCATAGATCGGGGTGCCTAGAGTGGGACCAGTGGTACCCAGGAGCCTTAGTATAGGGTGGGGCACCCAGAATTAGGGCTAGAATCTCGGGGAAGTTAGAAAATGGGGTGATAAGTATCGGGAAGTATGTGGGAATGATGAAGTAAAACATAAAAAAAGATGGAAAAAGGTGGGATTAATTGGTACTTTGTACACTTGATTACCTTCTAAATAATAGTAAAAGAGTAGGTTAAATATTGTCTAATGTGCAATATTTGTGTCTATATTGTGGTACAAGGAAAAATATACTACCATGTGGTAACACAACAACACTACCTTGTGGCAATGAAAAAATACACCGTGGGGACATCCATGAGAGTAGTATGCCTTCCATTGCACCTCCCAAAGAACATTTTTCCTTGTTGTCAGCTAGTAATGATGTCATGAGAAAAAAAAAGTATGGGAATTTGATTTCTTATGTTATATTTTTAGAGGACATATTTCTTAATAATAGTATAAGAAAAAAAATTCACATCAAAAATTTCAAAAAAACATTAACATACGAAATTAGGGAAATCTATATTTATTTCACAAAAACAACTTTTTTGAATTTTTCTTTGTGCCATATTTTTGGATGACATATTTCTCGTTGAACTAGTCCTTTTAATTGTTATTGTCGAAAATTTATTTTTCAAAAATTTACATATGTTTTTGACCAACATTATATATTGTTTGCTTGACAACATATACTATTAGTAAAAAAATTCTACCAACCAAACCATGATCAATCTATTTGAAACCTATTTTCTTTATATTTTCCATCATTTCAAAAGTCATTTTGACAGATTCTCCTTAATTTTGAAGAATAGGATGAAGGTAGGATTGATATTCTTGTCTAGTGAGATGAAGATGGTTTTATGGGTGTTCTATTTCACATTCATTATCTTCCTCATAGCCTTCCTTAAAATTTTTATGTATATTCTTGGATTAGCACCATACATTGAACAAGAAATAATCCAATAGTCCCCGATGCACATCTCCTCAAATTGAAATTTTCCATTAATGTGGTGAATTTTGAGCAATGAAAAATAAAAAGGTTTTTTCAAGGTCTCGATCTCAACATTTTCATTGCATCTCATCTCATGGATTTCTCACACCACTACTTGCATCTTCTATTTTTTTTACATGCTCCTCTTCATTTGCGTTCATGGGGTCAATATTTATTCTTCCCAATTACGCTTCAAAAGAATGTAATTCAATCTTTACATGTTTCTATACTAGTTGATTTTCCAACAAACTCGTATATTTATAGATTGGTTGTTTTCAATCGCCGTATACTATGTTTCTACAAACATTGTTTATGCTATCATTTACGGATAAATTTTCAAGAGTTATCAACCTTGTTACTATGTAGTGCTCATTTAGGGTTATGTTTAAGACTCAATTCCATCATCTATCCTCTTGATTTTATTATTTTCACTTGCATGATTTCTTATATTATTTCTTTTATGTTATATGACCTATCTCCTTTATTCTAATTATATTTATAATACATTCGATTACCTTTTTGGGATGATGAATCAAAACCTAAGTACTAAAGGAGAATAAGGTTGGGAGCATGGAAATGGGCCACGTTGGTACATGCGAAATGTAACACAAAAGGTGTGCACAGGTAAGTATGACTTCAATACTTAGCCATTTTTGGTTACAATGAGCTAAATATAGGCGTTGAGTGTAGAGCATGCAAATGCATGAATAATTGGAGACTAAAAATTATATTTTGGACAAGTGGAAGATAAAATGACATGCACATTTTGGCTATTAATAGGATTAGATCTACAATTTATATTAAGAGATAATATTTTATTAGTGAGCTTGCATGTTATTTTGTTATCTTTGTAAGCGACACATGGCTATACTTAGCATGAATGATATTTTGAGGATACTTGTGTGGTGAATGGAAAACCCCTGCTCCTATATACACACACACACACACACACACACACACACACACATATATATATGTGTGTGTGTGTGTGTGTGTGTGTGTGTGTGTGTATATGTATTGATTTGTTTGGTTTTAGTAATCCGTGAATGCTTATAAGTTTATGGTGTTGGTTTATGGTTGCACACGACTTAGGATGATACTATTATGTATGTATTCATCTTCTTTGTTTTTCAGTGATTAATATAATGGATCTATGTGGTTGGATATTGGTTATTGACTCCTCTGTGACTGGATCTTGCATAGTAAATCTAATCTTTAATTTTTTTAATCCTTCATGTACCATTGTTTTGAACTAGATCTAGTTTATGTTATGAATTAAAATTTATTACTTGTGATGGATGTGTAAAACTTGTGTCATCATGATAACACCTTGATGAATCTTCCATAAAAGAGGAACCTTATATCATTGCCTTCTTCAAGTGAGAACTCAATTCTATATGAGAAATGTATAAGCGCATCTTGGGATGTTTTATTAAATAAAAGAATACATTTTGGTTCTATTTTCGGGACCTCTTTTCAAGTTTCTTTAAGGATGTTGCATGATGAACACGGATTGGTTGACTTTGGCTAGTATTGAGAGCTGGGTAGATAATTTAGACGAAGATTTTGCTCACAGATACAATACTAGACGTGATTTTAATGCACATGAATGGGTTGAAGAGAATATTTAACATGATATCTATGAGACCTTATTTTAGTTTTTTCATATAGAGCTATATGAGTGGGTTATAACATACGGATAGAATAGAAATTGGATGTATAGAATAATTGTATGGACTCGGGAGGATTAAGAGAATATGGATAATGATGATTTGGATTACTCATAAGTTGTAGATCATTGGTGGAGTGGTTTTTGAATAGTTATACAAATTGGAGTACACTATTTCTACTTTTTCTATCTAAATGTTTCTAGGTTTCAGTTCCTACATGAATCCACGGGATCTTATTTGCACGCTATCCCTTTAATGATTAAGATCTTGATTATAACTCTATATTTGGAAGAGCAACCCATGGCTAGCTAAATACCACCACACATTGGGATAATAACATGTGTGGTTAAAGATTGAGGAGTTGGGTCTATGTGGTTGGATATTGGTTATTGACTCCTCTTTGACCGGATCTTGCATAGTAAATCTAATCTTAATTATTTTAATCCTTCATGCACTATTGTTTTGAACTAAATCTAGTTTATGTTATGAATTAAAATTGATTACTTGTGATGGATGTGTAAAACTTGTGTCATCATGATAACACCTTGATGAAGCTTCCATAAAAGAGGACCCTTATACCATTGCCTTCTTCAAGTGAGAACTCAATTCTATGTGAGTGATGTACAAGTGCATCTTGGGATGTTTGGTTAAATAAAAGAATACATTTTGGTTCTATTTTCGGGACCTCTTTTCAATTCTTCTCCCCTTTTCCTTGCCAAGTAGTCATTCCCCCAAAATAAATAAGAAGTTCCACCTCCCTCCCCACCACAAACAATTTCAAAGCTAGTTGAACTCCAACCTATCTATGTGGTTGGATATTGGTTATTGACTCCTCGTGATTGGATCTTGCATAGTAAATCTAATCTTAATTTTTTTAATCCTTCATGCACTATTGCTTTGAACTAGATCTAGTTTATGTTATGAATTAAAATTGATTACTTGTGATGGATGTGTAAAACTTGTGTCATCATGATAACACCTTGATGAAGCTTCCATACAATAGGACACTTATACCATTGCCTTCTTCAAGTGAGAAATCAATTCTATGAGTGATGTACAAGCACATTAAGAGGAGAATTCTTGACTTCATGGTTGAAGTGATTCATCAACTTACATAGTCGATTGAGGATATTGAGCCATATGAGAAAAGTGCAAGAAAACCTTGTCAATGGGTAAGTTAATCACCAAATCCTTTCCCTTCATTTTCTCTTTCTCAAACTTTATCATTTCAGCATGATCAAGAGTCAAAGCCCACATCTGTTGCACCAAGTGTTGATTTCTTTTCTACATCACTTACTCTTCCATCTTATTTCAATTCTTCTCCCCTTTTCCTTGCCAGGCAGTCATTCTCCCCAAACAAAAAAGAAGTTCCACCTCCCTCCCCACCACAAACAATTTCAAAGCTAGTTGAACTCTAACCTACCACTCCTCTTGATATTGCTTGGATATTGGTTATTGACATAATTGATATTAGTTGGATATTGGTTTCAGGGCACATTGTTGATGGGGAGGTCCTTTACCAAGACATTACAACCCTCGGGAGAAGCTTGTCTTCATGGTTGAAGTGCTTCCTCAACTTACATAGACTGATTGAGGATATTGAGGCATATGAGAAAAGTGCAAGACAACCTTTTCAATGGGTAAGTCAATCACCAGCTCCTTGCCCTTCATTTTCTCTTTCTCAAACTTTATCATTTCAGCATGATCAAGAGTCAAGCCCCTCATCTGTTGCACCAAGTGTTGATTTATTTTCTCCATCGCTTAGTCTTCCACCTTATTTCAATTCTTCTCCCCTTTTCCTTGCCAAGCAGTCATTCCCCCCAAACAAATAAGAAGTTCCACCTCCCTCCCCACCATAAACAATTTCAAAGCTAGTTGAACTCTAACCTATCTATGTGGTTGGATATTGGTTATTGACTCCTCTGTGATCGGATCTTGCATAGTAAATCTAATCTTAATTTTTTAATCCTTCATGCACTATTGTTTTTAACTAGATCTAGTTTATGTTATGAATTAAAATTGATTACTTGTGATGGATGTGTAAAACTTGTGTCATCATGATAACACCTTGATGAAGCTTCCATAAAAGAGGACCCTTATACCATTCCTTCTTCGAGTGAGAAGCTAATTCTATATGAGTGATGTACAAGCGCATCTTGGGATGTTTGGTTAGATAAAATAATACGTTTTAGTTCTATTTTTAGGACCTCTTTTCAAATTGTTTTAAGGATGTTGCATGATGAAAACAGATTGGTTGACTTTTGCTAGTATTGAGAGATGGGTAGATAATTTAGACGAAGATTTTTCTCATAGATACAACACTAAACATGATTTTAATGCACATGCATGGGTTGAAGAGAATATTTAACATGATATCTGTGAGACCTTATTTTAGTTTTTTCCTATAGATCTATATGAGTGGGTTATAACATACAGATAGAATAGAAATTGGATGTATAGAATAATTTTATGGACTCAGGAGGATTAGAAGAATATGGATAATGGTGATTTGGATTAGTCATAAGTTGTAGATCATAGGTGGAGTGGTGATTTGAATAGTTATACATTAGAGTACACTATTTCTCTACTTTTTCTATCTAAACGTTTCTAGGTTCCATTCCTACATGAATCCGTAGGATCTTATTTGCACGCTATCCCTTTAATGATTAAGATCTTGATTATAACTCTAGATTTGGAAGAGCAACCCATGGCTAGCTAAATACCACCACACATGGGGGAAATAACATTTGTGGTTAAAGATTGAGGAATTGGAGGTAGAAAGACAGAGAGAGAAATGTGACTTAATTATAATGAAGCATGCGAGAGGGAATTGAAAAAGAGATGCAATATTGAGGAGTCTTCTGATTTGAGGAGAGAGATGGCTTAGGAAGGATTTGGAGCTCATTGAAGACTTGGAGGTAGAGAATATTGTTCTCTCATCCTTAGGAAATCATTTTACAAATTCCCTATCGGCTTCAAATGAGATTACATTTGAGGAAGAGAAATTAAGAGCCATAGTAATACATCGGATCTAGCATAATGACCTAGCCCTTGTGCTTGGTGGTTTAGTCCTTGAGATAGTTTTTAGGAATAGTTTAGTGGAAACAAGTAGCTTTCATTTTCCTTTAAATACATGATTTTTTCAGATGGCCACGTACTCATCCTTGTTTGGTTGTCCTATTAGAGGTATATTTTTTGTGCATCATCTTTAAAGAGCATGGGCATGTACATAAGATTGGTAATAAATATGGAAGTAGTACTACTTCACAAACCATGGGAGTTCAGTTTAGTAAAATTGTTGGAATAAAAGGCATCACATCCTCTGGTCCAAGACCCACTATAAGAGTATGATCAAAAGTATTAGGTGGTGCACGATATAGTGGATTTGGTGGTTTCAAAGGTGGAGGGAATACTAGAGGTAATACAGTTCTAGAATCTGGTCAAAACGGTCTGCACCAACCCCAAAAATGTTATTATGAGATGTCTCTTCACCTACCAAAATATAGAGGAATTAATGATGTATCGAGCATGTACATATGTCTAAAATAATATATCACGCTAAGGGAATTACAAATCTAGAGTGTAAGGAAAGTTAGTTTAATACTACTTTTCAAGGGCACATGCATAGTTGATATCATAATTATGATCTCGAACAAGACTTGTGTACACTACACCACACCGCATGATGATTTCTTAGTTGAGTTCCATAAACCCGAGTTTGAAAAGAAGACTATCAACATGTTAAAGTACAATAAGTAGGGCATGGATGAGAACGTGAGGGAGTATGATGCTCATTTTAAAAATTTACTATTAAATATTTCCTATGATATTCACCTTAACAAGAATGCACAATGGTTTGTTCACGGTCTTATCACACCTTTCATAATGACAAATTTTCTAAAGACATTTGCAGATCCGTGCAAGGCCTTGGAGAATTATCTATGCACTAAGACAGTTTGAAGCATAGACACGTGAGTGATCCGAGTTTTGAAATCTCAGATTGCTTCTATGGAAAACTAGTATGAGAAATTGTCATCCAATTCAGCCCATGAGACGCACGTAGTATTTGTTGCATAGATCATGTGAGGTAGAAGGACTTACTAAGGATATGTGACCTCATAAATCGGTACACGCCATGTGTTTTGGATTGTGACATATGTCACTTGGATCATGATTCAAGTAGGTTCCTCCTATTATAGCACGCGATCAGGAAGAACATGTCTTTTTATTGTAATATTTGTATGTCTACCACTCATGATAACAAGAATTGTAGATTGATTGATCAAATTCATGATGTCATTAAAATTGGTGTACATTAAACTAGTGTTACAAATAATTCCAAGGAGAAAGTTTGGCATCATAATCATAATCACAATGAAGGATGCTCTGAAGGAGGTGGTATAAGTAGAGGTTACCGTGCAGGATTCAAACGTCGAGGTCATTATAGTAGAAAAGGTGAGTTCCATGAGGAACTTGTTATACATGTAGATTCCCTAATCATTATAGGCATGAATTCCTTAGAACATTATTTTCTCCTAGTGTGGAAAGAATCACAAGTTAGAAGATTACCCATATTTGTATGAACACATGAGAAAGTAACTTAAAAAGGATAAGGGCACATGAATGGTTTGAGTACAACATGTTGTGGAAGATCAGTGGATGCTGAAGTTAACAACTAATGATGAGATAATCATGGTATAGGTGACTACACATGCTGAGTGTGCATGTGCTCATGGAAATCTGAAGTATAAACCTATTATTATAAAAAAAAAGAGGTATTGCATGTCAATTATATAGATCTTTCCCATTACAAGGAAGTATATCAAGAAATTATGGAGGTTATTAGGAACTTTTGGGGTGAGATAAAATACTTGGAAAAGTAGTCGCAGAAGCTGGAGTAGGAAAAATAATTTGAGCTTCCTCGAAATGCGTTGATGACTTGAAGGAGGTTTGTAAATTTCTAAGCCAAGAAAACATCATTTCTTTGTTTGCTAAATGACTAGTTGGAGTTGAGCGTGAGAGACATATATTCCATGAAAACATACCACCTCAAAGTCTTGATTATGATAAAGAGACCACTTTGAATGTAGTTTGTGATGAATGGCTATTAAGTAATATATTGATTGATACAGGTACAAAAGTGAATGTACTCACCTTGAACGTGTGGAATTAGATGGGGAGGCCACCATTATAGTCAAATGTGTTGTATATGGAAAGTAGAACTAAATCCACACTCATTGGAATCTTGAAGGATTTCATTATTACTATATAAGGGCCAAGTTTTCTAGGAACTTTCAAGTCTTAGCACTTGGAGAAGTATATAGTTTTCCAACTTTACTATGTTTCCCTTAGTGTTATGAAAATAATGTTGATCTACACTTTAATAAAGGATATATCAGTTTTAAGAACAAGGAATAGCGTGAGATCATTCTATTGAAATATGGGAAGGATTCACCATATGTAGAACCTTTGAGTGAAGAGTATTTGAATAGGATATATGCACGTACTATGAGAGATCCTTTAGTTTTTGAGCCATCAAAGGAAGGAGTTATTCAATGGGATGATACACAATCTATGAGTGATACAAATAGTGTTTCTTGTGACAATTGCATGCATGGGACGTATGAAATGGTTGGGCATGATATGCATAGTATAGTAACGTGCATGGTTAGTCCACATCGTGTTAGGAATTTAGGCCATAACTTGGTACCAAGGTACAGTACAAAAGGGAATCTTGATATGTTTTTGTGTGGTATCAAAGCCTTGTGGATAGATCAAGTGGAGAGAAGGAATATGCTAGTATATACCTTACAAGGGATAGTAACACGTTGGTAGAATACACAAAGATATAGTCTTTTAGAGTGGTGAGAGGTCGAATCGTCTTCTCTACTTCATTTCTTAGGAGCAATGTGCCTACTAAGACATTTGAATTTCATGGGGGTGTCAATGCCTTACATCATGTTTAAAAGTTTGAAAGACTATTGACATAGGTGTAGGAGGCCTTACCACCTTTACTATGGGTGCAAAATTTCTACTCCACTTTGCATGGAATTTCACATGCACGATTTTTTTATGTGTAGTTGAATCGAGAAACAAGGAATTGACAAGAAATTACTGCAAGTGTGATTCAAGACTTTGACTATTTTTCTACTAAACCTCAAGTGAAGGAGGCATTATAGATTATGAAGGGATTGAGAATGGGAGATAGTGCAGAGGTTGGGTAGCTTATTCAAGAGTTACTAAGAGAGTCGATATATAGGTGTGATTTGAATAAGAAGATACATATGAAGAAAATATTGGGCGTGCTTTGCTAGAAAAAGAGAAAGCTAAATTGGTTTACATGATTAATGATGAGGAAGTGGAGAATCTAGATGTTGATCATACTGATGGTACACGCAAGGTATTAGACATTACAGATGAGTAGCCACACATGTATCATGAGCTATGAAGATTAAAAAAAGGTCAACATTGGGACGGATACGTAACCTAAGCGTGTGATTACTTGGTGATTATTTTTCTAACACAAAGGTTACAAAGATAATGGAGTTGTTGCATGACTTCAAGGACTTATTTTCTAAAGGCTATGATGAGTTTAAAGGGTACATCACTCTTTGGGAGATATGAGAATCAAGTTAAAGGAAGGTGCATGCATGGTTAGGAATAGGCCTTACAGTATGAATCCTAATCTACGCATCAATGTAAAGGAGGAGATTTATAATATGTTTAAGTTTAGAATCATTGAGCCCATTGAGAAATGTGAGTGGGTTATCACTATGGTGATAAGTGTAAAGAAATATGGAAGTATAAGGATTTGTGTGGATTAGAGGGAGTTTAATGCTACTTTTGTAATAGATCACTTTCCTACATCATTTATAGATGAGATTTTAGATGGTATTGCAGAGCACAAGATCTACTCCTTTACTCGATGGATTTTCTACATATCACAAAGTATAAATTGTTAAATAAGATCAAGAGAAGACAACTTTCACCACTAAATAGGGATTTTTTTCATATATAGTTATTCCTTTTGGATTGAATAATGCACCCATAGTCTTTTCGTGAATTTTTGTACAATCATTTCAAGATTTCATTAATAAGTTTTTATAGGTTTACTTAGATGAGTGGACTATTTATGGGTTACTAAAAGATCATTGTGAAAATTTAAGACTTATTTTTAAGAGGTGTACGTACTTACGCATCTCTCTAAACATCAAGAAGTGTGTCTTTGCTACACCCTTTGGGACTCTATTGGGGCATATTTTATGTAAAGAAGGCTTGTTCATAGATCCTGCTAAGGTTTTTTTCATTTTGGGCTTAAAGGAACCTACTTGAGTAGAATGATGTTCATATATTCTTAGGGAACACATGTTATTACAAGAAGTTTATCGAGGTTTATGCTTGGGATATCCATGTCCTTGGATGAATTTTTGAAACGTAAGGAAAGTTCCATTTGGGTGAGGCGCAACAATGCATGTTAGAGACATTAAATGAAAGGCTTCCTTTTGCACCTATTTTTGCTTTCCTTTATGGAAAAAATAATTCCATATGCATGTGGATACCTCTAGCATGGCCATTGGCACATTATTAGTCTATCCTAGAAAAGGTTTTGTTTATTATCCTATTTTACAACTACGGGCGTGAAGCATTGTCCATGTTTTACGTGTTGCATAAGTTTTGACAATACTTTCTAGAAAATCATTTTATTTTCTATACAGATCACATGGCACTTAAGTACTTAGTGAACAAGAATATTTTTCAAGGGTGCATATGTTGTTGGATTCTCTTGTTCCAATAATTTGACTCTACCGTTGTGGTGAATCTAGGATAGAATAACTTAGGACCAGATCATTTTTCAAGGATTAACTCGTGAGGATGCAAAGAGCATTGAGGAAAAAAATTAGATGTACTTTTAGATGATATTATTGTATTTTAATAGGTTGAAATATTATGAAAAGGAACAACTTATTATATACACCGCACCATACCTTTTAATTAGTGGATATTCATAAAATTTAGGACGGGATGAGGTTTTAGGTCAATGTGTACTTGAGCATGGGCATAATTCCATTATGGAGGAAGCTCCTGGTGGAATTTTAGGTGGCCATTATGCAATAAATGCTACCATGTGCAAGACTCAATTGGCAAGCCTTTGGTGGGAAATGATTTACAAGGATTGTATAGAATATTACAAGGGTTGTGATCATTTTCAATGGCTTCAAAATCCTACACATAGAGGTGAGATGCCTTTGAGGCCTATTGATAGTGCGAGAACCTTTTGAAAACTAGGAAATTCACATTTTTGGTCCTATTTCCCAACCCACGCGTAGTGATGATGCATGCTACATTATAAATTGTAGCATAGAGAGAAAGTGTGGAAGAGTCGTGATAAGATACTTAAATAGACATATTTATGTACATGATTGATTGATTCTCTATTAGAGAGAGTTATTGAGTGAAAAAAAGGTGTGCAGGGAAGAAAATTGACAAGTTAGGGTTCAAGTTTGAAGCTAGGGCATGATAGTTGTAAGTTACTGAGCTTGATTCAATTGCAAGAACACTCTTTTTTATCGCAATAGAACACAAATGAGCACTTGGAGTGACTAAAATGGGAAAGAGGAAAAATGAAGTGGGAAAGGAGGTAGAAGATACCTCTGAGAGTTGATTTTCAGAAATGTAATACCCTTAAGGTTTATTCATGGGCCGATATTAGGATTCCCATCTCTCGATGTAGAAAGGTGAGATACTACAACCATTGGAAACAAGATAATAAGGGTGAATTGGATAAGATGTTTGTCGTGAATACAAATTTACAAACATAAAATGACATGGATGACTACGATTATGGGGAAGAGAAACTGTTATCAAACATGGGAGTTTTACAACTCTATGAGCTCTCATATTTTTGTAAGTTGGAAAATATCTTCTAGTGGTTGATGACCTGAGTCCATGAGGACTTATTTTAATTTGTTTGGTAGTGAAGGATACTTACCACACCCTTTATTAGGAGATTGATAGGGTTGATGAGTTCGGGCACCAAGATTAGTAGTGATCTTACTGATAATGAAGTCGTAGAAGCAACCATAAAAGCGTTATATTCTATGAAGGGAAGGCACCGAATTGTTTTCTCGCAAGTTGTAAAAATTCTTGGTGATTCGGAAGCATTGCACCTCCTTACAAAGTTGAACAATCAAGGGATCTTTTGACAAGTGAATAAATGTTATTACATATTGCTAAAAGGATGGTTGAAGGAGTCATATAATTTTTTTATAACTTCATTTCTAGGACTATTGTTGCAGATGTGCACAAAAGGGATAAGATAAGTTTTGGTGCTATCATTATGTCCATTGTGTATGGGCCAAGAGATAATATTTAGAAAAAACCTCAAGAAAACAGGTGCCTTGTATGTCCATTTTATAGTAAAGATGTGATGAATCAATGAGTGGACTCTACAAGAAAAGGACAAAACTCGGTATAAGTGGTGCGTGTTGCATTTGAATTGAAATGGATATTACCCAAGGATATTCCTTCCATATTGGAGAAACAAACTCCATTTTTTCACCAACATTTTTACATAGGGTTCTTTGGAATGAAGGATTGGAATTGGAGTCCATGTTGAAAACTTCAATATGCCTTAACAATGTGCTTCTTCTAGGAATCCATACAAAGTTTTTCCAATGTGCACAAGTTGATTTTAAATTCGAGATAAAGTAGACTATAAAAATCATACATTGCAAAAAGACATATGTCTTCCTGGGTAAGTTTGTTTATATTGAGAAGTTAATTTCTATGATATCACTATTAATTCTATGAGATTGGAAATTGGGAAGGTTGGAGTGGCTAAGGTATACATATACCTTTATACGAAGTATGAAAATTGAAAATACATTGAGAATGAATTCAAGATCCATAAATCACCCAAGTGGAAACATACTATTGGTACATTGCAGGATGATAAGTTTACCTTGCCCCTTGATGATGAAGGTGAAGAGGAGGAAGAACTAAAGAAAGATGGTGGTAGCATAGAACATGGAAAATGATAGTAGCCAACTATATAAGAGAAGATAACATGAGAACCGAATCCTCCTAGGGAAGAAGGAGGTGAAGAAGAAGGGTGGAAACATGCGTTGTGGGGATATGCTCGGAAGAGTGCGTTGAGGACTAGAAATTTAGGAGCATATTGAGGATAACAAGGATTTAAGGCACAAGGACATGGCCATCAAAACCACTAAGGAGGTATCCTAGAAACTCTCCCGTGAATGCGAAATGGAAAGAAAAAGGTGCAGTACACCCCCACTATGGATACTAAGGGTGAGAAAAAGAAGACAACATGGAAAAGAATCCTATGGATGCAGATGAACCTTGTGGTGAAGGTTTGAAACATGATGTAGAGGGGGAAAAATAAAAGGAAGTACGAAGTGCTACTGATGACACAAAAAAGGTGAAGATAAGGACAAAGCATCCAGTATAACTACTGATACAAATACCAGTGAGCGACTAGTACTTGATGCAAGAGTGTATATTCCAAAAGGTAAGTGCTCTAAGGGAGAGATGGGTGAAGGAATGTATAAATCTTCTATAGCTAGTTATATCAATGATCCTACAAGGATCATTTGAGATCAGCTACAAAGTACCTTGGAACTCAAGGAGATTTATCACTATGAGTTGATGTATCCTAAGATGGCAAGCCCACGCACCCGTAAGTAATCATCATGGATAATCTCACATTGATGAGCCTAATTCTCATGTGTGTGAAGAATCGTGTGTCTCTCAGATGATTAAGAAATCCCGCATTCTCACCATGTAATAGTCAAACCGACTCGGATGTCTAATGAGTATATAATGTATTAACAAAGGTATCTACAGAGGTTGCACACCAAAATATACATAAAATGGAAACTATTCAGATTTGTTAGAATATAGAAAGGATAAAAAAGTAGAGCCCAAGTGCCTGATAGAGGAAAAGGAGGAAAATGAGGCAAAGATCCGTGTGGTACTTGATATGGAAGAATAGATCAATGATGACACTTTGAAGGGAAGGTTTCATTTGGAAGAGAGAGTGTCTAAGATATTCCCATATGATGATATGTATTATTTGTACTGCACACTTGGTTCATATGGTGATGGATGAAGGTATAGTAAGGATGTGGAAGCCAAAGGATGCTTTGCATTACAAGTGGAAAGGAGTAAAGATGCAATAGAATGTTGTATTATAGGTTATGATTCTTTTCTCCGGACCTTGAGAGGAGAGACGAAAAAGGTAGACTTGATGCTCAATATCTTCGTAGATCTGAGATAATAATCAAGACAAGGAAAATGTTAAAATAGAATGCAGTCCTTGTAGTAAAGAATAATGAAAAACCGAAGGAAAAGAGAGGCTGATATTATCAACATAAAAGCGCGATGCACTCACACAACCGAGACCCTCATAAGTATATAATAAATGAGATTGGAAATCTAATAGCATGATGCATGGATGTGATAGATGGGATGATCTCCAGTATTGAAAGTGTCCTTCGAGTGTTATAGAATGAAGGTGAAAACATGATTATGGATGAAATTGAAGGAGTCCTCGCAGTTATCCCTAATAACAAAACATATAAGGCACTTGGTGATTAGAACAAGTTAGAGGTAGAAATCAAAAGTGAATATCCTGAGTTACTACTGACCTTAAGAGGGGTCGTCTCCCTGAATTATTTGTGGTATTTATTCATTATTTAGTCTTATTTTTTGATAGGTAAGGAATGATTACCCATTTCTAAGTGAGGAAATAAATCAAGTGTGGTGTAATGTTGGGCTGATGAATCACATCCTAAGTACTAAAGGCACATAATGTTGGGGCACATAGACATGGGGTACTTATGTACATGTGGAAATGTAGTAAAAATGGGTGCATCTTGGAGAGTATAACATCAAGAAGTAGTCATTTTTATTACAATGGGCTAAATATAGACATTGAGTGCATAACAGCAAAGCCATGAACACTTGGAGACTAAGAAAAGGCTATTTCGACAAGTTGAAGATCAAACGACATGCATAATTTTTTACAATTATTAGGATTAGATCTAGAGTTTATATTAATATATAATCTATTATTAGCGATGTTACATGCTCTTTCTTTATATTTGTAAGTTGTGCATGGATATACTTATCATGCAAAGCTATTTATAGAATACTTAGGCAAAGAAGGGAAAGTCCCCACACCTATATATATATGTATTGATTTTCATGGTTTTAGTAATTTGTGAATGCTTGTAAGTTTATTTTGTTGATTTATGGGTGCGTGTGACTTATGATTATACTCTTATGTATGTATTCAACTTATACATTTCGCATGATTAATACAAAGGATCTATGTGGTTGGATATTTCTTATTGACTCATATGTGACTGGATCTTGCATGGTAAATCTAATGTTAATTTTTTTCAATCCTTTATATTTAGTTACTTGTGATGGATCTCGAATACTTGTGTGATCATGCTAACACCTTGATGAAGCTTCCATAAAAGAGGGACATATTACCCTTGTGCACTTCAAGTGAGCACTTAGGTCTTCCTGAGTGATGTGTAAGTGCGCCTTGGGTTGTTTGGTAAAATAAAAACTACATACCATCTTTATGTATTTTTTATTTTTTATTTTTTTCATGTGGAACATTTTCCTCCCTTACCTTTGGCCTATTTGGCCATCTTTATAATAGCACATGTGACATTTCTTTCATAATTATATGCAAAGATCATTTTTTTCTTGATATCCATTGTGATTATTTTTTATTTTATTATTTTCTTTCTCTATGTATCATTGTTTCTACTATACGAACTTCTATATGACTAATATTTTAAGTGTGGCACAACTGGTGTAGCCATCCATGTGGTGAAAATTTGATTATCTAATACATTTGACATTGATACAAAATTTATTTTTAGTTGATAATTATACTTACACATAAAATTTGCCTCAAAAGAGGGGGATTTGATTGGTTTTTATATAACAAATATCTATACAAATGGTAAGTGCATGAAGTTGGGGGTCAAAAAGTGGACAGAAATCCAAAAAAAAAAAACACATACGTGTTTTGCTAAAACACGCTCATGTTTTAATTTTTTTGGCTCAGGAATCACCAAACCTATAACATGTATGTGTTGCAAACAAGTCAAAATGCGTACATGTTTTGTGTAGTATGGGCCATGCATATGTGTTATACTTACAAAAATAAATGTTTAAGTATAGGATTTCTTTTATTATTTTAGTAAATATAAGAAGTAACAAAATAAATCTCATATTTTAAATTTATTTTAGTAAATATAAGTAATTAGGGTCACTCTAAACCTTATGAAAGTGGTCTCGTAGCTCCAAAAGTTATAATCTAGAAGATAGTTTTTCAAAAGCGAATCTGGTTAGTACTTACTCATTTTCAAGATTTCAAAAATGACCTAAAACTTTTAGGGCATGTATATTGTAGTCGGCCTTTGTTTTGGGAAAGCATATAGTCATTTTTAGGTTTTTGACCTTCTAAAATAGATTTGGTCCCTATCATTACTTGAATTGGTACTAATTTTTAATTTGGTCCATAATTCACTTTAGTGATCATAAATTAATTCTATGGTGTTTATCTACTTCTTAGTAAAAAGAGATCCTCACTTTGTAGATAGAGGATTGTTCCTTGAATGGGATTTCTGTCCTATGGCCAAAATGAGGTGATTGTAATGTACCTCCTCCTTAAGGTGTGATAACACTACTAGGTGTTGAATGAGTTTTTACGAATAGTACCAAGTGAATTACATCAAGTGAACTCAGATGATTTCTCATTCTTAGAAACATGGTGCTCCATATAAAGATCATCCCCTCACATTTCCTATCTCTAATAGAATCCTTTCATGGAATCAAATTCAATATTCTCATACATGATTTTTCTCATATGTCTCTTATGGAGACAAACGATTCCTTAATACTTCACAAATAAAGGTCCTTGATAACTTGATGACATGACTAGCTCATTTTAGCTTATTCTGAACGGTGTTCAATTAACTACAAAATGGCCAAAAATGCCTTTTTAGCCATACAAAGGAAGTAGTCTCTCATAGAAAATAAATGAGTCGATCGATCACCTTAAACACTATTACCTACACATTGAAACACGTTGAATGATATTTTTAAGACTTTCCTTTGGGTGAGTGTTTATGATTTAGGGTTTAGGGATAAGGGTTTAGGACTAAAGGTTTAAAGTTTAGGGTTTAAGGTTTAGTGTTTAAGGTTCATTTTTCATATTTTAGGGTTTAGGGTTTAGGGCTCAGAGCTTAGGGTTTAGGGTTTAGGGTTTAGGGTTTATGGTTTAGGGTTTAGAGTTTTTGGTTTATGGTTAAGGGTTAAGGGTTGAGGGTTTAGGGTTTAGGGCTCAAGGTTCAAGGTTTAGGGTAAAGGTTGATAGTTTAGGGATTATGAATCAAGGTTTAGGTCTAAGGATCAAGGTTGAGGGTTTAGGGTTTAGGGATAAGAGTTGAGGGTTATGGGTTTAGGGTTCAGGGTTTAGGGGTGAGGATTTAGGGTTTAAGATTTAGGGTTCAGGGCTCGGGGTTTAGGAGTTAGGGTTTAAGGTTCAAAGGTTAGTTCTCGGGGTTTAGGGAAAAGGGTTTAGGGTTTAGGGTTTAGGGCTCGGGGTTTAGGGTTCGAGGTGTTAGGGTTTATGGTTGAGGGTTTAGTAGTCCTCAATTCTTGGATGTACATGGAGACACTCATTACTTGGCTTCATTTATAATGATAGAGATATTTGTAAAATCATGTTATTACCTCTAAATCTATATGAATTTTAAGTTTCTTGAAATCACATCACACCCTTCACTAGGATTGATGACTACTCCTATATTTTTGGTCGTGGATTTTGAAATCATCCATGGGTTTATCATATAAAGAATTATCAATGAATGGAAGGTCACTAAGTCGTAGGCAAAGTAACTCCCATTTAGAACTAAACAAGACAGATTTACTTAGGAGATTGATAACCTCTTAACCTTCTTAGCCATTCCCTATTTCTATGCTTATTTTGAACACTTTAGGAAGTTATGTCAAATTTACTATCCATTTCAAATCGAAAACTTGAACTTTATATTTCTCGAAGGAGAGATACTACAAGAAATTCAATTATGATCTTACACCTCTGCATTTATATATTCTCTATGTTTCTTTTGTTTCCTTTAGGATTAATTTTTTTTTGTGATGGTTAATTTTTCTATCTTTTAATGGGTCATTCCTTGTATAATACCATACATGGAAATATGAGAAATGTGAAATTTGTTTCAGAGTGTGAATAAATTTACATTCAAGAGCTCAAGTATATGTCAAGAGAAACAAGTTTGGAAGATATGTGCAATATATGCATTATAAGGCACAAGGTAAATATCATCTCCATTTAGTTACTTGTCCCACCTCTCATAAAAAGATAGTTCTATAAGCAGGTGAATAATGGTTCTAGGCACGAGACTAGGAAATATTGATGAAATATTGTTTGGGGTTTAAAGTTTAGCATTTAGGGCTCATAGTTCAGGGTGTAAGGTTTACGGTTTAGGGTTTAGTGTTTATTGTTAGGGTTTAAGGATCGAGGTTAAGGATTTACATATTAAGGTTTAGGGTTTTGGGTTTTCGGTTAAGGATTTAGTGTTTAGGGATAAGGGTTTATGGTTTATGGTTTAGGTTTTAGGGTTTATGGCTCAGGGTTCAGGGTTTAGGGTTTAGGATTTAACGTTTAAGGATTAAGGTTTATATTTTATTTTAGGGCTCAGGGTTTAGGGTTTAGGTTTTAGGGTTTAGGGTTTAAGTTTTAGTTTTTAGAGCTTAGGGTGTATTGTCTATGGTTTAGGGTTTAGATTTTAGAGCTCGGGGATAAGGTTATAGGGTTCAAGGCTTAGGGTCTAGGGTTTAGGATTCGGTGTTTAAGGTTTAGGGTTCGGGGGGGGTTTAGGGTTTAGGATTTAGTTTTTATGGTTCAGTTTTAGGGTTTAACATTTAGGGTTTACGGGTTAAGTCTTAAGGTTTAGGGCTCACGGGTAACGGCTGAATGTTTAAGGTTTAGGGTTTATGGTTTAGGTTTTATGGGTTAGGGTTTATGTTTTAGGGTCTGGGGATAATCGTTAAAGGTTTAGGGTTTAGGGTTTAGACCTCAAGATTTATAATTTAGTGTTTAGTTTTATGGCCTATGGTTTAGGGTTTGGATTCTAGAAGTTAAATGCTAAAATATTTAGGCTGAATGCTGAAATCCTAAAAAATTACCTACATACTAACCAAATTATACTTTAAAAAATTATCTCCTAAACCATGACTCATGGAGCTATGAGACTAATTCCATAAGGTGTAGAGTGACCTTAATTTATTATATTTACATAAATAAATTTAAAGTATAATAAATAATAAAATATAAATAATAATATACTTATAATAATAGTATAAGAAATAATATAATTATTATTTATATTTTATTATTTCTTATACTTAACCATTTATTTATGTAAATAGAAGCATGTCAAAAGCATGCATAATGTTTATACTACATAGAATGCGAATGCATTATAATGTGTAAGTGTTTTGTGTTTTCTCTTTTCCCAAGCCATGCCTCAAGGCTTGGGATCCATTGATCCCCAAGCCCGAGGCATGAACTTGGACAAACACAAAAAAACATGTTTTTACAAGAAAATGTAAAAATTCCACTTCCTCTATGATAAATCAAAATAAAATAATCGATCCATTTTTAAAAAATTATACCACGACGTAGAGAAGAGTCTCTTCTTTCTAAAAATATAATTTTTCAAATTTTTGACTAATATAAGGTTTCCATATTATTTATTTTCTAACTATGCCTTTTTATAGATTTTTTTTTAAGTGTAAATATGTCTATCTTTCATGGTGTATCTTTTTTTTGGGTGATCGAAATTTTAAAAAATTATACTAGCCCAAACTAGGCATAATTCTATACATTTTCAAAAACAAAATCTAATTTTTGATTTTTTTTTAGGTATTTAGGGGGGCATGGTCGAGCTCTGTTATTTTTCAAACATAAATTTTATGTACTATAAAAATCATAAATAAAAAAATATTCGTTAAAAAAATATGAAAAAAAATTGAGCCCAAACTATATGCTCCTAGATATCTTTCTACCAAAGCATTTTCAAAAATACTAAATGGTGCTCAAAAATGGTGGGGGCACGAAAGTCATTCTATCATGTTTTTAACAAAAATAGGAGTATCTGTTGGTATTTTAGTTGTTTTACCCACTTAGACTTATTCATTTTCAATAAAATGTAGTAGCTTAGAAACTAGACTCAAAATTCTACGATTCATATTTCTAGAACATCTTCAAATTTTGAGTGTAACTATTTCAAAAAATCGTACAAGTTTAAGTATTTTTTCAGAAAAATGTGTCCACTTAAGACCCTCTTTTGGCCCCCAACTTGGTGTAGTTACCCTATATTATTCATACATATGGAGTTTAGTAATTAATAATAGAATTGAACAGGTGAAAATACTTGGGAATTGAATTATATACAAAATAAGCTCAAATTATACAAGAGGGAAAAAATCATGCAAGGAAAAAACCACCATATGTTCTGATAATGCTTAATTTTCATCTTAGGGAAATATTTTCAATGGATTACCGAGTGCTCATATTTTCATATAAAGTTATAGGATAGTAATATACTATCAAAAATGTATAGACAATTTATATTATTGTCTACTACACTTAAACACATAAGACATGGGTTGTTGCTTCTTCATGTGTTTCGCACTACATTACTAAAACATTGTTTCATTATGGGTATGTGGGAATGAAACTTCTTATCCTTTTACTTTATTTAACATTGCTTTATTGATAATCGTAGGAATATCAAACTATGGTAACATGATATAAGTCATTCATCCTACAATCCTTCAATACAATTTGGGGCTAATCACCGTTATCTTCCAACATCTCATTTTAAATCTAGATCTCTAAGTCTGATAAATTTCAGGCATTGACTTTAGGAAATGAAAACATGTGTACTACTTCTAGGCTTTTAGATTTTTTAACCAGGTAAAAATTTAAATTTCATGTGAAAAAATATTTCCAAAGTTGAGGTAAAGATCAAATAATTTAATAGGAATTTACTATACTTTAAGTTTTAGGTTTTATCATGGAGCATGACACCACAAACAAAGAACTAAATAACCTCAAGGAAAGACAAAATTGGTATAAACACTCAATTACATTTTCCTCTAGTAATGTAATATTGATTTCATTCTTAAATAGAGGTGATTGTAGATAGAAATATTTGGTATTTTATCATTTGGAAATGAAAATATTAGATATTCACTTAAAGCATGTATCACGTGTACATTCCAATCATAGGTAATTTATCCTTTTCTATGTTTTATGAATGTATTCTCTACTTGTACTACTAAGTAACTCAAAGTAAAAATTACATCATTTCACAATATTATGTTCCATCTAGGAGTCGATCTGAAAATTTTTAGAATTCCATAGAATATTGGTGTGAAACTTTCCATTTAGGACTAAAAATCACAAAATGTGGTCCAAATTTGATGGTTTTATTTACAACAATCAAAAATTAACTTTTACAATATATTATCTATTATGGGTCACTTCATAAATTATAGTTTGTTAAAGTAGGTATTTACCTTAGCTCATGTTCACCTAGGTATTTAATTTATAGTTATTGTATTTATCCTCACCCACTTATGTGTGTGGTAACTTATTTTATTTTATTTACATATTACGTGAATATTATCTAGTTGTTAGGTATAGTTATTTCCTTGATCTATGGTATTGACTAGTTCTTTATTTGATCTATGTCTTGATTAGATCCTCGATGTCTAGTTCTTTTCTAAATATATGGTCTTCACTAGTTCTCTTCTTGATTTATAACTTGATCTACGACCTTGAGTTGTTCTTTGATTGTTATTCCTTTCCTATATGAGCAAGGCTCATTGTTATTTTATTTCATTAAGCTCCATAATAATATATCATATTGTTGCTCATTTTTTTGCAAAGGTTTTATTAAAGTTATTATGGTGAATTGATTTTATCTTATTGATCATGGTGTTGGATTATCATATAATTCCTCGTCTTAGTACTATCTGATTATCATTCCTTTTATGGTATCACAGTAGGAGATTGATGTTCACATATGTCTGTAGGATTTTTTTAGCAAACTTTTTTTTTTGTATATTCATATATTCAAGATTTCTTCGTATTTTGTTGTTGAATATGTTTTTATGCATAATAGATCCTTCCATTAGATTTGGAAGGTGGAAAAACCATAAGATCGACTGTAAAAATGGTCATTTTTTTACGCAGTCATTTTTCAGGTTATTTTTTTGTTGTAGAGAAGCATAATTGTTCATCTTGGAACCCTCATCAATAAGACAAAAACCCGGAAATCAATTTCAGGTTTTTGAGATCTAAACTGTGCAGACTTGTGTGATAGGCTATATCTAGAAAGACATTTCTTTTCTTTGTTGGCGAGAGGTCCGAGGTTTCCTATGCATAGTTAACCAATTCTGGAAATTATTCAGATGGTATTTTTGGATGTGAAGGTCAATGTCTACACATTTCCAAAATAGTAAATTTTACCTAAAGGAGCAATTGGATTTGAATTTCTTAAAAATGAGTGAAACACTCATTGAAATCCTTAGCCCTTGTCATATGGTATGGTTGTATGAGGGCTTAAAGCATGTGATTCTTACTAGTAGGTGCTTAACTCCAGCCCCTTTTCATTTTATTTGTGTGGTGAAGGAAAGAGAATTTTATTTTGTTTTAGTGGCAAGTAAAATAAATACTAGAGCATAATATTGAAAACATTGTAACATTTGATCGGTAACTCAGATTTGGGTGTTGTTTTGTGCAAAATTGCTTATTTTGTCATGTTTATTCCATTAGAAATATTTATTTTGAGAATTTTACTATAATTATAAAGTGCCATATTGTAACATGCACTCATTATAAAGTGCCAAAATCTAAGGGGGATCTTATTTAATTTCTTGGGGTCTTTTTGCATTGCTTGGTTATTGTATTTATTTTTATGATTTTTGGAGAATGCAGTGTCTTTATCTAATTCTACATTAGATCATGTTAGGCCTTAAATTATTCATAAAAACTAGTGTTCACTAGACAATATGAGAAATTTTAGTACCAGTGTAAATTTGATGAGGGTATGGGTTTGATACAAACTTATGTAAGTGACAGTCTTTTGCTTCATTTAGAAAAAGTTTACTATCCTTTAAAAATATGGGAGAAATTGGAATATTTATTTGGTAAGGTGTATCATATGAGAGCCATGCAACTCAAAATTGATATCACCTCTCTTAATCCTAAATATTTTCCAACAAATATAGACTATCTTACCAAGTACAAGCATTTTTGACACAAACGAAAGGGAGTGGAAGATATAAGAAAGTCAGAGTGTGTTTACTTGATTCTATCCAAGTTGAGAGGACCATTTAAAATATTTTCTAATTTTTCCTCTAGCATGGATTCCTTAGGTAACAGATTAAAAATTCCCGACTTAGAAATATTTTGTGAAAGAATTACTAGGGAAGAAACCAAATTGTCTAACCTTGAGTCTTTCACCCCTCAAAAGGCATTAGTTGCATCTAATTCTAAGGGGAAGGACAAACCAGAAAGTAAAACCAAATCCATCCCTTCTCCATCTCAAAATTATTCTAACCCCAAAGAAAACAACTCTAGACCCAAGGAGTCTTCTAAATCAAAGAATAAGTCTAGCCTTTCATGATATTTTTGTGGGGGTAGTGGTCATGAAGAACATAGGTGATATAAGCGAATGCAAGCCTTAGAAGATGCATTCAAGAAACAAAAAATTTCTATCTCCACTCCACCTTCTAATCAACATGGAAAGACACTTAATTTTGTTGGGAGATCTTAGTCACCACTTGCGAGATAGTTGCGTTATAGATTCTAGTGCTTCTCATCACATTATTTCTTCCAAGAAGTCTTTTATTTCTCTAGGTTTGAGTTCTATTTCAAAAATTGAGATTGTATATTCTTCCTTTATTTTTGTTAAGGGAAAAGGTGACATACTCCTTGATGGAGGCATTATATAAGATGCAATCTATGTTCCGAACATCACCAGAAATTTTCTTTACGTATATCAAACTAGTCATTCGGTGAAGGAAAAATAGTGACCTTTACAACACAAGGACCATAAGTAAGAAAATTTTTGAGCCTCATTCACTTGTTTCTCAAGGTATTGTTGATCATAGTTATAGACTATATCACTTTTAGGGTTTTGACGAAACTTCACCTATAGGGAAAAGATAGGTTTTCATGCGTATTTAGAGCGTAAGATTTAGCATGAAATATTAGGACATCTCAATTACAAATATTTGAAGGAGTTGAGTAGTCATGGTATGGTTGATAGTATTCCTAGAATTTATTGTCTTGAGGGACTTTTTCATTACTGTGCATTAGGGAAACAACACCAAGATCCGTTTCCTAAGAATTTTTCCAAGAGAGATTCTTCACCACTTGAGCTTATGCATAGTGACTTGATGTTTTCTCCTACCACGTCTTTTAATGGTGCTAAGTATGCACTTACCTTTATTGATAATTTCTCGAGGTGTACTTTGGTTTATTTTCTCAAGTACAACAAAGATATTTTTTCAAACTTCAAATTCTTCAAGGCTTAGGTCTAGAAACAATATTCTAGTTACATAAATAACCTTCACACTGATAATGGGGGGGGAGTACTTCAGAAATGATTTTTTTGATTTTTTGGAAATTCAAGTCATTAATCACTAGCATTTTTTTCCTCATACTCCACAATAGAATGACTTATAAAAGTGGAAGAATAAAACTTTGAAGGAAATGGCTAACTATATGATGTATTCTAGATATTTACCTCCTATCTACTAGGGAAGAAGTAATTAATTTTTCTAACTACATTTAGAATTGCACACCACATAGAGCACTTGAGAATTTGACTCCAAAGGAAGCTTGGTTAGACACTAAACCAGATGTCTCATTTTTTTTGGTCTTTGGGAGACATGCTTGGGTGTTTGTGCCAAACAAGAAAAGGAAATCCTTGGATTAGAAGATAAAACCCTTAATCTTGGTAGGGTAATGTGAGGACAAGAGATCTGATCAAATTTTAGATCCTCATACTCATGAGGTTATTTTCCAAACATATTTTCAATTTAATGAGAATTTCACATGTCATTAGTATTCATATTATTTCATGCCTACTTCATCTTTATCTCATCTTGAGGATCCTTTCTCCGAGGAGGTTGATGAGGATGTTACTGATTTTGTTGAGGATCCTATTCCGACTAATGTTGTCATTATGCCTAAGTGGGCTCGTAATAGAGTTTTTGAGGCAACACCTTTTATAAAGAATCTTCTACACACTAGGAATCGTCACGTATATTCTACAAGTTATGGAATTTTTGTTAGGAAGTTTATGAGGATCAAAAGCATTTTTCATAGGCTCATGGGATATAGGAATGGGATGATGCAATGGAAGATGAGTATTCTTCTTTGATGAAGAATCATAATTGGGATTCGGTATCTCTTCCTAAGGGAAGAATGATGGTAAGGTGTAAGTTTGTATACTTTTGAACTGAATACGTAGTTGATGGGTCCATTGGAAAGTATAAGGCTTGTCTTATTGTAAAGGGTTTTTCAGAAGTTGAAGGTATTGATTACTTTGATATTTTTGCACTGTTTCCAATATCGATTCTATATGCCTTGTAATTTCTATTTCTGCATGACAGGTTGGCCCATATTGTAGATGGATGTGAAGAGTGCCTTCTTACATGGATATTTACAAGAAGAAATATACATGAAGAAAATTTCTATATGTGTTAAGTATTATTATCTTGTTTGTGGGCTCCAAAGATCTCTCTGCAGTCTCAAACAAGTCCCTCGAGCTTGTATGAGAAGATAGATTCTTTTCTTTTATCTACTAGTTTTGTTCATTGCCACTCGATCATACATTGCATCGCAAGTATGTTGGTGAGGATATTGTTATACTTGTCTTCTAATTTGATGCTTTGTTACTTACTGGAAGATATTCTTCCCACATTCAAACTATTCAGAGCACTCTTTCTACACAATTTGACATCACAAATATTGGGTTATTTTATTATTTCCTTGGATTACAAATTTCTTAGACATATTCAAGGATTTATTTGAGTCATAAAAATTACACCCATGATCTTCTTCAACGTTTTGATATGGCTGATTTCAAACTAGGTCCATATCATTTTCACTTTGAAGTTACTCTTACTTCAACATGTACCACTCCACTTTGTGATCTTACTTTGAATAGGTAGTTGGTTAGAACTCTCATGTACTTGACCCATATTGACCCTGATATTTCATTTTTAGTAAGACTTGTATCTCGGTTTTCATATTCCCCTCATAATAGTCACTCACAGTTCTAACAATATTTTTGTTATTTGCATGGCACTTCCAAATTTTCCCTACACTACACTAGGGGTTATACTCTGTTGGTTGCATATACAAATTCAGGTATCGGGAAGATTCTATAAATGACATGTGTTCCATTCTGGATATCTGATTTATCTAGGTTCTTTTTAGTTCCTTTGGTGTATAAAAAGTAACAGTTATTCTACTTTCATCTTCATAGGTAGAGTATAGGGCAGCGGTTATAGTGAGTTAGCGATTCTTTGGCTTCGAGTTCTTGTGAGTTTGGATTCCCATGGGATTCACCGAATAAAGTTTTGTATGATAACCAAAGTGAAATTCACATTTCTTGCAACCTAATTAAGCACCAAAGTGGACAAAGCATATTGATACACACATCTAGTTAATGCATTAGCACATTTAGGATGGAGTTCTTTTCTTGAAGTACATTTCGACTCGATTGAAGTTCTAACATCTTTACATATTAAGTTGGATTTGATAATTAAGAAAAATTAATAATTGGTGATAAAGTGACTAAAATTTCCCAATAATTAAATATATATAATGAAAAATAAAACACACAAAATTAAAATAACGAGAAAAACATTACACCCCATGGCAACAAATGTGAGGTTAGCCCCCATGGGAAACCTCCTAAAAAGGCATGCAATTACAAAACATAAATATTGTTATCCAAAATTCACCCCCAAGGTAAATTTTGATAACATGCATCAAATTCTTTAGTCCCAAGCAATTATATTGATTCAAGGCAAAGCATCATGTTGCTGGGGTCCCCTCAGATTTTTTCTAACTCCCCTGGCCAAGAAAGAAAGAGCAAGCTCTGAAAAAATGTGAAAAGGTTGCAGAAGACAGGCTCGGGCCAGGAAAAATCACGAAAAATGGCTAAGTCTTAGTCTCCGGGACAGCCGGGACAAAAGTACGCGAGGGACGCGTGGGACGCGAAAGCGCGAAATGGGCGAAGGTTCGTCCGGGACAGCCGGGACAAAAGTACGCGAGGGACGCGTGGGACGCGAAAGTGCGAAATGGGTGAAGATTCATCCGGACAACTGGAAAAAGGTACGCGAGGGACGCGTGGGATGCGAAAGTGTGGATCGGCCGAAGATCAAGAGGAAAAGTCAACGTTTGACTGCGAAACTTCAAACGGCCATAAATTTTGACTCAGAGCTCCGATTTTCACAAAATTGGACTTTCTGGAACGAGCACGACGCGTCCTCTACGCCAAAAAAACTGGATTTATTATTTTTGATGATTGTATATATATTTAAATAAGAGAAATATATTCGGCTCCAGATCATTAATGTTCATTCCCGTCAAATGACATTCGCTGGACCCAAAATAGCACGCACTCGAAGGCCATAACTTTTGCATTTCTTAACGAAATCACATAAAATTGGTACCGTTGGAATCGTGGCTCTGAGACCGATGCACAAAATCAAGAAATTCTGGATTTGATGAGAAATTGATTGAGTTTTTTAAGAAAACGCGGCCAGGTTCAAAACAGTGTTTTATTTGGTAGTGGAGTGCAATTAAGAGGCATGGTCATCATTCTTTCTCTGCTGCAGCACATGGGACAGTATGGGGAGCCTTTTTCAAGTAATATACAATCATTTCACTCAATTTAATGCTTCTTACAGGTGGTTGAAGGACAAATTTCGGGATTTCCATTTTCCCTTCTCTTCTCCTTCTCATTTTTCTATAAATTGGAGTGTTGGGCTCATTGTAAAGAAGAGAGTTTTTGGGTAGCAAAGCTCTGTCAAAATTTCTTTGTGAAGCCAGTGTGTTACAGGCCCTTGTAGTGGACTCCTTGCATGGTGATCCAGGCCCTTATCTTGTAATAGACTGAATTGTGCATACCAGGAAGCAATAAAATACAAGTTTGTGGATGTATCTTCCCCTGCTGTGTTTTCTTGCATTCTTCTTGCCCCTTTAATCTTTCCATAAGAATATTGTGTCTATTTTTTATGTTCTTGCAGGGATTCATTAACATTGTGTATGCTTGGAATATTATTGTGAATGCATTTTGCTAGATTATGGTGAACTGTCATCACCTCTTCTAGTGTGCACTTTGCCTCTGTATTTCACACATTTGGAGATCACTCTCACACCCTCCTTTTCTGGTGTATCACCACTTTAGTGTAGGCTTTCATTTTATGCATTCTCTCTCCCTGGTCCCTTGGAAATCTAGATTAGAACAGTTAGCTTATCCTGCATTAGAGTAGATTGTGGCAGGTAGTTTAGGAGTAAGAACCAGCTTTCTCTGGAGGTCTATCTCAAGTATCAAGTCCCACAACTTGGAGATAGTACCCATGTTATCCAATCACACCGTGATTCAAGTATACGCACTTGTATATGCACAGGGGTGCCGTGATTCGGTGATAACAAATATTAGACACAAGTTGTCAAAATTTTGGTCATTTTGCATAACACTTGACATCCTTTTGTGGTTGGTACCCTATCACCTTTGAGTGTATGTGTTGAAATGACCCTACAACACAAAGAAAATGCATGTCTGGTCTTGCTGTCATATCAACAACATCAAGAATAATATACATACAAAAATCAATAATAGAAATCTAAAATGAGCAATTCTATCATCTATAAAAATTAAATTTAATTTGATTTTAACATCCATAACATCATAATTATACTCAAAATATCTAGTATAGGCTACGCATAAGAAATATGACATGTTAGTATAAAATCAGAATACTACAAATCAACATATATATTTGTCCATCATCGTCATCTAGTACATCATAATCAAAATGTAAATCACAACATGTCAATAGTCCAAATATTTGCATAGTTTATCATCTACTAATCAATATATAATAATCAAAATGTCTAAGTATCAATCATGTAATAATATCATCATAACAAAAATAGTGTCGAAGAGGAGTGCGCACTACATCCCCCTCCTCTTTGACTTGACTTTCTCCTAGAAGTCATTGAAATAAATGTGGAAACTAGGTCCATAACAAGTTAGCATCCTCCCATGTGGATACAATCTCATCAGACCTATCCTATTGGACTCGCACCTTGTCAATCTCACGGCCTCAAAGGTCTAGGGTCCTGCACTCTATAATGCACACAGGATCTAGAGTCATCTACCCTGCTCCTCCACAAGTAATGTAGTCAAATCAGATACATGAGAGGGATCTAGAATGTATCTCCTAAGATAAAAACATGAAATACATTGTGGACATAAGAAAAGTTGGGTGGAAAGGCTATATAATAAGCTAAGGGACCGATCCGCTCAAATATCTCGAATGGACCTAATAATCTAGGAGCTAACTTAGAGCCTTTTCCATAATGGATAGGCTCTTATGAGGTGTGATACAAAGAAACACCTTCTTGCCCACCTCATATAAATGGTCAAATCTCCTCTGATCAGCATATTTCTTGTCTCTATCATGTGTGTCATGAAATCTCTATCTAATCAAAACAACCTACTACTCAATGTCCTATAACAAAGCTAGCCAAAGAGATACTTTGTCATCTAATCTATCCCAACTTAATGGTTTCTTCTACTCCCTTCCATAAAGTTCCTAAAATGGAGCCATACCAATATTACTATGAAACTTATTATTATAAGAAAAATCACCAAGTAAAAATACTCTTCCCACCTCGATTGATGGTCTATGACATACATCCGAAGCATGTCCTCTAAAATATGAATCACCCACTCCATCTGTTCATATGTCTCTAGATGATATGATGTACTGAAGTTGATACTTGTACAAAGGTCATGTTGCATGATAGTCTAAAAATGAGAGGTGAATAAGGGATATCAGTCATAAATAATCTTCCTTGGGATCCCATGCAATATTAAAACCTCATCTAAGTATACTCACGCCACTGCACTAGCTGTATAGGTGGTATTCACCGGCAAAAAATAATCCACTTTTAGCCATCTATCCATCGTGTATATGATGTGATTGTGGTGGTATCTTGAAGTCTGTATCCCTACCATGAAATCCATGGAGATGGTGTCTCATTGCCACTTCGTTATAGCACGCAAATAAAGAAGGCCAACTACATGTTTATGCTTCACCTTCACCCTTTGACAATCAAAATAACGTGACAAAAAATGAGCCATGTCTCTCTCAATTCCTCTCCAATGGTATAGCTGTCCCAAGGTGGCATGCATCTTCTTCACCCTTAGATGGGCTGAATAAGGTGCACAATTAGCCTCTACCAAGATATCCTATCTAAAAAATCCATCCCTAGGTACATAGATCTAGCCTCTATGTATGAGAATTCCATATAACTCTAATAAAAATCCATCAAACTTCCCCTCAACGAGTCAATAGGTACCCAGATTTAAGCTCCTTCAAAGGCCGAGTAGCATCATGGATTTGACAAGACACTCAGAGGCAGATAGATGATTATGTGTGTCATTTTGTAGCCAGGGAAGCAATCTATCTAAATTTTTAGCACTCAGAATTTGAAGAAGTGGGTAGCACCTTGAAAGGATGTGATCTAATCCTAACTATTTTAGGTTGTGACTTTCAACCAAGGTAAGAGAACCTATTTTTTAACCTCTGTTATTGAAGAATGCTGGAAAATCTTTCTTTTACACACATTTTATAGAGAAGACCTTGGGAAAATATGATCAACACACCAAATCTGACTCTCACAAGTTATCACTTCTAGATTATGGAGATATTTTCAATACAAGGCAAAGGTTACTAAAGACATTAAGAAATCCTGATTGTTTTGCATATTTTTACAAGTAGATTTTGTTCCTTTGTTGATACACAAGGAAAACAGGGGTAGTTCAGGGTGGATCAATGGTTTTTAAATGATTTTGGTGGGAGATGAAGAAGGATAAATTTGATTATACTGGATCTTTGGAGGGATTTCAAAATAATGAACAACTTCACAACAAAAAGCTTCAGAATAGTCAAGACGTTCCTTCAAAAGAAGGTGTGCTTCAATGGAGGCCCAGATCATCACGTTTTCATATAATATTTTAGACTCCAACACAAAGGTTTGAATTGGAAGACTCAATTAAACACTAAAGTTTCTTATTAATCATGCCTAAGGTACACCCGAAGACTTATAGACAATCTTTATCAACAAATGACAATGAAATGACTTTAAATTGGTTTATCTCATCCAAGATGAAGGATATTCTTGAAATGAAATTGTAAATACCATTAAACTATCACTAGGATGAGATCCTATGTGACTTCACAAAAATTCATTGTAATATTGCAATAGGAATGAAAGAAACTATTTTCAGACATTCTGAAGATAAAGCAAACACAAAATTGCTAAAGATTAGACACAAATTAATTCCCATTCAAGATTCATCGAAGGGGAAAGATTCCAAAGAAATCTCAATTCTTTTCAATGGCTATACATCTACAACCAAATTGACACGAAAACAAAAAATATAACACGAGATGAAAATAACAAGTAATCTCATATTTCACCTCTTGGGAAGATGGCTTTCTCAATTTTTTTCTCAAGAATTCATACTCCAACCATTTGCAATAGTATGCTCATTGCATTTATAAATTTTTTTCCTCTCAATTTTCCCCCAAAAGATAAGAATATTCAAGGACCTTTTCTTGGTACCAATTTTTTTACATAACGACATTTAACAAATTCGGATCCAAAATCATCAGTGGACCAATTGTGAACTGATCACGTTTCTTGGGCCCTCGACCAATGAATAGGATGTCATCCCAAAACTTTTCAGGAGTCCCTTTAATCATTCTTATACAGTCATGTAATAAATCCCCCTTTTAATCATTTTTCTAAGCCTCTGCATAGCTAGACTTGATAGGTCATGCCTTTTTCCTCTCGAGGCAACGCCTTTTTTACCTTTTGCGCATGCACTTTCATCATCTCATCCTTTTTCCCTCCTTTTATACTGATAATTTGATTTGTAACTTCTAGATCTTGAATTTTGTATTTTTACATGAGCCCGAGAAAAATCCACTTCAAAAGTACTTCAGATTTACAAATTCAACTCTCAAATTGATTCAATTACACTTTACAGACCAAGATGACACAAAATTGTTAAAAAAATGATGAATAATGATGCACAAAATGCATCTCTAAACATCCCATAGCTTCAATGGTGGTAAAATCAAATGAAATGCACATCTACCATTGATCTTTCCTTTCAAGTTTTAATTTGAGCCCTCCACATGGTAAAATGTGATTTGAAATAGGCCTGGGAGAACTTTTTGACATTTTATAACTTTTCAAAAAAATTAAAATTATGACATTTTTCTCTACCCCTCAACCCTTAGAAAATGAACTTGACATGTGTCCCAATGTGGGTCCCAGAGGAAACCCAACTTGATTATGTTATTTTACCTCATATTTGGAAAAAGGAAAATTTTCTAAATTTTCCACGTAGCTCCGCCCTTCCGCCTTTAGCTTCCGATGTGAGTCCCGATAGACTGCGCTTCATTTTTTAACTTTTACTTATTTTCTAAATAGAAAAAAGTTCCACATTTTCCATGCACAAGCCTGCACTCTATTTTTGACTATTCAATGCTAGCATTACTTTCTGTCAGGGGTTGCTCTTTAACTTATATGTTTATCCCTTTTACAAAAGGATAAAACCTTAAATAACCCAAAATCTCTATTTCTCCATTTCTCCTCCTGCCACGTGTGTCAATGGCACATTTTGAGATGGTTCCAAAAAGTAGAGACCCCAAAAAAGCACAAGCTCAACATGTGTCTCAGTCTGATAGATTCTATTAAACAGTTGAAGGTTCAAAAGAAGGTGCCATGTGTCTAAGATCGAAGACAGTCTCCTTCGATTGTTGAAAAGTCCAAGAAAAAAGGCAGAGTGAGCGGAAGCCTCCAAGTGTCATCCTAACACTTCTTCAAAATAAAAATCAAGGGTCGGTTCCCAAACATGCGTTTTCCTTCCATGTTGCCTAGGCCCTTTAGGAAGTTTCTTGAAAAGTATAAGGGAAGGGAAGGCTCAGCGGAAACCTCCACGTGTATTTATGACACAATTTCAAGATGGTCCCCAAGAGCGGAGACCCTAAACGAGTGCGGCCTCACCACATATCGATGGCCCATAAAAATCTATACCAAATGCATAATTTTTTTTGTAAGTCTAGGTAAAGCAGTGGAATCCTCCATGTGTCACCCCGATGCAACTCCAAGGCCAAACCAAAAGGTGAATTTTCAAATGAGCGTCGTTCCTCCACGTGGATAGGTTTTAGGTTGAAGCAAGCCATATATTTTTTAGAGTGCCCCACCGAGCCCCATCCAACCAAAAAGGGCCATGTTTTCAATGATGCAGAGATGTAAATTTGATGTAGAAAACTCACCCATTAAACCGTAAAACTATAGGAAAACCACCATTTGAGCCCGAAATGAATTTTTCTTCAAGGATAGAGAATTTTGAGATGTTATAAGTTTCAAACATAATCCTCTAAGCTATATCCTATCTTTTTCCTCAGTATTTGGGACAAAACCAATAAGGACAATAATACATGACCGTAGAAAATGAATGGAAAGGAACAACATAAGTTTTATGCCCAATTTACAAACTCCCTCAGATGGACAGAGAAATGAAAAAAAATTCTAGACCTTTAAGTGATCCTCGACCCAGGAAGAGACTGATCATGGAAACCAAATGGAGGACAAAGTCTTTCAAGCACCAACACGGGAGACAGAAAACATGATTGAGGCTGAAAAATGAGGAAATTCAGTGACAAATGGGGTGACACAAATTTCAGCACCAACATCGGCTCTGACTCGGGGATGGACACTCCCAGTGAGTGCCACAAGAACAAATAATAGACCAAGTTCCAAAAATAGACCATTGGGAAATGGAGTCAAAGAATAAGATTACAGAGAAGAACAACCACAACTATCCTCTAAAAAATGAAATGAGAAACCAACAAAACTAGGTCACCAAGGACCAGAACGAATGAAAAACACAAAAGCATACGAGAAAAAAGAACTTTACATTGTACAAATGGAGTATACCTTGATTCTAATAAATAAATTAAGGAAATTCTTCAAATTCCTACCATTAATAGACAATTCAAGTAGTTCCCCATCTAAGTCTTTTAGGAAGAAGGTATTTTCACTAATTCAAATATCAATTAATTAAGGGCCCATCAACAATGCATCAAATTTACCATTCTTTCCCTTATCTCCATGCATGTTATCCCATAAAAGTAGAAGATCCCCAATGCTGAAAGCTCTGGGTGTTACGTTTTTGTCAAATACCTTCAACTTTTCTCTAAACTTCACATGCAGCCAATGGGATGCCCTTCTTTCTTCATCCAACTTAATAATATGATTGATTCGAGCATCATATGGACTAACTTCCTACTCTTCATTCTATTAAACAAAATGAAATGAAGAAAATTGCAAATGGAGGGGTAGTAGATCTTGAGTTCCATATACCAATTCAAATAGGATTTTACTAGTAGCTCTTTTGACAATGATTCCATTAGCCCAAACATCAAACTTCAATTTCTCACCCCACTTCCTTTTTTTAGCTTCAAGGTTCTTCCTATGATTTTCAAAAAAAAATTATTACTAGACTCAGCTTGTCCATTTCCTTGGGGATTGTAGTTAGAAGCATATGTCAAATTGATACCATATTCTTTACACATTACCACCAAAGTTTTGGCTCAAAACTCATGGTATTATCGAACAATTTTAGTTGGCACTCCAAATCTGCATATGATTTGATTCAACATGAAGTCCATGATTACTTGGTGTGTTTCCTTCTTGGTGGGATTGCTTCCACCCACTTAGTGAAATAATCGGTGGCGATAAGAATTGATTTATGACCAGCACTAGAAGGATCATAAATTTCCCCTATGAAATCCATTCCCGCATTGTCCGAATGGGGATTCAACTAACACAGTCGTTGCAAAGGAAGGGAGCCCGAAGTTTTTATTCTTCCAAAAAACACTTGGTAACTTTCACATCTCGTCACCAATAGAGTTTTATCCTTGAATAGATTTGGACACCAATAATAAGCCCTCAATATTTTATGTGATGTAACTCTTCTAGCAAAATGTCCCCATAGACCCCTCCATGGAGATCGGTGAATTATTTTGGGGGCCTCATTTTCATTAATTCATCTAAAGAGCACTCCCTCATGGTTCTTCCAAGCTAACCCAAAATCAGTAATGGCATACTATTGAGAGGCTAACTTAAGATATCTTTTTTTTATTTTTACTTAGATTTTTAGGGCATCATAGTTGTTTGAGATAAAAGATTATGTGTTTGTACCATTCATAACTTACCAACTTCTCAAGGACATCCACCCTTTCTCCTTTTACTTAATTCACCTCAATAGTTTGTAGGTTGCTCTCATCCATAAGCTTAGCTAGGCTAAAACCTCTTACCAATTTTTTGGTTTGGATATCAATGTCATACTCCTACAACTTGTTCGCCCATCTTGATATTTTTCTTGATACCTCGATCTATTATAAGATGTCTTTCACCATGGTGTGGGGAAAATAAGAAACAAATTTAGAACTTAAGATGTAGGGTCTGAAAACCTTTCTTGCTTTTACCAAGGAAAATGCTTATTTCTCCATGATGGTGTCTTTCAACTCATCTCCTTGCAATGCCTTACTAAAAAAGGCAATTGGTCTGTCAGCCCCTTCATCATCCTTCTATAGAAAAATAGATGCAATGGTGTTTTTGAAGAAAAACAAAATACTTGAAAAGGCTTCATGTAATTTGGGGTTGCCAAAACAGGTGCATGCTTCAATGATTCTTTGATCCCATCAAAATCTTGAATGGATTCTTCTTCCCACTTTATAATTTGGTTTTTCTTCAACATACAAGTGATGGGGAGAGTCAACTAAGCAAATTTAGACACAAATCTTCTAATGAAATTGATTTTCCCAAAGAAGGATTGGATTCCCCTTTTGGTTCTTAGAATTGGAACCTTCTTTGATAGCATTTACCCTTCGGGATCAATCATGAAACCATCCTTTGATACAATGTGACCAAGAAACTTGGCCTTTTGCACACCAAAGTGGCACTTCTTGGGATTCAATGATATGCCAAATTCTCTGCATCTAATCAAAATCTTTTCCAAGCATTGTAAGTGATCATTTATCTTATTGGAAAAGATAGTTACATGATCTTGATAAATAACAATGAAATCATTAATGTAACCAGCAAAAGCCACATCCATTGCCCTTTAAAATGTTGCTCCAATATTCATTAGACCAAAAGGAATTATAACATAGGCATATGTTACCCATGGAGTGGTAAAGGCAAGTCTTAATTCTTTCTGATTCCTTTACAAAAACTTGATTATAGCCAGAGAAACCATCCAATGTAGAAAGCAACTAAGATCTAGTCACTAACTGCAGCATATTTTCCATGTTTGGAAGAGGATAATTATCTTTCATTGATGCTCTATTCAGATTTCTAAAATCCACGCATAGCCTGATATCACCATTATTTTTTCTAACTGGCACTAAGTTTGCAACCCAAGAAGAATACCTTGTTGGATGAATAATCCCTCCATCCCTTAGCTTCTTCAATTCTTCTTGCATCTTCATGGAGAGGAGTGGATTAATCAGCCTCTTCTTTTGTCTGAATGGTTTTGCATTTTTTTCAAGAGGAATTTCATGCTAAAACAAATCCTCTTTGTATGCTTTCAGCTCAGAATAAGACTAAGCCAAACAATCTTGATATTTCTTCAAAAAATTGACAAAGGATTGTTTGTCTTCCTTACTCAGATTTCTTCCCAACCAGATCTTCCTTGGATTATCCTTTGTGCCAAGGTCATGCTCTTCAACATCCCTTGAGGCTGCTATTTGTATGTTAATAATGAAATCAACACTATCATGGTTTTATTTAAGAGCAACCAACCCTATAGGAATGGTATTAGTTTTCACTTGGATGATGTCTTTTCCAAACAAAGTTTCTCTTAATTTTTCTCCACACACCATTGGCTCCCAATCAATACACTGATCAGAAAAATATCCTTTGTTGTGTAGAAACCATTTCACATGGCATCATCATCAAATACTTACCAATTTTTTACGTTGTTAGGGATAGATGGCCTTGTTAGTACTTCGAAAATATATTAATAATTGGGAGACATTGAACAAACATCAAATCAAGATCCAAATTCTACAAGATGGTCTCAGTAATAACATTGAAATTTCTGATCATAATGCACAATATTAAATGAGTCAAACATTTCAATCAAATCCCAAACTACATGCGTGTATTGTTTCATTCTTTAATTTTTAGTAGCATATAGTTTTCTAGTTTGTTTGAAAATCAGTTCGAGTCTCCTTTGACAATGATATATTTAATATAATACTTCCAAGCAACTCTCAAACCTAATAGCAATGATTCATACTTAGCAATGTTATTAGTGCATTCAAATTTATGTTTAAAAGAAAATATAAACTCTTCTCGGCTTGGGAGATCATAACAATGTTGGCACCATTTCCAAACTTGAACATGCTCCATCAAATAACAAGGTCCAAGGTAAACCAACTTGTTTAAGAAATTTTTACTAATCAATCTTGTGTTCCCTGTCAATCAGCAAACCCCATAAATTATCTACATGCACATTAGCATGTAACACTTCATAATAAGCATTATTTGGATCCTCAATGAGGTGCAACATTTTCTTCTCTTCATATAGCTTTACAAGGCTACCTTCAATTGGAATGGTGGAAAACTACATATCCATCTGAACACTTCCACCAACACTTGCAGCCCCACTTTCTTGATAACAAAAAGTTGCATTTGGTAGGCCAATCAATAATGACAACATCAAGTTTCAGGTTCTTACCTGGATAAGCTTCCAATTGTACCACCAACCCTTTCACACATCTAACAACGGGAACCTCTCTAGATTCCATGGTAGTGCATCTTCCATATGTTGTTGTCACTTTGATATCTAGCTCATTCATAACCTCAAGAGGCATGACATTGCATGATGCTTCGGAATCAAACATACAATTGTGTAGAAGTTTGTCCTTAATGATAAAAGTTGTAAAAAATAGATCAACATTTAATTGGGATTCAACTAAATATGTCCCCAAGTAAACCTCGGGTGCTTCTCGAAGATCTTCCAATATAGTGGTGGTGTTTCAAGGTTTGCAATGGTTGGAGGAGGAGTTTCTACAATGTTTACATTTCTGCATGGGGTACTCTCTTCTTCTTTTAATCACAAGTACTCAAATTCTCTCTTCTTGTGCTCAGGAATCCTATGCAACTCAAAAATTGGAACACTAAATTTTATTTGACTCAAAACTTGAAAAATGTCATATGGAATATTCTTTGGCAAGGCAGCATTGGAAGGGAGATTAGCAATCTCATCAGATGGCATGGGACTCTTAACAGTTTGGGCATGATGAGAAGTATTTATCTTTTTTGGGACACCAAGGCCTTTGGAAAGTGTATATTTCTTAGAGCCTCTTTAGGAATACTAGTATGTAATGGATTTTTAGGTTTGTCTTGAGGCCCTACTCCTTTGACAAATCTACTCCTAGTATTATAATCCTTTTCTTGAGCAACAACATTGTTCATCAATAACTGCTTATCTTCCTCTGAAGGGATTCCTCCATCATACTTATTTATCATTAAATCTCTTAAATACTCAAAGTCATTATTAGGTATCGTTATCACCGAATCACAAAGACCCTTCTATGGTTTATACAAGCGCATATATTTGAACTCACGGTGTGTCATTGGATAACATGGGTACTATCTCGGAAGTTGTGGGACTTGCTACTTGAGATAGACCTCCGAGAGAAAGTTGGTTCTTGCTCCTAAACTACCTGCCACAATCTACTCTAATGCAGGGAAACTAACTATTCTAATCTAAATTTCCATGGGACCAGGGGAGAGAGAATGCATGAAATGAAAGCCTACACTAAAGTAGTGATACACCAAAAAGGAGGGTGTGAAAATAGTCTTCAAATGCGTGAAATACGAAGCAAAGTGCACACTAGAAGAGGTGATGACAGCTCCATAATCTAGCAAAACGCATTCACAACAATATTTCAAACATACACAATGATAATGGATCCTTGTATGAACATAATAATAGACACAATATTCTTGTAAAGAAGAGGTTGAAGGGGCAAGAAGAATGTAAGAAAACACAAGGTAGGGGAAGATACATCCACAAACTTAGATTTTATTGCTTCCGATATGCACAGTTCAATCGGTTACAAGGTAAGGGCATGGATCGCCATGCAAGGAGTCCACAATAAGGGCCTGCAAACATTTGGCTTCAAAATCAATTTTGAAAGATCTTTACTACAAAAACTACCTCTCCTTTTACAATGATCCCAACACTCCAATTTATAGAAAAGATGAGAAAAGAGAGAGGGGGAAAAATGAAAATCTTGAAATCTGTCCTTCACCACTTGTAAGAGGCATTAAATGGAGTAAAATTATTATATATTACTTGAAAAAGGCTCCCATACTGTCCCAGTGCTGTAGTAGAGAAAGAATGATGACCATACCTCTTAATTGCACTCCCAACCACCAAATACAACACTATTCTGAAATTGACCACGTTTTATAAAAAAATCCCCATCAATCCCTCATCAAATCTAGAATTTCTTGATTTATGTGCATCGGGCTCGAGCCACAATTCCAACGGTACCAATTTTGTGTGATTTTGTTGAGAAATGCAAAAGTTATGGCCTTCTGATTGCGGACAACTATTTTGGGTCTGGTAGGCGTTTTCTGTCATTTGATGGGAATGGGCATTAACTGACTAGAGCCGAATATGTTTCTTTTAATTAAATATATCGACCCTCACTAAAAACAAGAAATCTAGTGTTGTGGCGTAGAGGACGTCGTGCTCATTCTAGAAAGTCCAATTTTGTGAAAATCGGAGCTCGAAGTCAAAAGTTATGGCCGTTTGAAGTTTCACGGGTCAAACGTTGACTTTTCTTCTTTGCCTTTGGCCGATTCGGCTTTTCACATCCCACGCGTACTTTTGGCCCAGTTGTCCCAGATGAAAATATCCTGCTTCAGCCGATTCGAGATTCCTTGTTCCTGTTTGAGGTGAAGACACGTGGCGAGATTCCATTTGTTGGCGGCTCTTTTGGCTTTTCGCGTCCCACGCGTACTTTTGGCCCAACTGTCCTGGATGAAAGTCCCCTGTTTCATTCGAATCAGCCGGTTCACATCCTCCACATACTTTTGGCCTAGATGTCCCAAACCTGTTTGGGACAAATATCTCAAACCACCTTGAAATGGACCGACTTGCGCCAAACCAAATCGATCCGTGTCCCGCATGTACTTTTGTCCCGGTTGTCCCAAAACCACGGGAAAGAAAAACTTGATGATTTTCCTTGCTTTCGGTCGATTCGGCTTTTTGTGTCCCTCGCGTCCCGACGTCCCAACTGTCCCATGGACTGCCTTGGACAAAAATGTCTGACTTAGCCGATTTTCTTTGTTTTTCAGCCCTAAGCTTGGTACGACGAACCTCAGTACGACCCGAATTGGTATGACCCGAAATGCTTTAAAATAGTCCTGCAACCTTATTTTTTGCATTTTTTCCATTTTTTCTAACTCGTTGGGATTTCTTCTTGGATGGGAGAGTTAGAGAAAAGTCGAGGGGTCCCCAAAAAACATGATTTCGGCCTTGAATCAATCTACTTGCTCAGGACTGAATAATTTGATGCATGTTATCAAAATTACCTTGAGGGGTGAATTTTGATACTAGGTATTTCAAAAGCTTGCACTACATCTACTTCAAGAGTATGAGAATGAGGAAGAAGTGGTACCAAGTGAATGCAATCCCAAAAATTTGCAGTAGTTCAAGCACTTATCACTTTGGTTGAAGTTTCTACTTTTTGTGATCTTGAAGAGAAACCCATCATGCAAACATCATCATAAATACCATCATCATTATCATCTTCTTCTTATTGTTGATTTACTTCTAATGGAAGATGGGACAAAAAGCATCTATCACACCAATAAATCTCATTGGCTTCATCAATAGCAATAACCTAGGTAGTCAGAGGATCAAGAACCATTCTACTTTCATGTGCTTGGGGATGTCTATTTACAGATCCCATGGGTACTTTACTTCTTTCTGATGACCTCCGATCACCGCTAGGATAATTGCCAAATCTTTCATAATTTTGTTCCTTTTGATGACCTTGTGAACTCTACCCAATTCATTTCTCTACCCATGCTAGTTTGTAAGAGATTTCTTTGACAGCCTATGCAAAAGTTTTAACAACCTCCTCAAGAACCACACTCTTTGTTGCTTGAGTTTTTTCTAGGTTTATCAGTGTGACACCCTCCCTCTTATAAGGTTTTCTAACTGCTTTTATGTTATTCTTAATTTATAGAGCCGTGGTAAAGACCTACCTCAAAGTGTCAGGGTTTTTATCCCTCAAATACTATGCATCTTTTTTTCAAATGCATCTGAATACTTTATCATACATGATTCATCACATGGCCTCAAATTAACAAGCAGTATTCTCAATGTTTTGTTAAATCTAGTGTTGAAATCATGCATTGATTCATTAGGATTATTTTTTATATTTTCAAACTCTGATAAAAGAAACCTAGGGTATGTTTTATCACCGTACTACATTCTAAAGGAATTCTTCATCTCTATCTAGGAGTCAATGTAATTATCTGGAAGAGATTTATACTAGTCCTTGCATCCTCTTCTAGAGTATTAGTAAATAATTTAATGCATACATCTTCAAACTCTATTTTGAAATCCTCCATCAGATTGACAAAGAGTTTCAAGTGTTAATCACCAATTATTACATTATTTCCTTGAAACTTAGACAATTTGTTTCTTACATCTTATGGCACAACATTTGGATAACCAACCATACCTTTAAAAATGATAGGACCAATTGTGTTAATGAAAAATGGAGGTCTACGTGGAGGCTGGGCCATACTATTCTGAGGAGGTGATCTTACAGGAGAAACAAAATGATGAGGAGTGAGGGGTCCGTGTGGTATAGGGATACAATTTTAAGAATTAATGCCCTCCAAAGGTTCTATCTCTTGGAAAAATCTAATAGATTTTGGGTAAGTTCACCAAGTTGATGGACAAATATAGGGTCATCCGTGGACGTCATATTGCAAAAACAAGAAATCTCAACTTGTAGGGATTATTAGCTATACATGCACTCTAAATTAGAAAAATTTATATAAATATGAATCGTAGCATTCAGAATCTAGTTTCTAAAATACTAATTTTTTTAAAAACGGACAAGTTTAGCTATATTAAACACTTAAAATTATATGACTTAGTTTTTTTTTTTAAAAACTTATAAGATTGTAGTCCGTTTGCCCGCATTTTGGATGACCAAATCTTGTTATTTTTTTTTCCTTTGGTGAAACGTTAGATGTAGTTGTCTATCTTGGGATGGATTTTATTTTGTATTTTTTTTAGCAATATTTTTTTTTATGATTTTTTCCGTGAAAGTGGTCTGAAAATATTTAGAAAATGGAGCGCTTTCCGTTTGCCCGCCATAACTATATCAAAAAATATCGAAATCAATTTTTATTTTTTTTAAGGTGCATAGAATTTGTCCACGCTTGGGATGGTATAATTTTTATCATATTTTGATAAGCAAAACAAAAGTTACAGTCTTAAACGTAGACATGAACATTCACGGGAAAAATGTCTTGAGGACCTATTGTTAGTAATAAATTATAAAATGATATTTATCTTATTCTATTCACTTTAAAAACAATATTTTTACAAAGCTAAGAGTCTACCCTACATGATGGCACCATTTTTGTGAAATGTTTTCAGTTTTTTAGCATGGTTCAAGTCTTTGGAAGAGCAGATTTGAGGTTTTTTGATCTTTTGCACTTCATAATGACCTTCCATAGCTTTGGTTGGGGAAAAACAAAGATTTTCCGAGGCTAAGGTTCGGAAAATAGCTCCGCAATCGTGGTTTTTTTGTAAAACTACCGCGAACGCGGTTTATAAAGCGCGCTCGCGGTTTATAAAGCGCGCTCGCGGTTTATAAAGCGCGCTCGCGCTTTATAAAACATATTTACACACATCCCAATGTCTGAATTACCATGTGATTTTTACTCTCGACCTTTTACCGCATGCAATTACTTATCGAAATTCTATCTTTTTCGCACGTTTTTTAATCACCGAAGCAAAACATCATGGGAGACAAAAACAAAGTCAAAAAGGAAGTCATTAAGTAAAAAAACACCAAACGAATTAGAGGCCAACAAAATTGAAAATGCTGAGCGGATGCGGAAACTTCGTGAATCTAGAAGAGGTTCATCTTCAATCCCAACTACTGTAAGCAATGAAGAACTAGGTAATGTTTCTACTGTCAATGTTGAAGTTGAATTGAATACTCGTGATGAAGAAGTTTTTACTGTCAATGTTGAAGAAGAATTAAATACTCATGATGTAGCAAATGTTGAAATTGAAGGAGACAATGAAAATGTGAATAAGGAAATTCATGTTGAAACTGTAGACAAACAAAATTTGACAAAAACACCTCCTAGGATTTTACATAAGAAACCTAATTTTTTGATTGAAATTGATGAAAACATTTTGAAACCAATGTCTGACAAACTTTCCAATGAAAATCAGAAGAAAAGCTAGTGAAATTTGGGATAATCATTTTGAAATTTTAAATGATTCCCAAAGATGTTAGTTGTTGGTTAGTTTGATGAAATTGATTAAAATGAGACCTACATTAAACACCTTAGGATTGACAACATCTAACATACGTGGTCAAACCTCTACAATTGTTGAAAACCTTCATGATGCATATCACACTGTTGGTGTAAAGAGACGCACTAGGGATAGTAATATTGTGCGTCGTGTACTTGCTACTAGTGTTGTAAGTGAATCAATAAAAAAACAACGTTTGATTACGCAAACAAATCGAATGTTGCAAGTTAATCGAAAACTCTAATGAAAGCAATTGAAAGACGTAATATCCTTCAAATCACTCAATAATGTCGATTTTTGGGCATTTTCTGCTAGAGCACCGCGTAAGGACAAAAATAATTCTGATGCTATAAGAGAAGTTGTTATTAAATTTTGGCATGATAACACTAGAGTTTCACCTAATACAAGAGATGTTATAAAACGGAGAGTTGGTTCTACTAATCGTGAACCACATCCAAAGCATTTCTTAGATATGACTCAAACTCAATTTTTTCGTAAGTTTGAACAAGAGAATCTGAAATTAAAATTAGTCAACGTTTTTTTGAAATGTTGAAACCATTCTATGTGAAAATCAACCATGCTCGCACCACTTGTTGTTGTAGGCAACATGTTGAATTTGCAATGCATTATGCTAAATTTTTATGTATTCGTTCCATTTTTCATTCTGAAACTATGTTATCTGAATGTGGTGTTCAAGTTCCACCAATATCTTCTAGGGATTTCATTCCTACTATATTTTGTGAAAAAGAAGTTGGACAATTTTTTTATAGTCAGGATTGTTTAGATGAAAGTTGTAGTACATGCGGCGGATTACCTAAATTGGAAAGTTGCATCCATGAGCAAATGGAAGGTACAATAGGACATAATTTAGTTGAATTTGATAAATATAAATCAGTTGCATACCAGTTGAAAGATGGAAAAGAGTTGAAACGGTGTGAGCTAGTTACAGAACAAATGCCCATTTTTCAATTTATGAGAAAATTTAAGGATGAACTTGTTTATGAGTATGCGAGGCATACACATAGAGCTCGATGGTTGGATGAACAATTCAAGCTATGCAAAGACACATTTCCTATTGGTACTATTGTTTCAGTGGTCGATTTTGTAGAGAATTACACATTGCAACCACAAATGGAGGTTCAATCGCAATATTACAACTCAGTACAAGTTGCCATTTTTGTGCATATAGCATTTCTACATTCTCCTGACAGTACAGAGAATGATCAAATTTTTAAGAGAGTACCACTTTTATATCAGTGATGATCGTACTCATTCTACTGAATTTGTGCAAGGGTGTTTCCAGTTATTTTATGGAAACTTGTCTGATAGGGACATCCACTTCAAACAACATTATATATGGTCAGATAATTGCACGTCTCAGTTTAAGAATGCACGTCAAGATGGGTGTGCAACATATTTGGAGTTTCACTGAGGCTGGACATGGAAAAGGAGAGCATGACGGTGCGGGGGCATGTGTGAAAAGAGCTCTTGCAAGAGAAGAGTTGAAGTACAAAGATGGTGCTAAATTAAAAGATGCAAAGAGAATAGTGGAATGGTGTAATCGACAACATGACCCGAGGTTCTCAAGAAAATTCCACGGTTTGCGTAGATATTTTTGGTTGATAGAGGAAAACATATTGCTAACTATGAGGATTGTATGACACTCACCGGGTCCAAGATATGCACTCATTTTCAGTAGCTCGACGCTACTTCATGGGCCGTATGGACAAGAAAGTTGACATGTTTTTGTGCATCTTGTATCGAATTTGTCACCGCTTGAGTGTGATTCACAAGAATGGGTGGAAGGATGGATTTGTAGGCCTCTAACTCCACTTCCTAGTTATCAACCTCCACAAGCACTACAACTTGTTTCTCTGCAGATGAAGTTACAACATCCAAGGAATTTGACGAAATTTCAATTTTGGTGCGACAAGGTATTTATCCAGGTTATTTATTTAATTTTTGTGTTGAGTTATGTCCATTGAAATTTTAATATGTAATTTAAATTTGAGTTTTTCAACCTTGGTTATTTTTTTGTAGGACATGTGTTTGCATAGATTGCGGCAGAAGACAATGAAGAAGGAACAGACTATTTCTTATGTCGTTGCATCGAGGAAAGAAAGAAGTTGACTTCTCCTATTATAGATGGCGAAGAGATTGAGTATCCTACGGTCAGTGGTAGTTACTTTTTTGGAACTTGGCTTCGACGGTATCCATTAAAAAACTCCTCTGTTTGGGTGTTTGAAGACTTTGAGACACACAGGAAAATACTCTTATATTCACATCTAGTTCTAGTGACAAATATTCAGTTGTATAGATATCGAGGAAGACCTAATAACAAGATTCTTTGGAAGGTTCGAGAGTCAGATCATGAAGCAATCTTGTCTGCTATTCAGAGTAGATCCGATCCTGATGGTTCATTGGAATGAATTTACAATGCTCACATGTCTGGTATATATTTAATTTCAAGTTTCAATTTATATAGCGTATATATATATATATATATATTATTTTTTTAGTTTAAAGATCTAGTATATGGTTTTGATTTGAAACTTAAATTTCTTTGACTAACAATTTTATGTTTAGGTTAGTGGTGCCAGAAAAGCTTCCACCTTCACGTGGTTGGTATCGTTAGTAGAGAATTTTAAATTCTCGAAGCTAAGAGAAGCTTGAACATTGTTTGAAAAATTTGTAAATTTTGAAAAGTCAAGTTTGTAAATTTTGAAAATATTGTAAATTTTGAAAATGTTGTAAATTTTGAAAATGTTGTAAATTTTGAAAAAGTTGCAAATTTTGAAAAAGTTGTAAATTTTGAAAATGTTGTAAATTTTGAAAAAGTTGTAAATTTTGAAAAAGTTGTAAATTTTGAAAACGACTCCTCTAGGTGCCACGGAGTCCGAGTAGTCACCCGTCGAATTTGAACGATATTTTGGTCTCAGGGCTCTTAAGGGACGTGCCGGCGCAGGCGGTTCGGTGCCACGGCCCACCGTTTGCAAAATACAGCGTTTGACAACCTTAAACTGGCTCCAACTGCACTATTGTAGAGGGTTCGTATGCCGAGGTGTCGGATCAGACGAGGCCTCTCTAGGTGCCACGGAGTCCGAGTAGTCACCCGACGAATTTGAACGATATTTTGGTCTCAGGGCTCTTAAGGGACTAAGCCCGAACGAAGTAGCCCGGAATCAACGACCCTTTCGCGCACCGAAACACCGCCTCCTCTAGCGTTCACCTGGCCACCCAGACATGCATGCAGAGGCGTGGCCGGTGCCACGCCCACCGTTTGCAAAATACAATGGCGTTTGTGACCTTACACCGGCTCCAATCGCACTATTTCGTGCGTTTGCAAACATTAGGACAGCGAGAGCACCAAATGAGAAGGAAAAAAATGAGAGAGACTATTGTAGAGGGTTCGTATGCCGAGGTGTTGGATCGGACGAGGCCTCTCTAGGTGCCACTTGAGTCCGAGTAGTCACCCGATGAATTTGAACGATATTTTGGTCTCATGGCTCTTAAGGGACTAAGCCCGAACGAAGTAGCCCGGAATCAACGACCCTTTCGCGCACCGAAACACCACCTCCTCTAGCGTTCACCTGGCCACCCGGATGTGCCAAGACAGCGGTGTTCGGTGCCGCCCACCGTTGCAAAATATAGCGTTTGATAACCTTACACTGCTCCAATCGCACTATTTCACGCACGTTTGCAAACATTAGGATAGCGAGAGCACCGAAATGAGAAGGAAAAAAAATGAGAGAGGCTATTGTAGAGGGGTCCGTATGCCAAGGTGTCGGATCGACGAGGCCTCTCTAGGTGCCACGAGTCCGAGTAGTCACCCGACGAATTTGAACGATATTTTGGTCCCGTGGCTCTTAAGGGACTAAGCCCGAACGGCGAAGTAGCCCGGAAGCAACGACCCTTTCACGCACCGAAACACCACCTCCTCTAGCATTCACCTGGCCACCCGGATGTGCCGGCGCAGGTGTTTGGTGCCACGGCCCACCGTTTGCAAAATACAACATTGGCAACCTTACACTGCTCCAACCGCACTATTTCGCTCATTTGCAAACATTAGGACAGCAAGAGCACCGAAATGAGAAGGAAAAAAAAAGAGAGAGGCTATTGTAGAGGGTCAGATGCGAGGTGTCGGATCGACGAGGCCTCTCTAGGTGCCACGGAGTCCGAGTAGTCACCCGACGAATTTCAACGATATTTTGGTCTCGTGGCTCTTAAGGGACTAAGCCCGAACGAACTAGCCCTAATCAACGACCCTTTCGCGCACCAAAACACCACCTCCTCTAGCGTTCACACTGGCCACCCGGACATGCCGGCGTAGGCGGTTGGTGCCACGGCCCACCGTTTGCAAAATACAACGTTTGGCAACCTTACACTGCTCCAACTACACTATTTCGCTGCGTTTGCAAAACATTAGGACAGCAAGAGCACCGAAATGAGAAGGAAAAAAATGAGAGAGGCTATTGTAGAGGGTCTGTATGCCGAGGTGTCGGATTAGACGAGGCCTCTCTAGGTGCCACTTGAGTCCGAGTAGTAGTCACCCGACGAATTTCAACGATATTTTGGTCTCGGTGGCTCTTAAGGGACTAAGCCCGAACGAAGTAGCCCGGAATCAACGACCCTTTCAAAGCACCGAAACACCGCCTCCTCTAGCATTCACCTGCCACCTGACATGCCGGCGCACAGAAAGTGTTCGGTGCCACGGCCCACCGTTTGCAAAATACAGCGTTTGGCAACCTTACACTGGCTCCAACCGCACTATTTCAAGCAAAGAACATTAGGACAGCGAGAGCACCAAATGAGAAGGAAAAAAATGAGAGAGGCTATTGTCGAGGGTCCGTATGCCGAGGTGTCGGATCAGACGAGGCCTCTCTAGGTGCCATGGAGTCCGAGTAGTCACCCGACGAATTTCAATGATATTTTGGTCTCAGGGCTCTTAAGGGACTAAGCCCGAACGAAGTAGCCCGGAATCAACGACCCTTTCGCGCACCGAAACACCGCCTCCTCTAGCATTCACCTGCCACCCGTGACGTGTCGGCCAGTAGGCGGTTCGGTGCCATGGCCCACCGTTTGCAAAATACAGCGTTTGGCAACCTTACACTGGCTCCAACTGCACTATTTCGCGCGTTTGCAAACATTAGGACAGCGAGAGCACCGAAATGAGAAGGAAAAAAATGAGAGAGGCTATTGTAGAGGGTCCGTATGCCGAGGTGTTGGATCAGACGAGGCCTCTCTAGGTGCCACGGAGTCCGAGTAGTCACCCGACGAATTTCAACGATATTTTGGTCTCCCGACGAATACTTCCTATGTTGATCAACTAAAGTTATATCATATTGATAACAATACAATTTACAAGCTCAAAGGATGATCTAATGTCATATTTTATCGAATGAGATAGTTTCAGGAATCAAAAGTAAGAAATCAAGAAAACTAGGATGAGCTACAGTACTACTTTAAGATACAATTTACAAATGACTCATATAAATTGTCACATTTAAGGAAATAATTACGTAAGAATAAAAATAGAGTACAATAAGGTCCATCATCCATTATAGATTGCAAAGGAAGTAGATTGTATTAAAAGGGGTGACATTCCAACTTATAATCAAAGCTAAATGATCAAAGTACAAACTAAGATATCTCACAAGACTAATCAAAGTACAAAAAGAGTTCATGTTGCTAGAGATATAGTTTCTTAAATGAAATAAAATCATTAAGAAAAACCTCTTATTCATAATAGTCAAGAAACTCAAAACTACTTAGAAGATGACAAAGTGTGCATATAGAATCATAATCTACATGTATTCAAGAAGACAAGTTCACGTATCCACATCATCATCAAGGTAGAAGATACATAATTTAAGTTATTCCGCATTAGTTTAAAGTTTTAAATGGCTAAGTATAGTTTTGAGTTTTCCAAAAATTAACTTATTTAAACAAAATAAAAACTAGAGAAAAATAATGAGAAAAATAAAAAGTAATCAACCTACAAAAATATCCATCTTTCTCACTCCCAAATGCTAAGTCCGCCATTTCATTACTTTCTCCACTAAATCCATAACTAGAAGTAATACACTAAATCCACCGAACAAAGATCAAAACCCACTTTCTCGAGTTAGCAATAATACCAAAATAACCAAATTTATAGCCTTATTTAACCAACACACATGGATATATATATATATATATATATATATAAGAATCAAATAAAGTGTGCTCCAGACGCGCACGTCTCTGAAAATATATATGTACATGTATAAGTTCATAATGTATGTATACAGATCTCGAACTAAGCACGTGCCATAATGTACATATGGGACCACATGCGGTCGCAAAAGGCTAGATATATATACAAAGGACTCGTGAATAGATGTACTCATGACCACATATATGTGGCATCCAAGTGGACTATAAATCTACTCATGAAACATCTTCCCTCTCTTCGCCCTGCTAGAAGTAGCACGTCCACGACCTGGGGATGTAGTGGAGGGAGATGCCACTACGGATTTCATCCGTGTGGTCCTAGGTGTCTCCAAGCATGCCTGCAACCTAACCTGCACATTCATAAACAACAAGTTTTTAACACCCAAAATTTTAAAATACCTTCAAAATTTAGAAACTTGTACAATTTAGTTAAAATGCATGTGCAATCCTACCGCAATGCCATGATCCCTATCGATTTGTTGTTGACTCTTCACAGTAGGACAACAATAGACTCACGAGGGTAAGCTACATACAAATAATTAATTTTCAAATTAAATATTTCACACATATATATACCTACAAAATTTGATATTGTAGATTTAAGTTTAATAAGAAATAATGAACCTCCAAAATTTAACAAATTTAAAAAATTGTGTACCTCGGTTAGTGGATTTGCAGATGCTATGGCAGTATCTACAAGCAGCCTCCACAGCCTGTGATATGTGGAGGAGTCTCTAGAGTAAATATAAGCTATACAAAAACATGTACAAATCAATTTATTAAAATCTACTTAAGAGCTATACAAAAAACATGTACAAATCAATATTTAGTTACTCAAGAAAGAATAAAAATACATTATTAAATTTTATCTTCTATTTAGGCTAAATACATAGGATCTATAAATGTTAGCACGGAGGCCATCTATCTTCATATGTATTTGTGTCCAAAGGTTGGGATGGAGAATACTCAAGTATTAGTAGAAGCTTAAGTGGATATAGAGTGAGACATTGGTCACATTGGGAGCTTTTTGTACAGGAATAACAACTTCAAAATCTGTGATCGACTGATATGTGTTGCTTGAACAAGGAGAATGAGGAGGAACATTCTCCTTTGCCGCTACATGCGGTTTTGATTTAGTGTTTCCGGTCCTCTATGTTTCACCCACGGATAACCCCTTGTTTACATGATCTGTGATCTCTCTCAAAGGGGTTGCTAGGAAAGATTTGACCATGTCTTCCTCCTTAGTGTTTGAATTAGGGATTTACTTAGATTTAAATACGATATGTTTAGGGAGGGCATTTATCCACCAATTATTATTCTCTTTTTTAATGTTTTACCATCTCACAATCAGGAGCAGAATGCCCCAAAAAAATACATCTCCTACATCTGAAACCTGTAGGCCCTTATAGTCCAGAGGATGAGTGCAAGTTTGATTTTGCACTTTAAGATTAAGGTGGGTTGGAAGATTCTTTGAAGTATCAATCTCAACTAGGATTCTTGCATATACATTGTATGTGTGAAATCATAGGTTTGGGATTCGACGTTAATGATGTTTCCCAAGGTATTTCCTATGGATATCAGACAACTATGGTCCTAAAATTATAGGGGTAAGTGGGGTAATTTGATCTAGATTGGTTTGTGTGATAAAGATTCAGTGAGAGGGTTGAATGATGTGAACCATGGTTTTAAGATAAGGTACCTTTGTTGGAAAACCCAAAGTTGTTTAGAAATTTTGTCCTTGTCAGCTATAGAGGGGAAAAAATAATAAAAATTCCCTTAGCATAGGGGTAGAGGTCTAACTTACCCGCTAGAAGCGGGAACCAATTCTTGGAGATCTAATCATGGAGGATAGGGAGGCTAGGCTAAAGATGAGTGAATCTACAGATCAAGGCATGATCTTGGTAAAATGAATATATTTCGAGGACTTCATCGCCAAAGGTTACACTTGGGTTTCTCTTAGTAGGCCTCATGGTTTTGATCTATGTCTTCTTTTACAAAACCTCATTAAATGAGTGATTGACTAAAGCTTTAGTTGTAGCAGGAGTTTCCAAGCTATCAACAAGGGAGAAAACCCTAGTGTTTGCACCCCTAACAAAGATGTTAGGATTCACTCAACCTCCCAATGGGTTATTAGTGTCCCCAACAAAGATAACAGGATTTTCCATTCCTCCTTGCAAGTTCTTGGCAACATTGGTGCCAGTAGTGTCAGATCCAACCCCAACAATGGCTCCATTGCCACCTGCAGTTTGAGCAACTGAAGCCCCACACCCAGTGCCCAAGAATATTTCTAGAAACAAACCCTTAGGGGTCTACATGTTCTGCAGAGGGGGATGTAGTTTCTAAAATGAAAGGACACCTCCATCACGTAATTTCACACAACCCTACGTGTGCACATATATATGTCCGCCGCCTCCAAATCTATTAGGGTTCATATGAGTGGTGGAGTTAGGGTTCGCAGAGTTGTCATAAATTGGAGGAGCCGTCTATTAAGGGTACAATGATGTTGTAAATTCTTAAATCTCAGTACACCAATCCATATAAAACTTATAATCATATGGAAAGGACGCATAGATTTTTTTAGATAAAGGGTACGAGAGGATTTAACCTTTTTTACATTTCTTCATCACTCTTATCATTCATTAAAGAGATTTGTAACTAACCTGCGTAAAACTCACGGAGGCATGCCGCAAGAGCTTCGCCTCCCCGAGCAGATGATGACCCGCTGTGCTCCCCGTATAAAAGAGAAAATATTAATACATGTGCAACATACATGTGAAACAAATTATAATAATAATCTAGTGCAATTAAATGATTTATTAAAAATGTAATTTTGTACAACTTGAAACTTACGTTTGAAACACGCCCAACCGTAGTAGCTAGCATGTCAACACCGATGTTTCCTTCACCGCTCTTGCTATTTAAAATAAAATAAAAATTAGTTTTTTACATGTATGTACATGAAGTACAATCATATATATATTAATATCTCAAACATGTGAATTAAACTATCAGTACATATATATATTATTTAAATTTATTTAAAATTTACCCGTGAAAGACCAATATCAATGGCTCCAGCTTCCAAAAACATTCCCAAAGATCTCATCTATAGAAAAAAATCCTCGTGAACCAGCAAATGATGTCTCGCTCGCAAGTGCATACGGCACCACATGATCCACAATGGTGTGGTGCACTAGAACCCAGCACCTCCACCAACATCACCGGATGCAATCTAGGTGCTATGTTGGGTGAGAGTGTCAGTGAGCTCCCTCAATGCATGCAATGTATCAATCTCCACAACCTCCTTCACTGTAGGAGGGATAACTGAAGGCAGTGGGGGTTTTGGGGCATGGGGATCCTAGGCCGACCTACGCGTGCACCAGTCCGCTTCCTCTGCGTGTAGCCACCTCCTCCACCAAAAAGTCTGAAAAGTCAAAATAATTCGGGACCTCATTGAGCACAAACTCACAATATAATTTCTTCAAAAAATAAAGAGGAACCTCATTGTTGTTGCATGGTGGATAATCAAAAACCATCCACCATCGGTCCCAAAAATTGTTTTTGATTCTATCATCATGGCACCAATGGATTGGGAACCGTTTGTAATCATAGGGGGGGGGCATTGGTTCTAGGGTCGCAAATAATGCACAAATTAGGTCTTTTCCAATTTTTTTGTCTTTGACGGCCGCATGAGATATTTTATCCACATACCACCACCTACAAATACTTCTAAAGGTGTTCCATCTATGTATTTGGTTGGTTGCATGTAGACTCACTTTCGCCAATCAATGTTTGCAATGTATCAAGCTAAAGTCATGCGGGATGGATTTGTGAGCATGGTTTTGTCTTATAGTTTGAATTAGGTTCTCAATGACAATTTTATTTTCTTGGATTCTTCCAATGATATTATCTTGCGTGCCTCGTTGGCTCTGGGGACAAAGGAGCCATAGGGGCGGATCTATGTTTGGAGGAGGGTTTTGAGGAATGTTCGAGGGTTTTGAGGAATGTTCGGTGGGTTTTGAGGAATGTTTTGACGGCCTTGCACGAGCCCGAGCTTGCCGACTAACCGATAAAACAATAAAATTGTATACATAAACAAACAATTCACAAAACCCATGAAAATGCCAAAAAAACCTAAAATGCAAAAAAAAAAAAAAACAACCTAAAATGCAAAAAAATGATTACAATCGGGGACTTACCTCCTCGTCTTGGCAAAGCATGGTTGAATCTATCGCTATCCGTAAGTCCGATGAGCAATTTTGAGATAGTATTGAAAGTGCGAGTGAAAACGCTTAGGAAAAGTCGCGGTTTGAATTGAAAATTAGGAAAATAACGAGTCGCGGATCATAGTTAATTTTGTCTCAGAGTTCCGCGATCGCGGTTTATAACCGCACTCGCGGTTATAAACCGCGATCGTGAACTAGGTTCATAATTACCGAACCTAGAATTCAATAACCGCGATCGCGGTTTTAGGACCGCGCCATGCGGTTTTAAAACCGCGATCGCGGTACCTTTATTTCGGGTTTTTATGTCCACGGAATTGTCCACCAACTTCGTGCACTTACCCTTTTGAAAATACAAGGGTAGATCAAAAAGAAAATGCTTGAAGTACGATGATGGATCCTCTTCAAATGGATAATTTAATTCAACAAAGAGGCTACTCGATTGTAAGCACTTGAGGAAGTGCTGCAATCTTCAATCACAAACTTATCAGTTTCACCAAAGGAGATCTCTTTTCTTGATGCTTGATCTTCAACATCCTTCCAAATTCTTCTACCTTTTTAATTTGACTTTCCTAGCTCTTGAAACAACCTTCTACTAGGGTCTTTCATGAAGAAAGATCTTCTTCATTCCATATTTATAGATATTAATGACAAATCTCACTTGATATATGTTAAGACATTGGTATTTATAAAGAATTTAAAAAGCATGGAGTCGCCACTAAGGATTTTCACCTTAGATGTGCAAAAATGCACTAAATGATAATCTGTCAGGATTGAAATCCCACAAAACCTATCAGATATGATCTTCATTTACCCAAATTTATCAATCACAATGCAAGAAAAGTGCAATAACTACTAGAAACTAGGAAAATTATGGGCAAGGCATATAACTTCAAACAAATATCACAAATATGCACATAGAATGACTTCTTAATAATGTATTTGCACACAACTTTTTGTAAGAAACATTACCAGTGGTTTGATATCCCCAAAGAATTGTGCGAAGCATGTTGGTACCCGATTTAATCTCCTTTAAAGGATGAGCAACATCATGAATTTAACAAGACACTCAAGAGCAGATAGATGATTATGTGTATCGTTTTGTATCCAGGAAGCAATCTATCTAGCTTTTGTAGCACTCGTGATTTGAAGAAGTGGGTAGCACCTTAAAAGAATGTGATCTTATCCTAAATATTTTAGGTTGTGACTTTCAACCAAGGTAAGAGAACCTATTTTGTAACCTCTATTATTGAAGAATGTTGGTAAATCCTTCTTTTCCACAAATTTTATATAGAAGACCTTGGGAAAATATGATCAACACACCAAATTTGACTCTCATGAGTTGTCACTTCCAGATTATGGAGATATTTTAAATACAAGGCAAAGGTTACTAAAGACATTAAGAAATCTTGATTGTTCTGCACATATTTACAATTAGATTTTGTTCCTTTGTTGATACACATGGAAAACAGGGGTAGTTCATGGTTGATCAATTATTTTTAAATGATTTTGGTGGGAGATGAAGTAGGATAAATTTGATTATACCCAATCTTTCAAGGGAAATAACAATAATGTACAACTTCACAACAATGAAAGCTTCAAAACAATCAAGACATTCCTTCAACTTAAGGTGTGCTTCAAAGGTCCATATCATCACGTTTTCATATAATCTTTGAGACTCTAACATGAAGGCTTGAATTGGAAGACTTAATTAAACACTAACTTTATGATTAATCATGTCTAAGGTACACCTAGAGAATTACGTAAAATCTTTATCAACAAATGATAGTGAATTAATTTTAAATTTGTTTATCTCATCCTAGATGAAGGATATTCTTGAAATGAAATTACAAATATCATTATACTATCACCGGGACAAGATCTGTGCTATTTAAAAAAATTCGGTGGAACATTACAATAGGAACGAAAGAAACTATTTACTGTACATTCCGAATATAAAGTAGACACAAAATTTCTAGAGATTAGACACAAATTAATTCCAAAATTGCTTAGATTCATCGGCAGGGGAAAGCTTCCAGAGCAATCTCAGATTTTTTCAATGGCTATACATCTACAACCAACTTGACATGACAAAAAATCTAACACAAAATAGAATAACAGGTAATCTTGGCTTTGGCCTCTCGGGAAGATGACTTTCTCAAAAAAAAATTCAAGAACTCACACTCTAACCATTTGCAAGAGTATTCTCATTACATTTATAAATTTTTCCAATCAATGTCCCCCACAAAAGAGAAGAATATTAGAGGGACCTTTTCTTGTTACCAATTTGTTTTAGACAATGATGTTTAACAAATTCAGATCTAAAATCGGTATGGTGGACCAATTGTGAACTGATCACGTTTCTTGAGCCCTCAACTAATGACTAGGAAGCCATGACAAAAAAATTTGGGAGTCCCTTTAATCATTCTTATACTCCGTATGCAAGAAATCCCATTTTTATTCATTTTTCGTAGCTCTGTGGATAGCTAGAATTGACAGGTCATCCCTTTTTGCTCTCGAGGCAACGCCTTTTTCACCTTTTGCACTTGCATTTTCATCATGTGGGTTTTTCGCCTTTGTAACTAATCCTAGGTTGTTCTTAGGTATCATGTGGGTTGTTTTAGTGGGCATCACACAAATACTTAAGGCACTATAGATATTTGAGATAAAAAATAATATCCTTGTACCATTCAAATTTGTCAATTTCTTAAGAATATTTAATCTTTCTTCTTCAACCTCATTTATCTCAATTATTTGTAGGTTGCTTTCTGTCATTAGCTTTGCTAGGCCCAAACCTCTGAAAAATTTTGTAGTTTGGATGTCCATGTCATATTCTTGCAATTTTTTTACCCATCGGCATCTCCTACTTGAAGTGTCCATTTCTGACAGGATATCTTTAACCATGGTATGGGGAACATAGGCTATAACTTTAGAACTTAAAATATACGGCCTGAATATTTTTGTGGCTTTCACTAAAGCAAAGGCTTGTTTCTTCATGATTGTATACTTCATCTCTGCCCCTTATAATGCTTAACTAAAGAAAGAAACTAGCCTTTTAGTTCCTTCATCATCCTTTTGTAATAACATAGATGTAATAGTATTCTTTGAAGCAAAGGAAAACATTTGGAAGGCCTTTTGTAATTGGGAGCTGCTAAAACATCAACATTCTGCAATGCTTCTTTGATCCCAAAAATGGCTTAAATAACTACTTCCTCCCATCTGATACTCTAATCCTTCCTCAACATACTAGTGATTAGGATAATCAATTCAGCCAAGTTAGAGATAAATCTCTTAATAAAATTTATTTTCCCGAAAAAGGACTAAATTCAATTTTTGGTTCTTGGAATAGGAACTTTGCTAATGGATTCCAATCTCTCATGATCAATCATGGCCCCTTCTTTTGACACTATATGTCCAAGAATATTTTCCTTTGGAACCCCAAAATGGCACTTCTTGGTATTCAGTGATATACCATACTTCTTCCATCTTAATAACATATTTTCTGAATGTTTCAGGTGATCACTTTTTTTCTTCAAAAGACTATCACATCATCCCGATACACAGTAATGAATTCATTTATATATCCCGAGAATGCTACATCCATTGCTCTTTGAAATGTGGATCCAAGACTATGATAATTCTTCACCGGAACTCCTCGCTATGATTATTTACTAATGCACACCTTTAGTTTGGTGGATGTAATCTAGAAACAAAACAACAACATAACACAAGAATACCATCGACTATGATAAGACAGAATGATGACAAATCTGAAATATCAAAATAAATTATAATATTAACATGAAACTATTACAATCTCACCCATGAGGTACTTCAAGTGTTATTGACTTCACTTTCCTTTCACCAAGACTATGGGAGAAACTTTACAATTACACCTCTTAATGGCTTCTTCAACACACCTTTAAACTGATGGCTTCCTTCGCACACTTCCTACAATATTTCTCACTACTTCCTTCTATGCTAAATGAGGGGGGTAGCCTCTCTATTTATAGAACTTCCAGGCTTATCCATCTTATCTCTAAGATAGGATAAGAAATCCACTCGACGAATCATATTCCATACCTTAACTCTTATCTCGTACATGTAAGCTTATCTTCTAAGATAAGATAAACCTTATCATTTTACATGGGTTCCACATTTTTAGACTTTTTACAAATAAAATACACAAAATATTTATGACCTCACTCCTTGTCCTTATTACCAATATAATATTTCTAATTCCTAATCACGTAGACCCTACTTCTCTAATTACCCAAACTTTGACATTTTAACATTACCGACCACTTACGACAAATATTTACTTTTACAACATTCCTATTGTACTTTGACTCACTACCGTACTCCACATTATTGGTGGCACCGCATCGATCGACGGCACCGTTATCTTCTATCAGACGCTACTACTAATTATACTTAACAACATCATATTCCTAATACATACATTAATGAAATAGAAATTTTAGAGGAAAATTCTAGTGTCGACATCTTCCCTTCTTCCTAGCTTCTACTCCGTCCCTGAGTAGACTATTCTGGTGCTTGGAAAATCTTCAACTTGTCGTGGTTGACCCATTTCGTAATGGGAGTGCCATCCAATTCCTCCAAATGCAGACGTACCATTTTCATGCACACAAACACTGCTATTTTGTAGGGCCCCATCCATTTTGGAAGAAATTTTCTCTTTTCTTTTTTGTATCTCGAATCATATACTAGAACCAAGTCATTCACATGAAATGGAGACCACCGATCTTTTGATCAAAGTATTCCTTCTCGCTTCATTTTCTTCTTATGGCTTGTATCCTTTGCTATTTCTCTCATTTCCTCCAAGAAATGAAGATGTACCAACCTTTCTTTTATCAATCACTTTCATCCATCCTTTCATTTTTCATAACTCTCACAAAGGGGGAATATCAAACTCAATAGAAGAATCTGATCAATGCCATAGGCCAACCGAAATGGGGAGTATCCTGTTGCTGACTTTGATGTTGCCCTATATGCCCACAATGCCGCATGAATCCTTTTATCCCATTTATGTACTGCAAGGCCGCATCTTTTGCTAGAATTTGACACAACACAAAATTTGTTCGCTCCACCTCGCCCATTTGTGCTTGGCTTGTATGTTGTTGCCTTCCCGTGCTTAATAGAAAACTTATTGACTAGGGCTTCTACCACCTCATTAATGAAGTGGCTTCCTTGATCTCATTACAATTTCTAATGGGCAACCAAATCGTGACAATGCGTTCATACATGAACCTTGCCACTTCATCCATGGAAGTTGTTTTCAATGGCCTAGCTTCAACCCACTTGGTTAAATAATGCGGTGCAAACTACAATATACTTATTTTGGCGTGATGTAGTCGGAGTGGACTACAATGTCTATTCCCACTTTTCAAAGGGACCAAGGGGAAGAATAGGACATAATGGAGCTGATGAAGTCTTACGGTTACCATGTGTTTGACAAATATCACATGTCTTACAATAATTATAACAATCTTTAAAAAGAGTGGGCCAAAGATAACCTGCATCCAAGATCCTTCTTGTTGTAAGTTGTCCAGAGAAGTGCCCTCCACATGTACCATTGTGGAATTCTTCTAGCAGTTCCTTCCCTTGATCACGTCCAACTCGCCTCTCAGATACGCCCATCGTGTCCTATTCGAAATAATACTCCATGCAGTAATAGAATATGGACGACTGGCTTGAGTAATCTTTCTCTTAGTCTTTGCATTGCACCATCAGGAAACTTGAATTCATTCAGATAATTCCAAATATCTATGTATTCACTAGGGATTGTGTCAAGGGATAACAATGCTGCATCGGGAAATCATCATCATCACAAGATGATCCTAAACCATCATAGGCTCGAGAGAGTGCATCTGCATTGACATGCTTCTTTCCTGGCCTATCTATAATATCAAATTCAAATTCTTGTAGCAAAATTATCCATCTTGCTATCCTCCCTGATGGGTTAGGCTTATTTACAATATATTTTAGAGCCTGATGATCTGTTACAACTAGAAATTTTTTCCCTAGCAAGTAATTTCTAAACTTCTTTACAACAAAAATGATAGCCAGAGCCTCTTTTTCAGTTACAGTATAATTTACCTCAAGACTCGCTCATTTGTTCTGCTCCCAAAGTAAATTGATGTTCATTCCCATTTTCATCCTTTTGGCTCAAAGTACTTCCTAGTGTTGCATCCGAGGCATCAAAGGTACACAATGAATGGCTTGCTCCAATCTGGATTCTTCAAAATAGGTGAAGACACTGGGGCTTCCTTCAATTGTCCAAAAGCTTCATGCGCCTTATTTCCTGGTTCATAAGTAACATCCTTCTTCAAGAATTAGGTTAGTGGCTGTGTAATCTTTGAGAAATTCTTGATGAACCTTCTATAGTAACCCACATGGCCTAAAAATGATCTCAACTTACTTCTATTAAGAGGAAATGGTAAATCTTTGATTTTTGAAACTTTATCGATCGCACTAATACCATCTCTGGATACAACATGCCCTAACAAAACACCTTTAACATCCAAAGACACTTTGTAGGGTTTAGTGAGGCTTGTGCTTCATCTAACCTTTGAAATGTTGTCTCCATTTGGTGCAAGTGGTCCAACTTGCTCCCATATAGATGCAAAAATCATCCGTAAATACTCGATGAAGGTCCCAATGTAGGGTTCGAACACCCTATTCATCAAACGCTGGAATGTTGCTGAGCATTACACAACCCAAAAGGCATAACTCTATAAGCAAACGCTCCCAAGGAGTGGTGAACGTGGTCTTCAAATGATCTTTCTCTCACTATACGAACTTGGTTGTAGCCGCTATATCCATCAAAGAAACTATAAGCACTCTGCCAGCTACTTCGTCCAAGATCTGATCTGAAAATGGAAGAGGGTAATGATCCTTCTTTGTTGCCTTATTGAGCTTCCTATAATCAACACAAATGCGTAGCTTCCCATTCTTTTTTATTGAGATCACAATGGGAGAAACCCATTCTGAATTCTCCACAACAAATATGAATCCTGCATCAAGCAACTTATCTATTTCTTCTTTTACAGTCTTGGAAAAATTAGGATTCATTCTATATGGCATTTGCTTTATGGGCTTAGCACCATCTACCACTCAATAGAATGTTCTACCCAACTTACTTGACGGAGTTCCTTGTAATCAAAAGTGAATAGGTGTATGTACCTTCAAAAGAGCCGGAGGTAGGATTCCTTCTCACTCTCCATCACAAAGATCACCAATCTTTATTTGTTGAGACGATCATCAACTTCTTCTTCGTATAATTTTATGGGGTCATGAGTTGGTGTGACTGGAAGGATATCCATGACTGAAACATCAACCTCACTTTCTTCATCTTCTTCGTGTCCACTTCACCGGTACTAGAGTAATCGAGAGGATGTCCAATCATCGGCCATCACTTGAATCCACAGTGTTCTCGCTTTATGATGTCGAGGATCACATTTATCTTCACCCTCTCTCTACCACGTCCAAGTGTCATGAAACCTTCATTCCAAAGAGTTTCTTGCATGAACTCTCCTTAGCCATGGTCTTCCCAGTAGCATTGGGTACGCAACAGTACCATTTTTCATCACCTGAAAGTCTACCACACATACCACACCCATAACAGATATTGCCACATTTGAAACTACACCTTCTGGTTTAGTTTTTCCTTTATTTAATGACCTTAACATAAGTGTCAAGGGCGATCAATTTTTAAACCCAACATATTCATTACGACTTGGTCATTACATTAATCGCAGCACTCTCCATCAACTAAGACATCATGAATTGAAATACCATTACATAATACCTCAACTTGTGGAGCATAGGGATCTGCCTCTGCCTCCAAAACAGGGACCTCAACCTCCTTCCTTCTTCGAGCATTGAGTCCACCTCGCAACTCCCGCCTCTTCTCAGAAGACATAGCCAAGAGTTGACCATATGTAATATTTGTGGCCTTTTGGATAGATCTTCCAAGATGGAGTATGGTCCTTGCCCCGTGAAATCGAAAAATCCCGCACACCCAACTTTCTTCTCCTATGTTTCTTACTAGTTTCTTCTTTCATCTTCTTAGATCATTTCCATCTTGATTATCTTTTTCTTTCTTTCTTTTTGTTACAAACACATCTACTTCATTATTTCTTCTCTTATCTACTACATCAAAAGAATTCACAGGTGTTTTTCCTTTATCATTATCTCCTTTACCAGATGTAGAAGCTCTATCTGACAATTATACTTATAATGACCCTTTTTATAACAACCATAACAAACAACTTCAGAAATATTTCTTTTCGACCTCTATCTCCTCCCCGAGAACTAAATTCCTTTCCTCAAGAAGATTAATAGTTAATCGACCCATCTTTTTAGCAGATCTTCATACTCAAGAGATGTACTAGGAGAAATATTTGTGCTCACCGGGAGTGGTTGTGGATTCTGACCAAAGGTGCCGGTGTAGGCTCTACTTTAGCAACAATTTCTTTGGGCTCCTCTTCCATGCTTTCTTCTTTCCTTCTTGCAATCTCCTTTGCTTGTTCAATGGTAGTCAAGCGGTCATACTTCACTCGTTGTTCTAATCTCTCGCTTCATCCCAAGAATGAAGTGCTTACAGAGGAGATTATCCACGCCATTCATCAACCCATCCGCTAGTCCTTCCTTCCGATCTCGGCATCGAGCTTCCTCCTTAGCTCTAGAACACGAGCATGATAATCCCTTATCTTCTCCTTCTCTCCTTGGGATAGCTTTTGATCTCGATCATGAGATCTCGCATATTTCGTTGTTCACCAAATTCTTCAAGAAAACTTTCGCTTAATAAATCCCATGAATTTTTCACATTATCACCTAGTGTTTCAAACCACCTAAGTGTCTGAACCATCCAAAAAGGTAGGAAAAATTCAGTCCATTGTTCCTCTTATAAGGCCATTACAAATACAAGATCGCTTAAACTCTTGAATGAAAGAAGAAGCATCTTCATTAGATTGAGCTGAAAAAACAGAATCTTTCCCATTTTCAAAAGTAACCACCGTGAAATACCAACTCACAAGTACAATCAACAAGACTTATGTGTACAAATAATTGGAATCACTATACTAGAAAGTGACTTTACACCTTTCTACAGTAAAATAGAAATGACCACGGTAAACTATGGTAAAACTTGACTTACTGCGGTAAAAATTGACTTTACTGTGGTAAACACTATTCACTGGTAAAAAGTGAAGTTATCATGGTAAATACTATTCACGGTAAAAAGTGACTTTATCATGGTAAATACTATTCCAAAAAAAATGACTTTACCATGGTAACTACTATTCATGGCAAAAATGACTTTACCATGGTAACTACTATGCACAGTAAAAACAAGGTTACCCTCTAATTGATTTTTGACTAAGTGGGAATATCTCTCCAGAAAATCCACCAACGAGGAATGGTCCCGGCAACGGAACCAAAATGTCATCACCAATCCGGCACTATGATAATTCTTCACCGAACTCCTCGTGCTATGATTATTTACTAATGCACAGCCTTTAGTTTGGTGGATGTAATCTGGAAACAAAACAACAACATAACACAAGAATACCATCGACTATGATAAGACAGAATGATGAAAAATCTGAAATATCAAAATAAATTATAATATTAACATGAAATCATACAATCTCACCCATGAGGTACTTCAAGTGTTATTGACTTCACTTGCCTTTCACCAAGACTATGGGAGAAACTTTACAATTACACCTCTTAATGGCTTCTTCAACACACCTTTAAACTGATGGCTTCCTTCGCACACTTCCTACAATATTTCTCACTACTTCCTTCTATGCTAAATGAGGGGGGTAGCCTCTCTATTTATAGAACTTCCAGGCTTATCCATCTTATCTCTAAGATAGGATAAGAAATCCACTCTGACGAATCATATTCCATACCTTAACTCTTATCTGTACATGTAAGCTTATCTTCTAAGATAAGATAAACCTTATCATTTTACATGGGTTCCACATTTTTAGACTTTTTACAAATAAAATACACAAAATATTTATGACCTCACTCCTTGTCCTTATTACCAATATAATATTTCTAATTCCTAATCACGTAGACCCTACTTCTCTAATTACCCAAACTTTGACATTTTAACATTACCGGACCACTTACGACAAATATTTACTTTTTACAACATTCCTATTGTACTTTGACTCATACCGTACTCCACATTATCATGGTGGCACCGCATCGACGGCACCATTATCTTCTATCGACGCTACTACTAATTATACTTAACAACATCATATTCCTAATACATCTCGATTCTAGTATTTTACCTCATTTTTGGAAAAAGGAAAATTTTCCAAATTTTCTCTCGCAGCTCTGCCCTTCTACCTTTAGCTTCGATGTGAGTCCCAACAAACTTGCACTTTTTTTTTTTTTTCACTTTATACTTATTTTCCAAAAGGAAAAAAGTTCCACATTTTCCCCATAGGCCCATACCTCCATTTTGGACTATTCAATGCTAACATTACTTTCCTATCGAGGCCACGCTTCAACTAACAATTTTGTCCCTTTTTAAAAAAAACACAAAGCCTTAAATATCCCCAAATCTCCGTTTCTTCATTTCCCCTCTAGCCACATGTCTCAATGGCACATTTTAAGATGGTTCTAAAAAGTAGAGACCCCAAATAAGCACAATCTCAACACGTGTCTTAGTTCGAAAGATTGTGTTAAAAAGTTGAAGGTTCAGAAGAAGGCACCATGTGTCTAAGGTCTGAGACAGTCTGCTTCCATCGTTGAAAAGTCCAAGAAAAAAGGAAAAATGAGTAGAAGCCTCCAAGTGTCCTCCTGACACTTCTTCAAAATAAAATTCAAGGGATGGTCCCCAAACATGCATCCTAGGCCCTTTAGGAGGTTTCTTAAAAATTCTAAGATAAGGGAAGGCTTTGTGGAAGCCTCCACGTGTCTTCATGGTGTAATTTCAAGATGGTCCCCAAGAACAGAGACCACGAATGAGTGTGGGCTTACCACATGTCCATGGCCCGCCAAAAACTATACTGGCTACATAAAATTTGTTACTAAGTCCAAGAAAAGCAGCGTAATCCTCCATGTGTCCCCCGGCGCAACTCCAAATCCAAACCAAAAGGTGTATTTTTAAAGGACCATCATTCCTCCACATGGACAAGTTTTTGGTTGAAGCAAGCCATAGATTTTTTAGAGTGCCCCATCAAGCCACGTCAAGCCAAAAAGGGCCATCTTTCCACTTATGTAGAGATGTAAATTTGACAGGGAAAAATCACCCATCAAACAATAAATATGCAGGAAAACCACCATTTGAGCCCAGAGATGATTTTTTCTTCAACGATAGAGAATTTGGAGATGTTATAAGTTTCAAATATGATCCTCCGAGCTACATCCTATCTTGGTTCCTTGGTTATTTGGGACAAAACTAATAGGGAAAATAATACGTGACTGTGGAAAATGGAAGGAAATGAATAACCCGATTTTTACACCTAATTTACGACTCCCTCATATGGATAGAGAAGTGAAAAACAATTTTTGGACCTTTAAGTGATCCTCGACCTAGGAAGGGACTGATCACGGAAACCAAAAGGAGGATAGAGTCTTTTAAGCACCAACACGGGAGACATAAAACATGATAGAGGCCACACATAGATTAATTTCAATGACAAATGGGGCGACACTAGTTTGAGTACCAATAACATCTTTGAGACTCAATCTCTACTCTATCTGCTAGGTAGAAGCTATCATGTGGAAGTTGTCAAAAAAAATTGTTCCACATGTCTATACCCACTGAAAGTGCCATAACCAAATGTATCTGATCAACTCAATATGTCTATAATTACATTCTCCTTCCGCTTCACATGTTTTATATCCATGACGTACTTACATAGAAACTCCATCTAATGTCATTGATGAGTGTTGAGACTGGGTTGTGTGAAGAGGTGACGTAATCTCAAATGGTCTATCCTTAGAATGAACCTCCTACCAAGAAGCAAATAATGCCAACACACCAAAACATGCACTGTTATCTAAATTTTTCCCCTGAGAAAATTGAGCAAACATGACCCTACAAAGAAAGAATCCAAGGGATGTTTCTATCGAACAAGCCCACATTTCAAATCTAATAGTCAGGTTGCAAGAAGACTCGAAAATGGAGGAGCAGGGTCACCTAAGGAAGAAAACAGTGTCAAAGAAAACCAAAGGCTCAAAAGAGAGAAATGGGGAAAGGCATAAAGTCTTCGGGCTTCAAAAATGATTCAGAGTGAGCCCAAATTGGCTAAGTATGGAGGAGATAGAAAAATATTCCACATGCCTCATTAGCACATCTCCAAAAATTAAATCCAAAAGTGGAGACTCAAACAAGCACCAAACATCCATGTGTTAAGAGCCCCAAAATTTGCATCAGTCATTTAAAGGTCTAAGAGTGAGTGGAGGGTGCTAAGTGTCTCAACGAAGCACATTCAAAGGCAAGGCCCAAGGCAGAGACTCAAATGAGCTACAGCTTTCCACATGTCTAGGGTTCAAAATGTTATTGTCCCGAATCGGCTAAGTAGCGCAAAGGTTCCACATGTTAGCTTAGCCCATCTTTAAACGTAAATCTAAAGTGGGTTCCTCAAACAAGTACTGACCTACCAAGTGTCACAGGTTCAAAAAGGAACAGAGTCGGTAGTTGAAAATTCAAGATAGGTAGAGTCAGTGGAGGGTGCCATGTGCCTCAACCACACAAATTCAAGATGGGTAGCACAAGGGCCAGACTCAGACAAGCGCCAAGTCTCCACGTGTCCCGGTTCAGACATATGGCCCCACCAAGAAAAACACTTAGCCAAAACATAAGGAAACATAGGAAATCCATAGAAGGCTCCAGGTGTCTCTTCGTCACAACTTCAAAAGAAAAATCCAAAAGTGGTCCCCAAACTAGTGCTATCTTTACATGTGGCCATGTTCCAAGTTAATGCAAGAAGGTAGGTCGTCGGAGAGGCAATTCAAAATTTTTTCCTCAAAAGGCGTAAAGTATAAAAATGATCCTCAACTTTGATGATGCCCAAGGAGCCACATGTCAGGCCTAAATTGCATGTGGGAAGATGGGCCCAAGGAAGATTTTTTTCTCAAATTAAAAATGTGAACCAACAGGTTCAAGATGGTTTTGACAAAATGAATGCGGGGCTATAGGACATTTTTTTCATTTTTTTATTTTTGGTGCTGAAAGGTACAAAGTGAGTTTTGGGCCCAGACCCATTTTGCTAAATTGGTTTTCACCATTTTTGTACGGACCCAACTCAAATATTCAAATAGACATATCTTTTGATCCAGTGCCCAAAATTCAACAAATTTGGCACCATTGGAAAGGTCTCAACCTCGTCTACACCATGAAAACCTGAAACTTTAATTTTGACGAGGTTAGGTGGGTGAAAAATGGGAAAATGTCTTCATGTCATTAATATACAATCCGATTGTCCCCAACAACCAGATCAGATTTGATTTGATCCATTGTTCTTCCTTCTTCAACACACCAAATAGACATAGAGTGGCGGAATCGACAAATTGTGGGTGGATTTGCAGTGGCATTGATGGCCAGTAGCTGAGCTCCAAAATCAAGTTTCCTACATCTTTTCTTCTTCTCCCTTCACTTGATTTATAAAATAAGGAATTAGGCTCATTGTAAAAGGGTTGGACATTTCTGTTTTGCACCCTCCCTTCAATTCTATTGGACTCCAAACCTCCCATTCAAGTTGTAATACAAAGTCTTTTTTTGGCCTCTTGGCTACTATAATGTACTGTATCAACTCTAGAGTGATAATATATGTTTGTGGATGATTCTCAACCCTCTCATGTGTTCATTATTATCTTTTGATCTCTCATTCAAATTTGGTTATCTATGTATGGTAGTTTTATTGCGTTTCTATGGTCTTTGTCAAAGTTTTAAAATGAGTGTTTGACATTCCTTTGGTGCATTACCTTGTTAGCTTAGGTTTATTTTTCTCACATCTTCTCAACCATGTCCCCTTGGCAAGATATAGTAGGTTTTAGAGTAGATCCTCTGCAATTTAATCGTGTGCGCCTGAACAATGAAATAGGAACCGGCCTTTGTCCAGAGATCTCTCTCAATTTCAAAGTCCCACACTTTGAGAGATGCTTCATGTTATGCTATCACACTAAGAGTCTAAACCCAATAAGTTGCAAATTTAAGGGATACTATGATTTTGCACTAACATTTTTACACTCCTAGTGGGACCAAAGAGGTCTCCATTTTTATTGCAGCAAGATTAATGTGCACTTGTTGTAATTTTAGCTTTTAAGAAGATTTGAAATAACACATCTGACAACTCAAAAAGAGGCATATTCTACTAGTTTAAACAGCCCAAAGTCGACAGATTTATGAGAAGGAGCAAGACTAGATCAAGAACTAAAGAAGAAGGATTATTTGTCTATCTGCACTTGTCCCCAGACATAAGGGGAAGGGGGAGAAGAGCTCAAAGGTCTCCATCTCCACCAAACATAACCTTTTCAAAACCTCCTCCTGGTAGTTAGTTCATTCAATTAACAAGGGTTCTCAGGATATTCATAATGGCACAACCACCCAACCCCTATGTCAACTTCACTGGTAGTAGCCCACTCGCTCTCAATGCACAAAATCTAGTCCCAGTTGTAGCATTAAAGAGCATCCCATATTTCACTGGAGAGAACTAGACTTCTCCTAGTGATCACATTCAAGACATTACAAATGTCTACATAATTCATGAGATCACTGAGATGGACATTACAGCCAAAGTGTTAGCCTCTTCACTCAAGGGTAAAGCCTTATAATGGTTGAGGAGTCTAAAAATAGTCTCTATTCAGACTTTGGACCATCTGTGTAGAGCTCTTCATAATCAATTTGGACAAAAGGGAGATAATCTATCCTTGTTGGAGAATTTGACAACCATCAAGAGGGATCCTAATGAAGCAAAGAGACAAATTAAAGAAATCAGGCAACATTTGATGTTTTAGAGAGTATCAAGAGTGGAAAGTCTCAGCCCTATATCAAAGTGGTTGTAAGACTAGCTATCCCAGATAAAAACACAAGTTGGCAAGTCTTTGATAATGATCAACAAATTTTCAACTTTTATAAGAATATGTTAAGTTCTCCACTAGAAACCAAGACAAGTTAGAATAGTGTTATGGTGAGCAAGTGGTGCAACTGAGAACCAGAAAATTACCAAAGGGTCTTCTAACTTTGGAGTTAATCTTCAACACAAATGATCAATTCTAGAAGGAGAAATAAAATATCCAAGTAAAGGGTGAAGATTCAGAGCCCGGTTTCCATAGACGAAGGCAAAACATTACGGATTGGCAAGGTAAGTACTCAATAAGAAAAATATGAATTCATTCAACTTTGTCAAGAATTCCCAAATGTCTTTTCCTGGACTTACAAATATTTAAGAGGTTTCAACTAAAATTTGGCACATCATTCTATCAAGATGGATCCAGAATCTAAGCATTTTAGATAGAAGAAAATTCTAGTAAACCCTCACATTGAGCCTCTCATGAGAAAAGATTTGAAAAAACTAATTGAGGACAACATCATCTTCCCTATCAAGCATTCAAGTTGGGTTACAAACATGGTACCTATGAGGAAAATAAGTGGAGAAATCAGACTATGTGTGGACTTCCATTATCTAAACAGAGCATCACTCAAAGATCACTACCCACTTCCCTTGATGGAGCAAATCTTATAGGTTATAGCTAGCTTTGAGATATTTTCATTGCTAGATGGATACTTAGGATATAATCAAATAATGGTGAAAGAGGAAGATCAATTTAAGACAGCCTTCACCACCAAATGGGGCACATATGCTTATAATAAGATGCCATTTGGACTGTCAAATATCGGAGCAACATTTCAGTGAGCTATGGACATGGCATTCAAAGGCTTGATCAACAATATAGTTATGGTGTATCTAGATGATATCACCGTATTCTCAAAGAATGTTGCAGACCATATCTTTCACCTTAGATAGGTATTTTAGAGGTGTAGAAGTTTAGAGTGTCATTAAACCCAAAGAAGTGTGTATTCTTGGCACATGAGGGAAAATAATTTGGCCACATTGTCTCAAGAGAAGGGTTAACAATTGATCCTGAAAGGGTTGAAGCCATCCAAACACTTCCATTGCCACAACACAAAAAAATTCTCCAAAGCTTCCTGGGAGAATAAACTTCGCTCACAGGTTGGTGCCTAGTTTTCCATGCTTGTGAAGCCTTTAACAATTATGTTTAAGAAGATTCTTGCATTCAAATGGATAGAAGAAGGCAAAGAGAGTTTTGAGGCCATCAAGCTCACAATATCATAGGTCCTAACTCTTATTAATCCAAACTTTCAAAATACTTCATGTTGTATCCTTTTGGAGGATCACACACAATCTCGATATCTTGGTTCAACCCAATAAGGAAGGTTCAAACAAGCTCATAGCCTTCTTTAATGAAATCTTGGAGGACTACGAGGTCAAGTACTCTTTCATCGAGAAGCTTGTTGTCATTAGGAGTTTGAATAAGTTTAGACATTTAGTCTTGAACAATAAGGTTCAACTACTAGTGTCTCATGCTGGTGTCAAGGATTTTCTCCTGAAAAGGACTTGAATGAGAAGAGAGCAAGTTGGATCACTCGGGTAATGGAATATGACATTGAGATCAAAGTTACCAAACTAGTCCTTAGGAAGGGTCTCAGTGAGTATATTTCTTCCAAGCAACAAGCCAGGTCATTGGATGAAGAAGAGGTTGTCATGTTACTACATAATGATCAAGAACAACTAGCTAACGATGAACATGTTCCATGTTGGACTCAAGCCTTGGTGCACTATCTCCAAACAAATTTTTGCTGTCTAGAATGGGACAAAACAAAAGGAGATATTTCGGACTACAATTCATCCCATATATACTTATTGATGGTGTTTTGTTTAAGAAGGATATCAATAATTTCTTATTAACGTGCATTGGAACATGCCAAATTGAGAAGGTATTGCATGAGTTCCATGATGGATAAGTAGGAGGCAACTTTTCTCCTCAAGTAATAGCTCTCAAAATAATGAAAGTTAGTTATTATTGGCCTACAATGTTTAGGTATTGTTACTCATGGATCAAGAAGTTGAAAAGGTGTGCATTCTTCAGAGGGAAGGAAAATTTAGTAGCCCTACCCCTTTACCCAATCTCATTAGATAAACCATTTAGGTAATGGGGATTAGACTTCATTGGAGTGACTAAACCAAACTCAAGCCAGAGCCACAAGTTGATACTTACAACAAAAGACTATTTCACTAAGTGGACTGAAGCGGTGGCACTTAAGGAGGTAAATGAATCCAACATCTTGGATTTCTATAAAGGAATAGCCACCAGGTTTTGAGTCCCTACCACTATTATATCAGATAATAAATTGGCATTCCTTTGTACAAGGATCATAGAATGGGTTGTAAAAAATGGTGTATACCTCAACACTTCATAAAAATATTACCCCCAAGGTAATGGCCAAGCAGAGTTCATAAATAATAACCTACGAAGGATTATCAGAAGGACCATTGATGAAAATTAGAGAACTTAACATACAAAGCTCAAATCATTTCTATGGGTTGATAGGATCACATCCAAAATCTCCACAAGAAGCTCCCCATACAAGCTTGTATACGAAAAGCGGCAGTATTTCCCATATCATTGAAGCTACCCACTTTGGAGCTCATGAAATAGTTAGAACTAGTTGAGTTTGAACCTATGGCAATCAGGTATGCAGAGTTGATGGAAGTAGGAGAGGAAAGAGAGCATGCAATGCATATCATGGAGAAGGATCAAGCATTGATCAAGTAGAGATTTGATAAGAAAGAAATAATAAAAACCTTTCAAGAGGGGTACTTAGTTCTAAAGTGGGATGGAGATCAGGAAAAACTAGGAAAGCATTCCAAATTTGATGCCATTTGGAGTGGCCACTATATGGTCACAAAATGTACAAGTAGAAATGCCTACCAGCTGGATAAGTTAGATGGTGAAGAATTCTAGATTCCATTCAATGGAATCCATCTCAAAAATTGATACTAGAAGGAAAAATTCCTCACCCTTGTAAATATTAGCCTAGGTTTTCAATTTCTCCAAGTGCATATGCACATTGTTTTGTTGTAGCATAGGTTTTATTTTCATAAGTGCTCTGGCACAATTTTTTTCTCCAGGTTTGCATCATTATATAGTTTGATACACCTCCAGGTGAATGTACCAAGCCCTTCAGCATTTACAACATGGAGACCCATAGTTTCCATAACAGTTGCTTATTTTAAAATAGAACACATAAAGAGAAACTAAAATCAGATCTTGAAGGGTCTATTTCAAAACAGCGGGCTAGGTTCTAGATCACCAAGTGAAAACATCAGATTCAAGTTTCAAGAATAGGACCAACATCAGGCCACCACCCATGAATCCATGCCTAATGAATGTAACAAGGTAGCTGATCTCTTCATCTAACAGATCGAGATGCCCCAGAAAATTGAGTAAACACGACCCTACGGAGAAAGAAATCCAAGGTACGTTTCCATCGAACAAGCCCATGTTTCAAATCTAATAGTTAGGTTGTAGGAGGAATCAAAAATGGAGGAGCAGGCTTGGCTAAGGAAGAAAATAGTGTCAAGGAAAACCAAAAGCTCAAAGGAGAGAAACGGGGAAAGGCTCAAAGTCTTTAGGCTTCACAAATGATTCTGAGCAAGCCCAAATTGGCTAAGTATCGATGACACAACGGAATCTTCCACGTGCCTCATTAAAGCATCTCCAAAAATTAAATCTAAAAGTGGAGAATCAAACAAGCATCAAACATCCATGTGTCGAGAGCCCCAAAAGTTGCATCAATCGTTAAAAAGTCTAAGAGTTAGCGGAGGGTGCCAAGTTTCTCAACGACACACATTCAAAGGCAAGGCCCAAAGCGGAGACTCAAATGAGCTCCATATTTCCATGTGTCTAGGGTTCAAAAATGTCGTTGGCTTGAATCAGCTAAGTATCACAGACTCGCAGAAGGTACCACATGTCAGCTTAGCCCATCTTTAAAGGTAAATCTAAAGAGGGTTCCTCAAACAAATGACAAACTTCCACATGTCCCAAGTTTAAAAGATATAGATTCGGTAGTTCAAAATTCAATATAGGTAGATTCAACGGAGGGTGCCACCTGCCTCAACCAAGAAAATTCAAGAGGGGCGGCCCAAGGGCTAGACTTAGACAAGCGCCAAGTCTCCATATGTCTCGGGTTAGACATATGGCCCCGCTAAACAAAAAGACTTAGCTAAAACATAAGGAAAGAGAGGAAATCCATGGAAGGTGCAACATTTCTCTTCGGCGTAGCTCCTAAAGGTAAATCCAAAAGCGGTCCCCAAACTAGCGCTAGCTCTACATGTGGTCATGTTCCAAGTCAAAGTGGGAAGGTGGGTCTTTGGAGGAAATTTTAACTTTTTGGATCAAAATGCATAAAGTATAAAAAGGAGCCACTTCTCTGCTAATGCCCAAGGAGCCACGTGTTAGGGCTAAATTACGTGTGGGAAGACTTTCCTAGGGTAGACTTTTTTCCCAAATGGAAAATGTGGATTGACAGGCCCGAATATGATTATTTGACAAAAATGAATTGCGGGGCTGTGGGGAAGTTTTTGCATTTTTTAGTTTTGGTGCCAAAAGGCACAAAGTGTGTTTCAAGCCCACGGACCCATTCTACTAAACTGGTTTTTGCCATTTTTATAGACCTGACTCAAATATTCAAATGGACATATCTTTCGATCTAGAGCCCAAAATTCAACAAATTTTGCACCATTGGAAAGGTCTCAATGTCCTGTATGCCATGGAAACCTGAAACATTAATTTTGATGAGGTTAGGTGGGTGAGAAAAGGGAAAATGTCTTCATGCCATTAATATGCTATCTCGATTGTCCCCAACAACTAGATCATATTTGATTTGATCCATCGTTCTTCCTTCTTTAACATGCCGAACAGACATAGAGTGGCGGACTTGATAGATTGTGGGTGGATTTGTAGTTGTATTGATGTCTGGTAGTTTAGTTCCAAAATCAAGTTTCCCACCTCTTTTCTTCTTCTCCTTCACCGCATCTATAAAATAAGGAACTTGGCTCATTGTAAAAGGGTTGGACATTTCTGTTTTGCACCCTCCCTTCTCTTCTGGTCTCCAGATGAGTTTGTGGAGTCCAAACCTCCCATTCAAGTTGCAATACAAAGTTTTTTTACCTCTTGGCTACCGTAATGTACTATATCAACTCTAGAGTGATAAGATATGTTTGTTGATGATTCTCAACCCTCTCATATGTTCCCTGTTATATTTTGATCTCTCATTGCAATTTGGTTATCTATGCATGGTAGTTTTATTGCATTTCTATGGTTTTTTTAAAGTTGTAATATGAGTGTTTGACATTCCTTTGGTGCATCACCTTTTTATCTTAGGCACATCTTCTCAACTATGTCCCCTCGGCAAGATAGAGTAGGTTTTAGAGTCGATCCTCTACAATTTAATTGTGTGCACTGAACAAAGGATAGGAACCGGCCTTCATCCAAAGAGATATCTTGATTTCAAAGTCCCACGATTTGAGAGATGGTCCATGCTTTTCTATCACACTTTGAGAGTCTCAAGCCAATAGGTTGTAGATTTAAGGGGTGCTATGATTTTGCACTAATAAGCACCACTGTCATAAGTTCATGGTCATGATTTTCATAATTTAGCTCATAATTCTTGATTTTACAAGACTCAAAGGCTACTACATGTCCCTCCTACATCAAAACACTTCTTAATCCTTCCAAAGAAGCATCTATACACATAAAGAAATCTCGCTAGAATGCACTACAAAAATTGGGTTTTTAGTAAGGTATTACTTCAGTTTACTATTTTCCTACTCACATCCATTAGACCAAAGAAAATTCTTCCCTTTCAATCGAAGGGAAGTGATGGGGCATGCAAGCTAAGAAAATTCCTTAAAAATATCATGTAGTAACCCTGCACAACCCTATAAAATTGCTTACCTTGGTCACATTTTTTAGGCAATGGCCAATTCTTAGTACCTCTATTATTTAAAGGATCAACTCATGATACCTTCCTCATAAATAATTTGACCTAAGTACTGATCCTATGACTTGAAAAAGGCACACTTATCTAGGTTCCTATATAACTATTACTCATGAAGAAACTACAAAACTTGGTGAAGGTGCTCCTTTGCTCCTCACGCATACATTATTATATCAAAATTTCATCAAGAAACATGAGCATGAAGTGATCCATGAACATCTTGAACACCCCATTCATTAAACACATCAATAATGTAGGGACGTTTTCGAGACCAAAAGGTACCACTGTGAACTCATAATGGCCATATCTCACATGGAAATTTGTCTTGTGGATATCTTCCTCAACAATCCTTAGTTGATCGTATCCCGAATTAAGATCTATCTTAGAAAATATAGTTTCTACCTTCATATGATTAAATAAATCATCTCTCCACATAATGGGGTAGCTATTTTTATCATTAATTTGTTCAGTGTCTATAGTCCACACACAAATAGAGAAATGCATCCTTTTTCTTCACAAAGATCATTGGTGCATCCCAATGAGATACACTAGGATGCATTAAGAATTTCTCAAGAAGGCTCTCCAACTACAATTTGAGCTCAGATAGGTTAGGTGTGGTCATCCTATATGGTACACATGAAATAGGATCTACTCACGGAAGTAAATACATAAGAAAGTCTATCTCACGTGGGGAGGTAACCTTGATAACATGCTAGGAAAAACATCAGAAAAATCCTACCAAATGGGGTGGTCATGAAGTGACATTCCATGAGTCTCATCCTCTAATCAATCACCAATAATTATGGCATATAAATAACAAGCCCATTACGAATGTTGGTACCCAAATTTGTTCTCCTTTTAAGGCCAACTAGAAACACCGATTCAACAAGGAGCTTAGAGCCAACCATATCATAGATATATGTCATTTTGTAGCCGGGAGTAGGTATGATTGTCTCTTTATTACTTAGATTTGTGGAGAGATGGGTAGTACCTTCAAAGGATATGATCATATCCTAACTATTTTAGGTTGTGCCTTTTAACAAAGGTAAGAGAACCTTCTTTGTAACCTCTGTTATTTGAAAGGAGATACAGCTACACTTCTTTCGTAAGAGTTTTGTAGAAAAGACCTTGGGGAAAATATGATCAACACACTAGATCCGACTCTCACAAGTTATAACTTCCAGATCATGGAGATAATTTCACAACAAGGAAAATGTTAGTAAAGACATTTGAGACCCCGATCTATCTTGCATACTTTTGTTAATGGATTTTGGCCTTATGTGGGCATACAAAGAAGAACAGGGGGTAGTATGGATAAGATTAGATGAAGTTAAATGAGTTTTTGTGGGAGGGGAGACAGGATGAACTTGACTCACAAGATCATTGAGAGCTTATGTAAAATGGAAAGATTCAATCAAGAAAATGCCATAAAAAGTTAAATTGTTTCCTCAACTAGAATATGTGCTTTAATGGAGGCCCAAATAAGCATTCTTTCACACAACCTCGTGGGATTATATCATGAAGGCTCGAGCTGAGAGAAAATATAAAGCACCAAGATTTAAACCAGGTCATGCATAAGGTACACCAAGAGGCTTATAGATAATCTCTATCAACAAAATGAAAGAAAAGTGACTTTAAACCATTTATCCCATTCCCAGATTAAGGCTCTTCTGAGAAATGAAATTACAGATGCCACTAAACTTATAACAAGGACTGGGACCTGTTTTATTGGACTATATTTTGATACAAGATTGTAATAGAAACAATAAAAACTACCTGTATGCATTCATAAATGAAATAAATACACTTTACTCAAGATTGACACAAAATAACTCATAGTTTTATGAGATTTATCAAGCAAGGAAAATTTTCCCAGAACAATCTCAAATCTTATCAAAGGTTTTACACTTACAACCACCTTGAAACGATCAAATTTGACAAAAATAGAGATATACACGCTTCTCTAGATGACTTCTCAAAATGGATGGGCTCTGTCAAGATTTTTCTACTGGAGAAAATCAGTCCTGATCTTTCCAAAAACTCCCAACCATTTGCACAAAAATTTGTGCCATTTATAACATTTACAACAAAGTGCCCCTTCTCCCCAAAAGACAAAAAAAATTAATGCACCAGTGTTCACTATGATTCTTTCATGATTCTCATAATCAAATCTATAAAAAGTCTCTAGGTACATGAGGGGTAGATTTCATTGAGTGTCTCCTACATTCAACTCCTTTCTCTAGTAGATCACTCTTCAAATTTCCAACCACTTTCACCCTAAATCTACAAATATGGCCCCTTGCGTGCTTGGGAGAAGAGAAATGGAAAATCTGATCGGGCATGAAAGTCAGACCATTTTATTTGTGAAAGACACCTTCCAGATCTTCCCAACAAACTTCAGATTTATACATTAACTTCCTTTTCTGGTTGGAATGTAGAAAAAACAAAGAAGTCATGAAAACTCACACTTCCAGGATGTGTTATAGAGAAATGGAGGGAGAATCGATTTCACTCTCGCCTACCGTTGATATTAACTTTGAAGTTGGGTCGTCCACGTGGCGATTTGAACTTTGGAATAGACCTGAGGGATATCCCATTATTTTTTACAATTTTTTGTAAAAATGGAAAAAATATCCATTTTTCTCTGCACCTGTATCCTCGGAAAATGAGCTTGACACATTTCTTAAGGTGGCACCTAGCGGGATCACTTCCCATTTGTACCATTTGATCCTCTTTTTGGAAAAAGGAATTTTTTCCAAGTTTCCCCCGTAGCTCTGCCCTTTTGGTATTTATCAGGGAAAAATGTTGACTATTTCCCTCATCGGGCTTGCAGGCCATTCTAATATTTTGATCCTTTTTAAGACAAGAGGTAAAAAATTCAAGTTTCCTCCGATGGTCCACACCTCAACCATTGACTGGAGCAAGCTTTGAATTTTCCTTTATCGGGGTTGTGAGCCATTTTGATGTTTTTAGCCATTTGCATGTTCAAGGGGCAAAAATCCAAATTGCCCCCAATGGTCTGCCTCCCCACTCCTTTGACTTTTCAACCTACCATGTGTCAACATGGTGCACCTTGAGATGGTCCTAAAAATTTGGTACCTTGAACGAGTGCAGGCTTGCCACGTGTCCTGCGGGGTCAAAGCGAGACCTTTTCCCTACCCTTAAATTTGCTCCAATTAGAGCCTAGCGGAGCCGCGGGGCGAGTTCAATTTTCTTTTCAAAGTAGCCAAATAAGAACAAACTTCAAAAATAGACATGCCACACCCAATCCAGTTGGAAGAAGCCATGTCCCCTATCAATGCAAGGATGTAAATTTGACCGGGAGAAAACACCAGTCAAACCGTAAAATATAGAAAAATGATCATTCGAGCCAAAAAATGAAAATTTCTTAAATGATAGATAGTTTAGAAATGTTTGTGAGGCTCAAATATTTTTTTAAAGATACATCCACTCATTTTATTCAATTATTTAGGGCAAAAATGATAAGGAAGACAAATCCCGACTGTGGAGACCGAAAGGTATGATAAAACCTGAGTTTTTGGACTCTTCTAGAGGAACAAAGAAACAAGGAGAAAACCATGGACCCATAAATGATCCACAACCCAGGAACAAATTAAAACTAGTAATAAAGATTAACCAGACATAATACGGGGAAAAAGAAAGCGACAAAGGCCGTAAATCGATATATTTTCAAAGGAAAACTGGGGCGAGACTATTTTGAGCACCAACAGTCTCCGACTCGGGGATGGGTACTCCCTGCGAGTGCCACAAGAACAAAAGTAGACCAAGTACCAAAATATCCATTAGGTAGCATAGTCATCTTTATAAGGTACAACAACAGAGCCATCTTCAAAAAAATAGATAAACTGGTAAAAACAGTCACTAAGGACAAGAACAAGAAAAAACAGGAACAAACAAAAACTATACACTTTGTATAAAAGACTTTTTCTTGATTTAAAGAAAATAATAAAGGAAACAATTCAAGCAGCCAAGAGGTTCTTATATGTTTTCATCAACTAGAAGTAGACCTCTTTTTCTTCTTTGTTCTATTTTTAAACCACCTATCTTCTCTGAAGCTCCGTCATTATGTTTAAGTCAAATTCTTTGACATTCTTCAAGGCTGAAACACAAACCAAATTCCTACAAAAAGCAACATACTTAGGATCTCTTTTTTCAAAACTCTCATACTCCCTAAAATCCACAAAGCTCACAAAATTTTTAAGAGCAACATCTTCTTGCAAAACTTCTTAAGATGCATTGTTTGGGTCTTCAATCAGGTACATCATCTTCTTCTCTCCATAAAATTTCACCAAGTTGCCTTATATGGGGATAGTGGCATAAGATATTTCCATTTGCACACTACCACCAACATTTTCTACCCACATTCTTGACAACAACATCCCCCACTTTGCAGCGTAGTCAACAATGACTACATCAAGCTTTATGTTCCTTCCATGATAAGATGCAAGTTACACTCGCTAGATCTTTGAAACACCCCACTATTGGTACCTCTTTAGAGTCCATGATAGTGCACTTCCCATATGTTGATGTTACTTTTATACCTAATTAATTCATGACCTCAAGAGACATGACATTACATGAAGCTCCAGAATCAAACATACAGTTATGTAATAGCTTGTCTTTGATAACCAAGGTAGTGAAAAATGGATCCACATTTAGCTGGGATTTAACCAAAGAAGTTCCTAAATAAACCTTTGGTGGTTCCCCCAGCTCTTCCAATACTTGTGGCTTTTCCAACTCTGCAACGGTAAGGGGAACCTCAACCTTGTTTACATCTCTGCCTTGTATGATCATCCCCCTTTGAATCCCAAATATTCAAAAGCCCTCTTCTTATGCTCAAGGATCCTAAGAAGCTCAACAATTGGGACAAGAATTTTGATTTGACTCAAAATTTAGGCTATGTAATATGGAGCAAATTTGGGTAGAGCAATACTAAGAGAAAGATTGGAAAATTCATCAAATGGAATGGGATTCTTTTCATTTTGGCAATGGGGAAGAACATGAGTTTTACTTGGGGAAACAAGCTCTCTACTAGATGCATTTTTATTTAGGGTTTCTTTGGTAAGAACTTGAAATTTTGACTTGGCTTGTGGCCCCTTGGTAGCTTTACTTCTAGTATTGTGCTCCTTTTCTTGGGAAAATACAAAATTCATTGATATTTTCCTATCTTCTTCTAAGGGAACTCCTCCATCATACTTTTCAATCATTAGTGCCCTCAAATATTCAAAATCATTAGTGGGAAATTCAAAATCTTGTATAGTGTCTACTTCTAAATTATGAGAGGGGGGAAGAAGAGGTACCTGGTGGATACAATCCCAAAAATGGCAGCACTTATAGCACTTATTACCTTAGTTGAAGTTGCTTCCCTCGAAAACTTGCAGAGGATGTCCATCATGTTGGCATCTTCATCGTCATTATCATCATCAGCTACTTCTTATTCTTTCTGATATTCTTCACAAGGATCATGGGGCATGAAACATCTATCACACCAATCAATTACCTTTACTTCTTCCACAACAACAACTCTAGCAACCAAATGATTAGGAACCATTCTATTTTCTCTACCTTTGCATTGCCTATTCCCAAATCCAACAACTCCTTTGCCTCTGTCATCAATTCTTTGATGATTTGTAAATTTGTCTTGGCCTTGTTGCTTGTGTTGTCCTTGTGAGCTTTTCCCAATTCCTTTCTCAGCTCGGGCTAACTTGTAGGAAATTTCTTTGACAGCCCCTGCCAAAGTCTTCACAACTTCTTCCAAATGAGCAGATTTGCTTGTTTAGGGTTTGTCCAGGTTAACATGCTTTACACATTCTCTCTTTGGAGGCTTTCCAATTGCCTTGATATTTTTCTCTATTTACAAAGCCATGGTGAAGGTATTCCTCAAATTTTTGGGGTTTTTATCTCTTAAATAAGATGCATTTTTTTTATCAAATTCATCGGTATATTTGATCAAACATGACTCATCACAAGTCCTTATCCTATAGGAAATCTGAGCCTCAAGGTCTTATTAAAACTTGTGTTGAAATCATGTACTGACTCATTAGGGTTCTTTTCAATATTTTCAAATTTTGTCAAAAGAAACCTAGGTTCAGTCCTATCACCATACTACAGTCTGAATGCATTGCTCATCTTAGTCCAGGAGTCAATAGAGATATCTGCAATGCTTTATACCAGTCCCTAGCATCCTCTTCCAAGGTATCGATAAACAACTTGATATAAACATCCTCATGTTCAATCTCAAAATCCTCCATCATGTTCTAAAAATCATTAGTTGTTGATCACCAGATAATAGCATTGTTTCCTTAGAACTTTGGCATTTTGTTCCTTACATCTTGAGGCACTTTGTGTTTGGGTAACCCACTATTCCCACAAAATTTATGGGTCCAATGATTTTTACAATAAATGGACACCTAGGTTGAGCCATATCTATTTGAGGAGGTGATCTTGGGGAGAAACAAATTGATGAGTTGCGAGAGGGTCCTTGGAACACGGGATTATATTTTTCAAAGTGGGTATCCTCCAAAGGCCTTGTTTCTTAGAAATCTCTATAAACCTCATAAAACAAAAGTCCGAGTGTGAATCAAACCTTTCAAAATAAAATGAAGGTCCCTCTCTAGCCGAGATTTCAACTCCACAAAGAAGATGCCTGAGTCGGATGCACTTAAGCTACAATCAGTAATGAGGGGCTGCTCACTTTCTTCAACATTGGTGATCCCTATCAACATGGGTATCCCCAAAGGCCTTCTTTCTTGGAAATATCTATCAACCTCGTAAAAACACAGAGCAGAGTGTGAAGAAAACCTTTGAAAATAAAATTAAGGTCCCTCTTGGTGGAGAGTTCAACTCCACAAAGAGGCTTCCCGATTCAAATGCATTTGAGCTGCAATCTTCAATGATGGGCTTCTCACTTTCTTCAATGGTGATCCCTATCAAAATGGGTATCCCCCAAATGATGGGCCACTAAATTTATTCAATGGTGATCCCTATCAACATGGGTATCCCCAAAGGCCTTATTTCTTGGAAATCTCTATCAACCTCAGAAAACGCAGGTGCAGAGTGTGAAGAAAAACTTTCAAAATCAAATGAAGGTCCCTCTCCAGCTTGAGAGTTTAACTCCACAAAGAGGCTGCATGATTCAGATGCACTTGAGCTGTAATCTTCAATGATGAGCCGCTCACTTTCTTCAATGGTGATCCCTATCAAAATGGGTATCCCCCAAAGGCCTTGTTTTTTGGAAATCTCTATCAACCTCAAAAAACACAAGTGTAGAGTGTGAAGCAAACCTTTCAAAATAAAATGAAGGTCCCTCTCTAGCTGGAGAGTTCAAATCCACAAAGAGGCTTCCTGATTTAGATGCACTTGATCTGCAATCTTTAATGATGGGCCGTTCACTTTATTCAATGGTGATCCCTCTTCTTATCTGTTGATCTCCCATAATTCTCCAGATTTTATTCCTTCCGATCTTTCTTTTGATAGCTATGGAAACAATGTCCTAATAGGATCCCTAGTATAAAAATATCTTATTCCCTCCATCTTTGCAAATATTAGTAAAAATATTACTTTGATAGAGTTTAAGACACTAGTACTTTTCAATAATTAGATCAACAAGGAATCGCCACTAAGGAATTTCACCCTAGTTTTGTAGATGCACTAAATATGATCTATCAAAGGTCTGTCAATACAAGAAACTAGAAATGGAAAGTTTCTAACCTTTCTTCACCCAGATTTATCAAATGAAAGCTAGTGCACTAGGTGTGGGAACTAAAAGAATTACACACAACTTGGAGCATACAAGAAGTGTTTTACTAGGTTCTTGATTTTCAACTAATAATCCCCGAAAATGGTGCCACTGATGTTGGTGTTGTTGATGAGTCAAATAAATATGGCTTCAAATATGTATACACGTGGATTAAATTGAACTAAGTTCCCAACAATATAAAATATATCCCTAGCAATGGTGCCACTGATGTTGGTACCCAAATTTTTTATCCTTTTCAGGCCAAGTAGCAACATTGATTCAACAAGGATCTTAGAGGCAGCCATATCATAGATATATGTTGTTTTCTATCCTAGGAGGAGGTCTGATGGTCTCTTTGTTACTTGGATTTGTGGAGAGATGGGTAAAACCTTAAAGGATATGATATTATCCTAACTATTTTAGGTTGTGCCTTTTAACCAAGGTAAGAGAACCTACTTTGTAACCTCTCGTTATTGGAAAGGAGATACAAGTACCCTTCTTTTGTAAGATTTTTGTAGAAAAGAGGTTTGGGGAAAATATGATCAACACACCAAATCTAACTCTCATGAGTTATCACTTCTAGATCATGGAGATACTTTCACAACAAGGAAAAGGTTACCAAATCCATTTGAGACCCTTATCTACCATGCATACTTTGGTAAATGAATTTTGGGCTTATGTGCATATATAGAGTAGAATAGAGGTAGTATGGGTAGGATTGGTTGTTGTTAAATGAATTTTGGTGGGAGGAGAGATAGGATGGACTTGAATCACCAAATCCTTGAGGGCTTATGCAAAATGGAAAGATTCAATCAACAAAATGCCATAAAAAGTTAAATTGTTTCCTCAACTAGAATATGTGCTTCAATGGAGGCCCAAATCAACACTCTTTCACACAACCTACGGGATTCTATCATGAAGGCTTGAGTCAGAGGACCCAATAAAGAACCAATATTTAAACCAAGTCACGCTTGAGGTACACCCAGAGGCTTATAGATAATCTCTATCAACAAAATGAAAGAAAAGTGATTTTAAACTATTTATCCCATTCCTAGATGAAGGATCTTCTGAGAAATGAAATTACAGATGCCACTAAACTATCACAAGGACTGAGACCTATGTGATTAGACTATATTTTGGTACAAGATTGCAATAGAAACAAGAAAAACTACTCGTATGCATTCAGAAATGAAATAAATACACTTTACTCAAGATTGACATAGAATAACTCAAAGTTTGATTAGAGTTATCAATGAGGGAAAGTTTCCAAAACAATCTCAAATATTGTCAATGGTTGTACACTTGCAACCACCTTCACATGATCAATTTTGAAACAAAGAGAGATATACAAAATTCTCTAGATGGATTCTCAAAATGGATGGGCTCACAAGATTTTTCTCTTGGAGAAAATCAGTCCTTATCTTTCCAAAAAAAAACCCAATCATTTGCACAAAAAATTTGTGCCATTTATAACATTTACAGTGAGAGCCACTTCTCCCAAAAAGACAAACAATGTGTAATGCACTAGGTTCGGCATGATTCTAAGAATCAAATTTGTAAAAAGTCTCTAGGTGCTCGAAGGGGTAGATTTCATCGAGTTCCTCCCGCATTGAACTCCTTACTCTATTGGATCACTCTTCCTTCAATTTGCTAACCACTTTTGCCCCTAATCTATCAAATCTGGCCCCTTGTGTGCTTGTGAGAAGAAAAATGGAAAATCCAATTGAGCATGAATGTCACACCATTTTAATGGAAAAAGACACCTTCCGAGATCCTCGCCCAAACTTAGGATATCAACATTAACTTCCTTCTCTGCTTGGCGTGTAGGAAAAACCGAGAAATCATGAAAAATCACACTTCTAGACGTGTTGTAGAGAAATAGAGGGAGAATCAGATTTCGACTCTCAGCTATTGTTCATCATCACTTTGAATTTGGGCCGTCCACGTGGTAGATTCAAACTTTAGAATAGACCCGGGGGCTTCCCATGACTTTTAACAATTTTTTGGAAAAATGGAAAAAAATCTAATTTTTCTCTAGACCTCCGTCCTCGGAAATGAGCTTGAAACATTTCCTAAGGTGCGCCCAACGAGACCGCTGTCCAATTCTGTTATTTTATCCTCTTTTTGGAGAAAGGAAAATTTTCCAAGTTTCCCCCGTAGCTTTTGCCCTTCTAATATTGACCGGGGTAAAATGTTGACTAGTTCCCTCATCGGGCTTGTGGGCCATTCTAAGATTTTGATCCTTTTGAGGACAAGAGGCAAAAATTCCAAGTTACCTCTGATGGTCCGCACCTCAACCATTTCTCGGAGCAATCTTTGACTTTTCCTTTATCGGGCTTTTGGGCCATTTTGACGTTTTTAGCCATTTGCATGTTCAAGAGGAAAAAATCCAAATTTCCCCTAATGGTTTTCCTCCCCACTCCTTTTACTTTTTAACCTACCACATGTCATCACAGCACCTCGAGATAGTCCCAAAATTTTGGTATGTTGAAGGATTGCCACGTGTCTTGCGGGGTCAAAGCGAGACCTTTTCCCTGCCCTTAAATTTGCTCCAATTAGAGCCTGGAGGGGCTGTGGGGTGAGATCAAACTTTTTTCCAAAGTAGCCAAAAAAGAACAAGTTCAAAAATAGACCCGCCACACCCCATAAAATTGGAAGAAGCCACATCCTCTGTTAATGCAAGGATGCAAAGTTGACAGGAGAAAACACCTGTCAAACCGTAAACTACAGAAAAATGATCATTCGAGCCAGAAAATGAAAATTTCTTCAAGGATAGAGAGTTTAGAAACGTTTACAAGGATCAAAAATGTTTCTCAAAGATACATTCACTCATTTTCTTCAAGTATTTAGGGCAAAAAGATAAGGAAGACAAATCCCAACTGTGGAGACCGAATGGTATGATAAAACCCAAGTTTTTCAGACTTTTCTAGAGGAACAAAGAAACAAGGAGCAAACCATGGACCCATAAATGATTCATGACCTAAGAACAAATTAAAAATGGCAACAAATATTAACCAAGCACAAAACGGGGAAAAGGAAAGTGACAGAGGTCAGAATCGATTTATTTTCAAAGGAAAACTGGGTCGAGAATATTTTGAGCACCAAGAGCACACACCACTTGAGCTGCATAGTAGATATGGTGTAAATAGATATGGGTATCCTAATCCCAATAATCACCGACTCCACTACCAAATTATCTACACGAGATATAACCTTGTTGTAGGAATCAACTCTAGTGTTGTGTATAGGTAACCAATCCATGGCAAAGATAACTCCATATGAACCCAAGGGAAGGATACAAAGATCCAAAGTCATGGTGAAGGGTCCTAGGTCCCTTGTTAAACCTTCGGTGGGCCCCAAATCCTCTACACTTGTTCCAAACCCGTAATTGGGCTATATATGTCATTTTAAGTGACTCCTTTTTGTTTTGGTAGTTCACATAACATGAGAATAAGCCCTAGGAACCTACCTATTAGGTAGGGGATTAATTTCAACACATCCGAGGAATTTCCTTCCATTTTACGTCTATTTTGTCACCATCCATGTAAGATGGATTGGAATATGTGTGTTGTAAAAATTTACACATACTTGTTTTATTTTCCTTTTGTGCAATTTGGAAGAAGAGTGTTAAAATTGAGTTTATCTTTTCTGCATTTTATTTTGGGAATATTTGACTTGGAGGGACGAGAGGGGTGACACATGTCACCCCCTCATTGGTTACAATTTTTTTTTCTTTTATTCAAACACTCCCTCATGGGGGAGAAAGAGAACATTTTTTGGATTTTGCTTGGTGCTTGGAGACTTTTGCAGCTAGATTTGTTTGTGATAAGGAAATTGAAAAATATTAGAGTGCTACAGAGCTTTTAGAGGTATGATATTTGGTATCTCTATTTTTTATTTTGAATGATAAATCTTAGATTTTCTTATACTTGTATATTATGTTTTGTTTCTTGTGTTGCATATTTCTTGTGTATGTTTTTGTATTATTTTCTCCATCCATTATATGGCTTGATGGATTTTAAAGTTTTATGGGGGAAGAGGGAGGGATTTTCCCTCTTAAACCTCAACACTTGATGGACAAGCCATGTAGGTTCTTTTCCAGTCCCCTGATATGATTTGAGGTGGGGAAGGGTATACATATGGTTTTAACCCCCTTCCCCATTCTTGGAGAGGAAACCCAATGGATTTTAAAATCATCCCAAGGAGGATTTAGGAAAATGGGTGGAACAATAAGGATAGATTGTTGTCTTGGAGGAATAAGGAGGTTTGTGAACGATTGTATTACTATGCATCCTATGATTAGACCACATTTTTTGGAAATTTTGGGTATCTCATCTTATCTTCACCATTGTTGAGGGTGAATATTGTTTTCTTCTCCTTTCCTTTATTTGATATTTGTTGTGTTTTTCTGTACTCTTTGTTGGATTGTCTTGTATGTGGTATGTTGTTTTTATGTCTCCTAAATATTATGCGCATTTATGGAAGCTAGATATCTTTCTCTCATGGGATTAGGGGAGTATACCATGTCTTCCAACCTTTGGAAAGGCATGTAATGATGCCTATAGGATGGGTGGTAAAATAAGTCTTTCTCTTTGTGTTGGTTTCTGGAAAAGAACTCAAAGTTAGAGCTCAAGTTTGGAAGATAGTTGGAGTTTCTTATCATCATAGTTTCTCATTTTTTTCTCCATTTTTGTGAATATTACTCTCATTGTAATCTCATGGATATGGCTATTTGGGAATATTCTTTGTCTTGTAAAGTTTCCTCTTTGTGATTGGGATCACTTGAAAACTAGTGTCACATTTGTTGTGTAACCTTCCTTCAATCTTGTCAAAGAAGCTTTGTAATGTGGTTTCTTGAGTAGTTTAAGTATGTTGGAAATATGGTAATTGTGAGCTTAAGTTCCATGGAAATGTAAAATTTTCTTGTATGATAGATGTTGTAAAAGTATTAAAATTTGTAATGCAATACAAGAAATTGGTTGAGAGTTACTTTTGCTAAGATCTAGTTTTAATGTTAGAATTTAGTTTTACAAATAAAAGAGTAGATTGTTATATTTTATTTTCAAATAAAAATAAAAATATAACAATGCTATTTTTATATCCATGTTAGTATTGTAAACGTTTAGGAAGAAAATGTGATATTTTAGTGGGATTCTCCTTCTTGTCAATTTTGTAGGATTATTGAATGGAATGATATTAGTTTATTTCTTTCCCATGTAAAACTTAATGATTTGTTCTTAGTAGGAAATCAAGCTTGAATATGGTTTCTTCTTTGTTAATTTATAGACATATTTCTAGCCTCTTTTCTTATTTGAAATACCTTGCTACAATCTTTCTTTTCATGTAAAAAATTATATCATTTTAATCTATATTTGTTCAAAAATAATAATAAGTTACATATTTCATGTAGGTAACAACACAAATTTTATTATTTCACAACTTATATCTATTTTATTCTCATAAGATATGATATAAATATATTAAAATATATTCCATATAGTTATATTTTAAAATATAACTATAATATGTTCTTACAAAGTTATTCATTATTTAATATATATTATTACAATAAATATTTTATTGTAATATTATAAAATGTATATAAGATAATATATAATAATTAATATAAGTTGATATATTATTATGTAACGTATAATAAATAATATAAATTGATATTTGTGTGTGTTTATATATATAACATATTATATAATAACATTTTAATGTTTATTAATAAAAATAAATCTTAAAAACAAAATTAACCAATGCAAAGTATCGATGAAACTTGTTTAAGAAAAAGAAAGAAATTGTGTGGAGGTTCAAACCCTCCCCAAAACCACGCGCCTAATCCAACACCCATCTCCCAAGTACCGTCGAACACCCAACCCCATACTCCACACACCCTCCACTTCCACCCTCCACACATCCCCTTTCCCAACGTAGTCAATCCACCTCCCCATGCACGCAGACCGTCACCATCCCATTATCGAAAACCCCTTCCTACACATGAAAAACTTGTGATTTTTATGTTGGTGTTTACAAATAGATTTTGGTTTTCAAAATATATAATAAAAACATATATATATATATATATATATATATATATATATATATATATATATATCTGTGTGCGTGAGTGGGTACTCTTTCACTTCCTTTACAAAAGAAAATATGTGGGTATTCAATATACCCAACCAGAGAATGCATCTAGTTAGAACCTACAAAAAAATACAATTAAGTACCTTGAGAAAATGAAAAAAAAATACTTGGCTACCATGGCTCCTCAATCAACTTGCATAAATAAATAAAGGAAATGAAAAGAAACAAAATAAACCCAGTAGAGAGAAAGGAAAAGATAAAGTTGAGTAAGGTCAACTTTAGGGCAAGTTGAGATCTAGGGCCATGATTAGTTTGATCCTAGGGTCCATATTTAATCCTAAACTTTTCAGTCATGGGAATTTAATGGCAATGGGAAATAAAATAAAGGAGGGTGTGTGGGAAAATTAATTAAAGAGTGGTGTGAGGATTTAATTAGATTAAAAGGGGGTGAATAAAAAAAGTAGTGTGAAGACTTATTAATTGTGACCCTAGTAAACTTTTAGTAGGAATAAATAATTTTAAGTTGGTATTGGGCTAGTGATTATTTAATTTGGGTAAATCAAATTAATATAAAATAATTATTAATGGGAATCGGTTAAGATAAATATTATTATTATTCATTCTTTTTCACCTTTTTCTTAGATTGTTTCTTTGAATTGTTGATGAAAACAGAGATAGGGTAACGGCCGTAGGAGGAATACTTTTTCAAATGTTGGTTGATGGGTTATTGCGTGCGTATGACTTTCGAATCCACATCTTATTGTGAGAGATTCCCTTTGGCTAGGAGGAACTACCAGTAATGAAAGTAATACCACTAGAAAGAATTAAAAAATATGGGCAAGGAACTACTCTAAGCGTAAGCTAGATCTAGGAAGTATGGTATTTCCTAGATGGTTGTCACCCACTATTTTAAACAAATTAATGTTGAAAACAAGATAGATCCTATTGTTATTTCAAAATGATTTAGGTATCTCACTTAAAACACAATAAGAAATAGATTTAATCTAATAGGCTAAGCTAGAATAGAATCCACAAGTCAAATGGTTGGTTCTAGGTTCTACAGGTATAATAAAGGTCTCGAGTAGGTCATAGGTGAGTGAGGGTGAAGTAAATTTAGGTGGGTAGGTATCTATTTAAGGTTATGTGGGAAAACACAGAGACCAACATCAGTCAGGGGTGACTGATCGCGGTTAGGTATAACCGGTGCCAAATACTTTGTGAGATCTGGGAATGTCACAGAATGAGGTTTTGGGTCTTCTTTGTGATTGCACAAAGGATTTTGGTTGGTTGGGATGAGGTAATGGGTGACTGGAGTAGGTTTTGGAAGGTTTTTTTGGGTCTACGAACATGAAAAGTGTTGGAGATGGTCAATAAGGAACAAGATAAACCATGGGTGATAACATAATGATGAAATGAAATAACTAGAAAGCATGATGTTATACTTACTTGGATTTCATTTCTGAAAGTCTGTGTGTGAAGGATGGAGGTGCTGATGACAAGTTTGGAGGCTGTAAGTGATCACAAACTGAAGAAAAGCTTCTACATGGGCTGCATGCACACTCTTCTTTTCTTAGATAGATCCAAACGTGGTTGGGATGGCTATGCAGGAGAAGATGCTCAATCTCCTTCCTTAGATGTGAGTTCTTGCTAGAATTGACTCTCTCGAGATGCGTTATCTTTTAAGATCTCCTTCTTGCTCCTCAAATTTCTTTCTTCCAACTTCCAGTGTTCCAAATTCCAACCTCAAGAATAAAGTTATTTTGGGGTTAAAAAGTGGGTAACTGATGGCGGTCCAACTTAACTGGTGACGGTTAGGGGTAACCGACGTCGGTCAATGCGATATTTCCTAGGTTTACCAAACTTAGGGGAGATCCTCATAATTTCCTTGGATCTTGTGTCATTTTCCCAAGGATTCAACTGTGAGCTTCTTGTGAGCATGCGAGAATGTGGTTAGAGGGAATGTAGGAATTGATTTTTAGGATTTGGGTAAGTCTTAGTTAGTTATGGAAACTTACTAAGAATAGGTCTTAGGTTGAGTTAACTTGGTGAGGTATCTAAGTGAACTGTTTGTGTGGATATTATCTAAATTAAGATATTTAAATAATAAATATGCTGATGATAATGAATTAATTTAATTAAATTAATACTAGTAAGGTGAAGGGGGCCATGTGGCTAGGTGAATGTGATGAAGGGTGCTTATTTGTCAAGGGACCAAAGGGGAGTGTGAATTAATTTTAGTGTCTACATTTTGCCTCTTTTTGTTGCATAGATTGTGCTTGGTAAGAGATGCAACAAAAATAAGATGTGGTTGGCCCAATGTGGGAATGAAGGTGATCCCCAAAACTAGGAACCGATAAAGCAAAGCGGTAGGTTTGAAGCGGTGAGTGGTTTGATAAAAGGTAAATATTAGGAAAAGGTAAATGGGTGCAGGGGAGAGGGTGAAAGGTCTACTTAGGTGATGTAGGTAATGGGTCGTGCCTAAAGGTAGTAGCATTCAAATGCACACACATGTATAAACTACATCACGCTACCGGGTTGAAGAGCAGGAAAACTCTACATCGTCTAAGGTTGATAGGTTTATCCAAACAAGGGTGAAGTGAATCCGGTATCCAAGGTATAGAATAAGGTCAGGAAACACAACTTAGGTTAGGAGTAGGAACATGTCGATATGTTCTGGTACACCAAAGGTAGGGTCAAGATAAATGGTCATGGCAATAGGCTAGGTAAGGTCATTCGGTCAACAACACGGGTAACAAAGATCAGCAAGGTATAGAGAACACATGAGGTAAAAGATCACTAGTGTTGGTCTAGGTCCAAATTTCAAGATCACGGCATGGGTAAGGCCAAGGTAGGGGTAAAATAATAAGGCGTCAATAGTAGACTTCTAGAGGTTGAAGAAGGTGGAGGGCCATAGGGAAGGTAAAGTGGTCAGGGTAGGTGTAAGGGAGGCAAAAGAAAGAGGAGGTAAGGTAAAAGGAGTTAAATGTGAGGGAAAAGAGTATGCAGGGTAACCGACATCGGTCATAATGAACTGATGATGGTGTATGGAAACCGACAAAAGTAGTAAAGGTAGAAGACCAATAGTGGTCAAGGGTTAAATGATGTCGGTCGGGTCAAGTAGGGTATAAAAAGTAGAAAAACCACATTTGAAAAGTTAGTTGGGCATTTTTGGAAAAGGAAAATAGGACAAGAAGAGAGAAAAGAGGAAGAGAAAAAAGAGTACAACAGAGAGCTTGGTAATAGGACAAGAAGAGAGAAAAGTAGGGTAAGATATGTAAAGGTGTGCGGTAAGAGAGAGAGGGATGGGTTGAGGGTGGGTTGGGTAAGGATTAGGGTAGAGGGGTTTCGGGAAGAATAGGTGGTTTGGGGGTGAACACAGGGTAAGTTAGGAAAGCATATTAATACATAGTGTTGGTTGGATGCAGTCCTGGATGAGCTGCAAATGAGGGACCGGGAGCCACTTATATTGCTAGAGCTACATGGACAGGTAACTTTCGAGGAGTGGAGTCATATTGATGATGTCATCCTGATTGGGATCTTCCGTTATGGGCGGGTTGTGAGAGCGCAGATTTTTATGGTCGCACTCATCAAGAGATGGGATTCGGTGACTAACACCTTCCACTCACCGACGAGGGAGATGACCATCACCCTAGAGGATATATATAGGATATTGAGGCTACCAATTAGTGGAGCCCAAGTTTACTTAGTGACATACGAGGTTGCGGTGAGGTGTATAGATGAGGTGTTTGGAGAGAGAGTGGGTGAGCTATGCTACCATAACACCAACCTGAGTTACGGTAGGTTTATGCTGCCCATCCTGAGGAGATGAGGTTGATAGTGTTGATGATGGAGGTAATCAGGTGCTACACATTTCTAGATTCATAGGGTGGGAGATTCCCACGGTCATTGATGGGTGTCCTTCAGGACATGATGATTGATCATACCATTTTTACATGGGCACCGACTTTCTTGGTGCAGTTATATAGAGAGTTGTGGGCCTATGGGTGATTACAGAGATATAGTCTGTGTTGCATTTTCCTTCTTCACTGTTGGGCCTATGAGCACATTGTGTGTGTGTGTGACCGATGCAGCCACTACCCTGCATATGCATATGCATTGAGCAAGGAGTCATTCAAGTTGGTTATAGGTGATGGGTGCCAGAGGGTGGTATACAGAGAGCCTGGGCTACATACAACATAGCATATTATAGACATAGATTGTAGAGAGCCATCTGTCCAAAGGTGGATATAGTCTAGAGACCTTATGTGACCTATCCCTCTTACAAAGGGATGTATGCAGAGTTGGAGGGACTACAGTTATAGAGATGGATAGAGGGATGTCAGTGCCGGGCAGCATGAGATGATACTTGTTGACCGAGTGAGGTGATAGTTTGGATTAGTGTAGGATGCACCCCCACCCTTCCCATAGTATAGGAGAGAGGAGGTGGAGAGACCTTTGTCTCCATGCCATCCAAGCAGAGTAGACAGGGAGGAGGAGGAGGAGGCCATGGATTTTCACACGATGATGTAGGGTTGACAAACCACGGACATCTTGCATATAGCTAGCTGGTGGTGGGCTATACAGAGGAAGGGTCGGGCAGGGGGACAACAGGAGGCGGGGTCAAAGGTACAAGCTGAGAGGAAGGGGTCATAGGTATAGGCTGAGAGGCCAGAGCTGTAGATACAGGTAGAGAGGTGAGAGCCTCAGATATAGGTATAGGAGGAGGAGCTTGAGCTGCAGATATTAGTAGATGGTGTGATGAGACCACCACAGACAGTCTCGAGTGAGCAGACATAGTCTCACATGTATAGTACTAAGAGTGTAGGTGGTGGTGAGCCCAAAGGAGAGAGCAGAGGACATCGATCAGTGCATGGGGGTCAGCATCAAATACCAGTAATCTGCTGTCTAGTGGTAGATTGAGAGTAGCGAGCCATTACTCTAAGTTATAGGGGACTATCGACATTACATATGAGGTAGATATGTTATAGTAGATGTGAGATAGTATGTCACCTATTTTTGTATTTTTGGATTTTGATGTATACCGGCTTGCTAGCCAAAGATATATTGTATGTATTTTTGTACATGATACCGGCTTTGTAAGCTAAATATATTTTTGTATTGGATATTGGCTTGTGAGCCGATGATGATTTTTTATATTATATCGGCCTACGTGTCGACATTTTTGAGATGATAGCCATGACAAGATAGACATGTTTATTGAGATACACATTTATGTGATATAAGCTTACATTGTATTGATACACACACGTATATATGAGGAGATCGATGATATTTAGGTGATGTTGTTGTGTTGTGTATGAGTTTTAATTTGTTATGATATTGATGGAAAATAGATGAGTTAGGCATGATAGAGTCAGGTCATAGGTGTGGATCGAGTCAAGTCATAGGCATGGATCGAGTCAGGTCGGTTTTTAGGCATGGATTGAGTCAGGTTGGCTAGGCATGGTTGAGTCAAGTTGGTTAGACATGGTTGAGTTAGGTTGTTAGGCATGGTTGAGTCCGGTTGGTTAGGCATGGTTCAATTAGGTTGTTAGGCATGGCTGAGTCAGGTTGTTAGGCATGGTTGAGTTAGGTTGTTAGGCATGGTTGAGTCAGGTTGGTAGGCATGGTTGAGTTATGTCAGTATTTTGGATTAAAAAAATGGCAATATAAATGCATGATATAGTGTAAAATGTGGAAAATGTTGGTTATGTATGAAAATGTGAAAGAATATAAGTGGTATATGGTTTTTAGATGTCCGGGTTTTTTTGTTTTTGTTTTACACGTAAAATCGGTAAAAGGTGGGGAAAATGGTTAGGGTAAAGAGTGGCTGAGCTAACCTTCTAGGGCCCCATGCCCTAGAAGTGTTGCCTACATAGTCCCAATGAGAAGGAACCTCGGATCGATGTAGTTCTCCCATAAGCTAGGGAAGAATATGAGAATCGGTTGGTAGGTTTTGGTCATGTTGTGGGTTTGGGTTTAATAGGTGGGGGTAGATGATAAGTAAAAATGATGTAGGTGAGGGTGACTTTGGTGAAAGGGTAGGATGTCCCAAAAAGGTAAGCGTCGAGGACTAAGTCCTGTATAATAAAATCAAAAGGTAATGAAGAAGAGAAAAGATAAGAGGGGGCAAGAAAACCACCGATTGGCAAGGATCAAAACATATGGAAGACATCTATAGATAAGATAATGAACGTAAGACCCTAAAGACATTACATGATTAATAATTCTAAGAGTGACCAAGAGTCACATGATCACCAAATGTCATAGGTTCAGTAGGTACCGTGAAGTATGAAGTGAAAAGACAACGGGTAGAGAGCTATAGGTAATTGGGTCATAAAATGGGAAGTAGAATGCCTTGAGAAATAGAGCGAAGATCACAATAGGCAATTCCATGACGAAAAGCTTATTTTCTATTTTCTTTTCTTTTTGACTTTGAAGATAGACTGATCGATGTGGGAAGTCTACACAGGATGAGTATATGTCTCCTTGAGGTCTTTCTGAAGCTGATCGATGCGAGAAGCTTTTGAATTTTTATTTTTGAGAAAAATAGTCTTCTTTTAGGAAAATTATTTAGAGATTTGTGAGCTTCTTATAGTTGTCCTTTGAGGGAGCAATCTACTTATAGCAAAAATTGAGGGAGAAGATGTCCTTTTGAGGGATTCATCTTTTATATTGGAAGTTTGACTCAAGGAGTTGATCCCTTATTTTGGAAGATGTCCTTATGAGGGATTCATCATTTTTGTTTTTGGCTTTTAAGTCATGGACGAGACTATAATGAAGCATTTGGTTCTTGTTGAGAAGGCAAGGGTGAATGACCATGGGATCTCATCTAAAAGAAGATGAAAAGTATCCATGAGAATCATGCCATGTGCAGAGCCATGGTGCACATATTTAAGAAAAGGAAAAAGGGGGATGGGTAATCACATGATCCTTGTTTAGTCATTGGAGATGAGGTGTGGAAAAGGTAAATGGTGCTCAAGGGATGAGCATGAACTAGATAAAATAGTGATGTAGGACTAGAGGTCAATAGTAGAATGGTCAAAGATGTAAGGCATTGAGGGGCTTAGGTTCGGGTTTACCCTCAAGCGAGGAAAAATGATAGGCACCCGATCCATAGGTATGTGTTACAATGTATGGTCCAAGCCAATTAGGAGAAAATTTTCCCCGTTTGATTTTCTTTACTTTTTTATATGTTGATTTTCTTTCAAAACAAGGTCACCGACTTGGAAGGTTCGTTCATGAACACATTTGTCATAAGCATGTTTGATACGTTGTTGATAAACTTGAAGGTGATCCAGAGCATTAAGATGATGTTCGTCTAATAACTCCAATTGTGCTAAGAGGCCCTGACAAAAGTCATCATTAGTAAGCATGTCATGGAGAGAAATGTGAACTGAGGGGATCTAGACTTCGAGAGGTAGAACAGCCTTAGTACTGTAGACCAGTGAAAAGGGTGTAGCCGTAGTGAAAGTGTGAATACTAGTGCGGTATGCCCATAGAACAAAAAGGAATGTGTGTATGCCAATCCTTCCTAGTGTGTATTTTAAAGGAATTGTTATTGGATTCATCACGGCTGTTGGTTTGTGGGTAATAAGGTGAAGAGAAACTAAGCTGAATTCCTGAGGCGTCACAAAGTTTTTGTAGTGTTTTGTTTTTGAATTGTTTTCCATTGTCAGTGCTTAGGTGATGACGGACACCAAAGCAACAAATGATGTGATGGTTAATGAACTCACATATTTTCTCAGCTTTTGTGGAAATGGGCGGTATGGATTCTACCCATTTTGTGTAGTATTCAGTAGTGGTTATGATCCATTGATGGCATTGGGAAGAATGATGATTGATTTCTCCGACAAGGTCCAAACCCCATTGAGAAAAGGGCCAAAGGTCACGAGTGACCTATAAGGCATGACTGGGTGTGTGATGAAGGTTGGAATGTTGTTGACATTTCATGTAAAATTTGACATAATCACAATAATCATGGTTAAGGGTCAGCTAGTAATAGCCTAGGTGAAGAATACACTTAGCAACAACAAGGCCACTAAAGTGACCTCCACATATGCCATCATGAACCTCCTTGATGGTATAAGGAAATTTAGAACTTATGAGGCATCATAAGAGAATACCATAAAATCGGCACTTATAGAAGAGTCCCCTAAGGATAACGAAATAGAGACCTTCTTAAGGAAGGCACGTTGTCTATTATGGGTAAGATCGAGAGGTAAGATGAAGAGGGAAAGGTAGTTGGAGTATTTGTTTATACCAAAGGTCACCTGGGTCGGGGTGTCGGTTCCGATTGAGTAAACATCGTGAGGTAAATAAAATGGTGAATGGAGGCATTGTACAGACAAAGACAAATATTTTGAATCAAGAGGGTAAGTGGGTATTTGGGAAGCTAAGCGGGCCATAGTGTCGTAAATTTGTTGGTTGACTATGGGATGGTTTGAAGGGTGTAACGATCAAAGGTGGTCAAAATTTTGTTTAGATGATGTTTATAATTTTGAAGTATCTCGTTACGACATTGGTACATACCATTGACTTGGTGTATGACCAATTTTGAATCACCAAAGATGTGGATTGATTTAACATTGAGGGCATAGGTGGTCTGGAGACCTAAGTACGAGTGCTTCGTATTTGGCAATATGATTGGTGAATTCAAAGTCTAGTTTGAAAGACAAGGGCATGGGTTCTCCATCCAGAGGGACAAGGATAACACCAGATCCACCCCCACACTGACACTTGGAACCATCGAAGAACAATGTCATTTGGTAAGGGGGTTCATCCAAGGAAATGATAGCAATTGACTCATCAGAAATTCAAAATTAGAGGGTTGGTCCCAAAAGAATAGGTGTGCCACTAGTTGGTCAGCGATAGCCTAGCCCTTAATGGAATTTTGGTGGATGTATTTGAGGTCAAGATCAGCTAAAAGCATAATCCATCATGCGGTGCACAGATTTTGATAAGGTTTAGGATACATGAAGTGCGAGGGGTCAATGTTGGTCACAACATAGATTTTGTTGTTGAGTAAGTAATGGTAGAGTTTGGTGGCAATGAAAACTAAGGCTAAGAAAAGTTTTTTAGGGTGAGTGTATCAGGTTTCATAGTCTAGAAGGGTATGGCTGATATAATAAACTACATGTTCCCTATGTTGTTCATCACGATGAGCGAGCATAGCCCCTAAGGAGTGATCGGTAGCTGATATGTATAGGTAAAAAGGTTGGTCATATTTTGGTGGAATGAGTATGGGTGGTTGGAGAAGGTATTTTTTTAAGGCCTCAAGAGCTTTGTGATAGTCATCATCCCATTTAAGGAGAAATCCTTCCTAAGCAGATGATGAAATGGTTGACACCAATCTGATAATTGTGAAATGAAATGGCAAATGGACTACAATTTACCTTGCAGGCTATGGAGTTGTTTGAGGTTCGTGGGTGGAAGCATTTCTAGAATGGCCTTGACTTTAGCAGGGTTAACTTCTATACCATGTAAGGAAATGATAAATCCCAGGACCTTTCCTAAGAGAATAGCGAAGACACACTTTTTAGGTTGAAGGTGAACACAATATTTTATGAGGTGGTCAAATATGGTTTTGAGGACTGTGATGTGTTCAGCGCGACATTTAGATTTAGCCAAGATATCATTCACATAATATTCAAATATTTGATGCATGATATCATGGAAGATGTAAGTCATAACACGTTGATATGTAGGACTAGCATTTTTAAGGCCAAATGGCATGACTTGATAGCAAAAGGTTCCCTAAGGGGTAATGAATGCGGTCTTGTGCTGATCTTCTGGGGCAAGAAAAATTTGGTTATAACCCAAGAAACCATCCATGAGTGAGAGCATAACATGACCCGTGGTAAGGTCAACCAGTTGATCAATACCAGGCAAGGGAAAATCATCTTTTGAGAAGGTGAGGTTGAGGTCACAGAAGTCCATGCAAATGCGAGTCCCCCTGTTGCTTTAGTAATAGGGACAATGTTAGAAATCCAATGAGGATAATCAATGGGTAAGATGAAGGAAATAGAAAGAAGGCACTGAAGTTCTTCTTTGACGAGAAGAGCAATGTGAGGGTTCATTTTCCTCAGCTTTTTTTGATAGGTTTGGCATCGGGAATGGTTACGATATTATGGACCACTATGGTGGGGTCAATACTAGGCATGTCTGCGTAAGACCAAGTGAAAGCATGGTTATGATCTCAGACAAAAGAAGGGAAGGCTTCCGGTTCAGCAGCATGTAAAGATTGTCTAATCTTTGGGATGTGTGGGTCATCCTTAGTATGAATGTTGATCTCGATAGTCGATTCATTCAACATGGTTTACATCTTAGAGGGTAACAACCGATGAATATATGAGTCTTTTACACCAAGGTAGGTGAGTATGGATTCATCATCCTAACATTGAATGACATTAATGGTCGGTGTGTCATCGTCAATCATCTCAAGATACAGGAATGGAAGAGTGGAAGGGGCCTCGCCCTCGAGTTGATAAGTAAAAGGCCCCAAGGAAATGATGTTTATGACAAAAAAGTTAGGAGGGATAGATTCAAGGTCCATTAACTATGTTGGTGAGGGTGGTGATGGAGGTGGAGAAGAGCTAGGGTCCTCAATGAATTCAATGTGGGTTAGTTTGGTAGAAGGGTTGGGGAAGACAATACCACTATGGTCATTATGTTTGTGGGTGGTACATTGAATAATGGTATGGTGACCTTGCTCGTAGAAGAAAAAACCAAAACCCTTCCACGCAAAGCGGTGTAGGAAGGTGTGGGTGAAACGGCTATTGGTAAGTAATTGGAAGTCAGCGGAAAATGGGAAAATGGTGGTTTAGGTGTGTAGGTGGTGATGAGGAGGACCATAAAGGATGAGGAGGACCATAAAGTTCTCTCCTATACGGTGATCATAACGAGGGTATTGATGAAGACTTCCATAATCGTGTGGAGTAAGGAAGGTGTTCACACTATATAGGTGGTACTCCCCCAGAGTGAGGCATTGAAAAACATGTTCCAAGGGATCATGTGGTTCATATGTGGGTAGCTGGTATGGATGATGTGTCGAAGGTCGATGCGGAAGTGGCATTAATGGATTGGGAAGCTAATGGGCCAGCCATGGAGGTTATAGTAGCAAGAGGTGTGGAGGAGGTATGTATGGTGAAAGTAGCAGCTATATTGGTAGGTGTGGGTGTAGGTGTAGATGAAGTGGTACTTGTTGGGGAAGTAGATGGCTTGACTGGTATGAGTACATTGTTGGGTCGAGAAAGCATGTTGCATGTTTTGAAAGGTGATGGGTCAGCCGCAATTGTATAAGTGTGTCCTTCATGTTAAAACTTTACACAACAATTAAAAGTGGAAGGAATGCAACCCATGACATGGATCCGTGGTCTACCAAGAAAATTTTTATATTGGAATTCCCCCTCCAAAATATAAAACAATTCTGGAATAGTGCGGGGGCATACGCGAATGTGCGGGATGACAGTGCCTAGTGTGGAGGTGATATCATCGTTGAATGAATGGAACATGACCGGATGTTTGTGCGTGCAATTGTCAGGTATATACATTTGAGAAAATGCATGGGATGAAATGATGTTAATTCTAGTGCCTACATCAATCATCACACGGCGTACCCATATGTCATCAATGTGTACAGAGATGAAGAGTGTTGGGTCTGGGTCATCATTTTGGTATGGCATGATCTATGTCTCTGAGAAGCTAAGGGAGGCCACTTGGTGAACAAGGTGAGGTACGGATGAAGGCGGTAATTTGGTGAGGGAGGCTACATGATGGGGTGTGATAATGGAGGGTACGGGTGTAGGGTCATTGGGTAAAACCTCGATAGATTAAAGAACCTTCATGAGGGCTTGACGATGGGATTCCGAGGTTTGGATGAGGTCATATAAGGAAATTTTGAGTGGAGATTGGTGTAATTGTTTGAGCATGGTGCGATGTGTGACACCATTAGAAATGGGGTATGTGGGGCTGCGAATAGTTATCTTAGGTATGGGTGTAGATGGTATGTTGGGTATAGGATTGGTTGGTGGGTCAGCTGCCTTTTCTTTACCCTTCTGCACACATGTAGTGACATGTACCATGTTGATTTGAGGTAATTTGTCAAATGGAGAAGGTGTAGGCTAAGTGGTATAGCGAAATGAAGGGAAAACCTATGGGTGGAGAAAATCCTGTGAGGTCACCGGGTGCAACGACATTTGGGTGGTGGTGTGGCAAGTTCTCTAATGCAAACCATGTTAATTTAAATTTTGTGTGTGGTACTGGGAGCTATAAGGGTGGAGGTTGTGGTTGTTGAGTGGGTAATGTGGGAATGGGTGTAGGTGAAGTAGGTCCTCATCCGTAGAAGGTCATCGTTGTCAAAGTTGGTTTCAGAGTGGACACAATTAGATAAGGATTGTTTTTAAGGTCTTGTAGTTCTCCACGTTGTGCCCTGGCACACGATGATATGCACAAATTTTAGTATCGTCAAACCCTTTTGGCTTGGGTTTGAGGGGGTCATAAGGTCGAAGTGGTGGTAATGTGATAACAGAAGTCTCGAGGAGGTTGGTTAAATTTTGGCATAAGACCCTACTAGTGGATCACAATGGGAAGTAAATGTGGGTTTGGGTGTTGGTGTGATTGTTTGTCAGGGAATTATTTTTGGAATTGTAGGAAGGGGTCGAGCTATGGGTTTAGGCACCAGTGTGGTTTGAGGTATCATTTGGGTTCGTTTGGGTAGGGGTATAGTAGATGGACGAGTAGGAGGGTGTGGTTTTTTTTTAGTACCTTGTTGTGTGGTAGTGGGGTTTTGATTTTGGGGTGCATCTTCTTGGGTAAAGGTGATGTGGGTGTATGAGGTCTATGAGGGAAAGCAGATGGAGGAGGGAGAGTTACCCATGGGGATAATGGGGGTGTTATGAAGGTAGATGATGCGGGTCATGCTTGGGTGTGAAGGAAAATGACTGAAGTGTAGTAGGTAGTGAAGCAACAATGAGTGAAGGTATCGTGAGCTATTGGTGGTAGAGAGAGGCTACAGTGCGGTACGAATCATGTTGTATGCCTAGGTAGGTTAGGAATTTGTGAGGCAAGAATTGGTGGTTGTGTTATTGGGTTATGAATGGGTGAGGGGTGCTTGATCCTATTGGGCAGCTGAGGTCTTAAGGTAGATGGGACAAGTGTAAGTGTGATTGGTGCGGTAGGGGTATGAGGTTGATGAGTTTGTTTTTTAGCTTGGGTTTTGGAGTAGGTGTTGTTTTAACATTGGAGGATGTAGCTATATCTAGTTTAATAGGTGTATGAGTAAGGTTGGTGATCGGGGTGACCCCTGAAAGTGGTAATAGGTTTAGTGGAGGCAAATGTTATAGGTATGGGTTTGAGTTTAGATATAGGTCGGGTTACGGGTAAGGGTGTGGTGTGAGTGCTAAAATATATCTGGGAAGGAGTTGCGATAGCAATGGTTATGTGTGGTTTGATTAGTGGAAATGTGTTTGGGTAGATAGTGGAGGTGTCATCAAGGGATCTCTGCATCTATGTTGAGATAGGGAGTAAGAGGTGCCCCCATAACAAAGCTCTATCCACATATTCTAAGTGATCAGCCAAACATGAGAATGGCATGTCTATGGGTGGAGTTGGTGAGGACCTAATGGGATTTCCCATAAAATGCATCTTAGAGATGGGGAATTGGCTAGCTTCAGCTTTCGTGGGAAAGAGAGATGAAAGAAGGTTTGTTGGATGTTGAGTAGTGGATGGAGAATGTTCGCCAAGAGGCAAAGGTATCCCCACCGGGTCTATGATGGGTGGAAGGGATAATGGGAGTTCCTCTATGAGTGAAGGAACGAAGAGGTGCTCCTTAGTGGGTGGAGGAGGTAATGGGTGCTCCTCTATGGGTGGAGGAGGTACGGTAGGTAAAGGTTCGCTAAGTGGAGAAGCTAGGGGTGAGATGCTCTCAATGTCAATAGAAGACTCCTCTATAGGTGATGTAGGAGATGAAGGGTGTTCTTCTATTAGTGAAGGAACAGTGATGGTTGCTTCCAAAGAGGAAGAAGGGTTTCAGGCTAGGATTTCCTCTATGGAAGGGATGTGAGGTAGTTGAGAGGTAACAGGCACCTCGTTGAAGATTGCATGAACCTCACGAGTATGGGTATCGTGAGTGGATGTCTCACCTATTTGATTGGATGAAGGGGTATGATTGGGAAATAGTTTTTTAAAGATTTGTAGATTTTGGTTGGGGGTGTCATTGGGATTATCCACAGTCAACTCACCTTTCTCGAGCATTTCTTGGATGATATTCTTGAAAGTGATGCGATTATCACTATGACCTTTCACTCATGATAGTTACATAAATATATTTCCTTATACCATGCGGGCATGGGGCGAGAAGGGTTAAAACCAATGTGTGGTTTTATGGATGGAAGGGTGATGACAACAACTTTGATAAGATTTTCTATAATAGAAGAGTAAGGTTCCCTAATTGGGGTATATTTTCACTACTCTTGTCTGAATCGAAAATCCTGAACAAGTGATAGATTAGATGAGGGTGTGGCTTGATTAGATGGATGAGATGGGCTGGCCTTGAGTACCACTGCATTAGTGGTACCTTTAGCCTTTGAATAATTAGTTGGTTTAGAAGAAGAAGAGGTTTCATTTGACTTAAATGTCGAATTCTTATTTCGTAATTGGATTTTCTTCTCTTCAATGGCCCAAATCTCTAACTTTTGTGCCATAGTGAATGCCTCATCGAATGTTCTGAAAGTTTGGACCTGTAAGGTCGGGAGATATGTCTAGCGCAAGCTCATGTGAAGAGCTCGATGAGTTTAGTTTGTGGTAGTTGAAAGGTAAGTTGATTGATCAGGTTGCACCATCGAGCGACAAAATCTATGATAGATTCACCATCGTCCTGACATGTGGAATATAGATCAGTCATGGTAACTTTCTTGGCGATGTTGATAGAAAAATGATCCAAGAAATCTTGGGCTACCTAATTGAATGAAAATATGGAGTGTTTGGGTAACCCACTATACCAGTCTAATGTAGGTCTAGTGAGGGACATGGGAAAAGTTCTCAAAAGTAAGGCATCATCATGAGCAATCAAATAACATCCATGTTTAAATGAGCACAAATGTTGTTGTGGGTATTCCTTATTAGTGAAGCCCCTTGAATTTAGGCATTTCCCAATGCATAGGGTATGAACGGATGGGAATGGATGGGTGAATAGGCTCGTTGTAAATCTCATTATAAGTGTGTCTGTGAGGGGAGCTGAAAGATGCTATCAATGTTTGCATCTTATTCATCATCAATCTAATTAGGTCGTTAGTGGGTTGTGATGATTAGATGCCTCCTATAGCATGAGGAGGTTGGTTTTGGTTGTATAATGGGTGGGGCATTCCAGTGTATGGGGCTACCATGAAAGGTGGCGGAGAAGAAGGCAAGGAAATAGGGGTACATACCCTAATGAACAATAGATGAAATAGGTGGTTGTTGGTAGTTGTTATCACGAATCACAACTTGGATGTTGATCGATTTCTAGTTTGATCACTCTAAGAATCCAGTGTGATTGGATAACATGGGTACATCTCGAAGTTTGGGACTTGCTACTTGAGATAGACCTCCAGAGAAAGTCGCCGGTTCTTGCTCCTAAACTACCCGCCACAATCTACTCTAATGCAGGGAGAACCGGCTATTCTAACCTAAAATTCCAAGGGACCAGAGAGAGAGAATGCATAAAATGAAAGCCTACACTAAAGCGGTGATACACCAGAAAAGAGGGTGTGAGAGTAATCTCCAAATGTGTGAAATACAGAGGCAAAGTGCACACTAGAAGAGGTGATGATAGTTCACCATAATCCAACAAAATGCATTTACAAAGCAATATTCCAAGCACACACAATGATAATGAATTCCTGCAAGAACATAATAAATAGACACAATATACTTGTAGAAAGATTAAAGGGGCAAGAAGAATGGAAGGAAACACAAAGCAAGGAAGATATATCCACAAACCGATATTTTATTGCTTCGTGATATGCACAAGTTACCAATCTATTACAAGATAAGGGCCTGGATCACCATGCAAGGAGTCCACTACAAGGGCCTGCAACACACTAGCTTCACAAAGAAATTTTGACAGAGCTTTGTTACCCAAAAACTCTCCCCTTTACAATGAGCCCAACACTCCAATTTATAGAAAAATGAGAAGGAGAAGAGAAGGGAAAATAGAAATCCCAAAATCTTTCCTTCAACCACATTGCAGTAAGAGACATTAAATTGAGTGGAATGGGTATACATTACTTGCAAAAGGCTCCCATACTATCCCATGTGCTCAATGAGAGAAGGAATGATGACCATGCCTCTTAATTGCACTCCCACTACACAAAAACAAAACATTGCTTCGAACCCGGCCACGTTTTCTTAAAAACTCAATAAATTTCTGATCACATATGGAATTTCTTGATTTCTGTCATCGGGCTCTCGGGACCACGATTCCAACGGTACCAATTTTTACTGCGATTTCGTTGAATGCAAAAGTTATGGCCTTGTGAGTGCGGGAAGCTATTTTGGGCTCGGTTTTTCGTCAGTCAAAGTTATGGCTGAACACGTTTCGGACCAAATGTTGACTTTTCTTCCTGTATGACAATGTCTCGGATGATTTGATTGGTCGACCAAACGCTGCCTTTCTTCCCGTGACACGTGTCATGATTTGATTTCGATGGGCTCTCGCTCTTTCGCGCCCTTCGCATCTTTTTGTCCCAGATGTCCCAAACCGTTTGGGACAAAAACCTCCGATCCGCCCAAAATGGGCTTCCTTGTCCCTCTTTGCGTTGGACACGTGGCAAGATTTGATTGGCTCTCGGCTCCTTCGGGTTTTCGCGTCCCACGCGTCCCTTTGTCCCATTTGAATACAATGTTTTGTGTTGATTTCGGCCGAACCGATCGGTTCTAGGGCCTATTTGTCCGATCGAGATGTCCCATTTGCTTTTGGACTGTTTGTTCCCATTTCACCCGGTTCGGCCTGTTCGGGTATTTTTGTTCCACTTGGCCCACTTTGTTTTGGACTGCCTTGACTGATTTCGGCCGAACCGGCCGGTTCGGGTCCATTTGACCCAAACGTCCCAGACTGTCCCTCTCAGCAGTTAGTCGATTTTTTCAATTTTTGGCCGGTGATCGATTTTTCACGCCCACCATGTACTTTTGTCCCGAATGATGTCCCAATTGCTTCTATCGCTGTGCTCATTTCGGCCGATCCGCGCCTTTTTGTCCCACTTGTCCCAAATGCTTCTAGGACTAGGACTTAGCCGATTTTCACAAATTTTTCTAGATCAACCTACTTGCTTTCTCTTAACTTTTTCCACGTTTTCTGAGCTTGCTCTTTTTTTGGGTGTAACCTGGACAGAGAGTTAGAAAATTTCTGAAGGGACCCTAGAAACCTGATTTTTTCTCTAAAACAATCAATTTGACTGGGACTTGAATATTCTGATGCATGTTATCAAAATTTACCCTGGGGGGTGAATTTTGGATAACAGAGTATGTATATGGGGTAGGAAGGGTCGTGGTAACCCTAGTGGCAATGGGGGCTAAAGATTATGGAATCGAAAGAACTACATTCTGAAATGGGGTAGGGGTCATAGACATGGGAGGTGGGAATGTAGCTACAGGTATGTGTGAGACATGAGGAATGGATGAGGTTGTGTTTGGGGTAATTGTCAAGGGTATGGTGGATTTAATAGGTGCCACAGAGGTAACAAACTCTGTGGTAGTCATGGGGATTATGAAACCTAACTATGAAACAACTAGGGATAAGGTGGATGCAGGTAGCACAGAGCCAGATGGGGTTGATGTGGAAGTGGGTGTGAGAGTCGGGGGGATAGATAAGAGCATGTCATATATCAACCGACCTGAAGCCTCTCGAGTGAATGAATGGGAGAGGTAAGACTGCAAGGCAACAGGGTTCTAGTGAAGGAGTCGTGTGAACTCCTCATCTCCAGTAGTGATATTAACAAAGTTGGATGGGATCCATGGCTAGTGATAAAATAGAAGGTGTTGAAGCACTAGGTGGGAGCGATTGGCAACCGGCATGGAACATGAGGGCATTCGCTTGTCTTCGGTCGTACCATGTGAACCAAGATCGATCGTGGGGATGCTTCTCTGTAAATAATATAGAGAATAACAGGAATAGGTGAATAGGGTAATAAAAATGGATGACATAACAAATGGTGGGTGGAATATGAAACAGGCTAACCAATGCCGGTTAAGGAAAATTGACATCAGTCAAGGGTAACCGCTGCCATTCTTTGTAGAAATGGGCAGTGAGTAAACAGTAGAAGCAGAAGGCAAAATATGACAAGTATGCCAAATCTAGGGATGTGTAACACGTTAATGGGAAAAGTGATAGTGATAGAGACCATGGAAAGTGGAAGAAAGTGAAGTGAGAATGTCCTTTAGAGTAGGTTAGTGAAAGGACCTTGAACCGACGTCAGTTGTCTTTAACCGTTGGAGGTCAGAGGTAACCGATGATGGTTACTATGATATTGAAACAACAACGAGCAAAAGTGTTTGTGAATTAGAATTTGATGTGGAATCAGGCCCAGAATTTTGGGAATGATGGTGATATGGCCTAGGAACACTTAGGTGAAGCCAAAATACACCAGCTATGATGAGGAGTGTGCAAGGAAATACAAAAATAATGATCGAAAGCTCTCACCTCAAAATGCAAATCAAACAAAACACTAAGAAAGAATGTTCCTAGAGTGCCTATTCTATTACGTTTGTTCAGCTTATGCTATTTATGTGGACTGACTGTTATGAACAGAACAATAGAATTTTTTTGGTGAGGAAGGCTTCCTACAAAGAAAGAGATATAAAGGGTGAGGTTTCAGATTTGTTATAGTGGGGGCGGGTTACACTCTAAAGTATGACTCGACAGAGCAGCGAGTTGGGTGCCCACTATGCCGTGATCATGTGATCACCTACAACTTCTTCCAGGTAATATGTTGTTTAAGAATGTATGTATTTGAATTTTTGTGTGGTTTGGTAAGACTCAGAGAAAGAGAAAATGATAGAAGTGCTTTTCTATGATTCATTTGTCAACCATCAGCTAGTAATGACTTCCAGCATATAGGTTGCCCTCAATTAATGTGAGCTAATGAGCTAAATCAGAATGTAATGCACTTGTTTTAAACCCAAATCAAAAGTATGATATTTGATGACAAAAATAGATGAATAGGAAGAGGGATGCTCTTTCACTAAAATGCAGAAAACATGAAGAAATGATTCTTTTAAATACACCAAAAGAAAAGTTTCCTTTACAGCAAATAAAAAGAAGGAATGGATTACCAGGGAAGAAAATTAGTTTGTACGGTTTTTAGAAGGGAAATAAACACACAAATTTCTCCTAGGAATTAATGAAATGCAAGGAACCCCGAATGGGTCCCACCAGGCATGCCAAAATGTTTCACCTTTTTCTAGATTGTTTCTTTGAATTGTTGATGAAACAGATAGGGTATGACTTCCATATCCATAGCTAATCGTGAGAGCTTCATGAGAGCTTCGTTTGGAGGAACTACCTGTAATGGAAGAAAGACCACCGAAAGAATTATACAATATGGGCAAGTGAACTACCTAGAGTAAGCTAGATCCGAGAAGTATGGTACATCCTAGATGGTTGTCAGTACACTATTTTAAACAAATTAATGCTGAAAATAAGGTAAATCATATTGTTATTTTAAAATGATTTAGGTATCTCATATAAAACACAAGAAGAAATAGATCTAATCTAACAAGTTAAGCTAGAATAGAATTTAAAGGTCAAATGGTTGGTTTTGGGTTCTGCAGGTCTAATAAAGGTCTAGGGTAGGTCACGGGTGAGTGAGGGTGAAGTAAAATTAGGTGGGCATGTCTCTGTTTAAGGCTATGTGAGAAAACACAGAGACCGACGTGAGTCATGGGTGATCGACCATGGTTAGGTATAACCGGTGCCTGATTGTGAGATCTAGGAACATCACAGAATGTGGTTTTCGGTCTTCTTTGTGATTGCACAAAGGATTTTGGTTGGTCAGGATGAGGTAATGGGTGACTGGAGTAAGTTTTGGCAAGGTTTTATTGGGTTTGCAAGGTGAAAAGTGTTGGAGATGGTCAATAAGGAGCAAGATTAACAATGGGTGATAACATAATGATGAAATGAAATAACTAGGAAAGCATGATGTTATACTTACTTGGATTTCATTTCTGAAAGTCTGTGTGTGAAGGATGGAGGTGCTGATGATTGGCTTGGAGGCTGCAAGTGATCACAACTGAAGAAAAGATTTTGCATGGGCTAAATGCACACTCTTCTTTGCTTAGATCTGAACATGGCTAGGATGGCTATGTAGGACAAGATGCTCAATCTCCTTCCTTGGATGTGAGTTCTTACTAGAATTGACTCTCTGAAGATGTGTTATCTTCTAAGATCTCGTTCTTTCTAGTCAACTTTCTTTCTTCCAACTTCCAGGTTCCAAATTCCAACCTTGAGAATAAAGTTGTTTTGGGGTTAAAAAGGGGGTAACCGACGATGGTCCGGCTTAACCGCGACGATTAGGGGTAATCGACATCGATCAAGGTGGGATTTCCTAGTTTTACAAAACATAGGAGAGATCCTCCTAATTTCCTCAGATCTTGTGTCATTGTCTCGTGGATTCAACTGGGAGCTTCTTGTGAGCATGCGGGAATGTGGTTAAAGGGAATGTAGCCATTGATTTTTACGGTTTGGGTAAGTCTTAGTTAGTTATGGAAACTTACTAAGAATAGGTCTTAGGTTGAGTTAACTTGGTGAGGTGTCTAAGTGAATTGTTTGTGTGGATATTATCTAAATTAAGATATTTAAATAATAAATATGGTGAGGATAATGAATTAATTTAATTAAATTAATTAAATTAATACTAGTGAGGTGAAGGGGGCCATGGCTAGGTGAATGTGATGAAGGGTACTTATTTATCGAGGTGCTAAAGGGGAGTGTGACCTAATTTTAGTGTCTACACATTCACTTAAAAATAAAAAATAACTTAAATTTTTAGATTTTTTTTGTTTTGGTGTGATATCTGTTAAACCGAGGTGGGGCACTACAAATTAACTTTATTTCATTAATTCCTAGTTTAATTTTATTTATTTTTATCACTTACTTTTACCCACTTAAGGCAATATTAAAATTATTAAAATTTAACTCCTAAGTTAGATTAAGTCTTATCTCCCTAAGGAATAACACCTATGCTACAGATTAAATTATTTACCCATAAATAAAATATGCCATAGCCTAACTTAGACCCACTACTCTCATGTATAAAATACCTTAGGTGTCCCCATTAATTAAGTACCCATACACTTAATAAAACATCTATTCCCATCAAAATACCTACAACTTAAAAAGTGTAGATCTAATCCCCACCCTTGGATTAGATCAATAAGAGCCCTTAGTTTCACAACAAATTTGTAGGTAGAAGCTACAATTTGATTTCCACAATACTAATTTGTGATATATCTCTTTAAAAATATGTAGAAACACTACAATTATTCTTATCCTAATTTTACATTCCTTTAGATAATTTTATATATAGCTTGTCTACATCTACAACACAATTTATAATTCATTCAATTTTTTAAATTAATTTTTCATTCTAATGAAAAACATTTAAAATTATGATGAATAAATATAGAGCTAAAAACAATTTTTATTGTTAATAACTATAATATATATTAAATGTAAATTTTAAAAGTTAGGAAATGATGATTCTTACTATAGTCAGCAAGTCAAAGAAAATGTATTTTTGATGTTAATGGATACCATACAATTGAATAATTAAATTGAAATAAATTAAAAGCGTTTTTCTTTATGCTTATATTTCAAGATCATTTGGTGTAACTGAAATCACGAAGCTTTCTAAAAATAATTAATTCTATTTATCTCATTTCTCAAAGTTGAAGACCTTTGAAAAAAATCTACTTATTAACCAAATTGAAGGGATAATATTTGGGAAAAGAATGACATCATGGTGTAAATATTTGATTTAAAAATTTAATAGAAAGAAATTAATCGAATTTTCTTATGTAAAATGTCCACCTTAATGTCATCGATATCTGAATAAATTATTGTTTCCACAATTTTTACTGTAAATTCTTAAATGTTTTTATAAAAAGGTAAATCTGTCAAAAATCAAGGAAATGAGAAAACCTTTACAAATTTATAGTAAAAATATTTAAATAAAAAACAAGTTTGATTTTCTCTTTCAAAGGTTGCGATCCAAGTATGGGACACAGATTATTCAATAAATTCAAGCCAGAAAAATCTTGACAAAAACTAATCATGTGCACTGAAAACAAATGAGGATACAAAGGAATTCGTATCTGGTGAGGATTTTCTGATTGGCATTTAAAATATGCAGAAACACCCATCTACGTCTGAACGATAAGTAAAAAACAACAGACAATACTGCTGCTTCATAATTTTCCCTTCATCATGAAAAATTAAAACTTAGATATTAGACAATGAAATTTTAAATATAAATAGATCTTCATTAGAAAATATTCAATGAAAAATTTATTTTGAGGATAAATTTAAACAATAAACAAATACAAATTTACACTCACTTGCGTGAAAAAATTTAGGAATGTGCAATTGAACGAAAACGTTTGTAGCATAGACATTAGTTTTTTCTACAATGATAACTAGAAAAGAAATTACTTCCTGTAATAATGTGTTAGATATTGGCTCTCCCTGTGGTAGCATGCAAAGCATTTTCAACGTTCAAAACATTGAATAATCTCAACATTCAAATGAAATCCAAAATGTATATACAATTTCTATTTGTAAATATTTCAGTGATTGCAAAAACACAAAACTGAAATAACATAACAAACGGAAATATTATTCGGTAATAAATACATTAAATGATGCTACACAATATAGAGCGGAACTCAACTATTAGTTTTATGTTTTTAATGACGTATCAATGACTATACATCCTAAAAAATGAAGAAGTTAAAAATAATTAAAATATATAATAGCTTTGTATTAAACCAAAACATTAAAATTGAAAAAAAAATTGGAAATTACTTTAAAAATTTAAATTTTAATTATTCAAAGTAAATATAATATTTTGGCAGGTAGAAAAGTTATTTTTAAAGATATTTCTGATGGATTATGTGAAGGAATTAACAAAAAAAAGTAATAAGATTTTAAACTTTTTATTTTTCTTAATGCAATTTTCATACTTATAATTTAAAATTATTTTTATTTATATAATATATGATTTTATTATGAGACTTAATTTGGAATTTCCGGGATATTTTAGTGTTATATATTGTCATTTTTAATGTATCAATATTATAGAAAAATTATAGCATATTATTTTATTTTATTTTCATAAAACATGGATATTCCACAAATGTCCTTTGGAGATGGTGGTTTTCTACAAATTTAATATTTATATAATTAATTGTGGAACATCTATACAACCTAAAAAATAGTGAACTAATTATATATATGCTACAAATATTGTTCAATTCTCTAATATTCTAGAAGTACTATAATTTAATATTAGTCATAGTGAAATATAGGGTAGTACTATTTCAAAAAACTTATTGTGTAATTTTAAGTACACTCTAATAATTTTTAATAATATTTTTAATTTATTCTATAATAAATATATATTTTAATACAATTGTATTTCCATACTATTATAATTTTAATTTTCTATATGTTTGGTAAAGTATGTAAAAATAATAATTTCATAATATGGTATTTTCAAATTATTTAATATTGAATTTTGAATAATAATATAACTTTATATTAGTTTTTTCCAAATATTCCATAAATGTAATGTGATAGATAAAAATTTAAGTAGAAATTTTAATTCTATTTTCAAAAAAATGTATATTTTCTATAATGAAGGGTTCAATATGTGAGTTTTCTACTAACTATTATCAATGTAAGTAAATTGTGGAACATCCACAATACCTGAAAATGAATAAATAAATTTTTCATAGAGATGCTACAAATATTTTACAATTATTCCAAATTGTGGCAATTTTGTAAAATAATTGTGGTTAAAAAGGCTTGTTTCAGTAGTCGATGCTCTACACCACGATGTTCAGCTTGTAAAAATTGTAGTCTCTCATTTCTAGCCTACCACATCCGCTCTCCAATTCTGGAACACCGCTTTCAAAATGCTCTTCTAGTAGGAAATTTCTTTCCTAACCTGGATATTCTTGTTTTGCATACCCTTCATAACCCTTATCCTAGACAACATAAAGATTGTAATGATAACCATGTTGATTTATAAGGTTTGGATCATATTCATACTCATTGTGGTAAGGGTTATAGTTATGATCTTGAGGATGATATGGGTGAAAGGGATGTGGATTTGACTGATACAACTCGTACAGAGAAGAATTCAATAGAGGAATAGATGTCATGATTGGATGACTTCATAAAAATGTACAATATTAAAAAAATGGTCTAATGAAAATAAACAAATACTCTTTGGAATAGAAAACTATCCAGATTTGTTTAGAAAATTACCTCTAAAAGGCTAAAATTTTACTAAGCACATATCAAACTTAGCAAGACTATGGAAAATATGAATTCGAGGTCCCATCGAGCATGCTAAATAACTATTCTTGGTCTCGAGTGCACCTTTGTGTTGGATGACTATCTGACTTTGACTTTAGCTAGTACAATGGGATCTCCTTTGAGTTATGGGTGCCTCGGACTAAGGAGAGCCTCAAGAGCGGGATGGTTTCCTTTATGGATCACATAAAATCCAATAAATAGGTGGATTTTGAGGACTAGGAATGAACTTGAAATTAACTTAAAATGAATAAAAGGGTGATATACCAAATTTTTAGGGACTTATGTTACACAACAACACACTTCTTGATGGATAAAGGATTGAAAAATCACATCAATTTATTATTTGAAAGATGCTACATTCAAAAAGGTGTTTTTACAAACTTTAGTGACCTAAAAAAACTTATGAAATAACTTAATGGAAGTTTTGGGAAGTTTCTAGCATGTAAAGGAAAATAATCATTCATTTAAACACATAAAACAACCACTTTAAGACACTTCATAAAGCTTGAAATTGGAGGAAAGATACTCTTTCCTGTATAATATTCTACATATGGTCTATAGAAAATAATTAAGCCCCCCATACACTTGCAAAAGAAAGGTAGAAACACAAAATCCAATCCCATCCTCCAAAAATAGCACATGAACTCCCAAAATAATTCTCCTCCAAAAATATTATCCTTCTACGTGTTCATTTTCACCCTCTTTAAATTAACATACAATTTTTAATAACGATAAGGCTTAAAAGGCCCGGATGTGGCTTCTAAGATAAAAATAGCCTCTACATGCATAATTGGTCCACTTGTCAAACATAATCAAACTAATTTTTACCTTTGCATAATCTTCTCTTGTCCCATTCAACCCCTGTTTAACCTTGATTTTTAGCATGTGTTCGACTCCTTGTTGAGAATAAGGTAATTTTGTAACCTTTAAGCTAACTTTATACCTTTTCTTTCCTCTAATAGTTGTTTTATCTTAACTTTTTTTTGGACTACATGCATGCTTTTAGGTAAGTACCATTAATTTTGTCTTATCCTCTTTTCGGACTATATGCATGAGTATTATAATGATAACTTTGTCTTCCTTAGAGAACATGTAGATGAATTTACTTGACCTCTTGATTTTAGCATGTAGTTAATTATTTTCCTTCAAACACATGTGGGGCATAATATTGATTCCCTTTTTCTATAAGGGATGTGCATGTATTAGTATTTGACCATGGCTTAATTAATCCCGCCTATTGTTATGAAAATAATCATGCCCTTTATGTGTATATGGGTGTAGAAAAATTATCATGGTTTAAAGGGTAAGCAAGCTAGGTGACTCTTGGTTACTTCCATGTTAGGGTTGAAAACCATAAAAAAAAAAGTTTTTTTTTGCTTCATTTACATTTTTGACGCATGGAAGAATGTGAAAGATTTTTCAGCCTAAGGTTATCCTGTCATTTTTAATTTTCACTATCGCCTCTTCTCGAGGTGATTCTATGGCTCTCGTTACCATTTCTCCATATGCAAATCTTTGTTTTTTTCTACCTTATGATTGTCATGGTGCTCACTCTCTTCTCCATTTTATATCACTCTCTGGTCACCATTTTATGTGCCTTAAAATTATTTTCCTCTTACCCCTAGTTTGAATCGTACATCTCTTACTCTACTTTGGGATCTGGTGTTTTTGTATGGGCACCTCTTTGATGTTTCTTCCTCTTCATGGCCAGCTCAAGGTTTTTGTGTATTCAAGGTATTTTTCTCCCTTCTTTAAAAGCTTTGTTCATGAAATCTCAGCTGCCATTTGAGATCATTGTAAGGAGAAAACTCTACCTTTTTGAGATTTGGATAGATCTGGTTTAGTTACCATTAGAGGTTTTTGTTCTTGTTTGTCCACCATGGATTTCTTGTATTGGTTTTCATTTGAGCTCATATTTTTCATTCCATTACTCTATATCTTCAGCCATTTTATACTGAACCCAAATTGGTGTTCTTTTTATTTATATGAAGTCATTATCTACATTTGTGAGTTGAGAGTTCTACACAAGCTAAATCTTTTTCTATTTCCATCTTGCGGGCTTAGAACAAGCTTGGTTTCTCATCATCTAGGCTTTTTTTTTATAGATCACTTAGAGTTTGGACTCGTCGATGTTTTATACATCTCTATCCATAAAGGTGAGTTGGGGTTGTTAAAATTTTGGGTATATCCTTAGCTTGACCCAACTCAAGTTGTAACTTGGTCGTGGTGGTTTGAAATGTTTTTGCCTCTTTATAAGATGGGATATTATCAATTTGCATGATAGTTTAGAATTCTTCCAACTCAACCTGTTTATTGCAAACGAGCTATGTTTATTCTTTTCATAGTGGGAATTTCCACCAATTGGATAAGCATTCAATCTGATTACATGTGATCTATCTCGCTCTTGTGAGAAAACTCGCCATTACAAAAGGTATGCTTAGTTTTTTTAACTTTGCACTTTTGCATTTTTTCCTAGAAAAATGATGGAATCATGATTGTTTCATTCTCCTTTATGATTTTTTTTTCCTTTTTATATCCATCTTGGTATTTATATTTCCATCGTGTCTCTTTAGTGCCCACAATTTTTATAGCCTTAGTTATTTTTTGTTCTCTTTACTCATAGACATGTTTTGACATATTTTGGACATTATGTTAGGATATTTGACCTACTTAGACATGTATGGAGATTTGGGCGTATAGCGCCAATTTGGCTTGATTACTATGTTGACTACTAATTGATATGATGTTGTTTGGACCTTATTTATATATGATGGATACTCAGTTTAGTTGCATGTTTTGATTCTATGGATGTATGTCACTTTATCATTATGCTTAACTCATGGTGGATTGTGTATAATTATGCATGTTGTCGTATTTTTGATTCCATAATTATGATATGCTAGCATAGAATTCATTGATTTCTTATGGAGTAGTTGATTCACATTCTATCAGACAAGTGTGTTTAATGTGTGCAATGAGTGTGTAGGTGACAGGTCACAGGAGAACATGGGATTTAGGGCAGCTACATAATTTTACACAAGCAGCCCACGGGGCTAAGTCCTAACCATATTTATTGTATGAGGTCTTAGTATTACATTTCATTATTTTGGGCACCAGGAGTTACCCTCATTTGTAATGTAGTATGTCATGTAATATAGATCTTGTTTAGGATGTTTAGTTGCTTTGTAATCTTGAGTTGGGGACTTAGTGGTCCCCACTTGCATTAAGTTTTGAGTTTGGATAATGATGTATTTAATTAAAGGGGATTAGGGTCACATGTGAACCCTTGGGTGGGCCCCACATCCTCTACACTTGTGCCCAAATGTGCCAAAACCGAAATGTGGCTAGTTTAGGCATTTTAAGTGAACCCTTTTAGTTTGGAAGTTCACTTAGCATGAAAATGGGCCCTTGGACCCTACCTAATAGGTAGGGGGTTAATTCCAAGGTATAAAGGGCATTTCCTCCCATTTTGTCTCCTTTTGTGACATCCATGTAAGGTGGATGGGTATGTGTGTTTTGTTAAACGTTTCTCAAGTTTGTTTTGTTCTTCATTTTGGGTAATTTGGGAGAAGAGGGTTAAAAGCTATTTTATTTTTTCTTTTTATTTTGAGAATATTTTACCTTGAGGGAAGAGAGGGTGACACATGTCACCTCCTCATTTGTGAGGATTTTTTTGGCTCCTCTTCAAATTCTCCCTCATGGGGAAAGAAGAGAATTTTTTTTTTTGGGAGCTTTTGTTTGGAGGCTTATGGATTTTGGACCTAGAGCTTGCTTGGAAAAAGGAAGTGAAAAAGTTAGTGTGTTGGAGAGATTTTGGAGGTAGGCTCCTTGAGATCATTTTATGTTTTATATTATGTTAGATCTTAGTCTATTTTTGTTTAAAAATGTGTGTTGCTTTTGGGTGTGGCTATTTGTTGTTATGCTGCTTGTTTTATTTTTCTCCATCCATCATATGGCATGATGGATTTCATATTTTGGGGAAAGAGAGAGAGATATTTTTCCTCTCAATCCTCATGGCTTGATGGGAAACTCATGTAGGATATTTGTTACTCCACTCAAATGGTTTGAGGTGGCGAATGTGGTTCATATGATTTCAACCCCCTTCCCCATTCTTAGAGAGGAAACCCTTTGGGTTTGAAAATCCTCCCAAGAAGGATTTTTGTGAATGGATGGAGAAATAAAGAGGGTTTGATGACTTGGGAGGAATAAGGAGGTTGTAGAGATTATTGTTTATGTGCAACCATTGTTGGCTACACTTTTGGCACTTAGAGATCTCTTCCTTCTCTTCCCCATTTTGGAGGTAGAATATGGTTTCTCCTCCTTTCCTTCCTTGCAAAATTTGATGTTTTTCTTAGTATTTATCTTGTCTTTATGTGAAATATATGTTGGATTGTCTCCCTTAATCTTGTGCATAGTTGTGGAAGCTAGTCTTCTTTCCCATGGGGTTGGGGGAGGCTAACATGTCTTCAAACCTTGAAAGGTACTTAATGATGCCTAAAGGTTGTGTGGTTAAACAAGCCTTGTTCTCTTAGATTTCGATTCTTGTAAAGTTTTCAAGTTGGAGCTCAAGTGGAAGATAGTTAGAGATTCTTGTCTTCTTGTCTTCTCATTGTCTTCTTTATCATTGAAAACATCACTCTCTTTGTAACTCAAAGAAATATATATATATGGCTATTTGGAAGCCTTCATTTTCTTGTAAACCCTCCTTTTTTTATCTAGCTTCAATTGTAACTTGAGACACATTTTCTTGAGCAATCTCCCTTTAATCTTACAAAGAAGCTTGTAACAAGGTTTCTTGGGTAGTTATGTATTTGGGTATATTTTTGCATATGTGAACTTCAATCCTTGAAAATGAAATATTGTAATAGTTGATTTATTTAATATGAAATTTTATTGTAACTCCATTTTGAAAGGAAAATTTTGTTATTTGAATGATGCTTTAGTGCTAAAAGAAAATGTGTGTTTTCTCCTTCTTGTTGGATCTCCCTTTTGTAGAAATCTGCAACAATGTATTTAGTTATTACATTTGAAGGAAAGTTAGTGTTACATGAAGATTAGGATTAACATTGTATGAAGAAAATTATCCTACTTGCCATGTATCTCTTCCTGAAAATTTTGTAGCATTATTGAAATAAAATGAGATTAGTTGTTTCCTTGTTATGTGATACTTAATGATTTTTTCTTAATAAGAAATCATATTTGAATATGTGTTTTCCCCTTACAACTCTTAAACATACTTCAAGCATCTCTTCCTTTTGAACTATTTGGCTACATTTTTGTTTAGCACATAAAGGAGTATATCATTTCAACATAGATATAGGGAAGATTTCTAGGTTCCTTAGTTCTCTTGTAGAACAAACAAAATAAATTTAAATTTAGGAGCTACTACTTTTCAAATTGTGACAAGATTTTTTTACTTATTTATATTTTAACATAGCTTTATATTATGTTATGATATATATATATATATATATATATATATATATATATATATATATAATTATATAATATTTTATATCATATTTTATATATATATATATATATATATATATATAATATAATATAATATAAAAAAACAAAAAAAACAAAAAAGTTTGGGAGGGCAAACCCCTCCCCACTATTTACGCACCATCTACCGTGGGCACCCCTACCCCCACCTCGCCACCACCACTATCCACCCATCGCCGCTCCTGCCGCCGCCACCGCCCACCCATCACTACCCCTGCCGCCGCCGCTTCCCCTCCACTGTCTCCGCTTCCCGCTCCCCCTTCCCCATGGATTTACCCCTCGCACCATACACTATCCCCTTCCCCTTTTACACTTCCCTTCCTCAATCTTAAAGCCTGCAACTTTTATTCTCCTTTCTGGGGTCTTCAAATGTAAATTGTTTTAAATAATATGTGTGTGTGTGTGTGTGTGTGTGTGTGTGTGTGTGTGTGTGTGTGTGAGAGAGAGAGAGAGAGAGAGAGAGAGAGAGAGAGAGAGAGAGAGAGAGAGATTTTCCTTCTAACAATAGTAAAAGAATGGTTATCCCACATACCCAACTAGATAATGCATTGGGGTAAATATAGAAAAAAAAAAACTATATGGTAATGAAACCCTCCATAAATAAATAAACTCCATGGAAGCAAGCTTCCATAGCTCCTCAACAACCTACACATGCAAATGAGAAAGCAAAATAAAATGAGAAGAGAAAATAGAGAGGAAAAGAACATAAAGATGCTTAGGTCAACTTTAGGGTAAAATTCGAAATCAATGGTCAATATTTGATCTATCCTAGGGCTCTCATTTAACCCTACACTCTTTTAAGTCAAATTGATTTTATGGGAATGGGATAATAAATAAAAAGGGTGTGTGTGTAAATTAAATAATAAAGGGGGGGGATAACTAGTTAATACTAAAGGGGGGTATATCTACAAGTGGTAACTCTAGTAGACCTTATAGAAATAAATATTTTTAATTTGTTATGGGACTGGAGACTTTTTAGTTGGGAAAATTAAATTTTTAAAATCAACTCTCAATGAGAAATGGTTTGGAAAGGGACTAGTCTTAGTTAATCACTTCAAAAAAATTTACCCAAAATTTTCTAGCCAAATTCTAGTGTGGTTCTGGTGTCCCGAGGCGAGGCATTATAGTCTCACATAAATTTTGTGTCTTAGTTTTCATGGATTTGTATCTCTTCATGGTTGGGTTGGTCCCATTTCTCACTGCACATTCATTATGAGCTAAGATCTCCTTGTGTTTTATATTTTTTCTCCTCCTAACCTATGATTTATGTTTTCACCTTTTGAGATCACTTTTGTAGCACCTTAGTTATCTCGCCTTTCCATTCACTCAAATGGCTCTATGTTGTTCTTGAATCCTAGTTTGTATGGATCTTAACTCAGCTCTTGGTACACTAATGTTGAGATCTACTCCACTTTGTTATACTTTCCAAACGTTAATCCTTATTTTCCTTTTTTGGGTTAGTTACTTCACTCAACCGATTTGAACATTCTGAAATTTTGATTATGGATCCTCATATTTTATCCATAGTTGAACTTGAGAAGGGACAATCTGTAAATGATTCTTTCAAACCTCTATGCCTTGTATAATTTAAACTCTTTGTTTGTATATTTCCTTGTATTTGGGATTTCACTCGCCATAAGAATACCTCCATTTTTTTCTTTTGCATATTATGAGATATTTTATAGCATTTGAAAACTAATTCCTTCAAATGAACTCTATTGACTTAATTGTTACATAATAAGGATCTACAATTTATAGATCTGGTGGGCTTTACTCACCTTTAGCATCTCCTATGAAACTCGGTTCATTAGATCTCTGATATCATTTAGTATTATGCAAGTTGAAATGTATAAATTATTTTAGTTATTTTTCTCTCTTTACGGATGCATGATCTATTTATTTGTAAACAAGTTACAAAATTGTGTCTTGATTAAAAATACATGATTCTAGTTGTGTTTGATATGCCCATTATAATAAATAGATTTACCTTTAACAGTTGTATATTTTGTTCAATAAGTCCATTTTGTTCAGGCTTAGTATCTAAATCTTCTTCCTTTAGTCCTTTGTATATTTCATTTCACAATGTATGCATCACATTCCCAAACCTTTATAAATAAAAAAATTTTTATGTCTCTTATATTATTTTTTCTTGTTCATATTTTTTTATTGGAAAACTTGTGTGCTTACTTCATGTAAGTTGTATGAATTGAATAATTGATGCTTAAATTTTGACGAATGTTGACAACTCTTAGTTGTTAAATTTGTTTCTTTAGTGAATACTATAAAAGAGTTGTTGTTCCTAGTCATTATTGAGACACCTATAATTACACCCAAGCAATTTAAATACTTAAATTGTGTTAATTATCCCCTTTCTCACAAATCGACGACATATCGTCAAAAACACTCATTTTCCCTCATATCATCATTAATTAATTACACTAAGCTAATTAATTAAGTTGCATATCCAAAAATACCCTAATTAACAACCTTCCGTTAATAAATCACCCCTTCTACCTAGACTAATTAATTATTATTAATTAATTAGCTTTCCCTTCCATTTAACCAATAAATCAATATTTAATTGATTTAATCCCCTTATAATAGCCTAAATCGTACTAATATTCCTCTAATTATCTTCTATAAGCTTACATCTACCTATTAGTTAATCACCTTTGATTAATTAAAACACCCCCCAACTCCCATGACTTGCTAAGCATAAATTAAACCCTTCTAAAGTAAGGTTACCTTTAATAAAGTAACCTTATCCATTCCTAATCATGTTTTACCTTTATCCCACATTCATGAGAATGTGTTGAATCCTTTATCCTTTGGGCTATATAAAGAGCCCTCCACCTACCTTTTTACTTACACCTAAACTCCTTAGAGAGCAAATACAAAGCATATAGCAAAGAGACTAAGAGCTTGCACCTTTCCCTTTTGAGGGTTCATCATCTTGAAGAGTTAAGCCTCTTTCTTAAGTGCTTAGGTCATATGCGAGGTGTCAAAGGGGTCTTGTAGCCCAACTTTGATAGGCCCTCATTCCTAGGTTACTTCGTATACTAAGGACAACTATTTTGATAGCCATGGAACTTACTTAGGTCCATTCATTTATTTGTTGTTAGAGAATAGAGGAGTTTAGATATTTAGCATTATTAGTTTCAAAGTTTGTAATAATGAATGCTAGCATCTAACCCTTGTTTAATTGTTATGTTGATGGTGTTTAGTTTATTGTTCAATTATTGCTAAGTTAAGGTTATTTAGGTGTTAGTCTTTACTCATATTATCATTATTTTGAAAACAAACACATGCACACATTTGGCATGCCTAATGGGACTTGAACCTGAGATTTCTACCCATTCTCACATCTCTAGCTCTGTTGGCCACTTTTGGTTTAAGGAATGAACCTTTTACAAAGCATTTTTCAATGGTCCTTTGATTTGAAGTTTCCTATTTCTATATAGTTGGGATAAAGTTTGTGTATGCTCTTCTCTTGCACCTTAGGGTGATCTTGAGAATACAAAGCAACTTTAGTCTTCATTTTATAACATTTGGTAAATTAGAAACTTCATCTTTCACTTTTGGTTTAGGGGAATGAACATTTATCAAGAATTTTGTATGGTTCGTTGATTGAAAATATTTTCTTTACTTTTTAGTTGGATGATTTGTTGTGTATGCTCTTCTCTTGCATCCTTGGATGATCTTGAGAATCAAAAACAACTCTTAATCCTCTTTTAAATAAAGTGATTTTCTTGGAGAACTACTAACGCTTGAGTGCAGGACCTAAAAACGCTTCTCAAAGAAAGGAGGAATCAAAATGAAATAAAAAACTAATAATACACTTGTTATACAGGTTGCCAAAAGGTGTTCAAGCAAACCACACCTAATTAAACAAGATAAAAAGAACAACATATTCAAAACACTGTATTGCAGGTTTTGGAAAAGGGTACGTCCCTCTCCGCTCAACTAGAACATAACCCCTTTGGCATAATGCCTTAAGCTACAACAATGGGGGTGGTTCCAGGAACCCCAAAGTAGTCCACACAAGAGGGAACCTTGTGGATGAAATGGGAAGTTCTCCGCACTACCTACTTGACTAGTGATTCCTTTGTGAGATAGTGTTATAGGTTTTCCATTGTGGCGACCCTAGTGATAGTACACGTAGATGCACTAGTTGCCTACTATTCTTGAAGGGGGTAAAGTAAAGCCGAGATACTCCCAAACTAGTTAGTGTGACTTTTTGGGTAAATCGTGCTCGTTTGTGGCAACTTTGTAACACCTAGGGCTAGAGAACCACCTAGGAGAATATACTTTGGCCAGGAACCCACTTTGACAATTCTAAAATAGTGTTGAGTTGTGAACCTTATTTTCATTTAGAAATGTGTGATGCGGTACTTTCATTTAGTATTTACTTGCCTTAGGGCAAGGCAAAACTCTGCCGAAGTGAAGCCAACATTTTTCATCTTTTTTTGATTTACTTCCTTCACATTCTTTTGACACTTTGTTGATCAAAAGAAGGGTGACTACCTTTGTGTTACCAATCAACTGTTTCTCTCACTTTTATGTTCGCCCGCCATTGATCCATCCATGTTTGTGGCTAGGTTAGTTAAACGTCTAAAGTGTGTGGGAGGCATTTTCACGTCATTAGTAGCCATTGTGATCTTGATACCCATGTCAAGGTCATCGTTCCATTAGGTGTGGTTCATCACCGTAGACTTCCTTAGAAGAGTGAGCTTCTTTGTATAATATCACTACAATTTCAATGTTTACATCTTGTTTCTTGTAAACTCGACATAAATACCTATATTGTATGGTTACGTTGCACACATTTTTAACTATTCCTAGCTATACTTTGAGCTTTTTAGTTCGGTTCTATTATTACCTCGATTTCAAAGAGTGCTAGGTGTTACTATTTGTGCGTGTTATATCAATAACACCTCGATATCAATACTTCACTTTTTCACAAAGTGGGTTAACATATCTTGGTGATATTGTTGTGTCATTTGCGAATTATAATTGGCACTTTTTAAGATATAGGTCTTAATCAAGTTTGAGCTCGCTCATCGTATATCTTGATTGGGAGATCGCATTGACTTCTTGTTTTTACTTATGTTTTGTTCATTTCCTTGAACTTGGCATAAGTGAAAACATCTTGTTGATCATCTTTGCATCGCATTTTCATATGGTGTATTTCCTTGTTGATTGGCTTTGGGTTTCACACTCGCATGATTGTTCCTTGTGATTATTCATTCATAAAACTTATTTTCTAGGAAAATCCCTTTTTATCTCATCGATATTACATCATCACGATGTCTAATTTCCTTAGACCTTCTTCGGAAAATCATGCACGCATCCCCATACTTATACAATGTCTATTTGGTTGTCCTTATGCTACCCAAATTGACATGTCACTTCCTTCCCTTTTAAGGATTTCCATCACACTATCTAAATCTAGACATTTCGCTTAAAACATTGCTAAAAATGATTAACTATCGTGCGGTTCCCCATACTTACAAAAATATGGAACCTAGGTTTAGCAATTCAAAGCAAAAGATTCCCATTACAACTAAACTTCGTTTGGTTCTTCGTGTTAGAGAGCCCATAGGGTAACTCATTTCCCACCTTCATCTCACAATCGGTGGTATTATTTGGACATGTCTCGATCCAAATTATTATTCGAGTTCACCCACTCTTCTTATAATTATAATCCAAACATTTCCTCTTCTTCCGAGGATTCCAATCCAAATATTTCCTTTGACTCTTTTGAGGATTTAGATCCAAACTACTATTCGATTCATCTAATTCAACTCCTAAGTCATGGTCCTCCTTTCTTTGCACGGTCCTCCCTTTCTTTGGGACCCCTTTTATCAATGCCCCCCCAATGACGTCTTCTTCCTTTAAAGATACACATGACTCAATCCCTCCAATCAGTAATATAATACAATTTTTGAATCTATGTCCTCTCTTTCTTCGCAGGCCCTTGTCATTATTCATCTAATGCGATGCTTTAATCACAGTCCTCCCTTTCTTTTGCGCAGGATCCTCTTCATCAATCATCTAATGCGACTCTTATGTCACGGTCCTCCCTTTTCTTCACGTAACCCCTTTTATCAGTTTCCCAACGATGTGTTCTTCCTTTGAAGATACACGCGACTCCAAATCCCTCCAATCAGAAGTATAATACAATTCTTGAATCATCGCAGTCTTGTCTTTATTCGCAGGACCATTTTCATTATTCATCTAATGTGATGCTTAAATCACAGTCCTCCCTTTCTCCACAAGACGCTTGTCATCATTCATCTAATGTGATTCTTGAATCACAGTCCTCCCCTTCTTTACAAGACCTTCTTCATAAATCACCCCCACGGAATCTTCCTTCTGTGAAGATTCGTGTGACTCAAAGTCCTTCGAGACAAACATTTGAATCGACCCACATGTCGCACCCTACAGACATTGGACTTAATCCTACTATTTTACATACGACATACCATTGTATAGGTAGATCCACACCACCTTCTTCTACTCTTCTACTTCCGAGACATCTAGCTTACACGTATTCTTCATCCCCCACATCATCTTCTTCTATCAATAATCATCAAACATCTTCTAAGTCTTCCACACCAAGTGAAACTATTTCTTCCAATAAACCCCTAGGGATCGATCAACAACTCATACCGATTGATCTCTTTCAGAATGAAGAAACAATCAAGGCATTTATAGGGGCATATGAAGATATTGCTTTAGTAGATTACAAAAAGGATTCTCTTTAGACTTTGATGCGTCTACATATTGTGAGGAAAAGGTTGATTCCTTTGATCAAGAAATAGAGGAAGAGCCTCGGATCATGCAACTTGATCCTCCTCTTATTCTTCGATCTTCACATTCTTCATTATGTGATGAAACTCCTTAGTCTTGCATAGATCCATGGCCTATCTTCTCATCACCCAATAACTCTTCATCTATCATAATTCCTCAATCACAATCTCTTTTGGGATCAGCGCCAAATAGCCCTTCATCTTCATCTAGGTGTGGGTTCACCTTCTATTATCCCTCCCTCTTCTATTTGTGGGACATTTTTGAGTAGCCCACAATTTGATTATTGGGGCACGTCTAACTAGCCCCTTTTCTTCTATGTATGGATCACCCCGAGTAGTCCATCATCTTCTATTCTTGGGCCACATCTTGGTAGTCCATCATCTTACATCTATGTGTCACGTCCTAGTAGCCCTTCTTCTTCTATTCTTGGGCCACATCCTAAGTAGCCCTTCGTCTTCTATTTACGGCTCAAATCCTAGTATCCCTTATTCTTTTATTCTTGGGCCACATCCTAGTAGCCTTTCACCTTTTATCCATGGCTCACCTCCTTATAGCCCATCCTCTTCAATTCTTGGACCATATCCTTTTCATCTATCACATATTTCTTCTATCAATGGTTGTGGCAAGCCCACTACCATTTATATTGTTCCTATTATCAATCGTAAATTTTCACATTCTTCTCCTTCTCAAGGTCATAAAATTCAAGTGTCTGCTTATAAGAAACCCAAATAGATTCATTATCAAGCTCAGGTCAAAACTTCCAAGAGCTTAAAATCCCCCAACAACTGGAACAATCTCAAAGTTGTAAATCAAGTGCGATTCAAGAATGCACATCAACATAACCATCAAGTATGGCGCAAAGTGCATAAACCTATATAGGGAACTCAAGCTCCCACATATAAAATCCATGTTTCAGGATAAATCACAGTCCTTTGTTGAGTGTGAACTCACCACGATCATCGAGATTGGGGAAAACATGACTCTTGATAAACAAACACGCTTAGTCTCCCTTATCAAGGAAGTCACAAACATTGTTGTTGGATCCTATCACACAGAGTGACTTTGTTAGTAACAACGGTTCAAAACTAAAAAGAAAATATCAAAAATCTAAAAATAAAAAACAACAAAAAATACAAAAATATAAAAAAACATGGAAAAAAACAACAAAAATCAAAGGTACAAAGATCAAACATTGCAATCAAGTGTTGCATACACATGGATATTTATTTCTTCCCTTTTTTCTATTCTTCTGCAAGTCTTCCTACCATTTTCATCCCTTCGGTGATATTTTGGTTAGGTTATTCAGATGCATTTTGTGACATTTATCTCTAAGGTATCTATTTGCCCCTAGTCTTTTATCATCTTGGAAAATTAAAGAACGATTGACGTCATGGAGATCCTATCGCATTCAAACATCTAATAAACTTGTTGCAAAGAAATTTTTGACATATGTGTTGACACTAGCCAATGTCATCATCACAATCACTTCCACCTCCTTCCATCAAGCCACAAGTGGTTCTTAACCCCTTGTCAAACAAGAGAGCTGAAATAAGTTTTCAGAAAGGAAAAGAATCAAAATCAATAAAAAAAAGCTAAATGCTACAAAGAAAAAGCAAAGTAATATATAACTCTCTCTTGGGGTATTTCCCATAATCTCTATTGAGGCTATGGATGCCTGACTGTAGTAGAGAAATGTTGTGATTAGAATCAAATACATCTCCATCGGGGCTATGGATGCTTGGTTGGTAGCGGAGCAATGTATGGCTATCCTTTCACCCTCCATTCACAAAATCACTTATCAAAATAAATCATTCCTACACATTGGCTAGGGTCTCTTCACTTGTTGTCTATTAAATCTTCACTTCAAGATGTAATAAAATCCACGTGCACACACTGGATATCTATGAGTAAACAAGATTAGTATGATTAGTATGTTACCAAGTGTCTTTTTTGGACCTTGTTCAGACTCTTACTCTAGTCCATATCTCGTCTCACGATTTATGCCTTTGGTTAATCACTTCTTCATCGTGAGGCTTCTAAGCTACATTCATATCATTCACATCGTTCTTCTACTTCATTCGAACATCCATGTGTATAAGATTACTTGTTTTCCATGTTTGTGGAAACCTTAGTCCCCTTCCACAAAAATAATCTTCTCATTCCTTTCTATCATGTACTTTTAGGCCAACTTACGGTGGGGAAATCCTTTCCTCTTCCCAAAGACTTCATGGGTTTACATTCACCATCATGTTGAACCTATCCATAATGGACTTGGGTCCCATTTCTACCTATGAAGAGTTTACCTTTGAATACTCCCACCTAATTGTTGAGGAATTTTCACATCTTCACCTTTCCGGTACACACGTGGCCTTACGCCCTTATACATCCCATCTACCACTAGGGGTATGCACGCTTCCTTATATTCTTGTACATAGTTTCATAAAACCTTTAAAATCAACCAAAACATTCAAATATGTTAGAAAAATCATCAAAAACATTCAAATATGTTTCAGAAAACTTATAAAAATTGAAAATCATCCTACAAAATTTCACTCTTTAGTTCTTACTTGTTCATGTGTGTGACTTGTGGATCATATTGATCTACCTCCATCAACAAACAGCTAGGTTTCTTACTTCGTCCATACTCTGGGCACAAATAGTTTTCGCACTGCTTTTTCATAGTGCACATTGCTTTCCCATCAGACCCAAGTGTCCTCCGTTATTCTCCTCGCATGTATCCTTGCTTGGGGCACATCATCATTCCTTGTCTTTAATTTACACAGTCAGTAATCAAAGCTTGATAATAAAAACATTATATTATGTTTCTCTGTTAGTTTATCTTGTTTACTTTCTTGTATTGAATTACATTTTGTATGTTGAATGGAGTTAGGCATCTTTCACTTTCTCATATTGCATTGCATTTTGTATATTGCATGGTGTTGGTGTTTTTAGCAATGGACAATCGTTCATAGTATGGCTTTTCATGTCGTTCTACCTTTTCGTATGCTTATATTTTCATAAAAATTGATGATGTAGCTCTTAGGGAAATATGATGACACCAAAATTGTTCCAATACATAGCGGCTCTAGAGGCTAAGATATTCTCTCCCCTCCTCCATATTCATTCTACATCGCTTTTCCTCTCACCCCTATTCTTCCATCTTACTAGGGCATCTTGCCTCATCCCATTCTTCTATCTATCTCTCACCTTTTTCAATCGTCGATCGGCTTCTTTTATCACCCCATTGACACTTGAGGGGGCATCTCTTCCTTGTACTAATTTTTCTTCTATCCCTTCAAAATCTCTTCTATCTACTATCTTTGAAGTGGCATCACTTACGCCACCCCAAAGAGGGGCAAATGTAGACACCTATAATTACGCCCAAGCAATTTAAATACTTAAATTGTGCTAATTATCCCCTTTCTCACAAATCGACAACATATCATCAAAAGCACTCATTTTCCCTCATATCATCATTAATTAATTACACTAAGCTAATTAATTAAGTTACCTATCCAAAAATACCCTAATTAACGACCTTCCGTTAATAAATCACCCCTTCTACCTAGACTAATTAATTATTATTAATTAATTAGCTTTCCTTCCATTTAACCAATAAATCAATATTTAATTGATTTAATCCCCTATAATAGCCTAAATCATACTAATATTCCTCTAATTATCTTTTATAAGCTTACATCTACCTATTCATTAATCACCTTTGATTAATTAAAACACTCCCCAACTCCCATGACTTGCTACGCATAAATTAAACCCTTCTAAAGTAAGGTTACCTTTAATAAAGTGACCTTATCCATTTCTAATCATGTTTTACCTTTATCCCACATTCATGAGAATGTGTTGAATCCTTTATCCTTTGGGCTATATAAAGATCCCTCCACCTACCTTTTTACCTACACCTAAACTCCTTAGAGAGAAAATGCAAAGCATATAGCAAAGACACTAAGAGCTTGCACCTTGCCCTTTTGAGAGTTCATCATCTTGAAGAGTTAAGCCTCTTTCTTAAGCTCTTAGGTCATATGGGAGGTGTCAAAGGGGTCTTATAGCCCAACTTTGATAGGCCCTCATTCCTAGGTTACTTGGCATAATAAGGACAACTATTTTGATAGCCATGGAGCTTACTTAGGTCCATTCATTTATTTGTTATTAGAGAAAAGAGGAGTTTAGATATTTAGTATTGTTTGTTTCAAAGTTTGTATTGATGAATGCTAGCATCTAACCCTTGTTTAATTCTTATCTTGATGGTGTTTAATTTGTTGTTCAATTCTTGCTAAGTTAAGGCTATTTACGTGTTAGTCTTTACTCATATTAGCATTATTTTGAAAACAAACACATGCTACAATTATGAACTATGTTTCTATCATTAGGTTTATTCTGAATCCTTACTTTATGCTCCACAATGTACATGATGGCTTAACATTCTCTTACTCTCAATATTTTTATCTTAATTCTATTGTTGTAGCTCGTATTCTAAACTTGTTTCTCTGTGAAAGAGTATGGAAATAAACTTATCATAGTATGTTGTGATTGTAATTTAAAATCTATGTATTGTAGTTCTTGAATCACCTCATTTATTTATTAACACTTGAAACTATACCTGTGGGACAAAAATATGTACCTATGGTTTGGGACTCGATGTTGTACCCTATGACTAAAATCTGAAATTTGTGTTTAATGCATCTTGAAAGTTTGCATAATTCCATGAACTTACATTATTCCTTGAGCTTGTTGTGTTATTTCTTATACCTAAATATTCTTTCCAAAAGTATTTCATGTTCTTTATCCATTTATGAGCAATGTAACTTGTGACATTTTTAGTTATGGAAGAATGGCGATCCTACGTGGCATCATTCTTTTGTGTATCTAGAAAGCATGCATGCCTAAAGCTATAAGTGTAACATGGAAAATAACACCTCGATCTCTAAAATTAGTCTTTTTTATTATAGGTACAATGGAGAACCGGCCTTGGAAAACCCAAAGAAACATGGAATCGTCCTCCAACTATTCAAGAAATGATGGGCCTTCCTTACCCTTTTATATTTCCATATTTATATCTTCATGCTTTCTTTTACTCATCAATATCCCATGGCTTGTGTGGGATAAATGTACTATTTCTTTATGAATAAATGAAATTATCTTCTATTACGATTTGTCTAATATCCTTTTACATTTCCATTATGTACTCATAATGTGGAATGAACATAAGAAAATAAACACATAATGTAAATTCACTTAACCGTAAGGAAATAATATAAATTAGTTGTACTTGTACTTGACTTGATTTCTAGAACACAAGTAAAACCACCGATTATAAACATAACTGAATCCCATTATGTAAATAAAAAACTTCATTTGATGTCTCAGGTGTATAATTTTGATATATGTAAACCTTCCCACCTTGGTCAAAGCCCCGCATTAGTCTTCCTAGGCTTTTGCGTAGTTTCGCTGAAGGTGAAACCTTGGAATGGTAATATACATGAGCCACTATATTCTTGAACAACACCTAATCCTATTGATATTCCTATAAGCCATCCTTGTTTTTTCCAAACCCAATAAACATAAAAATTTTGGTACCCCCTTACGGTTATTCACCAAAAATGGTCAACGATTACTACACTTATGGTAACTTAGAAATTTAACAAAGTGTTAATGTAATGCACAACAATATTTTAAATACCTAGAGAAAGCGGGAAAGATTCATCCTTAGTGAGTTGTTATAATACTATAGTTATCACAAACCACCACGAGGTAGCCATGATGAGGTCAAAATATGACCCTTAAGAAAAAAACACATATTGCAAAGTTGAGACGCAACCGATGGGTAAAAGTAAAATAGAGTAGCATATAACTATGATTTCTAGTGCAATCATGGAAATGGGTAGGAGAGAAGGGAATATTAAACAAAATAATACCCAAATTCTTACAAAACCTAGGAAATGTGAAATTTCAATTCTCCCGAGTTTGGAAAAATGTATTGATTTGAAACTCAAACTAAAGTAGCTTGCCCAACAAAATGGAGGTAGTTAATAGTGCCATATCTATTAATGAAATCATCTACAACTTACCTTTCTCAAAATGGATAAGATCTAGTAGTTCCATAGAGATACAATAGGCCGAGCTATGTATAACCACATTGATGAGTCAAAAGTAAAAAAATGACCTCCCATGAAGGTCAAACCATAAAAATATCAACCCAAAGTGATAAAGAATTTAGTAATACAAATCTATAGTGCTAATAACAAAAAATTTGAGCCCCATTGAAATGCTTTCCACATATTTGGAACCTTGCAAATCTATGGACCACTTCGAGCTAAAAAATGATAGGGTGAGTTCAACATAAAAAATATTCCAACTCGGGGACACAGGAAAATGTGGTAATCCCATGAATTTGACTCAGGAGCTTATTGAGATGAAATGCCATAGCTTTTGGTACTATCCAAAGTAAACCCATCTCGAACAAAGCTTACAAATCATAATGCACAAAAACTTCAAGTTGAGCTATAATATATTGAAAATCATGGCAAACATGAACTAATCACTGAGAAATATGGCCAACATAGTGAAACCAAGTGAGTACAATGCAAGTAACTCAAAAAAATATTAACAAAGACCTCCATCAATATTTTTAGTAAAGTTCCCTTCCCTCCAACTAAATCTTATTGAAAATTCTAGTACAAATGGATTTTAGGGTTTTTTACCCTAATTACCCTCAAAAGGTCAAGTTGAGTTAATTGAAACTATGATCACTTAAATACATTTAGGTAAAATCCATACACTTACGTCGTCTAGTATTTTTAGAGTGATTTAATTATTGTAACCTTTTCATGGTTAAAAACTAATGTAACAAACTTTCTTATAAGAAAAACTATTACCATGACCATACAAGTAATTGAAATTGAGCCTTTACCTTGACCCTTGCAAAGGGTTAGGTCACTATAGAATATGAAGAAAAAGAGATAGTCATGGTTACCTTAGAAAATGTATGTACATATGCCAAATTATCTTTTAGAGATAGGATAAAAATAGACCTTCCCTTAATATTTCCAAATTTACCTTATTTCTTGCTAAAAATGCCATATACATGCCTTTGACTAGTCAACAACGAGATTTGATCAAGAATGATGGGAGTCATATGCAATTGTTTTTAGCCTTGGAGGATAATGCATGATATTTTAACCTTTCATTTATTAAAAACTATATTTTAACTAGAAGGATAATGTTGTGCATGTAGGAGGACTATTATAGGATGCATGATCTATTTTTGGGTCTTAGAATGTGCAACTTGTATTACATATATATTGGTTGTGGAAGAGCATGGGGGCGTATTGTCGTTTTGCATACATGTGTTATAATTTTTATGTATGTACCTTTTTGCTAATAAAGAGTGTATTTTCCTCCAAATTTAATCTTTTGTAGTCTTATACATCTATTATGTAATGTTATTTAGTGATTTATTGTTTTCCTTTACATGCTCATAACATCACAACTATAGTGCCCACTTCTCTTCAACATTGTTTCACCTTGACATTGATACTATTGAATTGATGTTTAGACATTTTGATACATTGATCAGTAGTTGATAGATTATACTGATATTTGGATTATTGACATTATGATGTTTATGTTTTATTATGATGCACTAGATAGTGATGTTAGAATTTATGATATATGTTGATTTTCATGATGTGAATTTTATACTGACATGTTATGTTTTGGGATGTTGGAATATAATTACAATCTCATGGATGTTATGTTTAGATTTTGACATATTGATGGATAATAGAATTGCTAAATGTTGAATGATGAACATTGATTTTATATGTATATTTTCTCGATGTTGTTAATACGGCCAAAAGGCTAGAGAGGTATTTTGTTGTGTGCAAGAATTTTATCACAAACATCAAGGGGGATATGGGACCAAACACAAAAGGATTTTGAACGTTGAGCAACGAGGCCAAATTTGACAACTTGTGTAATGTTGTTTTGTGTGTGTTTTGCATGTCTTGTTTGGAAGTCTCCCATGGGGGTGACTTCACATATGTGGCCATGGGGTGAATTGTGTTCCCTTTCTTTAATTTTGTATGTGTTTTATTTATGTTTTGTGTATTTAAAATTTGGAATTTTGTCACCTTATTAGCATGTTGTAAATGTGTGTTAATTAAGCTTAACCCTTCTTAGTTTAAGTTAACCAAATTAGAGATGTGACAAATAGTTATGATGAGATTTGGTGGTCCTTTTTGTAAGTAAAATTTATGTTGATTTGGGAGTGTTTTACTCCACCCCAAGTTCAAAATTCAGATTTTTACTTGGGGGAATTTTTGGAGGCTTGTGGGACAAGCAAGGCTTGTCCCATGCCTCTTAAATTTACCTAACAACCTTACCTATGGGTTGGAAAACTTATTTTTGACTTCTTTGTCCATTTTTGAGTGTAAAAGAAGGAAAATTATTGCACTTTCTTTCTACCCCAATTTATTATGTCCCTTGAAAGCATGGTGTGCAAGTTTTGAGCCATGTGGGTTGTCATAGTCCTTGCATGTGCATTGATTTTTCTTGGTCTTGGTGTGTTGACTTGAGTGTGGGGATGGAGGAATGATGAAGTGGCATCCTACATGGAGCCACCTCATCATCCTCACATTCCATTTCTATTTATTGGTGAGTTTTTGGTTGGAATGGGGTTACTTGTTCTTTTCTCTTCTTGTGCACTTTTGGAATTGGAGCTTTTTGGAGTGTTTGAAAATTGCTTGGCTTGGATTTGAAGAGGCTTGTGAAGATTTTCTTGGAACTTGATGGAGAGGTAGGCTCTCCACCTTTATTATTATGTTATTTTTCTTGTTTGTAAGCAAGATTTGCTTGTTAAAAGTTTTTTTGTCTTGTGATGGTGTTTTTGTATGTTAGTTGGGTAGTTAACCTTAGTTGGGTGTGTGAGAATGGCTTATGGGACCATTGGGATGGAAAAGGGAGTTTTGTGAGGAATGAATTTAGTGGGATTTTGAATGGGATTCTTACCTATGGGGAAAGAAAAGGAATTCATGGTTTTGTTGCATGCTTGCAAGGGAGAGATAAGGGCTTAGTGTGATTATTTTTTACACTTGGAGGCTTAGATTAATACTCCCACTTCACTTGGGAGGAATACAAAGGAGGTATCTTATAACCCTTGTTCCATTTGGTTTGATCTTCAAACCTTTGTGTTGTTATGAATGTGAAAACTTGTTGGATATGTTATTTTGGTTGAGTTGAATGTCTTGTATGTATGTTTGTTGTGAAACCACTTTTTTGGAAGTTGTCATTGTTGTTCAATGCTCCTCATGGTTCCTTAGTTGGGGCTCGGGGGCCATTAAGGGGATGGATTCTCCCCTCAATGGATTTAAGGTTTAGAGGAGAGAGTTTCCTACTTCCCCTTCCTTGTTTTGTGATCCCATTGTGAAGTTGAAGAAAGCTAGAGTTGGAGCTACTATTGTGATGAAGACGTACATATCAGAGACTTATAAAATTTAGCTTGTTGATAGCTTTGTTGTAAATTGTTCATTTTCCTTGCTCCCGATTTGAGTGGATGGATTGTAAAATTGTAAGTTTGAGATTTAGTTGTATTATTTGGAAATCATTTTATCTTGTGAACTCTTTTAAGAGTGTGGATTGAGAAAATTAAAATCTCAAATGTATTAATATTGTGAAAGGAAACGACCAATACATCTCATTGTGTTGTTGAAGTATAAAGTTTGAAATGAATTAAAAAGGCATTGCATTCCTTCAATACAAGTTTGTTTCACTTCCTCCAAAATGGGATTCTTGTCATTTTACAATCGTTGAAAGCCTTGTGAAATTCCACTTGTTGTTTGGAATGGTTGAAATTTAGTTATGGTGAATGAAAGTAGATGGTTACTTATTTTATTGAAAGGAAAGAAAGTTTTAAAAAAGTGGAATTTAGGACTATATTCTTTGTTAAGTTGAAGAAAGGCCTTTCCCTTCCAAACCATAGTACATTGGATAAGAAAGTTTAATCAAATTTTTTATCTAATAACTTTGTAGTAATTGGTAGAAATATTTAAAATCCATGGTTTGCAAAGTACCTTGCCCTTTAAACCAATTTGTTCCTTAAAACCAAGTGAAAATAAAAAACTAAAAATAAAATAAAATAAAATAAATTTAGGCACATACAAAATTATAGATGCATTTAATTGTTTAACTTATTTCGAATTCTCGTATATATATTAAATACAATAAAATTTAATATTTTTTATAATGGAAATAAATAATAACATTTTACAATGTGATTAATAAACAAAAAAAATGGATCTCCTCGAACCACTGAATGTGTTTCCCCAAGAGGTGGTTGATTTTACCAGGAGAACATTGATCCAAATCTTATGCAAGGCCATGGATTTAAGCATAAGCGGGACACATAGAACACCGAACAAAGATGGCTCACGGACCTATTTCTTGATATCCCATTGGTGGTGTCGTTTGGAGCTTTGCTTCCATTTGGGGGATTCAACCAGGCCGCTAATAACAATAAGATAAAAGATAAAATCTCGGCCACTAAGGCTTCCTCGCATGTTCCAATGATGGAAGCTATGGACAAGAGATCATTTAGAGAGGTTTTGATGAAAAATCTAGAGTTTTTAAGCATGAAATCTGCTAAGAGAAACCCATGCATAACCTTTGGAGATGAAATCTTGGAAACAAAATCATTTTATCAAGCTCATGCCTTGATATGTCGATTCACTAGACTCTAGCCTAGCTTACCTATCTTACATGCATTGATCTCCAAACATTGGATCCCACTCCTAAAAGGAGGAAGGTTATTTTTATTTTATCTTTCAAATCCATTATTGATAAGGATATCATATCTACCCCATGTAATGTCTAAGGGAATTTTTATTTTATCTTTCAAATCCATTATTGATAAGGATATCATTGCTAAGCAACTCGGAGTCTCTATAGTTTGGTCGCTAATTACGATATAGCAAAAATAACTTATCTTAAAACCCTGGTTCCCGTCATTTAACCCTCTCACTGAATCTTTCTCTCGAAAACCGATCTGGATTCGATTACCCCACCTTCCCCTTCAATTTTGGGATCAAAAGTGTCTTATATCCATAGATAATGTCTGGGAAGTATCATTAACATTGACTCCCATACCTCTAATTTTACTCATACAACATATACACGAATCCTTGTCGAGATTGACACTTCAAAAAGATCTTCCAATATATATATTACTCATATTGAGCTAAAAGTGAAAAATAGAACTTGGACCCGTGACTTTGGACTATGCGGGGGAGGTCTACCTTTTAGATGCAGGTGGGAGATGTTTCTCTATAGGAAATTTGGTCGCTAATTACGATATAGTAAAATATTCTTTTGAAAAATGAGAAGGCTTACTATTTAAAATACTATATATACACACACACACACAAGTATGTGTGTGTGTATATATATATATATTCTTAGTCTTGGGAAGTATATATGGAAAAAGGCCCCTTGTTTTAGAAATATTCACAAACACGTCTATTCGATTACAGAGAGAACTTTTCTCCAAGAAACTACTTTTCCCCGAGGTAGCCACTACCGTTGTTCTGGCTAGTTCCTATTGCTTTTACATTTATTAACCTGGACAACAACTATTCATTTGTTATACATCAACTATTTTTTCTGGAACATATCACAAAGAAATAAAATTATAGATCTATTGTTTAAAAGTTTGCAAATGAGAAGGCTTCCGAAAAAATGCCTTCCTTAGCGAACATCTAGTTTTTCAACCTCAAGACATCTCTAATGTGGATGCGGATGAGGATGTGGCTACTGTTGTTGATACTAATGCTGATACTAGCATGGAAGACATGATGGAAAAGGTCCTCATAACCCCCTTGAGTGAAAGCACAGATCATGTAATGATGGAGTCATCCGGGGATGAAACTAAAAGGACTAGAAACATTGAGCCAAACACGTCTATAGCAGCTAAAGGCCCCCTTGTTCAAACAATACATATTAGCCAATAGCTAGAAATATTCAACCAAACACGTCTATTCGATTACAGTTTAGAGAGAACTTTTCTCCAAGAAACTACTTTTCCCCCTTTGTTTTAAGGTAGTTTTCCACTGTTGTTCAGCTAGTCCGTATTGCTTTACATTTATTAACCGGACAACAACTATTCATTTGTTATACATTAACTATTTTTTTCTGGGAATGTGTATTTGGCTTTTGGAACTTCTCTGGGAAGAAGATTAATTATTTTATTTTGTTTGGGTCTTTATTGTTTAAATTTGGTTTGCAGAGCCTCTTTGTACAAGGGTATAGTTCCTTACAAAAATTATTTACGCTTAAGGAAAATAGAATAAACAAAATAAAAGTTTAATTATTTCATTATCATTAACTTGATAAATTGTAATAATGAAATTTTAATATGAACAATATATATATTACATTACCAATATTAAAGAATAAATTAATATGTATATTGAGAAACTAGTTTATAAAACTAAATAAAGGAATAATAATAGTTTGTTTATTAAACAAAAAAGAAATAAGAAATTGTGGAGGGAGTTGCCCATCTTGGTAAGAATGTTCACCTAAGAGTATGGGAGGAAAAAGGGGTAGTTGAGGGAGGCATTATGGGGGCCGCGTGAGTTTGGTTAAGTTTAGTTCTATTAGTATTGGGGGGAGGGTCTCCGACCTCACCCCCACCCCATTTTTTATTTTTTTTATGGGATGGGGGATGAAGAACACCTGGGGTCAGCGACCCTCCCCCCCAATACACTTTACCCCATGCATTATGTAAACAATGTCCATGTATACCTATGACCGAATTCTTTTGTGAAATGTCAAACAAAAACACAATCCATGAATAAATTTTGAACAATAAATTCCATTCTTTGGACGTGTACACATACTTTGATATATATATATTCTTTTGATTTAAAAATATAATTTTTCGGTTATTATTATTTATAAAAAAGAATAATTTTTTGGGTTTAAAACTATTTAAAATACTATATTTACACACACACACACACACACATCATTTGTATGTGTATATATATACATATATAATGAGTATATAAATATATATATATTCTTAGGCTTGGAAGTATATACAAAAGGAAATAAATGAACATATCACAAAAGAAATAAAATTATAGATTCTATTGAATGAAATAAAATAAAAACCCAAATGGGTATTTTATTAGATCATGCTACAACAAAATAGAAATCATACAAATACTTGGATAGGGTAGAATAGAAATAGAAAATAAATTAAGATGGAATTTAGGGTGTGTATATCCATCCCAAGCTATCCCTTCCTCATCCATGGCTTCCTCCTCTTCCATTTTCCCTTAACCTGCAAAACCAAAATGAGAGAAATGAGTAAAAGAAATGAATAAAATCCTTCCTTAGGGATTTTTAGGTTTTTTTTTTTTGAGTTTAAGTGTTAAACCTCATCCAATGGATTGGATTCATTGAATGGCCCAAATTGTCTCCTACAATAGTAGGTGGGGGTAGGTGAGGTGATCATTTGGTCACATGGGTCTTCTTTTTGAATGGGGCCACTTGTGTGGTTTGCAAGTAAATTAAATTTTATTAATTCCTTTTTGATTTATTTCTTTGCACTTCAAAGTTAATTAGGTCTTGACCTAGGGGAATTTAATTAAACCCTCTTCCTTAATATTTTAGACCCCTTTATTTTGGAAAATTGAATTAATTAGCTTAGTGTAAATGAAAGGGTTATTTTGACTTGGTCTTTAGTTATTCAATTATTGCATGACCTTAGATACCTAAGTATTAAGTTTATTTAGAATTAATGGAATGAAATATTTTAAAGTCAACTATAGATTTAATCAATTCTCTTACTAATATTATTATTTATTTAATTTTGTGACAATCGGTCATTAACCAAGGGTTTTAGCTAAGCGTTGCATTCAGCCTTAAAAAAATTATCCCATAATTTTTCTATTATAATATTTATTTGGCTTTGTGTTTCGTGTGCAAAATTTTTTGGGCATTACAACAACAGCTTCAAGTTGTTTTGATAGTTTCGTAGGTCATCTAAGTGTGTTTAAATACCTTTTATGAGTGCATAATTTGTCAAAAAATCAATTCAAGTGAATTATCAGTCTTTAAGTGAGTTTTGTGCAAGAAAAGGCCCCTAAAAATTTGGTGTATCACCTTTTTTTTGCTTTCGTTATTTCCTGTTCACTCCTTATCCTAAATCTCATCAATTTCAATATTGTTTAGTTGATCCATCAAGTGAATCAATGCACTTTAAAGGTTCTCCTTAGTTCAAGGCACCTGACAACTTAGAGGATATTTTATTATACCATATTAAGTAAGAAACAAAATAGCCTATATAAATCAAAGTTATAGTTTGGAATGATAACACTTTTTTGGCATGCCCAGTGGGACATCGAATCATAATTTTGTGAGGTTCCATTTTTGCTTCATAAAATTGTAGCCTTTTGGAAGTAATTTTTAAAAATATGATTATTTTACTAGATCAAACAACCTAGTTTCATTTTTAGTAGACCTTATTTTTCTAATTTTCCATATTTTATGATCTCATGTATTCATGATATCATCTCCTATGTGGAATTCTTTTCTTCAAGAGCTGAACAATCCCAATACACCTACTTTCTACAGATATATGCCATCACATGAGTGTTAAAACCCTTATTACAACCAATATCCTTATGATCCAAACTTTGCTAATTAGTATGGTCACCCTTACAATAATTATGGTGTTCATAATAGGGATACATTGTAGGCTATATAGGTTATGTGAGTTATGAGAGAAGTCTGAAGCCTAAGAATGAGTTTGATAGAAAGATTCAAGCACTACGGAAATAGTACCATCTTCGTAAGGAATGATTGAAAAAATTACCAGCATTAGAGGAAAAAAAGCTCAAGCTAGAGGAACCTTGTCAATGAGATGTTCCCAATTCCTTCCTTGTAAGACATCTAAGCCCAATTTTCATATTACAAGCCTTCTTGTTGTTGTTCCTAATCCCTCTTCCTCACATTAATATTTTAAACCATTTCCCTTTCCAAAGATAGTTCCAAATCAGGTTGAGACCTAACCCACCCCTCCTCCTTCATCCCTAAGCGCAATCCAGGAAGGAGTCCAGTAGAAACTTAGTTAAGAGAGGCATCTAAATAAGGAAAAAAATAGGTTGCAATTTATGAAAAATTTGAAGGAGTGGGTTTCAAAGTTTGAGTTCAACCAGATCCCATAGTTGGAAAAATAGTGCATGTAAGTGGTGGAGGTTTTAGAGCTGAAATGAGATAATGATTAGAAATAAAATATTAACAATAATGAGGTTGTACCATATCCTAATATAGTGAATTGTTTAGTTATTGTTGCTGATTTTATATTGTTAATGTTGACCAAAATAAGCTCACACTTATTTTGGGTCAACTGACACCATTTTCCCCCTCTTGTGCTTCAATCTCAATTTCGACATATTTTATGCACTTATGGCCCCCTGAAAGCATTTGCATCAGATAGGAAATTTCTTCCCCTTTCCATAGATATAAATAAGTCCTTCTAACTCTTTGTATTTTTCAAGTTACGGTCGGCAGGCCTTAAAGGGTTTTTTTTCCAAAAGTGGGCCAAAGGGCCTAGGGAAGAATTTTTCCCAAAGTATAATTTTGGACCAGTGGGATGGCAGGAGATGTTTTAAAAAAATTCCTTTTCACAAAAAGATACAATTATAATTGCGGGTTGGCGGGCCTGAGAAAAATTAATTTTTGCAAAGTAGGAAAACCGGGCGACAGGCCTGAAAATGTCTTCTTGCCCAAAAATGGGGAAAATGTGGACCAACAGGCCCAAGGATGACATTTTTCCACAAGTGGGTCTATGAGGTTATGGGGGAAATATTTTCCCAAGTGTTAGTTTGGGTCAGGCGGGTCTACAAGGTACTTTGAAACCTTTACACTCTTTGTCTAAAGGCGCAGCTTTCAAGTGTAGCCCATAAGCCCACGGGGTATCATCAGTCGTTGAATAGTTGTAGACCCGCGAAGGGTGCCACGCGTCAAATCGGTGTAACTCTAAAGATAGAATCCAAATAGAGACCCCAAACAAGCACCCAAATTTAACATGTCCCAGGTCCAAAAAGGGGATAGAGCCGACCATTTAAATTGACTAGGTATAAGGGTGTCGGTAGAAGCCTCCACATGTCTCATTGGTGCAACACCAAGGTTGGGGCCAAAGAATGGGTTTCCAAACATGTGTAAAATATCGACTTGTCTTGGGTCCAATAGATTCAAAAAGGGAGACAGAGAAGGCTCAAAATGATTAAGTATAGAGAGCCGGTGGATGGTGCCATGTGTTGCATCAAGCACAAATTCAAAGGCGTGACCCAAAGTGGAGACTCAAAAGATGGGCCTTCCATGTGTCCCATGCCCGAGAAGAGAGCTGGCTCAAATTGGCTAAGTACAAAAATAAAGTGTAATCCTCCATATGCTCATCAAAGACAATTTCAAAAGTAAGCGAGAATCCTCCATGTGCCACATGTCTTGTCTGAGAAATTTCAAAAGAAAAATTTTGGGGTAGTTTCCAAACAAGTACGAAGTCTCCACATGTCTTGGGTCAAGAAAAGCATCTCCACCAACATAAGGAATCAGGTAAAATACAAAGGAAACCGTGTAGCTTACGGAAGTGCATCAAATGTCATTCTCTTGCATGGTTTCAAGAGCAAAAGGAAGGACCCCAATCTTCAAGATGTGCGAGGCTGCCACGTGGACCTAGTACAGAAAATCTCTTTTAAATATTTTGTGTTGTGAGCCCGATCTTTAGATAGCCATATCTTTTGATTGGAAACTCAGATTTGGGTGGGAGAGGATTTTTGGAAATATCTCGGTGTCGATTCTCACCTACCTCCATTAATTTTTTAGCCTGCTAATTAAGAGGGCTATCAAGTCTCTCACCTTCCTCCATGATGAAGAATGGGGCTCTTTCTTGTTCAGTAAGGGAAAATTATGGGGGCATGGGTGTTGCAGTGAGACTCTTCATTGTGGTAGGTGGAATTCAAAGCATATCTTAAGGTGGTTAAAGTAGGATTCATTTTTCGTCTCTCCTTCTCTCTTTCAGTAGGTGGATATTCAATGTGTTTTCAGGGGTGGTTTGAACAAAGTTCATTTTTCCCTCTCTTTCTCTCTCATTCTTCTATATATTGTAAAGGAGGGGCATATTCAAATGGTTGTTCATCTTTTCTCTCCCGCCACTCTCTCTTTCTTCCTTAGGGTAGAACATAGAGTCTAAGCCTCTTTCATGGCTCTATAATGGAATATCCTTTCCTCTTTCCCACTGATGATGTACCATGTAAATTTTTGAGCAATAAAATCTATTTCATGATGCATCTGTCCATCCTTGGCTCATTTTATTGTCTCTTCTTAACTCTCATCCTTACAGGGTATATTTTCCATATATTGATGTTTGTTGGAGGTTCTAGGAGATGTGATTAATGGGTCTTGAAGTGGTGTTCTATGTGAAATCTATCTCTTGTCCGTGGTGCATCTTTTCCACCCTCTCCTCTGCTCACCTCTCTCCATTTTAGGTACTTTGGGTTTATGATCAGCCAAATCATTTTCTGTGTATCACCACTTAATGTAAGCTCTCTTTCACCCTCTCTCACTCTCCATGTTTCCTTGGAATGTTAGATTAGGATTAGATTTGGTTCTTCTTGCACTTGAGTAGCTTGTGGCTGGTATATTAGGAAGCAAGAACCATCTTTCTTCGAGGTCCATCTCAGTTTTGCAAGTCCCATAGCTTGAGAGATGGTTCAATGTTATGAAATCACACCGCATGCCCCACTTAACCTCAAGGCCATTCGGGGTGTTGTGATTTTGCACTAATAGTTTTGACATGCCCAAAGGTGGGACATTGAGGTTATATCTCTCATCTTTCCAAGGTATCTCATTATCAACAACAAATAGAAAGCCACCGTGTGACCACACTAATAGTTTTGGCATGCTCGATGGGAGACTGAGGTTAGATCTCTCATCTTTCCAAGGTGTCTCATTATCAACAACAAATCTTAAGCCACTATAAGACCACACTAATAGTTAGGGCATGCCCGGTGGGACACTAAGGTTATATTTTTCTCATATTTCCAAGGTGTCTCATTATCAACCACAAATCTTAAGCCATCGTGTGATCACACTAATAGTTTTGGAGCACCCGATCGGACAGGTCCCAAGCACCTTACTACTTCATATTAGCAAGTTGGTGTGTTCCTTTTGAGATTCAGTCTTTTGAGGCACATTTAAAGCACATATGGTGACTCCATCTAGTCAACGACCCATTCTCTAAGCTGCAGACCTTTTTCATTCATTTTTCTTTTCACATCTTTCATATTCTTCCATGCCATGAAGTTCTGCAATCATGACTTCATTCCGCTCATGGAATGCACACCTACAGCAGTGCAGTCCACCTCCATTGTATTTTGTGACTCCTCCAGATCAGCTTTGTGATTAGATCCAAGACCATTATGCTTACCCATATGAGCAGGGTCAAAACCAATTTTTCTATGGAGTTGATCAAGAACAAGGGAATGCATATAATAATGACAACTACATAGAAAATGTTGATCTACTGGAGAATATTTGAATAATGGAGGCTATCATGGTACAATCTAGGGATACAACATAGATGAAGGCATTCAGAAATGGCTATGGGGCACCTTGTTCATGGGTCGGCCCTTTTCCAAGACATTACAGCCCTGAAGAGAACGTTGACTTCATGAATGAAATGCTGCCTCAACTTGCACAATGGATTAAGCATATTGAGGCATATGAGCAAAGTTCGAGACAACCTTGTCAATGGGTAAGTCAATCACCAGCTCCTTGTCCATTTTCTCTTTCTCAAACTTTATCATTTCAACAGTGTCAAGAGTCAAGCCCCTCACTTGCTACCCCAAGTGCTGATTCCTTTTCTCCATCCTCTAGTCTTCCATCTATGTTTTTCTCCTCTTCCTTTTTCCCTTCCAAATCTAAGTACCCTCCACAAGAGCCAAAAGTAATGCCTTCCTCTCCACCACAAATAAACAAACAATTAGTGGAGATCCAACCCACCACCACTCTCCTCCTGCTCTCCCAATTCCATATCGGAGATACTCCAAACACCAATCAAGGAGAACAACAAGTAAAGGAACCCAATAGAGAAGAAATGATAGAAAATCTAAAGAGTTGGGCTGTTAGATTTGAGTTTACAAAGATTCCCTTGTTGGTTAAACCTATGGAGGAGGCTGAGGTCAAGCCACAAGTGGTGGAATTTCCAGCTATAACACAAGTAGGAGAAGAAGGAGCTACTCCAAATCCAAAAGAAGAGGAGTACATTCTCATTGTGGAGGACCATAAAGTTTTAGAGGCTCCAAGTGTGGAGTAGTCCTCAGGAGAACCTTTAGTTCTTCATCCCATTTCATCCCCTTCAAGATATGATGTTAAAGAAGAGTTTTATATTTAAAAATTCATGTTTGAGGATGAAGAGGACCATGGTGAGCTAGTTTCAGATCATGAGGACACCATGGAGGGGGTAGAGTATATGTAGCGGGACAATAAGGAGGCGGAGACTATCTATCGACTTGGAAGATTTATTTGATGGAGAGGAGCTTGAGGATATCACATCATTTTCTCTTCCATCATTCACCTTCCAAGCACATGAGCCCACCGCCATGAAGGATAGCATTGAAGAACAACAACCTGCAATTCATGATAGCCCTCTGAAACCAAGATTGGAGGATGATGATCTTCCATTTTATTCTAGGGAGGAGGAAGGAAAAGAGCACAAGAGCCCCATCTCTCTCACACCATCCATCCAGGAAGGTCAGCAGGAAAAATCCATTCTTGGAGTTCAAATTCAGATCAATGGGCACATTCAAAGGACCAGACCATGTCGTACTAGGTACTTAGCTTCATTAGAGCCAAAGGAGTTACCACCATTCATGCTCATTGCAGAGCATGAGGTTGACCTAAAAAAGTACCAAGGGTCACCATCAACACCTCTAGGAGTCTAGTACCAATCAACTTGAGGAGGTATTTTTGGTTGATGTTAATACCTTGATGATTTGGGTGGAGGACCGACTTATAGTCGAGTTTTCACTCATATAAACAGACATATTCAATATCAAATAATTTTCATGGCTGCACCTCTTGAGGAAGGGAAGCTACTTCTCCCTGCCAGTTGTAGGATTTGTTTGAGTCCCTTTCTCTCTGGTTAGCGTAAAGTAGGTTTAGGTTTGTTTTTACTAGAAGAAGCGTTTTTCACACTCTACATGTTCCACTTGGAGAATGTATGATTTTCCAGTTTTGTACATAGATTGTGTTGTTTTTTGTTTCTCATGTATAGGACATTGGAAGTAGCATTTGGTGAGGTCAGCTTTGGTTCCAACTAGGTGCGGTGGCTCAGGGATCAAATTTTCAAAGCTCAGATCATTTATGTGTTTACCAGGTAGACTCCATGCCCAATGGATGCTTCAAGGCCATTGATCATTTCACCTAGTAGGTAGGTGATCCCCGTGAGTCACCAAATTGTTGACCAAAATAATCTCACACTTATTTTGCATCAACTGAAACCATTTTTCCCCTCTTGTGATTCAATCTAATTTTTGCATGTTTTAAGAAATTAACACCCCCTGAACGCATTTCTATCAGATAGGAAATTTTTTCCCCTTTCCATAGAGATAAAAAAAGTCCTTCTAACTCTTCGTATTTTTCAAGTTACAAGCCGACAGTGAGGGAATTTTTGTGCCGGGCCGATGGGCCCAGGAATTTTGCCAAAGTATAATTACAGACCAGCCAGAGAAATTTTGACATTTTTCCCTTTTTGTAAAAAGATACAAGTATAATTGTGGGCCAGTGAGCCCAAGGATGACCTTTTGCCAAAAGCGGGTCTACGGGGGAAATTTTTTCCTAAGTGTTAATTCAAGCCAATGGGTTCACGGGTTACTTTGGAAATTTTAGACTCTTTTTCAAAAGGTGTGATTTTCAAATGCAGGCACGCAAGCCCACTGGGTCTCATCGGCCATTGAATAGTCGCAGACCCGCGGAGGCCACCACGTGTCAACTTGGCACAACTCCAAGGATAAAATCCAAAACAAATACCCCAAACATTCACTAGGCTACCACATTTCCCAGTGTCTAAAAAGGGTGAAAAATCCAACCATTTAAATTGACTAGGTATAAGGGTGTTGGAAGAAGCCTCCACATGTCTCATCAGCGCCTGAATACCAAGGTTGGGGCCAAAGAGTGGGTTTCCAAACATGCGTAAAATCTCCACGTGTATTGGATCCAATAGAGTCAAAAAGGGAGACATAGAAGGCCCAAAATGACTAAGTATAGAGAGCCAGTAGATGGCGCCATGTGTTGCATCAACACAAATTCAAAGGAGCGACCCAAAGTGGAGACTCACATGAGCATGGGCTTTCCATGTGTCCCATGCCCGAAAAGTGATCAAGCTCAAATAAGCTAAGTACAAAAAGTAAGCCAAATGCTCCATGTTCCTCATCAGCACAATTTCAAAAGTAAAATCCGGATGTAGTCCACAAATGCACGTTGAGCCTCCACGTGTCCAGGGATAGACTATATGGCCCCACCAAGAAAAAGGGACTTAGAAAAAATATGAAGAAAGGAACACGCCAACGGAAGGAGCCACATGTCTCTTCAGCACACTTACAAGAGGTGAATCCAGAGGAAGTCTGAAAACATGCACCAGCTCTCCGCCTATCTGATCAGCATAATTTCAAAGGCATGTCCCAAGGTAGTTCCCAAATGAGTGGCAACCCGCCACATGTACTAGTGTTCGAAGAGGTAATGTCGGTTGTTGAAAAATCCAAAAGTAAGTGTAGACTTCCATGTGTCTTGTCTACATAACTTCAAAAGAAAAATATGGGGCGGTTTCAAACAAGTGTGAAGTCTCCACGTGTCTTGGTCGGAAAAACATCTTTGCGAATTGAAGGACTCAAGAAAAATTTAAATGAAACCGTGGAGCTCGTGGAAGCCGCCACATGTCATTCCAGTGTGATTTAAAGAGAAAAAGGAAGGATTTTAATATCCAAGATGCATGAGGCTTCCAAGTGGATTTGGTACGAACAAACTCTATTAAATATTGCTTGCCATGACCCTGATCTTCAGACAGCCATATCTTTCAATTGGAAACTAAAATTTAGGAGGGAGAGGATTTTTGGAAAGATCTCGGCGCCGGCTTCTCACATGCCTCCATTAATGTTTTGGCCCACTAATTTTTGGATCCGAAAGTCTCTCACCTATTTCCATGAGTAAGAATGGGGCTCTTTCTTTTCCATTAAGGGACAATGATGGGGCCATGGGTGTTGCAGAGAGTCTCTTCATTGTGGTAGGTGGAATTCAAAGCATATCTTACGGTGGTTGAAGTAGGATTCAAATTTTCCCTCTCTCCTTATCTCTTTTAGTAGGTTGATATTCAATTCATTTATAGGGGTGGTTGGAACAAAGGTCATTTTTTCCGCTCTCTTTCTCTCTCATTCTTCTATATATTATAAAGGAGGAGCATATTGAAATGGTTTTTCATCTTTTCTCTCTTGCCCCCCTCTATATTTCTTCCATAGGGTAGAATGTAGAGTCTAAGCCTTTCTCATGGCTTTGTAATGGCATTTCATTGCCTCTTTCCCACCGATGATGTATTGTGTCACTTTTGGAGCAATAGAATTTGTTTCTTGATGCATCTGTCTATCCTCGGCTCATTTTATTGTCTCTTTTTACATCTCATCGATGCGTGGTATACTTGTGCATATTCGATGTTTGTTGCAGGTTACGGGAGTTGTGCTAAATGGGTCTTGAATGGTGTTTAGTGTGAAAGCTATCTCTTGGTCCATGGTGCATCTTAACCACCCCCTCCTCTTCTCACCTCTCTCCACTTCGTAGTTTTGGTGTGTGATCAGCCACTTCCTTTTATGGTGCATCACCACTTAGTGTAAGCTCTCTTTCACCCTCTCTCTCTCTCTCTCCATGTCTCCTTGGAGATTAGGATTCATTAGGTTTTTCCTACATTGGAGTAGCTTGCGGTAGGTAGATTAGGAAGTAAGAACCGGCTTTCTCCGGAAGTCTATCTCAGGTTTTCAAGTCCCACACCTTGAGAGATGGTCCAATGTTTTACAATCACACCGAATCTCCCACTCAACCTCAAGGACATTCGAGGGTATTGTGATTCTACACGAATAGTTGATTTAGAGGATAAAATTTTTCTAACCTTGCATGTAAAGCTACCCATAAGAGATCATAGAAAATATTTTAAAGAAGAACATTTTCTAATCTAATATGAATATAAATCAGCAGTTTTGGTGCTTCCCCTTGACCGTTAAGACCATGCCTTTAGCCTAACATATTTTTTGGCGAGAGGATAAGTGGGATATGAAGGAAATAGAAGAGTTACAATGTGAGCGGGATGATACTTGTAGAATGAAATGATCCATATTGTTCTATTGCTAATAAATTTTTGCACTTCTTGAGGGTTACAATGATTCAAAAAGAACAACATTAAACACCGCAATAAGACAATGAGAGAAACCTAATTTTAAGGAGGATTATGACTTTTTCAATTGCATGGTGGATAAGAACAAAGGAAAATAGGTTGAAACTATTGATAAACCATCCATGACAAGACGAGATCAATCAATTTAAAGAGGTAGAAAGTATTTCAAATCAACCTCGAAGGTGCTCAAACATGAAGAAGAGAGCAAGGAAACATGGAAGATTAGAAAAATCAGGTTATGAGCAGTGATAAGACCATGTCCTATAAGATACTTGGATGATTTAGGACTATTTTTAATATTACCAATAATTGTGCTAGATTTAGAGCATAAAGATGAGCTTGACATTCTTAAAACTCATCCCTGATACATCTCAAAATTGATTGCAGATCTGTTAAAGGTATTTCTCTAAATATTGATTGATGTTTTGAGAAATTTTGAGGTGCAAATCAGGTTTTCCCTTTCGCCATGTAACCTAGTTGGCAAGATGATGTCATGGTCACATGTTTTAAGAAAAGGATGCTAATTCTCTAAGTCCATATAAGTTTTTTTAGCTTCTCGGTTTTAGTTGGTTAGATTAGGTTAGTGTAGGTTTTTTTTGTAAAATAAGTGCCTCTACACACTCCACATACTTCCCCTTGGAGAATTTATGATTCTTTCTTATTCTAATATTTTTTTATTTCATCCAAGTGCAGTTTTGTACATGTTGTTGCTATTGTTTTTATGTTTTCGTGGAGTATTTTCATTGTTTTCCAGTTCTATTCATCCTTGGGTATGCATGGCCAACTTTATAGGATGGTTTTAAATATATATTCATGGCTAGAAGTAAGAATATTTAGGGGTTCTTTCCAATTAACAGGCAATTAGTTCAAAATAGTTGCAAAAGATGTTGACCATTTTTGGTTATTATTGGAAAGGGATATACAAAATATTTAGAATGTTTAGGTTTAGTTGAAATTTGGACAAGTACACAATAAACAAAAACTAGGGATGTTGATCCAAGATGTTTATTCCTAATATAAGATGTGTTTTGAGTTTGCACCTTTGCCAAGATCATGCATCAACCCGTTCGGACTAATGCGGGGTCATGACAGATATGGGAAGGAATTGAATATTAGAAAGTAAGACACCCCGAAATCAAAAATTATATTACACTTTCGGGTGTATTAAAGAAAAGTATAAGTTGTAGAGGTGATAACTTGTTCGTTTATCAATTTCAGATCAAGCAAAGGTACAATTAATTAATTTTATTCCTTTATGATTAAGTGAAATTACATTACTGTGTTTAGTTGTTTAGGTTTATTCCATATCATGTTATTGAAGAAGATGAAAAGAGACATAAACAACTCATCATATAAGAAACTTTTCATTTATTCATAAAGGAAGAGTACAAGTTTCTCACACAAGCCGTGATAAATAACTGGAAGAAAAGCATGCATACAAATGAAAAACTAAAAACATAAATGAGAGAAGAGACATGTCATTTCTTAAGGAATGAATCCTCTCTCATGTTGATGTTTCTTCATCCTCTTCCACTACTACTCTATACCGAAAGACAAAGAAAAATGATTATGATTATAGCTTGAGGTTTCTTAACTCATTTTAAATTATTTGAATGTATATGCATTCAAGAATCAAGTTGCGAAATGAAAGAATGTTTCATTGTAAGTATTGAACATGATAGAATTCCAAGTACAAGTGTTCATCATGAATACAATACATGTTTTATATGCAAGAAATGACTACTTTACAAAAAGAATGCAAATTCATAGTGTACAAAACATGTAAATTTCCATTAAATCACAACCACATATCTTTCAAAAGGATATTTGTAAAACCTCACTAAAAACAAATTCATAGAAATGCATGCACCAGTTTTGGACAACCATATATCTTTGTAAAGAAACCGTTTTTCATATTTGTCAATCAAACTTTTATAGGAGAGCATTTTCAGAATTGAGAAGAAAAACATTCAAATGAAAGACTCAACATATCAATTGAAAGATACGAGATGGAATTCATAAAATGAATACAAAAGTGATACAATACATCGATCATTTTAAGATATGAAAAATGACCGAGAGGGGTTTCAAAACTATACAATGTCAAATATGAAAAGTGAATTATAAGTTTTCCTTCATTTTTCCATGCCAAATATAAAAATCAGAATAAAAGTTCTAACAAATTTTCAGAAAGAATTACAGGTTTATTAAAGACCCACTTCATGCAAAGTTTCCCAAGATACATCAATTCACAATGAAGACATGTGTTCATTATACTATGAACTACATTTAAAGCTGAAAACAGGTCATCAAAGATTCATTGTGTCTCTATGAAAGGTTTCATAAAACACTTATACCCAAATTTTTATTTCAGTCTTGCAGCTTATCCCTAGGTACAGATTGCCGATATCCTAGCTCATAACATTACAATTTTCAGTTGGCATATGGTTGTGCAAGTTACATGTACTTCCTCATATCGAATATGTTTCAAAAAGTTTCAATTTCTTAGACAATATCAAATTAAACAAAAAGATTCAGCAGATTTAAGAACAAGGAATCATCGTGATAAGCACACATTTATTTTTTGTATAAATAACTATGCAATTGAAGGATCATGTAGCAACAATGAGAGAGATGAAAATAGCTAAATTGAATAAGTTCGATAGAGTTCGGAATTGGACATATCTGTTGCAAAGACTCATTGTTAACGAGAATATCAATTTTTCATTTGCATTAATTTATGATCCTAAGTAGAGGTGAGGTATTTGATCTTATGAGTGCAAAATCGAGAGGGTAATAGCTATTTATCGATATGGGTATACAAATATATTACATGTAGGTTCACCAAGTTACTATGACTTGATCTAAGCGTATGCAATGTGAGATTTTAAACAAACCCCAAATTTAAAAAAGGTTAAAACAAAGATGTAATACATATCAATTGTAAATCAAAGAAATGCTTCAAATGCGAGAAAACCTTAAGTGATAGTAGTGTGAAGCGATCCCGAAACAATATCTCGAGACATATGCATCGATTACCATGATAAAATCTATAATCCATACATTGTGCACTATATTGTTAGTGCCAAATCGTAGAAGATAGAAGATGTTGCAGTAAAATGTGGGTATGGTGTATAACATCATCAAGAGTTATAATGCCAATGCTTACTGCAATTTGGCGAAGGGATTTGTAATTACTTTGTCTTGCTCATTAAGCTTCAGAGAAATAGTTCTTTAAAATTCAACTGTAAGGTAGGCCTGTAATTTGGCTCTATCCCAAGATGTAAAAGTTTTTAATACAAGAAGCGTCTACACGAAGCATCGTGGATTTAGGTTTTATGGATTACATATTAACCCAATGGTGGGGAAACCATCAAGTATGTGGCACAATACTACAAACACAATAGATGATGGCACTGAAAGAGAAGAATCATAGTCTAACTAAAGACAAAATTTGAAGTTTTCAAGGAGTTAGCCTTTCCTATAATGGTAGAGATGGCATAAATCACCACAAATGCGAGATGATAAATGAAGGCAAGGATAAAACAAGGTTCAAGAGAGCTTCACGTATAAGAAACAATAAAGTCAAGCCCGTGCGAGCAATATAGATAGCCAAACACTTAGGATGAGTCAAGTTAAATAATGCAGCCAAGTTCCAAGTATGCACAAACACATTGAGCCCAAGGAGAACCCAACTTGCACCATAGACATCAAGCATATAAACCCTCAAATGGGAAAATCCAAAACACCATGAACTATTACTACACTCAGGGTGAGTTAGTAAATTTAACACAGAGTTAATGCAATGCACAACAAGATTTTCAATAGGCTGAAGAGATAAGGAAAGATTTAGCCTGGGTGAGTTCTTATAACACCAAAATGAGTACAAACCCCCACGAGGTGGCCATGATGAAGTCAAAATCCGACCCTGAAGAAGAAATCAGACATTACAAAATTGAGACCCAACTCGTGGGTAAAAGTAAAACAAATAAGCACACAACTACGAGTTCAAGCGCAATCATGGATACTGGAAGGAGAGAAGCAGATAATAAATAAAAGCATACCCAGATGCATATAAAACCCATTCCATGCCATTTTCAACTCACCGAGTTTTGGAAAAAATGTACATATTTTAAACTCAAACAAAAATAACTTGCCCAATAAAAACGGCGGTAGTTAATAGTGCCAGAGCTATCAATGAAAGGGTCTACGGTTTATCTCTCTTGGGATGGCTAAGATCTGTTAGCTCCAAAGAGATCCCACAGGTCGAGCTAGGTATAACCACATGGATGAGTCAAAAAGCAGACAATTACCAATTAGCAAAGTCAAATCACACAAAAGCTCGACCCGACGACGAAGAGCTTGGTAATATGAATCCATGGTTCCAATAACCCAGAGTTTGAGCCCCATGGAAATACCTACCAAATATCTGGAACTGTGAAAATATAAGCACAACTTCGAGCTAACAAAAAGAAATGGGGAGTTCAACACAAAAATATTCCAACTCGAGGACACATGCAAACGTGGTAAGCACATGAATTCGGCTCAGGAGACTGTTGAGATAAAGCTTCATAGCTTCTGTTAATACATAAATTAAATCATTCTCAAAGAAAGTTTGCAGATCACAAAGCACTAAAACTTCAAACTGAGATGTAATAAATGGAAAATCAAGGTAAAGATGAACGGATCACTAAGAAATATGGCCAACATAGTGAAACAGACTGAGCACAATGCATGATAGCTCCAAAAATCAGTAACAATCGTCGCCATAAAAATTTTCGTCAGAGTTCCCCTCCCTCTAGCAGAAGCCTCTCGAAAATCCAAGGATCACTTAACTATAGTTAGGTAAATGCCATACACTTACGTGGATTATTTTAAGAATAATTTAATTATTGTAAGTTTTGTATGGTAAAGCAATAATTTTTTGAGCTTGCTGATATGACAAACTATTATCATGGCCATGCAATTAATTGAAATCGATCCTTTATCTTTACCCTTGCAAAAGGCGAGGTCACTACAATCGAAGAAGAAAAAGAGATAGTCATGATTTCCTTACCTAATGCATGCACATATGCCAAAATTAGCTTTTTGGAGATAGGATAAAAATAGATCTTATTTAATATCTCCAAATTTACCTTATTTCTTGTTAAAAGAGCCATACACATGACTTTGACAAGTCGAAGAGGAGATTTTACCGAGGATGAGAGTGACATCAACCTTTTTCTAATGGTAGAGGATAGAGGAGGCTATTTTTAGTCTTTATTTATTAAAAATTGTATTTTAGCAAGGACAAAGTTGTGCATGTTGGAGGACTATTATTAGATGCATGAGTTATTTTTGAAGCTCAGGGTATGCAACTTTTATTTCATATACCTTGTTTTTGAAAGAGCACAATGGGGATTATTGTCTTTTTTTAGACATGTGTGTCGATTTTGTTCATGTGTACATTCTTGACTAATAAGGTTTGTATTTTCCAAAGATTTAAGTTTGTGTAGTTTGTTTAGTTAATTATTGCTTTCCTTTACATGTTCATAACATCACATCACCTCCATCAATTTGTTTTGTGAGTTTTACAAGTCATCTAAGTTTGTCTAGACACCTTTTTCAAAGTGCAAAATCATCAACAATCAATCAAAGTGAATTATCAGTCCTTTATCGTATTTAAATTATTTTGGTGTAAGCATAGGTCCTTAACCTTTTGGTGTATCACCCTTTTTAAGTTTTTAGTTATTTCTAGTTCGTTCCTAACCATCAAACCCATCAGATTCAGTAGTTTATAGGTGATCCATCAAGGGAACTAGCAGTCTCTGAGGTTTTCCTAAAACTAGGCACCCACATGTCGGAGTAGATCCCATTGTACTAGTCAACGTTAGAATCAAATTTCCTATCTAAATTAAAGGTGTACTTCGGGCCGACAACATTGACAAAGGAAAAATCCTTAGAGATACTCACATTTTAAATCTTTCTCATAGTGACATTTATGACCCTATTGCATCTCTTTTGTTTACTAGATCTCTGGATATACTAACCTTCATTGATGAATTTTTCGCATTACACTTGTGTGTATTTTATTAAGCTTAAGTATGAAGTTTTGATCACTTTTGAGACTTTAAGGCTCTTTCTGATAAACATGTTCAAAGCTCTATCAAGGTTCTTCAAACCAACAATGGAGGCGATTATCTTGGCAATATGTTTCAAGTATTTATTTACTTATGAATAGAAATATTTGTAGCGTATAGTTTCTTACAAACCTTTGCAAAATGGAGTTGCGGGGATAAAAAACCGAACAATTAAGGAGATGGCCACTTGTATGTTTCACTAAAATTCCCTTCCTCAATAGTATTGGTCCAAAGTAGTGAATTATGCTTCTTAAATTCATATCCATGGTCCATACAAGTCTGTAGAGGGATAAAACCTTTTGATGTCTGGTTTCGATAAACACATGATGTTGAACAATTTCAAGTATTCATATCCAATGCTATGTCCCGATTCCCAAAAATAAATGTATGGATTTGGAATCACAATACACATATTGTATCTTTTAAGGATATCATGATGGCATGAAGAGATATTAATTTTTGAATCCTACTACTAATGATCTCTATATCAAGAGAAGTATGAAATTCGATTTGTCTTCTTTGAATTCTACTTATCTACCCTCTAAGGTCCTTATGTTATCTGATTTTGAATATGAATCTTCAGATGATGACATTGTTGAGAATGCTCTTCCCCATCTTGATACCCCTGTCCCTCCCAACCATCATACTTTGGATACTTTTTATTATGATAGTAGTGTTTATTGCAACCTTGTTCCTTCTCACTCGATTAAAGAATCTTTCACTCTAATCTTCATCCTCTTGATCCTTATTGGGCTATGATAACTTCACGAGTTTTGATATTGAATAGGAGATCATTTGGACAAGAGACAAACTCATTCAGATTTATTTTCACCTCACTCCTTATTCACCTCTTCTTCTAACCCTTGATATTTCCAGGTGGCTTCTGGTATTCCCCATTAGGACTATTCTAAGGATAAGTAGCATACCTCACTCATGAATAATGATACTTGGTATCTCACCCCTATTTGGAAAGGAATAAAAATCATTCATTATAAGTGGGAATTATGAATAAAGTATGGTGTTTGTGGTGATGTCTATAATTTTAAAGAATACATAAAAGTTAATTATTTGTTCTAGGTAGTGTAGTGCCCACTTCCCTTCGACACCCTTTTGTTATTGATTATGATATTGTCGACTATACTTATGGATATTATTGTAGTTTTTGATTTGGCATGATGTTAGATGTTAGAGATCACGGACTGTTGTTGATTTTGATTCATATATGATGCATGTGGATTATTAGAGACATTTTATATTAATGTTGATATGTTGTTGCATGGTTATATATGTATGTGTGTGTGTGTGTGTGTGTGTGTGTGTGTGTGTGTGTGTGTGTGTGTGTGTGTGTGTGTGTGTGTGTGTGTGTGTGTGTGTGTGTGTGTGTGTGTGTGTGTGTGTGTTTTCATGCAATATTTCATCATATTGAGTAGACCTTTGATAATTGAACTAATGTTGTGATCATTTTGACAAGGATGAAATGTAAGAATATAGATGTTGGTAGAAATTGTAAATAATATCATAATTGCCTAGATGTTGTTTTGATTCATATATAGATGGTTGTGGACTTATATTGTATATTTTATCATACATGTTTTTAATGTGGCCACGAGGTCAAGGAGGTATTTATGTGTTTTACAGGGTAAATTTATTTAGGAAAAACATCGGGGGTATTGGAGACCAACCACATTAGAATTCTAGGTGAATTTAACAAGGGTCACCATGGCAACACTTGGTATCCTAGAACATCATTTTTGCTCACGTTACACTTGGTATTAGAGCCGTGGGTTCAAAGCTTGGACCATTGGGCACACTTAGAAAACATGAGACATGAACTTTTAACCTAGTGCAATTTTTTTTTTAACCTAGAAAACCACATTGTCTAATAATTATATGATGTAGAAAATGTAGAAAGCTGGAACAAGACCTAGAAAAATGAACTAACTCTCACCTTGGTTTGTGCAGGAGGCACGGATCAGACAAGGGGTATTTTCACATAGACCTAGATATACCACCTCCAGAGGAGGTCAGAAGCACCATTCTACCTCATATTTTACAGATGCTTCAGGATGTCAATGTTGTTATACGCGGAGGGTCCTTGGGAGGATGACTTGTTAGACATGACATGGAGCCATCAGTGGAGGCCCATGCATCCCCTCGAAAAAATGAGGAGTATAGGGAAAATAAATTTTGCATGGAGTTAGCTAGGGAAGAGTCACCATAGAGAGGGCATGGAGACACAATTTCAGGACATAAGGATAGATCTCAGAGCCCTAGATAGAGAGAGGAGCATACAAAGAGACCTAGGAGTCGTCAGATGTCAACTACAGACCATATCAGGGAGATCCTGAAGCTATGACCATTTCACTATTCAGGAGATACAAGTGGTTTTTAGGCAGAGGCCTGGTTGGTGAGCATGAGCGGATGCTTCAAGCTATGCCCTTATACAAGAAACACGAAAGCTGATGTTGTGATCCATATTATGAGCGATGGAGCAGAATCTGGGAAGGATCGAGGAGATGAAGCTCCATGTTGACACAAAGATAGTTACACAGGAGCTATCTCGAGCAAAGTGTTTCAAGAGCAAGTATTTGCCTAGGAGGTTTATTTAGCAACGGATAGAAGAGTTTCACGACCTCCATCAAGCATCTATGACTGCAGCTAAGTATGAGAGTCAATTTCTTGACCTACTCCATTATGTCGACTAAATGCAAGATGAGAAGGTACGGGTTCGCAGGTTCATTAGGGGCTTGAATTTGGATTTGGGTGGTACAAAGTGCACATTCACTAGACATAGAAATTAGAATAAGCTATGGAGAAGGCATGTATTATAGAGGAGACATGGGGGAAGATGGAACATGCTATGATAGAGTTTAGAGCCACATCCAGCAGATGCGGGATGGAAAATTGAGGTGGTTAGTCCCTTCTCTCATGGTAGAAAGAGTTCAAGATAGTCTTCTTTCAAGCCACCATAACAACCACCTCGGTAGCCGTATGCAGTAGTAGTGAGACCCACCCACCTTATAGACCCCCTCGAGATTCGACACACGAGGGGGCTGAGTATGGCGCCTCCTCCTGGGGGACCCATCGGGACACAAGGGTTGACTAAAGCTCAGTGAGCAAAAGCTCATCGCAGAGACTTGAGTCATCTATAGCTGTGTCATCAAAATCCACATCTTAGAGCTCTAAAGTACCGGTTGGAGATACATCTCAATGGAGAGGACTGGGTTGTTGTTATGGTTGTGGCATTATGGGGCATCATTAAAGAGACTACCCATAGAAACCTAGTAACAAGTGTAAGACACATATCTCAGAGCCTACTATTAGGGATATGGCACGGAGCCATTGGATATACACAATGGTTGAGAACTAGTAGGATGAGAACTAGAGTACCATGATAGAGACGACATGTAGTATTGGTGGTATTTCCACCTCTATATTGTTTGATTCTGGTTCCTCTAATTCTTTTATTACACCATCCTTAGTAGAGCATTGCAGGCTGGTGGTAGTTAGGTAGGGTCGTAGTTGGGATGTTGAGATGGCTTTTAGAGCAAAAATTTCTATAGACTCCTTAGTTAAGGAGTGTGTAGTGGATTTGGGACCCTTCACCACTACGTTGGGTCTTCAATTCCTTTCGTTGGGTTCTTATGGTGTCAACTTGGGCATGGACTGGTTGTCTCCACACAGAGCTAGAGTGGACTGTTACCATAAGAATATTGTTTGTATAGATGATCTAGGAGTGGAGTCACCATATTAGGAGTCGGAAGCCCGTTTCCATCTGCACCATCTCCACTATATAGCTTAAGCAATGTGTGCGATGAGGTTTTTAGATGTATGTTGTTACGGTTAGTGACAGAATGAAGGATGAGTCTAGTGGACCATCCCTTAATGACCATCACATTTTGAGTGAGTTTTCTCATGTCTTTCTCTGGGATCTACTAGGATTTCTTCCCCCACCTGAGATAGATTTCCACATAGATCTAGTTCCAAGAACAATGCCTATCTCATGAGCACCTTATCGGATGAATACTCCTGAGTTATGTGAGCTCAAGTTGCAGCTTGAGGGGCTTCTAGAGAAAGGTCTAATCCATCCTAGTATGTATGTTCCTTGGGGTGCACTAGTGATTTTCGGGAAGAAGAAGGATGGATCTATGTGGTTGTGTATTGATTACCATTAGCTAAATAAAGTAATGATTATTGGCTAGAGAAAATTGTTATATATATTTTTAATTAGTTCTAACTCCTGGAGCTTATTGAGATTCTTTCCACTCCTTGTGTGGAATTAGTTATCTCCTAATTAGCTTGACATTCCTATTATTTAGGAATGTCAAACTATATATTCTCCCTTTCTAATGAATCTCCTGGATGGTGGAGATATCGAGATAAATAATTATTTCTCTGTTCCTCTTTATCATGCTCTTATTTTCTCCTCTGAGTAATTATTTGTGCTCACTCTTCCTATGATAGATCTCGCTGGTAGTTTTTTCATGGTATCAAAGCTCCTGATAGTTGCAGCAGATTAGAGTTATAAATTCTTGGGTGCTTTTACCCAGCCTTTGATGATGTGCCTTTACAAGTTTGTACTTTGATCTTGTATCTTCATGATCTTTCTCTACGAACTCTATGCCCATGTCCCTCGCACTTGTGGCCACACGTAATTGATATGTCTTGCTTGTAATTATATGTGTCAAGATCTCTGTGGTGCTCATGTACATGCACCTCTACGTGGAGGATTAGTAGCGGATGGTGGTGGTTCCAAAGCCCGTCCACTATTCTTTTGCCAATTCTTTTGCTAAATTTCTTCGCAGTTTTTTTGCGCATGGATATGAAGGAAAATAGTGGGAGGTGATTCGAGATGTGAATGCATGCACACCAATGACAATGGGATTCAAAGCCCAATAGCTCAACCGATGACGAGAGGAGTTCTAGGACCCCGTGAAGCCCATAGTGGTTGACTCTATTGGTCAAGTGGAATGTCCATGGGTGGCTGCATAAAATCTCTGCCATAAGCAATAACAAAATTATGCATCACTACATGAAATGCATTCTATGTAAATATCTTACGTCAACTCCCACACCTTACCAAATTAGGTATTGAATTGACTACTACATGTAATTCTAACTTAGTAGATGCTACTTTGTATAGACAGTTGTTTGGGAGGCTTTTATATCTCACTCATACTTGTCTTGATATCACCTTTGTAGTTAATCTTCTCTCTCATTTTCACATGAGCCTCATGAGAGTCATTTGGAAGCAACCAAGTGGATCTTGAGATATCTTCGGGGGACTTTGAGTTTTGGTATTCATTACACACCTCAGAATATTCCTAGTATTGAGGGCTTTACAGATTCAGATTGGGGTGGATGTCCTGATACTCACAAATCCACTTCTAGATTCTTTTTTCATCTTGGTTCTAGTCCAATTGATTGGTCTTGTAAAAATCAAAATACCATTGCATTATCATCCACTGATGCCGAGTATTGAGGTGTTGTGACAACAGAGTAGGAAGTTCTATGGATTTGCAATTTCTTGGTGAGTTTGGTTTTTCATAGAAGTCTCCTTTTGTTCTTTGGTGTGATAACCAAAGTGCTATTCACATTACATGTTATCTGTTGAGCATAAACACACAAAGCGTATAGAGATCCATATGAAATTCATTTGACGCTTAATTCAAGATGGGTTTAATCGATGGATTTTGTTCCTATGGCTAATCACCTGCAAGACATCTTCACTAAACCCTTGGCCTCTCCTTGTTATTTTGAATTATGAAAAAAAAATTGGGGTGAAGGAATTTGTCCTTGGGGGGAAAATTGTATAATTTGGGGTGAAGTAATTTGTCCTTGGGGGGAAATTGTATAGTCCTTCCTTCCTTATTTTCTAGTATTGTATTGGGTACCTTATCAGGTCTAGTAGCTAGGACCCTTCTTTCTTTTTTCTCCCTAGCATTCACTTATGGGAGGGTGTTGGTGTAAATAATTTAATTACACTAAATAAAGTCATTAGAGAAAATTTTTATATTTGTTTTAATTAGTTCTAACTCCCAGAGCTTTTTGAGATTATCTCCACTCCTTGTGTGGAATTAGCTATCTCCTAATTACCTTAACATTCTTATTATCTAGGAATGTCAAACTATCTATTCTCCCTATTTAATGAATCTCCCGGATGGTGGAGATATCAGAGATAAATAATTATTTATCTGTTCCTCTTTATCGTGCTCTTATTTTCTCCTCTAAGTAATTCTATGTGCTCACTCTTCCTGTGCTAGATCATACTTGGTAGTTTTTTCAATGATCAAGAATCGTTACCCCCTTCCACGCATTGATGATTTATTTGATTAGATGAAGGGTTCTATATTTTTCTCCAAGATAGATCTTAAGTCAAGGTATCATTAGTTGAGGATTACGGAGGTAGATATTCATAAGACCGCCTTCCATATGAGATATGGCCACTACAAGTTCACAGTGGTACCTTTTGGTCTAACGAATGCCCCCGTAGTTTTCATGAGCTTTATGAATGGGGTGTTCAAGATTTTTTAGGATTGATTCGTGCTCATCTTCCTTGATCACATTTTGATTTACTCACATACACGTGAGGAGCACAAGGAGAACCTTTGTTAGGTACTTTAGTCTCTTCGTGCAAATTTTTTTTATGGAACTTAAAGAGGTGTGCATTCTTTCAGACAGAGGTACAATATTTGGGCCACACCATTTCTAGGGGAAGGTATCACATTCGATCCTTCCAATATTCAATCTATTATGGATTGGATAGCACCCACTAGTGTGATTGAGGTGCGCAACTTCATGGGTTTGGTAGGACTCTTCAAGATATTATTTTCAAACTTTTCTCATATTGCGCACCACATCACTTCCCTTCAGTGAAAAGGGAAGAATTTTATTTGGTTACATATGTGTGAGTAGGCCTTCAGGATACTGAAGGAATGCCTCATAAAAATTCCTATTCTTGCAAAGGCGAGATCCTCGGGGTGAGTTCTATGTTTGCATAGATAATTCTTTGCGAGACTTGGAGGTGTGTTGATGAAAGAGGGGAAAGTAGCTTCTTTTGAGTCTCACAAACTCAAGGATTATGAGATCAATTATCTAACTCATGATCTTGAGCTTACAGTAGTTGTGCATGCATTGGTGCCTATGGAGACATTTTCTTCTCTACAAGAGATTTACACTAAGGACTGATCACTTGAGTTTCCGCCACGTTTTCACATAGCCCAATCTCAATGCTCATCAGCGGTGTTGGATGGATTTTCTTTATGAGTACGATATGGAGATAGATCATGTGAAGGGGAAGGAGAACATGGTTACAGATGCCTTGAGTAGATAGAGACATGTGGCTATGGCTACTTTAGTGGGTATAGATTTTGGAGCAGGATTTTATAGTAGCTTCCTCACGACAACTTCTACCTTATACCTAGAGAAAAGATTGAGTCTCAGAGACCCCTTGAGGGGAGATTTGATGGATTTTCATTAGAGGAAGATGGTCTTCTTAGAAAAAGAGGTTGGATATGTGTTCCTTGAGATGTAGGCTTGAGACAAGAATTTTTACAGAGGCTCATCATGCACCTTACTCAACCCATCCTAGAGTGAAGAAGATTCATGCCACTTTGAGACAGGTTATACCATATGCGAGAGAAATTTGTAGAGATGTGGCTTAGTTTGTGTTGCATTATTTAGAGTGTCGAGAGGGTGAAGGCCGATGAGCATCAAAATCCATCTAGCCTTCTTTTATTCACGCCATATCGGAGTGGAAATGGGACACAATTTCCATGGACTTCATTGTTGGGCTACGAACATCGAGATACCACCATGAAGCCATCATGGTCACAGTGGATAAATTGATGAAAGTGACTCATTTTTCTCTGATGAAGACCACCTACATAGCTAGTGCAGTGGCATGGGTATATATAAATGAGATTTTTAGATTACATGGGATTCTTTGGAAGATCATTTGTGACCGTGATCCCTTGTACACTTCTCACTTCTAGACTATGATTCAACATGATCTTAGGACTAAGATCAATTTTAGCACAACATATCAACCTTGAGACAGAGGGATAGAATGAGTTGGTGAATTAGGTCCTCGAGGACATGCTTAGGATGTATGTTATGGACCATCAGTCAAGATGGGAAGAGTATTTGTACTTGGTGGAGTTTTCCTATGATAATAGTTTTCAGAGTTCTATAGGCATGGGTCCTTTTAAGTCATTGTATGGCAGAGAGTGCAGTGCACACACCTCTTAGTTGGGATAGGTTAGAGAATGGGTTTCTCTTGGGAAAGCATTATTGCAGGATATGGAGCAGCAAGTTGTTTTGATCAGGTAGAGATTGTAGAAGGTGAAGGACAGGAAGAAGAAATATGTAGACCAGCATAGGACAAATCATAGTTTTGAAGTGGGCAAGAAGGTGTTTCTTCATTTCGAGACCACATAAGATCCCTATCCATTATGTGAAAGGTTCTCACTTTCTCCTCGGTTTGTGGGTCCCTTTGAGATCTTGGAGCGCGTCGGTCGTTTGCCGTATTGTCTAGCATTGCGACCTATTTTGTCTCATGTACATGATGTGTTTCACGTTTCTATTCTTAGGAGATATATTTCTAATCCTTCTCACATGCTAGATTGGAGCACATTGCAAGTGCAATATTAGGGGCAGGTGATGGTGGAGCCCATCTGCATTATAGAGTGCATGACCCCGAGCCTTCGTGACAAAGAGATTGACTAGGTTTGGGTCCAGTGGGATAAATATGATGAGACTGTAGCTACATGGGAGGATGCTACATTGCTATGAGTTCAGTTTCCACACCTATTCTAGTGACTTCTAGGAGGAAGTCGAGTCTAAGGGGAGGGGGATGTAGTGCCCACTTCCCTTCGACACCTTTTTGTTATTTATTTTAATACTGTTGACTATACTTATGGATATTATTGTAGTTTTTGTTTTGGCATGATGTTAGGTGTTAGAGATCACAAAATGTTGTTGATTTCTATTCATATATGATGCATGTGGATTATTAGGGACATTTAATAATAATTTTGATATGTTTTTGACATGGTTATACATACATACATACATACATATGTGTGTGTGTGTGTGTGTGTGTGTGTGTGTGTGTGTGTGTGAGTGTTTTTAGACATGCAATATTTCATCTTGTTGAGTAGACCTTTGATAATTGAACTAATGTTGTGATCATTTTGACATGGATGAAATGTAAGAATAGAGATGTTGGTAGAAATTGTAAATGATATCACAATTGCCTAGATGTTGTTTTGATTCGTATATAGATGATTGTGGACTTATATTGTATATTTTATCATAGATGTTTTTAATGTGGCCATGAGGCCGAAGGAGGTATTTATGTGTTTTACAGGTAAATTTATTCACAACAAACATCGGGGGATTGGAGACCAACCACATTGGAATTCTAGGTGAATTCAATAAGGGTCACCATGGCAACATGTAATTATGTGTGTTTGAATTATGGTTAGGGGGAAATTGTGACCAAGGGGTTATGTATTGTCTTTTATTTAGTTTTCCTTTAATTGATGTTAGTATGTGAATTTTTAGTGATGTAATTCATTGTATTAATTATTTGGAATTTGGTGTATGTATTTTTACCTTTATTATTAATGGGTTGTAGTGTCTTAATTAAAGCTAATTTAATCTTGTCCTAAACTAATTAAATATGTGACCAAAGGAATTCATTTATTAGAGTATATTTCTCTTGGATTTTGTGTTGTAAGTTGAGTGCTTGGGGATCTTGAGTGTTGTACACTCTACCCTTCATGGAAATTTGAATTTGGCCTTAAGGGCCAATTTTGGAGGCTTGTAGGACAAGTCAAAATTTTCCCACACCTCTTTAATTGCTATAATAACCCTACCTATGGGTTGGGGGGTCAAAATTAGACCCCATTAGGTGTTTTGGGAAGATAAAAAGGTAAAATGTTTATTGCACTTCCTTTCTTGTAATTAATTTTGTCCTTAGGGGGTGTGGGCTTAGATTGTGTGTGTAAGTAAAATGTCATTTCTTCAACCACTTATTAATTGTGCTTTGGAGTATGGGGTTGACTAGGGTGATGTGGAGTGGAGAGGAAATGAGGTGGCATCCTACTTGGAGCCACATCATCCTCCTCTCTCCCTTTTCTATTTATTGAAGTTCTTTTGCTTGTTTGGGGGTTACTTCATTATTTTGTGCTCTTGCATTTTTGGGAGTTAGAGGATTTTGGAGAGCTTGTGGTCTTTGTGGGAGCTTTTTGGTGATTTCTTGGTTTGGAAGGAGCTTGGAGATTGAATCTTGGAACAAGCTCTACTATGGAAAGGTAGGAGCTTTACTCTTGCTTATGTTTTCCTTTATTTGTGTATATGTGTTTGTTATTTTTGAGTGTTTTGGATTGCTTGTTGGGTGCTTGGGTAGATTTCCTAAGTGTGGTGTAGGAGGGGACTATGGGGATAATTCATGTAGGGAGGCATAAGAGTTATTTTTTGTTTTGGAGGGAGTTTGGGTTGGGTGCCCCACCTTGGACAAGGAATGCTTGCATTTCTTACTTGTTCTTGTATGAGGGAGGCATAAGAGTATGAGGGAGGCATAAGAGTATTTGGGAGGCATAAGAGGTACTTGAGGGAGGCATAAGAGTATGTAGGGGATTTGAGATATGCATTGGAGGTTTTAAGGTGGGCACCCATTTCCCATTGGGAGGCATAAGTGGCCTCCCCATAGATTCTTGCTCCTTTAGCTTTCATTTAGAAGCCTTGTATATTTTTGTTGCTTTCCTTCTTGTGTTGTAGTTTGAGTTTGGTTATGTTTGGAATGGTTTTGAAATACTTGGTTTTGTGTTGTGGAAGCTTGTTTGTTGCCATGGTTGGATCCACCTTTCATTGTAATGTGGTTGGGGCTCGAGGGCCAATGAGGAGGATGGCTTCTCCTCCTCATTAGATATTTTTGTTGGGTGGAGAGTGTTTCCTCTCCCCCATTTTGTTGTGGATCAAGATAATATTGAAGGATCTCTCTTATTGGTGTTGTGAAGCTTGGAGCTTTTGGTGGAGTCCCTAAGAAAATCCTTCTTGTAATAAAAATTCCTTAGTGTTATTCCCACTTAGAGTGGAGGAACTTGTAATATTGTATTCCATTTTTAGCTTACATTCTTGTATGATTTCCCACTTCAAGTGGAGGACATTGTATTGATCTTGTGAAGAAAATTGCATTCAAAATTTTTCTATTAAAGTTGTATTGTATGTTGAAAGAAACAAAAGAAGAAAGATTTGTGTTGTAAAGTTAGTTTTGTGAAATAGAAAATAAACTATTGTCTTTATTTGAAGATTTAGTTTGTTGTGAGAAAAGAAGTTCTTTTTTAAAAAGAATTGGGCTATATTCAATGGAAAATAAAGTTTACTTTCATTGTGAAATTGTATTATGGTAAAAGAGAAAGAAGAAATATAGAAGTTGTAAGATGTTAAAAATGTATGCATAGTAAACTTGAATGTATGATAAAAGTGGTTGTAGTTATTTTGAATACATGAGTTTGAGTGAAAATGAAAGAGACAACAAATTTGAGATAGGGAATTGTTGCATTTTGTATTAGAAAAATAACCATGTAGAAGTAGATGTAAATCTTTTATTTTACTCTTGGAATTCAAAGGAAATCAGTTGAATCAAATGGAAATGATCTTATAAGTAGTTGTGCTTTGATTGGAATTGATAATGCTTTAAAATGAGTAGTTTTAACTAAGAAATGATCAAATGGAATGAAATCCCAAAACTGGAAACTTTAGGTGCATAAAATCAAGTTCAAAATGTAATTTGGAACATTGTAGTAACTTTTAATTTTTGTAAAAATATCAGATTTTAGGTTCTTTTCAAAAAACAGGACCGTCACCTTTGCGAGCGGAGGTCACGTAACCGCCGCTCGAGCAAGGCGACAGATCTCAAAACCGCCGCTCTACAGGCCGGCAGTTCATGGTTTTTTCCAGGTAGGGTAGTAGTCCCATGACTTCTATCCTACTCTGGGCAGTGGTTTGGTCACTTATGGCGAATTCCTCAAATCCACTCCTATGTAAATTTATAACTAGTATATACTAAATTGTAAGTTGGAATTTTATCTAAGAAATTTCCAACAATCAAAGACTGCTCAAATCTTATGGTATAAAAAAAAAATCTAGAAATGGTAGATTAAAAACATTCCTTCTCATTTATATTGATGGGGGTAGGGTTTGCCCCAAATAGAGAACCCAAATTCACATAGCTTTGAAATAAAAACAAATTGGTAAAGGAAACCCCTCCCAATCCTTGAATAAAAGAAATTACAATGATAATAAACTACAAACTAAACTAATCTAAGCTTGATCTCCTTATAGACTCCTCCATGGTTCTTCCTCTATTGCTCCCATGGCTTCCTCCTCTCCAACCTATAAATTTAACAAAAGAAAATAGACCAAATGAGGAGAATAGAATAAAGGAAAGGTTTTAATAAGAATGCTTAAGGATTTTTAGGGTTAGTTTGGAACCCTAGGATCTAGTGGCCAAGATGTTTTTGATCTAAGGGTGGAGGATTAACCCTAATTTTGTTTGGTAGAAATGTATTTTAAATGTTTAAATTAAATCCTTAAGGGTATGTGTAGATGGGTGAATGGGGCCATTTAATTGCCTTGGGGTGTAAAGTCTTTATTAGTCCTTAGTATGTTGTAGGAAATTAATAAAAGGACTTTAAACTATTAGGATAATGAAACTAAATTAATTAAGCATGAGGTTAACCATATTAGGATTGAACATTAATTAAGAAGAGAAAACATTTAACCAAGTAAATTAAACTATGGCACCTTCCTAGTTGACTTTTAATTAATCGACCTTAGAGGTAAAGTAATTTTAATATTTAATCTTTTAACTAGACCTGGCCTATCAATTGTAAAGTTGATTTTAGTGGTGTAAATTAATTTAATGTTGCTTGGGCATTTAATACCCCAAGAATAACACCTCGACTCGCTTATAACTTAAAAAAAATTAGTCGCAATTTTCAGGTTAAGTGTTAGGTTGTAGCGTGTTCCTAGAACGTCATTTTTGTGGACGTTATAGGTAGCTTGGGTTGATTACTTAGAAACATTTTCTCTAGTTGTAAACAAGACTTCTATTTGACTAACCCTTCCTGTAATCGCTACAAATACATGGGATTTCCATTAGATGGATGTTAAGATTGGCTTCCTTCATGGGGACCTAAAGAAATATATCTACATGGAACAACCTCATGGTTATGTCCATGATCCCTCCCTCATTTGTAAGCTAAAGAAGTCTCTCTATTGCCTTAAACAAACCTATCGGGCTTAGTGTGCCAAGATGAAATCCTTTCTACTTACATCAGGGTTCACTTGGTGTCACTCTCTTATAAATGTTTACATTCTATGGTAGGTTGAATCCAAACTCATCTTTGATATGTATGTTGATGACTTGTTGATCACAGATAGATTTTCCTCTATCATTGATTATGTGAATATTACCTTATCCAAAAATATTCTATCTTTGAGATAGGATTGCTTAATTACTTTCTTCGATTAATATTTCGAAATCGACTTAGGAATTTTTATTTTACATCCTAAATACTCGCTATAATTTCTTTCTCACCCTCATATGTTCAATTGTAAGACTTATGCTACTCCTTTCCTTTCAAGAGATAAGTTTTTTATGATTTATCTATTTCATTGGTTAATGGTAACCTTTATCAATAGTCAGTGAGAAGCTAAATCTATATTAATCAATCTAGTCTTGATCTATCATATGTTATTGGGATTGTGTCATGATTCATATAGGAGCTACATGAGATGCATTGGAAGCTAGTGAAGTGGATATTTCACTATGTTCCTTGCACTTATATAAATGGAATTCACTATCTAAGAGGAGTAGATATTGACTTAGTTAGATATATTGACTCTGATTGGGATAGTGATATAGATCATCGAAATATACCTTAGGCTACGATTTTAATCTTAGCATAGGTCCTATTAGTTTTACTAGAAAGAAGTAAAACACAATTGCAATATCTTCTACAAAGGCATATTATAGAGGACCGATTAACACTCACATGGACATTGTTTGGTTATAGGGTATCTTGAAAAAGTTTTTTATTCACTATAGGCAGCCTCCTATCATCTAATGTGACAATATGAACACCATCTCTATTTTCTAAAATGAATTTGAACATTATCGAGATGAAGCTCATCGATATCCATATGCGATTAATTTAGGAGCTGATTCACGACAACATCATCGATTGTAGTACTATAAGAATTCTTATATGGTTATAGAATTTTTCACTAATCCCTTCACCGAGGAAAAGTATCTTCACTTGCAGTCTCTTCTTGGGGTGAGGTGTGTTGCAATTACCAATCTTATTCAATAGTTCTAGTCCTCTTCTTATTTTCCAAGAAGATGTTGTTTATACTTGGGTAACTCATCAGACCTGGATGTCAGGACCCATTTGACATAACCTTCTTAGGTTGTTGAGGAGAGTATTTTATCTCTTATAAGTTGATGTTTTTCCCTTTGAGTTTTCCTCCATTACTTGAGATTTTTATTGTACATGGGTACCCTCATCAAGCCTAGTTTTCGGGACCCATTTTTCCAATCTTCTTATTTTCCCAAAGATTTTTTTTTTATATATGGGTATTTGTAGATGTAAAAATATATGTTCATACAAAATTACAACAAGAAATGAAACAAAATGATTCATATTCTAACACTTTAATACATTAACTCAGATAGAGAAATAGCTAAAAAGGAAGGAGAGTATAATACCTCCAGTTACCTATATGATCGTAACTCTCATCCTTTGATTGGTTAGATGTGCTCTTGATGTTGGATGATTTATTGTTTCTTCATATTTTTATGGAGATAGACAAACACCACACCCTTTAATTTTCCTTGATGATCGATGAAGGATGATGATATATTTTGATTGAATAATGGATTGATTGAAGATAAAATGTATGATTGATGAACAAAATAACAGAGTTTTGATATGGATTTAAAAGATGTTTCAAGATTTATATGTTTTATAGTTTGGGTGGAGGAATGAATGGCTAAGATGAAGCCATGTTAGATTGAAATCAAGGGTGGAGAATGCATGAGAGGATTGGAATTATCTAAAATGGATAATTCTAAAATTTGTATTCAAATTCTATGGAGGGAAGAAACTTCCATTGAATTAAAAATTTAACGGAAGGAGAAGGTTAGAGAGGCTACTAAATTTAGAAGCCTCTATATTTAGAAGTGTGGGGATGTGATGAGATTACGATTAGATGAGGTTAATAAATGATGATTAGAGGTGAGGTTACATGGAAAGGCTAGGTGTAGGGATGTGTAGAGTAGGTGGGTTTGTAGATGTATAAATATTAAATTCCTATAAAATGTTAATGAAGAATTACATAGTATAATATGATATAATGACATAGTAATGTGATTAATGGTTAAAAAGGGATATTTGATGAAATAAGAGGATTAATGACAAAATGTTGGGAATAATGATAAAATTATAAAATTGGTAAATATGATCAAATGGATTACATAAAAATAAGTAATCTTGAGATTAATTATTATATGGATGATGTTCAGATATTTGCGGGATGGATTAATTTTGATTAAGCATGCTGACATTTTAGATGTCTACATTTTCCCCTCTTTGAAGTGTTATTCTAAGCAATGATAGTTAAAAGAAAATAAGAATGGATGTAAGTATGGTAATATGATGCCCCCTCGAGGGGTTAGACAGGGACAAAAAAATTTGGGTAACCACTTGAAAAGAGGAGAGACCCAACTTAGTTGAGAAGATTGAGGAGGGAGAGGATGAGAAGATGGAGGATTTAAAGGATTAAAATATGGGGATTAGAGGATGAGAATATTTATTATTAGATTATTAAGAGATATTTGAGGATTCAAGGATTATGTTATATTCTATTTTGGATTAGAGGATGCCCTACCAAGGGGTTGAGATGTTGAAGGGGATTGAGATGTTGAGGAATTATGATTACAGGATGTTGGATTAGATTTTGAGGATGTTTAGATTTGGAGAATTATTACATATTGGTTTTTATGTGAGGATTATGTGATATTGTATTTTTTATTAGAGTATTCCCAACTCAAGGGGTTGAGATGTTGAGGAGTTTATATTATAGGATGTCGTAGTAAACAATGTATGACAACGGTGAATATTTTGGATTTTTCATTAGAGGATCTTGGATTTGAAGATGTTGGATTTGGGGATGTTATATTTTGAGGATGTTTGGATAAGATAATAAGGACTGTTTCTTTGATCAAAGATGCCCCATCCATGGGGTGGGGATTTGGGATGTTGGATAGGAGATGATAATATTTGGATGTGGATATTGAGTGATGTATAAAGGATTGATTATATATAAGGATGAAGAGGTTAGATGGTTAGTGATATGATGATGAAGATTAGGTTTGGATTATGATAGGAGTAAATGATGATGATATATGGGTTTTGCTTCCATAAAGAGCCCACTGATTTCATCATTAGCAGTTTTGATTGATATGACATAAAGAAAAATGCATCAAGGTATAAAGACCATGATGTTTGATTTTCCAAATGCCAGTGTTTGCATATCATTGGAGAAATTAATAAAAAAATATGTTCATCATATATTTTTACCTAAAAAAAGGGGCCTCATATCATCGTCCATGTAAAATAAATAAAAAAGAGGACTCTTATAATCGACTAAAATGTAAATGCAGAAAAACAAGCAAAAACACACATTGCATTTTTGTATCGTTAGATTTTTAGATTGTTTAGATTGTTTAGATTGTATAGATTTTTAGATTTGTGATGTTTAGATTATTTGAAGTGGGATGTTTTAGATGATTCAATGTTGGATGTTGATATATTGGTTTTGGGATGTTTAGATAATTAGATGTTGGATGTTGAGATTTTGGTTTTGGATGTTTAGATTATTAGATGTTGGATGTTGAGATTATCGATTTGGGATGGGGGAATGCTTGAGATTAGTTAATCTGAAATGATTCAGGATGTCATAGCTAATGGGGGATGGGAAGAGATGATTTTTGTGATGTGAATTTCTCCTATGAATCTAAATGTGTGTTTGACTACGATGAAAGGGAAGGATTAAGGGAAATTGGATAGGTTGGATAGGATAGGGATTGGTTTGATGTGGGATGGAAGATAGTTAGAATGAAGGATGTGGTAAAGGATAAGATTAGGGATATGGAAGATAAAAACATATACCCTTAAGCATAGGGACATAGATTTAGGGATAGAATTGGTTTTCCCCAAATGTGAAGAAGGGTGGCTTGCGTGCATGGATGGATGGGTTTGATTTTAACCCACGTGTAGGGTGGGATTAGAAGTGATGGGTATTGAAAATATATGATTCCCACAACTAATGATAGTAAGGCTACTCCCAGTCATTATGATGATAATTGAAAAGGGACATGAGAAGGATTGAATGAAAAGGAATGGGTCATCGTATGCCCATAGATGTTTGATTCAAAAGGATGTGGATGTGATGGATGAAAATAAAATGAGATGATTGATGAACAAAATATAATCCTAACGAAACATGTTATAAGGAAATAATAGGAATAAAAATTGCAACCAAGGTCTAAACAAAACTTGGAAACATGCAAGCCCTATATCTCTCAGAAATCAAAGTGTTTTTGTGAGGGTTAAGTACGCATAAAGTGAGGAATTAATTGGTGTAAAAAATGTATATGTTATAAAGATTAGATAAACTTAGAAACCAAAATATCAATTGATTCTTAGATATAATCTATTCAACAATACTTAAAATTGAGCTAGATTGAAGGCAAATAGAAGTGTAATACCTTCCCTTACAAATGAATAAATCCCTTGATGCTTTGGATGTGCTCTTGATGGTGGATTGGATGTTCTTGCTTCATATTTTGGAGACACTTAGGCAGCATCTCCACTTTGATTGTGGTTTTATTTTCTTGATGAAGAGTTAAGATTAATGGATTGGATGATAGAGTGATGATTGATAGATTGGGTGATTTAAAGATCTAATGATAGAGTGGATGATAGAGTTATGATATAAATGGATTTATTGGATGAATAAAATAGCATATTTTTGTTATAGATTCTTAATATGTCTCTCATGGGGGATGAGAGCTAAATTTATAGTTGAGGAGTAGAGGATTTAATGGCTAAGAAGAATGCCACATTTGATTGGGATAAAGGTTTGAAATATGCATAAGAGGATTGGAAGATTCTATAATGAAGAATTCTAGAATTTGAATTCAAATTCTATAGAGGAAGAATCTACCAGGTGAATTAAAAATTCAATGGAAGGACAAAGTTAAATAGGCTTCAAGATTTATAATCTCTAGATTCGAGGTGTGAGGATTTTATTAGATTATCCATAGATTAGTTTTATAAATTATTATTAGGGGTGAGTGTTATCTCTCAAAAGTGCACCCTATAGAGAGATGATTACAGATGTTCTAATATTTCTTTGGATCTCTCTCTTTCATAAATACAATGGAAACACCTTAGGTTTGTTGGTATACCTATTGTTGAGGTGAATATATGGTAACAAGGACAGTTCCTTTTGATGTATCCTAAACTAATTTTTAGGGGTTTTAAGGGTAAAAAGAATAATTGTAAATGAATTGAAAACTGGGGTGATACACCAAACTTGTTGAGGGATTTGACTAAGTACATGAACAATAAATTTGAGAATGGATTTTGGATGCACAAATCAATAGTTTTCAGCATAATATTAAGGCTAAAAACATTTGGTGTGTTGAGGGAATGAATCATAATAATACAACAAGAAAACATGCACACTAATATTATGCAAAAATTACTAAATTTGCAGGAAGGTAAGATGATTAATCAAAGAATTTAACATTCACAAAAAATAATAAAGTATACACAATAATGAAAATAATTCAAAAGGTTGAAGTTAATTCTCTTTCAAAGGGAAAAAGCTGTCAAAATTTGCTTCACCACTCCTGTGTCCGAAAATTCCTCTTTTTTCTTTGCCATTGCACAAAATATATAGAAAAAATTATTCACCCATCCCATTCTAAAAATAGGCTAAAAATTGTACTCACCCATGCATCTTATTTTTATCCTTTATCATGAATAAATAAATAAAATAAAAATAAACATGTTAATATAATGTGGAATTAATATCCTCTATTACAAAAATACATCTCACAAACTCATGCAGCTTAATTGATCTATTTTTAACAAAGTTGATGGATAATTTGGCTAATAATAGCCCCTGCTTGCTTGATTAAGTCTTCTCCCATATACATGCAATATTGTCTTCTTCTATTTTATCGACACTTATAAATAAATCCACTTGCAATGATAATTTTTGAATTCTTTAATTCTACCCCTTTGATACACATGCAAACATTACCTCCATGTGTGAGTAAAAATAATTCTATTATTTGCAATACTTTAGAAAAATACCCAACTCCACTGTGGGGACCACCTTTGATGTGCACATGTTCAAATTTTGTCTTTCCTTTGCTTTGTCTTCTAGTGGATGACATGAAAAGATACTCCTCTGTAAGTAAAAATAATTCTTTGTCCTTTTCACTTAGTAAAATTCATTCAACTCTAATTCTCCCACTGTGGGGACCACTTGCAAAAAATAAGGTGATTGGAAAAATTCTATTTTAGTCCCTTTCACTAATCCATGTTACACCATGTTGTTGACAACCTTCCATGCATTGTTTTCCCTAACCATGGCATATAATATGATTAAGAAATCATTACACATTGATTTGATTATTATCACCTTTGGTTTGGTTATACTCGACACTTTTGATTTGGACATGGCATGCATCATAGCTTTGACTAAAAAAGGTGATTAATAGTCTCCCTTTTCAATTATTTACCACCTTTACCATGGTCTTCGGTCCCTCCTTAATCATCTTCTCTATTTTTTCAAAGCATAGACATAAGGTGGAAACTTTTATCAATGATCAATGGAATATTTTATAAAATATGAGGCCAACCACCTTGTGACGATTACTCGACCCTTCTTTATTACATGTCGGTGGATATGAGTAAGCATGGTGGTTAGGGTTTATTTAGCATTGACACATATGCCACTTTGAAACTATGGTTGAGTTGGCGTTTTAACATCCACCATTTGATATGTATCCCTTCATTTTCCAACATTGATCAGCCTATGAGTTTACATTGATTGTTTGACTTATCCTTAGTCGTTGATTGAATTACCTCCTTCATTTGAGCCATTGATTCCTATGATGAGATGAGATAGGTTCCATTATGTTTGAGATGGAAAACAAATATATTCACCAGAGATCTCTCTACTTTGTGATCTCAAACATTGATCTTCTGAGCATCTAATTTTGTACTGATTGTGGCTTTGTGCTTGATCCTCGGTGGTTTGATATTTGTCCTTTATTGATATCAAACTATTGATTTATATCTTGGTATTTGTATTGGGGTATCATCTGACATGGTTGATTTAGTACCTTTGATTCTTAACTCACTGGTTGAGTTAGGTTACTATGGGTTGATTGGGTGAAAGTGTTTATTTGTAACCTAAAATTGATCATTTGCATGCATGCCCATTTTGGAGGGTGAAGCCCTAGCAATTTTCCTTAGGCCACCATTGTTTAGTGATTGAGCTCAGTTTTCTTCTCTAAATATGTCTTATTATGTAGTTTTTAATGTGGATTTTATGGATTCTCTACCCTCAATGATACTTTCGAGCTCTATTTTGAATTCTGAGGCATTTGGAAACCATTGCTTGTGAAGCTTTGAACATAAAACTTGCTTGTATTTTTTTGAGAAATATGAATTTATCTCTGAGTTTAAAGATTGTTTATTTGAATCCCTCATTGAAGTAATACCTAAGATATCATGAGCCTCTACGAGCTTCTATAATATTTCTTAGAAATTTGGTTGTATTGGCCATCATTGATATTTATTTTGATCTTGAATATGTGCATATGGGAGCTCGGTGGTGAGCCTTGCCAATGTATCCCTATCGTTTCTACTATATTTATCTTTCCTAAGCTCTACACAAGCTTCCTATGAGATTTTGGTTTTTAACAACTCACATTTATTGATGGTCTACTACTCATCTAAGATTTAAGATCGTCATAATTTCATTCAAAAAGGTAAACTTTATTAATCGTTTTGCATTTATGCACCTTCTTTTGGTTCTTTCTCTTGATTTAAACTGAAACTTATTTGTAAGTTTTTTTAATTTCATGATTGATACTTTCACAAAATTTTGAGAGCAAGAAGGGGTGTTGGGGTTTTTTTGGTAAGTCCCTTCACTAAAATTTCATCTTTTTGTGAAAGTCTGATAAAAAAATTTATGGCCATGGAATGTGAATGAGAATGAACCACTTCTTCTTCACCTAATGATTTGTCATTTTATCTGATTATTGATGATATGGTCTTCTTTTTCACCATTCTCTTAGTGTTTGAGCTTCCTTCTTTGTATATTCTTTATTCATTGATTTATTTCAAAACCCAACTCACATGAGTTCTTACATGTGCATCATTCATTATTTGGAAATAAAATTTCATTGTTTATTATATTATTTCTTTGAGATGGTCGACATTTTACTTGTCATTTTGTTTGTTTATGTTCTTACTTAAAACTCAGTTATTCTACTTCTTTGAGCTTCTACGAGCTTCTTTGCATTTTTTGGACAGCTTCAATCTTTGAGCTCAACAATCATCCTGGGTGATCACCATGTCACCTTCTACTCCTTCTAAGGGTGATTCATAGTTTGAAAATTGTGTAAGTTCCTGCTCTATTCGTAAAATGGGTTAGCCCCTAGTTTTCATGCAGTATTCTACAATGCCATTAACTCACCATTTCTTGTTGAAGCATGTGGTTTGATGAAAATTACTTTCCATGGATGTGAGGATATACCTTCTATTTCAACTTGGGGTTTGGGGTTGTTTGCTATATAGAACCCCAAATCTATATATTTAAGACTTTTGGTATTTATTCCTTTATCTATATATATAATAAAGTTCCTTTCTCGTAATTCCATCTTCTTGTGAAAGTATGATAATTTTTTTGAATACCATGGAATGTGAATGATAATGAACCACTTCTCCTTGACCTAATGCTTTGTCATTTTCTTTGATTATTGATGATTTGATCTTATTTTTCACCATTCTCTTAGTATTTGAGCTTCTTTCTTAGTATAGTAACTATTCATTGATTTATTTCACAACCCAACTCACACGAGTTCTTACATGTGCATAAGTCGATGTTTAGAAAGATAATGTTTTTGTTTATTGTATTATTTCCTCAAAGTGGGTGGACATTTTACTTTTCATTTTATCTATTTTTGATCTTACTTGAAACATTGTTTTCTTCTTCTTTGAGCTTTTACGAGCTTCTTTGCATTTTTGGGACGGCTTCAATATTTGACCTCAACAATCATCTTGGGTGATTACCATTTCACCTTGTACTTCTTTTGAGGGTGATTCACAGTTCAAATATTTTGTAAGTTCCTTCTCTATTCGTAAAATGGGTTAGCCCCCTAGTTTTCATGCAGTATTCCACAATGCCATTAACTCACCATTTCTTGTTGAAGCATGTGGTATGATGCAAATTACTTTCCATGGATGTGAGGATATACCTTCTATTTCAACTTGGGGTTTTGTTTATTTTCTATATACAACCCCAAATCTATATATTTAAGACTTTGGGTATTCGTATTTGCAATCTTCCAAGGGTTTCTCCATTTCTTGTGAGTTATAACTCAATTTCCATAAATCTGGGTTTGTTTTGTATTAGTAGTTATTCATTAAAATGCCTTGATTTTTACTCTGTTTCATAGTTGATCGATAATAAAATGTCATATTTTAGTGTCAAAGGTCTACCCTAACATCTACATGCCTCTTTTGATAACTTTGTAGCTTTCTATTTCTACTTCATATACCCCGAAGGTCTTGTGAGAGTGTTTACTGTCATTTATGTGGCCATGCTATCATTTTGTTGGCTTATTTTGTTTACTAATACTTTTGGATTCATACTATTTGATGGAATCATCCAAGGTTAGGTCGTGCTCCATTGAAAACTAATGGTTTCCTTTTCCATTGACTTGGGTTCTTTGTCAAATCTGGGTATTGCCATTTGTAAATTTTAGTACATTGTGCTTCGGTTGTTGATCTTGAATGGAGATCTGAGTGTGATCATTTACCCACCGTATCCACCATTGAATATTATCAAGCTCGATAACCTTGGTTGCTTAGAGAGTTTTTCCTTCATTCATAGCTTGATAGTTTTGACTTGCTTGATCATTTATGTCTTCATTTTAAGTAATTATAATATACTTTTAGTAGTCTATGCTTGAACTTCTGATATTATTTCTGAAAAGATGAAAACCCTTCAAAAATTTGTTCTCCAAAATTTTTTTATTTGAAACCTTTTCACTTACTCAGATCAGTAACTATGTCTTTAAGTTGGATGAATAATACTTGTATGTAACCAAGTTTCTATTTTTGTTCAAGCTTGTGTAGCTTGTATTCTAAGAATCAAATGTTGGAAGTAATATTTACTTTGAAAGATATTGTACCTGTCAGTCTGTCATCTGTTGCTATATTTGATGGTGGTAGTCTTGATGAAAGATGTGGCATTCGGATGAAAAATGTACTTTGAATTAATTTTTGTACGTTAATGGTCAATCCTATACTCAATTGACGACTGTAACTTTGAAACATTCAAGTATTTTCTCGTAATTTGTAAGAAATAGCTTCAATTATGATTCATGAGTTGTAAAGGTATAACTTTAAATCATAGGTGAATGCTCTACATTATTTACACTTCTCAGCTCTTGGAAGTATTTTGATATTGTATTTTTCGAGCTCTACATTTTGGTGATGTTGTTATTTTGATCTTGAGACTTGACTATAACCGTGACTATTCTTGATCTTCAAGAGCCTTTTTTTTTAATTTCCAAACCTTGAAGATGTATCCTAAACCTGTGCTTTGATATTTGTGATTGACAAGAAATTATGGAAATGTCATTTCAAGATGTAAGTGTAAATGATCTTGTAATCTAAAACCTGTATCCTCATCTGAAGCATTTGTAATTGTTTGAAAGGATTACTGTCATGCTAGCTATACTCCATTCATTGATCATCCTCATGATTCTTGTCCTTAGCAACTGAAATAACTTCTTGGAAAGAAGTTACAATCTGTATTGATGATTTGAATGATAGTATTTGATACTTTGTGGATTTTAACTCAAACAAATTTCCTCTCAAACCTTATTGTGCACTTGTAAAAGAATGATTAACAGTTTCATTATTTGTTTCATAACTAATTTCACATTAGTGCATGGTAGTTCATGATATTTGAATCTAAATATGTAGTTTGCTTTGTATTGATCTGAATCAATACTTGAGATTTTGAATTCTCTATCTTGAAGAGGCTTATGAATTTGATCATTTCATTATTTTACTTTATGGAATTATGAAGTAATGTTGTTGCAAACTAGTATCTGAAGTAATTTTTTCTTGTACTTCATACTCTGCTTCAACTTGTTATTTCTTGAAAAGTTATCCAGATCTCATTATAATCACAACTCCATTAATGCTTGATTGATGCTTATTACATAATTCATTTCAAGCTTTATCAGTCAAACTATATCTTTATGAATTGTAACTTGTAATTTGTACTTTGATAAATACTTTGCACTTGACTATAATTTGATCAAACTCTGATATCTTTGCTTTCATGGTTACAACTTATATGATGATCCTTTTGAGTTGTTGTGTTTTTCAATGGTACTTGTATTGATGAAAATGTATTCTTTTATTTCTGCAATATCATTCAAAAAAGTCATTTCTGTACATGCACACTTCATAGAAGAATTATAAAAAGAAAGCTTAAATCCTCTCTTTCTTCCCGTAGTGATTCTCTTTTCCATTTTTCTTTTGAGAACAATATAATGAGATGTACTTGCTGGTTCTGCTTTATCATTTCATGTATCTTTCTCATTTTTTGTATTTTGATGAAAACTTTGCTCATTAGGAACTGCTACTGTATCTTACTTCCTCACTTTTTTTTAGTGTCTTGATACCTTTCTTTTGTAATCATCCATCAGCAGTTGCTTTTTTTGGGACAACTCTTAAATTTATATCATGTTGATTCTTTCAACAAGTATTTCATTTCTGCATAGTAATCATTTTTGTAAAATATTTCTACTTTCTCATCTGCTAACTGTACCTGCACCCTTAAAGAAATAGTTATAAAACATCTAGAATTTTTATCCTCTCTTATTTCCATACTTTTCTTCTTTTATATTTCTTTTCTGAAATGATTCTGGGAATCATATGTGCTGATGTAGAATATTGCTTTTATCAAATTTTTATTTGTCTTTCTTGTAACTTATACCTCCTGATGTCAGGAGATCCATTTGCATGAAATTAGATAGTACAGGAATATGGATCAAAACCTTGAGCTCATGACTAACAATCTTCTTTTCCTGTTTCCCAGGTATAATGCCAATTTTGGATAGTGAGGATGAAGATGGAGTAAATATGGAGCTGGAAGTAGAGCCACGAAGAAAAGAGAAACCCAAGGAAATGATGGGTTTTTTCATACTCCTTTACTTTTCTTTTCATGCACATGTACCTTCTACTTCAATAGTTATGAATTGCTTTTGAGTTACATCCCATGGCTTGTGTGGGAAACATTGAAATTCCTTATGAATAAAACATTAAATTCGATGTCGAGTTGTGTACTTATTTCTGAATTTTAAGTTTTACGTATGCAATTTATAACGAACTAAACAACTTAATAACATAATTGGATGTATTTAATCATGAAGGAAAGAAATTTAAAATACCTGTAACTTTAGTAATGAACTCTCAATTATTGTAATCTGCAACTCTGTTTATTGTTCCAAAATTAACACTCCACTTATTCTATAATTCTGGTCTTCATCAAGCTAATACATTTTTCCTTAGGGATTTTGTGTTCTCTTGCTAAAGATAAACATGGAATTGCAAACTATGTGATTTGTTACATTTTGTAATAGCACACATAGCTACAAATTACATGTAATCATTAATTTAATGCAATGGAACATATATTAAACCGAATGAACCTCCCCTAGCTTAGGTCCATTTCAAAATGCCATCCATCATAACAAAGTTTTAGGTTGCCCATTTTTCCATAAGTGTAAAAATTGTCAACATTTCTAGTGATCCCATGGGGAAAGCTTCCTGATAGCTTGTATACCAGTTCCTTTCTCTTTTCCATTGGGCATGGAGGTGAAGCATATAACCAAAAATGGTTTTCCTAAAAACAAACTAAATCTATGAAAGGATGTGGAAACTAGATCATGTGAATAAATGCACTTATTGAATTGAAAAACATTGCAATGTGCATGAATTACACTTATTGAAAGGGAAATCCTACTCTAACCAAACACTGTAGGATTTTCAATAACAATGTTTAAGAAACATACCATTCACATGAATGGGAAGTTCTTCTCCATTCAACCTTGAAATTTGAAATGCATTGTGTTCTTTGCAAGCTAAAATCATATAAGGACCACTCTATATTGTATCAAACTTTGTGTGGTTTCCTGGATTTGCACGATCAACATCCCATTTTAACACAATGTCTCCTTCATTGAAGACTCTGAACTTTTCCTTCTTATAAAAAAAAATTCATCTATTTTATTCTTTTCCATGTTCAGATGAGATTGATCTCTTAGCTCCTGTAACTCCATTAACTCTGCATAATGAACCTGCAATGGTTCATTCTCAAGTAATTCCATCTAATGCAACAAATCTAATGCAGGAAACTCAACTAAGATGGGAATTCTTTCCTCTCTTCCATAAACAAGCTTGTATGGTGAATTGCCTCTTTTGATCTTTTAGGAGTCACTATATCAGTCCACAGTGCTGAATTCAACATTAGATGCCAAGCTCTTTGGTTTTCTTTGAGTGTTCTTCTCAAAATATTTTTGTTAGTACTTTAAGATAATCCTTTACCTTAAGGTTAATAATTGGATGATGTACTTAAATAAATCCCATGCTTGATAGCCTAATTTGTTACCTTTGCACTAAGAAATGCTAAGGCATTATCTGAAATGATAGTTGTTGGAATACAAAATCTGCAAACTATACCTTCATAAAAGGATAGCATCAAAGTCTCACCGGCCTCTTCTAAGGCTATTTCTTTTGTCCCAGCATATAAAGTAATCTGTAGCAATCAAAATCTGTATTTCTCCTTCGACAAAGGGGGATTTATCATGCCAATAAAGTTAAGACCCCAATGCATGAATGGTTGATCCAATCAAATAATGTGTAGGGGCAGAAAATTTGAACATTATTTTCCAACAAAGAAAGCACATTTATTAAAAATTCTAATCCATTCAAGCATTCCTTGAATATGTTGGGCCAATAGTAACCAAATTTCATAATTTTTAAGGTTGTAGTACATGCTAAAAAATGACCTCCTGTAGGTCCTTCATGGAATTTAGATAATAATTGTTGAATTCTATCATAATCAATACATTGCAGCAAAATTACATTTATATCTCTCTTAAATAACATGCCATCAATGAAAACATAAGGTACAATTTGTAACCTGAAATACCTTTGTTTATTTTTGTCCATACCTTCAGGATAAGTACCGTGCTATAACTAGTTAACCAAATAAGTCATCCATCTTGATTCCTAAATTTCTTGACCACGTTTAGGTTTTTGATTTTCTCGGTTGTAAACAAGGTATTTGACGGTTGATACGTAACTTAAACATACTATTTGAGATCTTGATTCTCGCATCCTTTTATTTCCATATCATCAATTAGATGCTCACACAAATGTTTCCTCAACTATTTTTGCAACACGATATCAACATCATATTCCATAACTTTTTGTAACCTATCCTACTCTATTATCATTTAGTTCTTTGTTTAACAACAATGATTTCCCACTTGATGAGAAACTAAAACATGTATCTTGTTATTGTAAAGCATGTACTTGAAATATTTCAATCCTCTAACTACTGAAAGTACCTATTTTTCAAGAAAGGTGTACCTTGTCTCGTAGTCATGCAAACTTTGTACAAAGAAATAAATTGGTTGCTTAGTGTTTTCATCATTAACTTGAGTTAAAATAGCTGAAATGGTCTCAGCTCCAACAAGTGCATACATTGTAAAATCTTTATCAAAACTTGGATTTGCAAGATTAGGAGCTTGCAAAATGGATTTTTTAATTACTTCGAATACTTTTCTCACTTCAATGGTCCAATAAAAAGTATTATCCTTTTTTAACATAGTTGGTAGAGGCTTGACAAGTGCTGCAAAATCAGAAAAATCTTGTAACAAAGTTGATCTTTCAAAGGAAAATCTGTAGTGATTTCTTATGATGAGGAAATGATAACTGTGAAATAGCTTTGATTCTGAAAGGATCAATAGATAAACCTTATTTATAAACAATATGAACCAACAATTTACCTTGATGTACTGAAAAAATAGATTTTTGGGATTCAAAGATATTCTGAACTATTTGCAAAGCAAAAAAGTCTTCCTTAAGTGCATTAGATGTTCATCAAAATTATTTGAAAATATGGTGACATCATCTAAGTTAACAAATATGTATTTATTGAATAAAATGTTAAAATCCATGTCCATTTCACATTGAAACATTACTCTGACATTTGAAAGATTGAAAGGTATTATTTTATAAGCATAAGTGCCCCACTTTGTGGTGAAGGTTGTCTTGTATTTATCTTCCTTGTTGGTGCTCAATTTAATCTTTTCCCTGTTCATTTAAAAATTTCTCAGTACAAATGGTTTAAAGTTTTCTTTGTCTCTCGATATTGATGAAAGAAATATGTTTCCTTCATTTGATTGCCATGGTCTGTCCTTTCATTTTGTCGAGGATCACATTAAGTATAGATATTGTGTTACGTTTCTCTATCCATGAGAAAGAATTTGTAATTTGGGCATGAATTCGGGTTTCCCCTCCCTTATTATTTTCTAGAGTCATGTTTTCCTTGACAATTTTTGACCCAACATCTATGAAAATGTGCTTCTTTTTTATTGGATGTGACCCAACGAGAGTCTTTTTGGAGAAATTTGACAATTTTGTCACATCTATAAAAAAATCCAAATTGGCCTGCGACACCGATAACATCTAATCGGTTATTTATAAAATATTAAATGGCAGGAAAAAGTCTTACTTAGACCTCAAAGAAGGACACAAGGTAGTTTTTCAAGTTGTAAGCGGGAAGCAGGTTGGAAAAACATTTTGAAGTTTTTACCTCTTTGTACGAGGGAGAAAAGTTATGAAATAACCCGCAGCTCCGCTGGGGCTCACATCAAAAGTTAGAAGTTTAAAGGTGGGTTTCCAGGAAATTTTGAAACTCTAAGGCCCACTTCAACTCAAAGCTTGGACACGTGGAGGGCCGAAGCTCATTTGAGGATCCACCTCTGGTCCTACCTTAGCAGTTGCGCCAAGGAGACACATGGAGGCTTACATTGTCTCCTCTCTATACTTAAGACTTATCAAGTAACTTTCTAAGGCATTGGACATGTGGAGGACCCATGCCTGTTTGGGACTTGCCCCTGTACTTTACTTTTGAAAGAGTGCCAAAGGGAAACTTGGAGGTTTTTACTTGATCCTGCCCATACTTAGACTTTTCAATGGCTGATGAAACTTTCTCGGACCATAGGCATGTGGCACCTTCCACTAGTCCTTAAACTCTTTAACAAAATCTTTTGTATTGAGACACGTTGTGAGCTTGTGCTTGTTTAGGGTCTCCACTTTTGGCCACCATATAAAAAGTGCACCAAAGAGACACGTGGAGGCTTCTGCTGGCTCCTTTTTATACTGATATTTTTCAAAGCCCAAAAGATAATTTTCTTAGGCCTAGGGCATGTGGAGAGCTGCGCTTATTTGAGGTCCTGCCTCTAAACTACATATTTGAAGTTGAGCCCAATAAACACATGGAAGCTTGTATTGGTTCCTATTTGTACTTGGTTAACTCAGACTCACAACAAAAATAATGTAAGATAATCTGTGCACAAACACTCATTTCTAAGAGGCATAAATGTAGGCATCCATGCTATTGGTACCAAAATTTAACCTCCTTCAAACACCGAGCAATATCATGGATTAGAAAGGACACTCAGAGGTAGATAGACAATTATGTATGTCATTTTGTAGCCACGGGAGAAATCTATCTAACTTGTTGGCACTCAAGCTTTAAAGGGAGTGGGGAGAACCTTAAAAGGATGTGATCTTATCCTAACTATTTTAGGTTGTGCCTTTCAACCAACATAAGAGAACCTATTTTGTAACCTCTATTTATTAAAGAAAAATGATAAATCCTTATTTTGCATGAATTTTATAGAGAAGAACTTGAGGAAAATATGATCAACACACCATATCTGACTCTCACAAGTTGTCACTTCTAGATCATGGATATACTTTCACAACAAGGCAAAGAGTTACTAAAGACATTTGAGACCCTAATTGCATCTACATGTTTTGGTAAGAAAGATTATACATTAGTGCACACACATGACAAATAGGGGTAGGATGGGTAGGATTAGTTGTTTTTGGTGGGAGGTGGGGTAGGGTGAAACTAGATTCACCAGATCCTTAAGGAACCTTACAAAATGGAAAGTTAGACCAAAAGAATGCCACAAAATAGCTAAAATGTTTCTTTAACTAGAATATGTGCTTCAATGGAGGCCCAGATTATCACTCTTTCACATAATCTCTGAGATTCTATCATGAAGGCTCAAGTTAGAAAACCCAACAAAGCATCAAGATCTAAACCAAATCACGCCTAAGGTACACCCAAAGGCTTACAGACAATCACTTTCAAAAGATGAGAGGAGTAGGTTTAGATCATTTATTCCAATCCCAAATGAAAGATCTTCTGAGAAATAAAGTTGCAGATGCCACTAAACTGTCACAGGGATTGAGGCATGTGTGATTGAATCATATTTTAATACAAGATTGCAAAAGAAACAAGAAAAACTACTTGCATACATTCATAAATAAAATCAAACACATTTTTCTCAAGAAAACAAATAAATAACTTGAATTTTATTAAATTTTCCAGTAGGGGAAAGTTTCTAGAATAGTCTCAGAGCTTGTCAATGGATGTACACTTGCAACCACCTTCACATGATCAGATTTTAATATAAAAGAGATATAGAAGCTTCTTGAATGGTTTCTCAAAAGGGATGGGCTCTATCAAGCTTTAAAGTAGAAATATCAGTCTAGACCCCTTACACTCCAACCATTTGTACGAAAAATTTGTGCCATTTATAGCATTTACAACAAAGTCTCTTCCTCCTAAAAGACAAAAATGTTTAATGCACCAGTGTTTGCCATGATTATTTTGTGATTCTCATAATCAAATCTGCAAAAAGTATCCAGGTGCTCGAGGGGGAAAATTTCATCGAATGCCTCCCATATTCAACTCCTTGCTATGGTAGATAACTCTTCCTTCAATTTTTCTAACCAGTTCCACCCCTAATCTATCAAATCTGGCTCCTTGTGTGCTTAGGAGAAGAAAAATAGAAAATCTGATCGGGCACGAAAGTCAGACCATTTTAATGTTGAAATATGTCCTCCAGATATTACCACTGACCTTCAGATATTAACATTAACTTCCTTCTCTACTTGGCATGTAGTAAAGACCAATAAATCATAGAGGCTCGCACTTCGAGACGTGTTTCAGAGAAATGGGGGAAAAATCAGATTTAGACTCACAACATCTGTTGATATTTACTTTGAACTTAAGTCCTCCACATGGAAGATGTAAACTTTAGAATAGACCTATGGGCTTCCCTTGACCTTCTACAACTCTTTGGAAAAATGGAAAAAAGTTCCATTTTTATCCACACCTCTTCCCTTGGGAAACAAGCTTGACACATGTCCAAATGTGATTAGAGTAGAACCGCGGCCAGATTCTACCATTTTACTCTCTTTTTGGAAAAGGAATTTTTTTCCAAATTTTCCTCACAGCTCTGCCCTCGAGAACGATCCTGACATGTGTCCAAATGTGATTGGATTAGGACCGCACTTCCATTTTTACTTTTAACTCTTTTTTCTCAAAAGGAAAATTTTCCAAATTTCCCTCGAGAGCCCATACCTCCGCCATTGACCAGGGCAAAACATTGATCTTTTCCCTCATCAAGCTTGTAAGCCATTTTGAAATTTTAATCCTTAAGGGAAAAATATCAAATTTTCCTCCAATGACCCACCTCCCCACCTCTTTTACTTTTCAAAATACCACATGTCACCATGGTGCACCTTGAGGTGGTCCCAAAAATTTGATACCTTAAACAAGTACGGGCTCGCCACGTGACCTATTCCGGAAAGGTCTGCAGACACTTTAAGCTCAACGAAAGGTGCCACGTGTCATGCTTTGAGGAAATCTCCTTTTGGTCGTTGAAAAGTCTAAGGAAAATGCAAAGTGAGTGGAGGCCTCCACATGTCAGCCTAGTGCTTCTTTAAAATGGAACTCAATGGCCGGTTCCCGAACATGTGCAGTTCCTCCATTGGTCTCCATGGCGCAACTTTAGGATGGTTCCCAAAGTGGAGACCCTCAATGAGTGCAAGCTCACCATGTGTCCTATTCTACCAAACTACTCCAACTACATAATTTTTTTCTAAGTCTAGGCCAAGTAGCGGAAGCCTCCAAATGTCCTCCTGGCACTACTCTAAGGAAAAACCCAAAAGTAGATCATCAAATGAGCGCATTACTCCACATGGATACATTTTGAGTTAAGTCTTTCCATGAATTTTTCTAAGTACCCAGCTAAGCCGCGTCCAACCAAAAAGGTGCCACGTCCCTATAGATATAAGGATGCAAATTTGACCGAGAGAAACGCTCGTCAAATCGTAAAATATAGAAAAATGACCATTTGATCCTGGGAATGAAATTTTCTTCAAGGAAAAAAAGTTTAGAAATGTTACAGGGCTCAAATACATTCTTCAGGGATACATCCATTCATTTTCTTCAAGTACTTAGGGTAGAAATGATAAGGAAGACAAATCCTAACCATGGAGAACAAAAAACATGGGGAAACCCAAGTTTTTGATGAACAGAGAAGAAAAGACTCAAAATATAGACTATTAATTGATTGACAACCCAGAACCAATTAAAAATGGCCACAAAGACTAACTAGACACAACACAGGAAGGAGAAAATGAAAGAGGTCGTAAATCAATAAGTTTTCAAAGGAAAATTGGGGCAAGATCATTTTGAGCACCAACATAGGCTCTGACTCGGGGATGGGCACTCCCTGTGAGTGCCACAAGAACAATAGTAGACCAAGTGCCAAAAATATCCATTGGGCAATGGAGTCATCTTGTAAAGCAGAGAAATAGAGCCATCTTTAAAAAAAAAAAAAGATAGAGAAACCAACAAAAATAGGTCACCGAGGACTAGAATGAGCAAAAACACAAAAGGACAAGAAAAAAATGACAAACTATACACTGTACACAATATTTATGCCTTGATTCAGGGGAATCAATCCAATAAATGCTTCAAATGCCTGCCATTGATAGGAAACTCGAGCATTTCACCATCTAAGTCCTTGAGGAAGAAGGTATGCTCCCCAATTTTGATGTCAATAGAGTAAGGGCCCATCCATAATGATTCAAACTTGCCATGCTTGCCCTTATCCTCATGTCTGTTGTCCCATAGCAACACAAGATCTCCAACATTAAAAGCTCTGGGAGTTACCTTCTTGTCAAATAAGTTCTTCATTTTCTCTCTGAAATTTACATGCCTCTAGTGGGATGCCCTCCTCTTTTCATCAAGATCATTAATCTTGTTAATGCGAGAAGATAGCGAAGAGGCAGTAGGGCCTGAGTCCCATATAGCAACTCAAATGAACTCTTTCGAGTGGCCCTCTTGATAGTGATCCTATCTACCCAAACAAAAAACTTCAACTGTTCACCCCACTTTCTCTTGTACTACTCCAATGTTCTTCTGATGATCTTTAACAAATTTTTATTCTTGCACTCGACTTGTCGATTTCCTTGAGTATTTTAATTAGATGCATATGTCATGTTGATCCCATACTCTCTATACATTTCCACAAAAGGTTTATCTCTAAATATCATGGCATTATCGGCTCTAATCTTGACTGGAACCCCAAACCTCTAAATGATTTTTAAGCATAAAATACATGACAACTTTGTTTGTTGCCTTCCGATGGGGATTTCATCCACCCATTTATTGAAAAAATCAGTCGCTACAAGAATTCATATGTGGTCAACACTTGAAGGATTTGAAATCTCACTAATGAAATCCATCCCGCATTTCTTGAATGGGGCTTCAATTGATACAGGATGCAAATGGAGGGAACCTGAAGCTTTCAGTCTTCTAGAGAAGCGTTGGTAGCTTTCACATCTTCTAACCAACAAGGTTGTATCCTTGAAAAGATTTGGCCACCAATAACCAACCCTCGGATGTTGTGTTGTGACTCTTGTAGCAAAGTTCCCCCACAAACTCCTCAATCGAGATCAACAATTATCTTGGGGATTCTTCTTTAGTAATGCACCTTAAGAGGACTCCCTTTGGGTTCTTCCAAGCTAACCCATAATCAGTGATGAAATATTTTTGGGAAGCCAACTTAAGGGCTCTCTTTTAGTTCTTACTTAAGTGCTCAGGAAGCTCAGGTGTCTGAGATAAAATATTACATCTTTATACCACTCAGAATTCATCAACCTTTCAAATACACCTGCCCTTTCTTCTTCTACCTCATTTACCTCAATATTTTGCAAGTTTCTCTTAGCCATAAGCTTAGCTAGGCCCAAACCTCTCACCAACTTTGTGGTTTGGATGTCCATATCATATTCTTGCAATTTGTTCGCCCATCTACATCTTTTGCTTGAGACCTCCATCTCTGATAATATGTCCTTCACCATGGTATGGGGAACATAAGAAACAACCTTTGAACTTAGAATATAAGGCCTGAAAACCTTTGTTTCTTTTACCAAGGAAAATGCCTACTTTTCCATAATGGTATACTTTAGTTCTGCCCCTTCTGAAATGCTTTCTTGAAAAGGCAATTGGCCTCTCAGCCCCTTCATCATCCTTCTGCAGTAGGACAGAAGCAATAGTGTTCTCTGAAGCAAAAGAGAACATTTAAAAGGGCTTCTTATAATCTGGAGCTACTAGTACAGTGCATGCTTGAGTGCCTCTTTAATCCCATTGAAAGCTTGGATGGAAGCCTCCTCCCATTTGATGACCTAGTCTTTCTTCAGCATGGAAGTGATTGGAATGGTCAGTTCAGCAAAGTTTGATATGAATCTTCTGATGAAGTTTATCTACCCAAAGAAGGACTGAATTCCTTTCTTAGTCTTTGGGATTGGGACCTTGCTGATGGCCTCTACTCTTTCTGGATCAATCATCACTCCTTGTGACACTATGTGACCAAGAAAATTTTCCTTCTGCACTCCAAAATGGCATTTCTTTGGATTAAGTGAGATGCCATATTCTCTACATCTTATCAACATCTTCTCCAAGTGCAGCAAGTGGTCACTTCTCTTTCTAGAAAATACAGTTACATCATCTTGATAGACTGCAATAAACTCATTGATGTAACCAGAAAAAGTAACATCCATTGCTCTTTGAAAGGAATCTCCAACATTCATCAACCAAAAGGGCATCTTAACATAAACATAGGTCCCCTAAGGAGTAGTGAAGGCCTTCTGATCCTTTATGATTCCTTCACCACAACTTTGTTGTAACTAAAGAAACCATCCTAGGTGGAGAGCAACTTAGAACCAGTCACACCCAGTCACTAACTACAACATGTTCTCCATATTTAGCGAAGGGTAATGTTGAGCACAAGATAATCTTGAGAGGGGGTGAATCAAGTATTATAATATTATTTCAAACTTCAATACTTAAAATTAGATCTATAATCATGAGCAATGTGAATATATTAAATCAATAAAAGAACACAAATATTAATGCAAATAGACATAGATATACGTGGAAACCCTTTCAGAGAAAACCACGGAGAAACTTCTTTCTTTATATATATTTCACAAAAATTTGTAGGCACTACCTATTAGAGACACCAATCCCCAAATTACGCTTTTGTAGGCACCAACCTACAGGAGTACCCACCCCTTTTGCTAAGCACCAAATCAGCAAGAGACACCGATCTCTTCGAATATGAAGGCACCAACCTTCCTTAAAAATTTTCTTTCCACTTTTGAACTTGTTGCTTCCTCAACGAATAATGGAAAATTCTTCTTCTTACTTTTAGATTTGTTGTTCAAAATTTTTCCCTTACGCTTCCTCTTCTTCTTCTTTTTTTCTTAAGATAATCAACTTGAATCCATACATAATAAGTCTCATATGAATCTTCTTATATAGCCTTTCATACCTTTTTGAAAAGACACATCATTCCAACTGACACAACCTTTCTATTAACACAACTTAATTAAGTGCATTAGTTGGCTAAAACCAAAAATTAATTAATGCAGCCCATAATTATTAAATGCACATTAATCAATGCAATTAACCACTTGATAGGAGTGTTTCCCCTCCTTAGACAAATCACTGTTATCAATAAATCACCGCCACCATCATTAAATTTTTCTTTTCACCATAAAACATTGCATATGAACACCTTAAAATGTAGATATCTCTCTCTTATGTATAGTTGTGTATATCTCACTTATACCATGATAATACTCATGAAAAAACACTTCTTTTCATGTATTTAAACTTTCATTTTCTACCCTTCTATAATTATGGTTATTTCCGTTACTTTCTACTATTTCTTTAATAATTCTGTTACTTTCTAATAGATTTTTGTTCACCAATTCAGCACCTCTTTTGACATCAATGACAATATTTCCAACAATCTTCCCCTTTGTCATTGATGGCAACCCCAAAAATAATCTCCTCTTCTGTAGCTTCCTCTTACCATAGCTCCCCATTACTACCATTCTCCCCCTTTGACATCAATGGTAAAGGGTTATCCTAGGAGCTGAAAAAATTGTAAAGTTTTAGCTCCCCCTTAACCAGTGCTACCCTTGACTCTTTAATGTAAAGATGTAAAAGAAATTACTCCCAGCTTATGCCATAGATATTCAAATGTCTCCTTTGGAAATGGCTTAGTGAAAATATCTGCTATCTTTTCAGATGCGACATACTCCAAATTTACCTGTTTCTCTACCACCTACTCTCTTAAGAAGTGATATCTTATGGGAATGTGCTTTGTTCTAGAATGCATAACCAAATTATTTGAAATACTTATTGCACTGGTATTATCACATAATATGGAGATGGGATGATCATACTCTACTTTGATATCCTTCAAGGTCTACTTCATCCATAAAATTTGCATGCAATATAGTACCGTTACTATATACTTTGCTTCTGCTGTGGATAGGAATATAGAATTTTACTTCTTACTTAGCCAAGATAACAGGTTGTTTCCAAAAAAATTCTCCTCTGCTTGTACTTTTTTTTTCATCTACACATCCCTTGATCTGAATCTATATAAGCTATCAATGTGAAATCTTTTCCTTTTCGATACCACAACCCATATTCCATAGTTCCCTTTAGATATCTAAATATGCATTTTACAACTTGCACATGTGTTTCTTTCGGCCCTGCTTGAAAATGTGCCACCATACCCACTGCTTGCATGATATCTGGTCTAGATGCTATCACATATAATAAACTCCCAATCATTGATCTATAGAGAGATTGATCAACATCTGGAGATTCGTCATCTTTGCTTAACTTGGTTCTGGTGATCATCGGTGTGCTGACAAGTGCACACTCCTCCATACAAAAATTTTTCAACATTTCCTTCACATACTTGGTTTGGGATATAAATATTCCTTTATTAGATTGAGAAATTTACAATCCAAGGAAAAACATAACTCACCCAACATAGACATTTCAAATTCCTTTTGCATGTCTTCTGCAAATTTTCTAGACATTTCTTCATTGTCTCCTCCAAAGATTATGTCATCCACATATACAACCACAATTAATTGGTGTTCATCTTCAGTTTTGATGTAAATATTACAGTCAAGCATGTCCTCTCTTGAATCCTTGGTCTTGTAGATGTTGATCAAGCCTTGAGTACCATGCTCTAGGGGCTTGTTTTAATCCATACAATGCCTTTTTCAACCTACACACATAATCTTCATTTTCTGATAATAGGAACCCTTCAGGCTGTTCTATGTAAACCTCCTCTTCTAAATTCCCATTTAAAAAGGCTGATTTGACATCCATTTGGTAGACTTTGAAATTTTTAAACACTGCGAAAGCAAGGAACATTCTGATTGCTTCTAGTCTGGAAACTGGAGCAAAAGTCTCTTCAAAATCAATACCTTCCACTTGAGCATACCCTTTGCATACCAATCTTGCCTTATTTTGAGTGACTTGACCATCTTCATTTAGTTTGTTCTGAAATACCCACTTAGTGCCAATCACATTTTGACTCTTTGGTCTGGGAACTAGTTCCCAAGTTTCATTTTTCTCAATTTGATCTAATTCTTCTTCCATCACCTTCAACCAATGTTTATCATGTCTTGCTTCTAAAAAGTTCTTAGGTTCTACCTTAGATAGCAGAGAAAAATACCCTTGCTCAGAAGCATTTGTAATTCTTCTTCTGGTTTGAACCCCGGTATCAAGTTCTCCAATAATCTGACTTTCATCATGATTTTTCTAAATGAAGCGAGATGGCGTCTTGGTATCCTGCATTTTTGATTTACTCCACTCTTCAATATCTTCTTCTTCCTCTTGTTCTTCTTTCACAAGACTTGGTATTTCTAAAGACTCTTCTGAATTTTCTTTTGTCTTTAGATCCAGACCCTCATCCACTTTGACACTTGCACTTTCTATGATAGTCCGCAACCTCTTGTTATAACATCTGAAGGCTTTACTTTTAGTGGAGTACCCAAGAAAAATCCCTTCATCGGATCTTGAATCAAATTTTCCTAAGTCCTCTTCAATTCTTTTAATGAAACATCTGCTTCCAAATACCTTAAAATATTTGATCGAGGCTGGTCTTCATTTCCATAATTCATATGGAGTTTTGTCATCGTTAACTCTATTTACACTCTATCTAAAATATAAATGACAGTACTTATCACTTCTTTCCAAAATCTATCGATAACTTAGATTCATTCAGCATTGTTCGGACCATCTCTTAAACAGTTTTTTTCTTCCTTTCTACTATTCCATTTTGTTGTGGAGTTCTTGCAGTTGAGTATTGTCTTTTAATTCCATGGTCTTCACAATATTCAATAAATTCATTTGACATGAATTCACCTCCACGATCTAACCTTAGACATTTTATCTTCATCCTGTTTCATTTTCTACTAATGCCTTGAAAGCTTTGAACTTTCCAAATGCTTCATATTTTTCTTTCAAAAATGTTACCCATGTCATTCTAGTGTAGTCATCAATGAGTAACATAAAATAACTCTCACCTTGAATACTTTTCATTCTGGTCAGTCCACACAAATCCATGTGAATTATCTCCAATGGTTTGGTGGATGAATACTCCTTTGTTTTGAATCTTGTTCTGGTCTGCTTCCCAAGCTAGCACTGCTTGCATAGAGTACTCGAAGGCTTTGTTATTTTAGGCATGTCTCGTATGACCTGTTTATTACTTATCTTCAAAATATTATCAAAATTTATATGTCCCATCCTTCTATGCCATAGAAATTCTCCTCAACTTGACTTAGGCAACATTTTTCTTCTTTTATTTGTCCAAGCATATATAGATTATTTACGGTTCGGTGGCAATCTACAATTAGTTATCCCAGTATTTGCTTTCCTTATTTCACATCCTTTGGCATAGAAATTAAGAGTGTGTCCTTGATCACACATTTGAATCACACTCAAGAGGTTATGTTTTAATCCTTTAACATACAAAACATTCTCTGTTTTTGTTTTTCCATTATCCAGGACTTAGTGTACCTTTGCCAACGATCTTCGTTGTAGCATTATCACCAAAGTTTACTGTACCTTCATTTACTTTCTTTAAGGAGATAAACTTACTTTTATCACTAGTCATATGTCTTGAACATCACTATCAATGTACCACTGTTGTCCTTCATCTCGAGCATGAAAAGTTGTTTGAACTAGCATGGATTTTTCTTTTCTAGCCCATCTTTCTCCTACTTCCTTGTCCAGATTTCGTAGCCTCCATTTTCTTTGTATCTAAAGGCTTTGTCTTTTGATCTTGTCTCGAGTTAAACACACTTCTACAAAAGCATGCTATATGTCCATAATTATTGCACTTGTAGCAGATAATGGCTTCCTTGTTATAATAGGATAGTGGAGCAAATGAATTATAGTTCATATTCAACACTTTATAAGAAAATTTTGGTTTGTTCCAGGCTTCGTTATCTCTCATTCACTTTCTACACTCTATCTTTTTATGCCCATATATATTGCAATAAAAACAATAACCATGAAAGGAACTTTTGAACCTGTTCATATTCCTATGTCGTGGAGTAAATTGTCTTTTGAAGTCATTCTCTTTAACACCTTCCTTATGGATGGAACTGGTCTTCGTAGTTTCCTCTTCCATTCTACTTCTATTTTTCATAGGTGCATTTAGAATTTCTACATAGCTTTTTACCTTTTCTAAACCGTTCATCTCTATAATCTCAATGGAAGTTGAAGCTTTCTCTAGTTTTTCTTCATATCTCGAGTCCCGATTTTGTTGGATGGTGATCTTTGATTTTCTAGAATCTCATCTAGAACCTTAGTACTTTTTTTTAAATTTCAAGTTGTTCATTAGTTTGGTATTTACCTTTTCTAATTCTTTTCTCATCACAACAATCTCTCGACTCACGCTTTTCACATTCTTCTTGTTTCACCTTGAGATGACTTCTCAACCCTTCCTCAATTCTATTTGCTTCTTCAATCTAGGTCTTCAGGTCAACGATTACATTATTTGATTCTTCAAGACTTTGTGCTAACTTAGCTTCAAAAGATTGATTTTGTTCTTCATATTTCTAGAGCTAAAGTCTTTACTTCGATTCCTCTTCGAAGTGCTTTTATTTCACCCAACACACAAATGAGTTCTTCTTCGAGGTTTACCTCACCTTCTTCTTCTATGTCCTCGATTCCTTCCAAATCAACTTTTCTAGTTGATGAACCTTCTTCTATAGCCATAAATAATGTTTCTTCATCATCACTATCTGAATCACTTATTCTTCTTTCTTCAAATGAGTTGCTACCTCTTTTTGAATATAGACTCTTCTTTTTCTTTTCAGATCTTTTCTTGCCTCTACTTTACTTGAATTCTCTTTTGAACTTGGGCTTGTTTTCTTCATCTTCGCTATCTTCCTTCTCTGGGCATTTAGCTGCAAAATGACCAATTTTACCATAGTTAAAACATTTAAATGGTAACGTACCTTTGTATCTCCTGAATCCTTACTTTATCTTTTAAATGAATAAAGTTTCCTTTTCATCTTCTTCGCTATTTGATTCATCATTCGATTCAGATTCCTTGATTTCCTTTTTCTTCGATACTTTGAATGGAGCGTCCTTCTTTGCTGGTTTATTAGACTCGGTCCTCATTTCATAAGCCGTCAGTATTCCATGTAGTTCATCCATGCTTAGCTTGTCAAGATCCTTCATTTCTTCAATGGTAGACACCTTAGCATCAAATCTTAATGGTAAATATCTTAATACCTTCTGGATGATCACATATTCCTCAATCTTTTATCCAAGCCCTCTTATGGCGTTGACAACTTCATCCACTCGTAGAAGATAAGCTACAACATCTTCCTCATCCTTCATTTTTAGGCTCTCAATTTTTCTCCTATGGGTTGAAAGCTTAGCTTTTCTGACCTTATCATCACCTTCATATATTGTTCAAATTTTATCCCATATTTCCTTTGCCATGTCACATTGCATTACCTTGAAAAATTCAGACTCTGACAGACCACACAAGATTGCATTCATCACCTTGGCATTGTTTTCAAAATCCTTCTTACTAGCTTGGTCTATTGGCGGAGTTGATGGAATGATATATCTGACCACTACTGATTGGAAAATATCAAACCCTAGTGCCATCAGATAGATTCTCACTCTTATGCTCCAAAATGCATAGTTTTTTCCATCAAACAATGGAGCCTTGTTCGAGGAAAAACCTTCTTGTACTTGACTAGCCATATGTGCTCCCGAGATCTACCTTCCAACTATTAGATTATTCCTGAAGGAACCTGCTCTGATACCAATTGTTGAGCACAAGATAATACAGAGAGGGGGGGTGAATCAGTATTATGATATTATTTCAAACTTCAATACTTAAACTTAGATCTATAATCATGAGCAATGTGAATATATCAAATCAATCAAAGAACACAAAACTTAATGTAAATAGACAGATATATGTGGAAACCCTTTCGGACAAAACCACAGGAAACTTATTTCTATATATATATTTCTCAAAAATTTGTAGGCACCAACCTACTAGACACCAATCCCCAAATTACGCTTTGTAGGCACCAAACTACAGGAGCACCCACGCCTTTTGCTAAGAACCAACTCAGCAAGAGACACCGATCTCTTCGAATATGAAGGCACCAACCTTCATAAAAAGTTTTCTTTCCAATTTTGAACTTGTTTCTTCCTTAACGAATAATGGAAAATTCTTCTTCTTAATTTTAGATTTCTTGTTCTAAAGTTATGCCCTTACGCTTCCTCTTCTTCTTCTTCTTTCCTTAAGATATTCAACTTGAATCCATACATAATAAGTCTCATATGAATCTTCTTATATAGCCTTTCATACCTTTTCCAAAAGACACATCATTCGAACCAACACAACCTTTCCATTAACACACCTTAATTAAGTGCATTAGTCGGCTAAAACCAAAAATAATTAATGTAGGCCATAATTATTAAATGCACATTAATCAATGTAATTAACCACTTGATAGAGCACTATCCCTCCTTAGAAAAATCATTGTTATCGTTAAATCGCTGTCACCATCATTAAATCTTCTTTTTCACCATAAAACATTGCATATGAACACCTTAAAATGTGGATATCTCTCTTATGTATAGTTGTGTATATCTCTTATACCATGATAATCCTCATGCAAAACACTTCTTTTCATGTATTTAAAATTTTGTTTTCTACATTTCTATACTACTGGTTATTTTCATTACTTTCTATCATTTCTATCAATAATTCCATTACTTTCTGATAGATTTCCGTTTACCAGTTCAACACCTCTTTTGAAATCAATGGAAAAATTTCCAACAGATAATTATCCTTCATTGATGCTCTATTTAGGTTCCTAAAATCCACACACAACATGATATCACCATTTTTCTTTCTCACTATCACTAGTTTTAGAGCATAAGAAGAATATATTTTGGGCTAGATAATCCCTCAATCTCTTAGCTTCTTCAGTTCCTCTTGCATTTTGAGGGATAAGAGTGGATTGATGGGCCTCTATTTTTTCCTAAATGGCTTTGAATTACACACCAAGCATATTTCATGTTGAAACAAATCCTCTCTGTGTGCTTTTAGTTCAGAATAGGTCCAAGCCATGCAATCTTGGTATTTTTTCAACAGCTGAATGTATGACTACTTCTCCTCCTTGCTGATATTACTTGCCTAACCTAATTTTTCTTGGCTCTTCCTTTGTACCAATATCATGCTCCTCGATATTCCTTGAGACTTCCATGCATCTATTAATAATGCAATCAACATTATCAAAATTGGACTTAACAACAACCATCCCTCTAGGAATGGTATTTGTTTTTAGCTGGATGATATCCTAGCTAAACAAGGTTTCTTTTCCTTCTGTTGTACAAACCACTAGCTCCCAATCAATACTTTGATCAAAAAATTCTCCCTTGTTTTGTAGGAATCTTTTGATCTGAATATCATCATCAAAAACCTGTCAATGTTTGATGTTGTCGAAAAGTAAAGGTCTTGTCAATACCTCAACCTCACATTCACAATATGAGGACATCGTGCAATTGTCAAACCGAGACCCCAACACTACAAGATTGTCTTCCAAGTCATTGAAATTCCTATCATGATGCAGTATGTTAAATGAATCAAACATCTCAATGAAGTTTCAAACTGCATGCTCATATTGATTCATTCACTGATCTTTTGTGGCATACATTTTTTTGACTTGTTTCACAATTAATTTTGAGTCTCCTTTGATAATGATTTCCTTGAAACCATATTTCCAAGAAATTATTAAACCCAACAACAGTGCCTCATATTCAACAATGTTGTTGGTGCATTCAAAGTTGAGTCTGAAGGAAAAAAAAAAATTTTCCTGACCAGGAGAAAGTAGAACAATACCAGCACCATTCCCAAATTTGGAGCAAGCTCCATCAAACAACAACATCTAGGGAGAGCCTATTTGTTCAAGGAATTTGCATTCCTCAATCTTTTACTCCTTTCCATCAGCAAATCCCACAAATTTGTCTACATAAACATTTGTGTACAATACCTCATAAGATGCATTGTTGGGATCCTCAATAAGATGCAACATTTTCTTTTCCCATAAAACCTGACAAGGCTTCCCTTAACTAGAATGGTAGCGTAATACATATCCATTTGGACACTCCCACCAACACTTGTAGCCCATTTTCTTGACAATAACATGCCCCAGTTGGCTCGGCAATCAACTATGACAACATCAAGTTTTAAATTTTTACCGGGGTAACATGCAAACTACACAACTAAACTCTTCATGCATCCCACTATTGGCACCTCTCTAGAGTCAATGGTAGTGCACTTCCCATATGTTGCTGTCACTTTGATGTTTAGCTCATTCATGAGTTCCAAAGACATGACATTGCATGATGTCCCTGAGTCAAACATGCAGTTGTGTAGATGTATATCCTTTATGATCAATGTGGTGAAGAATGGATCCACATTCATTTAAGAGTCCACCAAGGATGTCCCCAAATAGACCTCAGGTGGTTCATCTAGCTCTTTTGATGTTGGTAGTGCTTCCGGTTCTTCAATGATTGGAGGAATCTCCACAATATTTACATTTTTGCCTAGGGCTTCTCTTCTTTCAATCCCAAGTTTTTGAATGCACTCTTTTTGTGCTCAAGAATCCTAAGCAACTCAACAATTAGGACAGATACTTTGATTTGACTCAACACTTGGGAAATATCATATGGGACATTTTTAGGAAGGAAGTATTGGAAAGAAAGCCAAAACACTCATTAGGTGGTACAAGATTTTTGACAACTTTGGCATGAGGAGGGGTATGATCTTTGTTTGGGAATTTCAGGGATTCTAGAAGATGCATCTTTCCTAGGAGCCTCTTTGGAAATGTTTGAAAGTAAGGGATATTTGGGATTGGCTTGAGGCCATGCCCCTTTAACAGCTTTACTACTTGTGTTATATTATCTCACTTGAGCAACAACAATGTTCATCATCAACTATCTATCTTCCTTAGATGGGATTCCTCCATCATAATTTTTGATCATTAAAGACCTTAAATATTCAAAATCATTATTGGGAAATTCAAAAGATTTTACATTATCTAATTCTAAAGTATGAGAGAGAGGAATAATAGGTACCCTATGAATGCATTCCCAAAAGGTGGCTAGTAGTTCACTTATCACCTTAGTTGAAGTTACCCCTTGTTGTGAGCTAGTGGGGAAACCCATCATGCAGACATCATCATCATTATCATCGATTCTTGGCATGAAACATTTGTCACACCAGTCAATGACATCTTTCTCTTCTACCACATTAACCACAGTAGCCAAAAGAATCAGACACCATTCTCTTTTCTCTACCTTGGGGCTTCCTATTTCCAAATCCAATAGGTCCCTTACCTCTGTCATTAGCTCTTTGGTGATTTGTAAATCTATCTTGGCCTTATTACTTGTGTTGACCTTGTGAACTCGCCAATTCCTTTCTCAACCTAGAGTTAGCTTGTAGGATATTTCTTTGACAACCCCTGCCAAATTCTTCACAACTTCTTCCAAATCAGCAGCCTTGCTTGTTTGAGGTTTCTCTAGGTTAACCAAATTTACACCCTTCCTTTTGGGAGGCTTTCTAATTGCCTTGATATTGTTCTCTATTTTCAAATCCATGGTGAAGTCCTGTTGCAGATTTTTGGGGTTTTTGTCTGTTAAATAATATGCATCCTTTTTATCAAATGTATCAGTATACTTGATCAAACATGACTCATCACAAGGCCTTATTCTAACAGGAAATATTCTCAAGGTCTTATTAAACCTTGTGTTGAAATCATGTACTAACTCATTAGGGTTCTTCTTAATGTCAAAAGAAACCTAGGGTCAACAGATCACCATACTTCAATCTAAATGCATTACTCATCACAATCCAAGAATCAATAGAGTTATCTCGATAATGCTTTATACCAGTCCCTAGCATCCTCTTCCAAGGTATGGATAAATAGATTTATATATACATCTTCATGTTCAATCTCAAAAAAATTCCATCATATTGATAAAAAGCTTTAGATGCTAATCTTGAGTAATAACATTATTTCTCTGGAACTTTGGAATTATGTTCCATACATCTTGAGGCACTACATTTTGGTAACCACCATTCCCACAAACTTTATAGGTCCAAAGGTGTTTACAAAAATCGAGGTTTGGTTTAAGCCACAATGATTTGAGGAGGTGATTTTAGAGGGATGAAAAACTAATGGGGGGCAGAGGGTTCTTGGAACACAGGAGTATACTTTTCAAAATGGATACCCCCCAAAGGCCTTGTTTCTTGGAAATCCCTATTAACTTTAGAAAAGACAGGTGCAGAGTTTGAAGCAAACCTTTCAAAATAAAATGAAGGCCCCTCTCTAGCTGGAGAGTTCAATTCCAAAAAGAGGCTATCTCGATCCAAAGTCACTTGAATGACAGGTCTTGAATGATAGGCCGATCACTTTAATTAATGGAGATCTCTCTCCTTATCTGCTGATCTCCAACAACTCTCTAGGATTTTCTTCCTTCGATTTTTCTTTTCCTCACTTTTGGAACAATGTCCTAAATAGAACCCTAGAAAATAAACATCTCCTTCCTTCCACTTTGCAAATATTAGTAAAAATTATGACTTTGACAGATTTTTAAGACACTCGTACTCATTAAAACCTAGATTAACAAGGATTCACCACTAAGTATTTCCACCTTAGTTTTACAAATGTACTAAATATGATTTTTCAATGGAAATGGAAAGATTTTGACCTTTCCTTACCCAAATGTATCAAATGAAAGCTAGTACACTAGGTGTGGAAACTAAAAGAACTGCACACAAAACTTGGAGCATACACGAAGTGTTTTACCAGGTTCTTGATTTTAAAGTTAACTCCCAACAAGGTGCGAGTGTGTGTTATTGATGGGATAATTAGATATGGGCTGGCAGTTAATCAACAAATTAGTCTTCAGCAATGCAAATAAGTTCCCAGTAATTCAAAACAATCCCCATAATGGTGCCATAAGCGTGTTGGTACCCAAATTTAACCTCCTTCAAAGACCGTCCAAGATCATCGATTAGACAGACACTCGAGAGGTAGATAGACAAATAGGTATGTCATTTTTAGCCGAGGAAGTAATCTATCTGACTTTTTGGCACTAATGCTTTGAAGGGAGTGGGTAGCACCTTAAAAAGTTGTGATTTTATCCTAAATATTTTAGGTTGTGCATTTCAACCAAGGTGAAAGAACTTATTTTGTAACCTCTTTTTATTGAAGAACAGTGATAAATCCTTCTTTTGCATAAATTTTATAGAGAAGACCTTGGGGAAAATATGATCAACACACCAGATCTGACTCTCACGAGTTGTCACTTCCAGATCATGGAGATACTTTCACAACAAGGAAAAGGTTACTAAAGACATTTGAGACCCTGATTGCATCTGCATGTTTTGGTAACAAAGATTATGCATTTGTGTACACACATGACAAAAAGGGTAGTATGGGTAGGATTAGTTATTTTTGAATGATTTTTGGTGGGAGGTGGGGTAGGGTGAAACTAGATTCACCAGATCCTTAAGGAACCTTACAAAATGGAAAGTTAGACCAACAGAATGCCACATAATAGTTAAAATGTTTCTTCAACTAGAATATGTGCTTTAATGGAGGCCCAGATTAGTAATCTTTTAAACAATCTCTAAGATTCTATCATGAAGGCTTGAGTTAGAAAACCCAACAAAGCATCAAGATCCAAACCAAAGCATGCCTAAGGTACACCCAAAGGCTTACAAACAATCTTCATCAACAGATGAGAGAAAAGTGATTTTAAATCATTTATTCCAATCCCAAATGAAAGATCTTGTGAGAAATGGAATTGCAGATGCCACTAAAATGTCACAAGGATTGAGGCCTGTGTGATTGAATCAAATTTTAATACAATATTGTAATAGAAACAAGAAAAACTACTTGCATACATTTAGAAATAAAACCAACACATTTTTGTCAAGACAACACAGAAATACCTCAAATTTGATTAAATTTTTCAGCATAGGAAAGTTTCTAGAACAATCTCAAAGCTTGTCAATGGTTGTACACTTGAAACCACCTTGACATGATCATATTTTAATACAAAAGAGATATACAAGCTTCTTAAATGGTTTCTCAAAATGGATGGGCTCTATCAAGCTTTGTATTAGAAAAATCAGTCCAGACCCCTTACACTCCAACCATTTGCATGAAAAATTTGTGCCATTTATAGCATTTACAACATAGCCTCTTCCTCCTAAAAGACAAAAACATTTAATGCACCAGTGTTCATCATGATTCTTTTGTGATTCTCATAATCAAATATGCAAGAAGTCTCCAAGTGCTCAAGGGAGCATATTTCATCAAATGCCTCCTGCATTCAACTCCTTTCCCTAGTAGATCACTCTTTCTTCAAATTTTCCAACCACTTCTACCCCTAATCTATCAAATCTGGCTCCTTACATGCTTGGGAGAATAAAAATGGAAAATCTGATCGGGCATGAAAGTCAAACAATTTTAATGGTGAAAGATGTCCTCCATATTCTCCCACTTTGAGCTTCAGATATCAACATTAAATTTTTTTCTCTTGCTTGTATGTAGAAAAGACAAAGAAATAATGTATACTCGCTTCAAAGAAATGGGGGGAAAAAAATATTTATACTCACAACACCCGTTGATCATTACTTTGAATTTATGCCATCGAAGTGGCATATTCGGACTTTAGAATAGACCTTGGGCCTTCCCTTCACTTTTACAAGTTTTTGAAAAAATTGAATTTATTTCCATTTTCTCCGCACCTCCACCCTCAGGGAACAAGCTTGACATGTGTCCGAATGTGATTGGAGTGGAGCCACGACAAAATTCTACTATTTTACTCTCTTTTTAGAAAAGGAATTCTTTTTCCAAATTTTCCCCATAGCTACACCCTTAGGAATGAGCCTGACACATGTCCAAATGTGATTGGAGTGGGGCAGTGCTTCCATTTTTACTTTTAACCCTTTTTTCTCAAAAGGAAAATTTTCCAAATTTCCCCAAGAGCACGCATCTCCATCGTTGACCGGGAAAAACATTGGCCTTTTCCCTCATTAGACTTGCGGTCCATTTTGAAATTTTAATCCTTAAAGGGCAAAAATCAAATTTTCCTCCAGTGACCCACCTCTTTGACTTTTCAAATTGCCACATTTCACCACAACGCACCTTGAGGTGGTCCCAAACATTTGATACCTTGAATGAGCATGGGATTGCCACGTGTCCTATTTTTGTAAGGACTTTCTTAACACTTGAAGCTCAACAGAAGGCACCACGTGTCATGCTCTGAGGTAATCTCCTTTTGGTTGTTGAAAAGTCTAAGAAAAATACAAAGTGAGCGGAGTCCTCCACGTGTCATCCTGGCACTTCTTTAAAATGGAACTCAAGGGCCGGTTCCTGAACATGTGTGGTTCCTCCACATGTCTCCATGGTGTAACTTCAACATGGTGCCCAAAGTGAAGACCCTGAATGAGCACAAGCTCACCACATGTCCTTTTCCACCAAATTACTCCAACTGCATAAAAATTTGTCTAAGTTTAGGCCAAGCAACGAAAGCTTCCATGTGTCCTCCCGACACTACTCCAAGGAAAAAACCAAAAGTAGATCTTCAAATGAGAATTTTGCATCCACGTGGATACATTTTGAGTTAAGGATTTCCATGAATTTTTGTAAGTACCTAGTTGAGCCATGTCCAACCAAAAAGTGCCACGTTCCTTGTAGATACAAGGATGCAAATTTGACTGGAGAAATGCTCGTCAAACCATAAAATATAGAAAAACAACCATTTGAATCTTGGGAATGGAATTTTCTTCAAGGACAGAAAGTTTAGAAATGTTACAAGGCTTAAATATGTTCTTCAAGGATACATCCATTCATTTTATTCAAGTACTTAGGGTAGAAATAATAAGGAAGACAAATCCCAACTATGGAGAACAGAAAACATGGGGAAACCCAATTTTTTTGATGAACAGAGAACAAGAGACTCAAAATATAGACCCTTAAGTTATTTACAACTCGTGAACCAATTAAAAATGGCCACAAAGACTAACTAGGAACAACACGGGGAAGGAGAAAATGACAGAGGCCGTAAATCAATAAGTTGTCAAAGGAAAATTGGAGCAAGATCATTTTGAGCACTAACACATGTGATGGAACTCATTTCTCAAGGTGTATTCTTGAGGGAGAAAAGAATTGCTTGACAGATCCAAAGCGATGCAGCCACCGTAAAATGATTAAAAAGGGGATTTCTTAGATGACAAAATAAAATAATGATTAGAAGGACTATCAAAATTTTGTGGCATGGCATCCCACTCATTAGTCGAAGGTATAAGAAATGTGATTAGTTCTGATTTATCCACCTGGCAGCTTTGGGTGTAAATTTGTTAAACATCACTTTATGAGACAAATTGGTAACAAGTAAAGGATCCCTTGAATATTCTTCTTTTTGGGTGGAAATTTTTAGATGAGTGAGTGATTGAATTATATAAATGGAATGAGGATACTCTTGTAAAATGTTGGGGGTTTAATTCTTATGAGAAAATTTTAAAAAGGCCATCTTCTGAGAGACCTTGAGAGAAACTGTTAATCTCTATTGTTTTATATTTGATCGTGTTAAGATTGTTGCGAGTGTTTAACCATTGACAAGCTCGAGACTATTCAAGAAATTTACCCCTTTGATAAATCTAATAGATCTCAAATTAATCTGTGTTTCTCTTGGGCAAAATGGTGTTTGTTTTTCTTTTAGAATGTCTTTCAAAAGGTTTTGATGTTCCCATTGCAATCTTATTTTAAAATACCTATGAATCACATAGGATCTCATCCTGTGATAGTTTAGTGGCATTTGAAATTTCATTTTGAGAAGAGCCTTCATCCCGTAGTGAGATAAACAATTTAAAATCACTTTACTATAATTTTATTGATAAATATTGTCCGTAATCCTTTAAGTGTATCTTAGGCATGAGGAACTAGGGGTTATTAATGTTTCATTGAATCTTTAGCTCAAGCCTTTGTGTTGAATTCTCAAATATTGTGTGAAACCATGCAAATATGGGGCTCCATTGGCGCACACCTTCTAATTAAAGGAAAACTTTGGGTATTCCTTAGCATTATATTGTTAAGTCTTCTAATTGTTGTAAAGGTTCTCAAGATCCGGTGAAATCAACTTCATCTTGCTTAATTCCAACAAATATTTCAAATAACCATATATCCTACCCGATGTACTGATATTTGTGTTGTGTATCCATAAATGAACAAATTCTATAGCAAAAATATACGAAGCAAGAAGGTTTTAAGTGTCTTTAGTAACCCGACCTTTCTCAGAAAATATATGCATTCTTTAGAAGTAACAACTCGTGAGAGTTAAATTGTGGAGTATTGATCATATTTTCTCAAGGCTCTCCTAAAAATTGTGCAAAGAAGGATCTCTTTATTTCCTTCAATGAAAAAGGTTACAAAAAGGGTCCTCTCACCCTGGTCGAAAGGCACGACGTAAAGTAGTGAGGATAGATAAAATCCTCTTATATGGTGTTATCCATTTCTCCAGCACTTGAGTGAAAAAGAGAAAGATGAATCCCTTCCCTAGCTACAAAATGACTTATGATTCATCTGTCTCTGAGTATCTTGTTAAATCTGTGATGTTTCTCTTCTTCCAAGGGAGAATCAATTTCGATACCAACATTCCTCAGGCACAAGGATATGATTGTATCCATTGCAGCCATCTAAAAGAGACAATTAAATCTGAACCAAAACTATTCTCATAATCCGATCCATATTTGGTAGCGAGATAATGGTCTTTTAATGAAGCTTTTTAATGTATCTAAAATCCACACATAGCCTAAATTATCCATTTGTTTTCTAAACATGAACAAGATTATCTACCCAACTTGAATGCTTAACTAGAAGAATAATACCTAATTTGATTCACATAGATAACTCTTTTCTAATCAATGGCTCAATTTTTAGATTTACAAGCATTTTCTCCTGCCTAACTAGCTTGGAATTTGGATATAACTCTATTGTATGCTGAGCTAAAATTGGATAAAAACCTATTAGATCTTGGTACTTCCAACAAAAAAATCTCTGAATTCTTTACATAATTTGATAAATGATTATTTTTCAACTAAAGAACATACATTTCTAATAAGTAGTTTCTTTTCATCATCCACTAAGATTTCTTCGTAGTTATCTACATGAGTTGAAATATTTCCTTTTTCCTTTCTTAACTGATCATCAGAACTGAAAATGTCTTCTAGAGTGACCAATCCTTGAGGAAACTTATTTGTCTTCAATTGAACAATCTGGTCACCATAGAAGTGCTGCAGTTTTTCCTGATTTACTTGTAGAAAATTTAGCTTCTTATTGCAAAAATATGCAAATTTGTTTATCGTCTTTGAAAACCTTCCAATTCTCTTTATTCTTAGGAACTGAAGGTCTGATAATTAATTTTATATGTGGTTGTACTTTGTTTTTTCGATATGTTCTAGTACATCAAATTTCACACCAACTACAACAAGTCTATCTACATGCTTATTTTCAACTCTTGGGAAAGATTGAAATTTAAGTCTGGAACTCTATGTTTGTAAGACTAAAATAATGAATTATTACACACATTAAATTATTTCACTTCATTAATAACTAATTTTAAATCTCCAAAACTTATAAAGTCTTGATACCTCTCTTTTAGCCCATTTACATGAAGCCATGAATTAACACTTCGTATTCAGCTACATTACAAGTGCAAGAAAACTGTAGACTTAAAGATGAAAAATACCTTTCATTTGAAGGGGACGTAAGCATTACGCCTACACCTTGTCCTTTCTTATTTTTAGCTCCATAGAAATGAAGATTCAACATTCCTTCTTTTGTTTTTCTATTTTGGACAACAAAGGAATTGGTTCATTTTGTTCATGCAAGTAATAAAAACCAAACAAATCTTCTTTTGCTTCTTTGAAAGGGTCATAAGCTTGTTTTTATTGAGTGTTTTCATCCATGAATAGATTAGAAATATAATCTAGTGAAGAAACATGAGTTCTAACATTAAAATCAAACTGATCTAATGTTGTATAATTGGCTACAATGTTTAAACCATGTGGCTCAATATGAAATCTAGAAAAAGGATCTAAATTTATGGTAGCCTTAGTTCCATATCTTATGGTAAAGAATAAAAGTTACCAATCTAAGAGAGATAACCTCCTCATTTTTTTGTAAAATCTCATGATAAACATAAGGAAAATAAGGAGGTAAATATTCAACAATTACATCTTGTAAAATAGTAACATTGGGACAACCATGTAGGGTTACCTATAGATTTCTGATAATACCAATTGTGTAGGTTGTTGTTTTTCGAGCTGCAACATGATTTTATCTGTAGGTTCATATTGCAGGCCCAATTTTTCTACAATTGCTTTTGGCATAATTGTGCTACTTGCACCACTGTCAACCATGTAGTTATGAACTAAATGGTCTCCAATAATCAAAGATAAATAAAATGGTGGTGGATTCTTTATGTCTTGAGCATTTAATACCTTATGATGAATCCATTTAACCTATTTAATGTGGTCTTGATCCATTGTTTGATGTACCATGTCTGCTCTTTGATATTCCTTTTCTACTTTTTTTTTTGAAGAAATCTATAGCTTAGCAAGCTCGTGAGAAAGCAAATCTCATTGTCTGGAATACTTAGAGCATCCCAAAGTGAAATATTAATATTATGATTCTTCATTACATCAACAATGTTAAAAGAAGCAATTATTTTTGAAACCACTTCTACCATTTTAGCATAAGCTTTAGAAAAATTGACTCTGCTTTAATAGCTTTTGAAATATGAGGTATGAAGAGTCTTCTAGGATTAGGTTGTAATTGTCTTTGTTGGTCCCTTTCGAAAAAAATGTTAGCTATTTTCTAAAGAAAATCAAAGCATTAGCTTTTTCTAAAGAAAAGTAGAACTGTAGTAATGTTTTTCGAGGAACAACGAAACTATTAGCTATTTTTACCTTAAGGTTGTTGTTTTATCAAGATGCTAGGCGAAAACAAGTCTGTTTTGTTGTTTTTCTCTCTCTTGATCCTTTTCCTAGGATCTAGTTGTGACTGCAATAAAGTCTTCCTCTCCGAAGCTTACCAAATTTTGTTCTGGTGGTTTATAATTATGAGCATCTTATTGCCCACCCTCCATTTGAGGCATATATAATGCTTTAGGTTGAGGTGTGCAAGAAGACTTATATTGAAGAATGTATTTGCGTAGTTGGTAGCTAAATGAGGTTGATTATAAGGTTGACACCATTCTTTTGAAACCATCTTAATTGGAATAAGAGCACTAGATGAATTATGAGATTTTGGGTAAAATTGCCTTGGCTGATATTTCTATCTATAATTCTGATTCTGCTAATGAGCATTCCTATTATGTTGATTTTGTTGGTTTTTTTGATAAGGAGCTTGATATGGCCTACTAGGCTAAGCTAATTTGTTTTCAATTGATGTTAATTTATTGCCCATAGTCTGCAAAGCTTTGAATACATCATCTGAAGGAGCTTAAACAACGGGCTTTATAACTATAATAGTCTATGAAAAGGTGAAAAATCTACTATGAGAGTCATTGAAGGCCTTGGTGCTAATTTACTAGCTTGAATAAGGTTGTTTTCATCTTGAATAATAATATCATAAGCTTTTGGGAGAGTATCTCCTCCCATAAACTGAATCATAGTTGAAATATCATTGTTTAGGGCTCTAAGATAATAAAGAAAAGCATGATCAGCTTGAGGCTTGACACTTGCTGGAATTCTTTCCCAAGTTCTAGCAAAATAGATATTAAAACTAGTCATAAATTCATGAGGGGCTCTTTTAATTGTGGACAACTTCTCTATGAGGGATAAATGATCAGAATGATCTTGAAATTTCTTAAGTAATTTTTCTCCCAACTCATCCCAAGTTCTTATGCTCCCAATTTATAAGGTTCTATACCATTACAAGGATTTCCCTTTAATGGATGTAGCTAGACTTCTTAAGCCTACATCTTCATGCATTATATTATGGAAAACAAAAAGGGCTACAACATATTTGATGCACTCTACACGAGTAATCTAATTTTCACTAGTGAATGTAGGTAAACGTTTTATGGTAGCATTGGGAATATCATGATAAACTAGAATTACTAAAGGGATTCCATTAGTAAAGGTTACAAAATTCCTAGGTGGTTGAGTAGCCATTAGAATAATTAGAATTTGAACAAAAAGATTATTAATTGGTGAAGGAAGATTAGGAGGAGAGTTATAAAAACCAGGCCTATTATAAGGTAAGGTATTACCAAATCTTCTTCTTCTTATAGAATTCAAAGGTAAAGAAATAAACTCAAAAGGAATTCCTCTTACTTATGATATCATAGTCACTTTAGGCATGGAACATGTAAAAATTGGTCTGAAATTGTTGTACGAGTCACCAAATAATTATTTTAATCTTTAGAATAAATTGTTGCAGCCTGTTACATCAAAAGTGACTTCTCTTTTGCTGTAAATTGCTATAATTTACATGTAAATCTAATTAAGTGGTCCCACTAGGCGTGACAAAAAATGTTTTCTCTCGAAAGTGCACCCTATAGAGAGATGATTGCAGGTGTTCTAATATTTCTCTTGATCTCCATCGTTCATAGATACAATGGAAACACCTCATGTCTATGGGTATACATATTGTTGAGGTGAGTCTATGGTATCAGGGACAGTTCCTTTTGATGTATCCTAAACTAATTTTTATGGGTTTTGAGGGTTAGAAAAATGAATGTAAATGAATTGAAAACTAGGGTTATACACCAAACTTTTTGAGGGATTTGATTGAGTACATGCACAATCAATTTGAAAATGGATTTTTGATGCACTAAGCAATAGTTTTTTAGCAAAATAATAAGGAAAAAAACACTTGGTGTGTTGAGGGAATGAATCACAACAATATAACAAGAAAACATGCACACTAATATTATGCAGAAATTACTAAATTTGCAGCAAGGTAAGATGATTAATCAGGGAATTTGACGTTCACAAGAAATAATAAGGTATACAGAATAGTGCAAATAATTAGAAAGGAAGAAATCAATTCTCATTCAAATTTATAAACTAGTAAAATCTACTTCAATGCTCCTATGTCCAAAAAGTCCTCTTTTGTGATTTTCCATTGTACAAAATATATAGAAAAAATTATTCACCCATTCCATCCTAAAAATAGGCTAAAAAATATACTCGCCCATGCATCTTACTTTTATCCTTTATCATGAATAAATAAAGGTAATAAAAATAAACATGCTAATACAATGAGGCATTAATAGCCTTGGTTACAAAAATAAATCTTAGTCAAACTGTAATTGAATGTTCTATTTTTAATAAAGTTGGAAGAATAATTTGGCTAATAATAACCATTGCTGGTTGAGTAAGTCTTCTCCCATTTACATGTAATATTTGATTCTTTTGTTTGATGTGACACTTACAACTAAATCCACTTGCAATTATAGTTTTGGCATTCTTTAATTCTTCCCCCTTTGATGCACATGCAAAAATTACCTCCTTGTGTGAGTAAAAATAATTCTCTTATTTGCAATAATTTAGAAAAATACCCAACTCCACTGTGTGGACCACCTTTGATGTGCACATGTTCAAAAATTTCTTTTCTCTTCTTTGTCTTCTAGTGGATGACATGAAAATATGCTCCTCTACAAGTAAAAATAATGCTTTGTCCATTTCACTTAGTAAAATTCATTCAACTCTAATTTACCCACTAAGGGGATCACTTACAAAAAATAAAGTGATTGGAAAAATTATATTTTATTCCATTTCACTAATCCATGTTACACCATGTTGTTGAAAACTTTACATGAATTGTTTTCCCTAACAATGGCATATAATATGATTAATAAATCATTACATATTGATTTGATTATTATCACCTTTGGTTTGGTTATACTTGGCACTTTTGATTTGGACATGTCATCAATCATAGATTTGACTAAAAAGGTGATTAATAGTCTCCCTTTTCAATTATTTTCCACCTTTACCATGGTCTTCGGTCCCTCCTTAATCATGTTCTCTGATTTTTCAAAGCATAGACATAAGGTTGAAACCTTAATTAACTTTTAATGCAATATTTTATAAAACATGGGGCCACCCCACGTGACGATAACTCGACCCTTTGTAATTACATATCAGTGGATATGACTAATCATGGTGGTTAGGGCTTTGTTGTAACACTTGACACATATGCTACTTGTAAAATATGGTTGAGTTGGTAGTTTTAACATCCACCATTTGATCTATACCCCTTCATTTTCCACCATTGATCATTCTGTGAGTTTGCATTGATTTTGTGATTGATCCTTAGTCGTTGATTGAAGTACCTGCTTCATCTGATCCATCAATTCTTGTACTATGATGAGAAGGGTTCCATTATGGTTGAGTTAACAAATAAGGCTATGCACCATAGATATTTGTACTTTTTGATCTCAACTATTGATATTTTGAGCTTCGAATCTATATTGTTTGTGGCTCGTGCTTGATCCTTAAGCTTTGTTTGATCTCTATCCTTTATTGATCTTAAACTATTGATTTGTAGATTGGTAGTTGGCTTGGGTTATCATCTAGCACCATCAATTTTTACATTGTTCATTTAGTACCTTTGATTCTTAACTCACTGGTTGAGTTAGGTTGCCATGGGTCGATTGGGAGAAATTTTTATTATTAACCTAAAATTTATCATATGCATGCGTGCCTATTTTGGAGGGCGAAGCCCTCGAAAATTTTCCTCGGGTTGCCAATGTTTAGTGCTTGATCTTGGTTTTATTCTTTGAATCTATGTTATTGTGAATTTTTGAATGTGGATTTTCTAGATTCTCTTCCCTCATTCATACTTTCGAGCTCTGTTTCAAATTCTGATGCATTTGACAACCATTGTTTTTGAAGCTTTGAACATGAAAATTCCTTGTATTTTGTTGTGAGCTATGGATTTATCTCTGAGTTTGAAGATTGTTTGTTTTAATCCCTTGTGGAAGTAATACTTAAGACATCGTGATCCTTTGTGAGCTTCTCTAATCTTTCTTCAAAATCTGGTTGTATTGACTATCATTGATCTTTATGTTGAGCTGAATATGTGCATGTGGGAGCTCTTTGGTGAGCCTTACAAGTGTATCCTTGAATTTTCTGCCATATTTATCTTTCCTTAGATTTACACAATCTTCTTGTGAGATTTTAGTTGTGAATGACAACCATTTATTGATGGTCTCCTGCTCCTCTAAACTTTAAGATTGCCATACTTTCATTCGAAAAGGTAAACTTTATGTATCATTTTTCATTTATGCACCTTCTTTTGGTTCTTTCTCTTGATTTATAATGAAACTTATTCATAATTTTTTTGATTTTTGTGTTTGATACTTTCACAAAATTTGGAGAGCAAGAAGGGGTTTTGGTTTTTTTTTGCCTCTGGACTCGACTTAATTTGTGGGTTTCAACAAAACTGGTAAGTTCCTTTCTCTATAATTCTATCTTCTTGCAAAAGTATGATTAAATTTTTGATGGCCATGGAATGTGAATGAGAATGAACCACTTCTTCTTGACCTAATGCTTTATCAGTTTCTTTGATTATTGATGATCTGGTTTGCTTTTTCACCATTCTCTTAGTATTTGAGCTTCCTTCTTTGTATATTCACCATTCATTGATTTATTTCACAACCCAACTCACACGAGTTCTTACCTGTGCATAAGTCGATGTTTAGAAAGAAAATTTCATTGTTTATTGTATTATTTCCTCAAGCTGGGTGGACATTTTAATTTTCATTTTATATGTTTTTGTTCTTACTTGAAACATTATTATTCTTCTTCTTTGAGCTTTTACGAGCTTCTTTGCATTTTTCGAGACGGATTCAATCTTTGAGGTTAACAATCATCCTGGTGATTACCATTTCACCTTGTACTCCTTATGAGGGTGATTAACGATTCAAAATTTGGTAAGTTTATGCTCTATTCATAAAATAGGTTAGCCCCCTATTTTTGATGTAGTATTATGTAATGCCATTAACTCACCATTTCTTGTTGAACCATGTGGTTTGATGTAAATTTCTTTCCATGGATGTGAGGATATACCTTCTATTTCGGCCTAGTGTTTTTAGTTATTTGCTATCTATAACCCTAGATCTATATATTTAAGGTTCTAGGTATTCATATTTCTTAGCTTGTGAGGGTTTCTTGATTTCTTATGAGTTGTAACTCGATTTCCATAAATATGGGCTCGTTTTGTATTGGCAGTTATACAATAAAATACCTTGAGTTTTACTTTGTTTCATTGTTGATTTGATAATAAACATGTCATATTTCAGGGTCATAAGGTCTACCCTAACATCTTCCTACCTCTTTTGATAACTTTGTAGCTATTTATTTCTAGATCATATGCTTTAAAGTTCTTCTCGAGAGTTTTAACTGTCATTTTTATGGTCATGTTGTCATTTTGCTAGCTTATTTTATTTACTACAGCTTTTGGATTTTTACCATTTGATGGACTACTCTAGGCTTAGGTCATGCTCCATTGAAAAATTATTGTTTCCTTTTCCATTGAGCTAGGTTGCTGTCAAATATGGGTATTTCCATTTGGAACTTCTAGTACTTTGTTCTTTGGTTGTTGATCTTGAATGGAGAGCTGAGTGTCGCATTTAACCATTGTAGAAATCATTGAATTTTATCAAGCTCTATAAACTTGGTTTCTTAGAGAGTTCTTCCTTCATTCGTAGCTTGATAGGTTTGACCTTCTTGATCATCTTTGTCTTGATTTTAAAGTAATTTTGTGATACTTATAGTAGTTTTTTGCTTGAAAATTTTAAATTCTTTCCTGAAAATATGAACACCACGGAGAAATTTGTCCTCCAAAATTTTATTTTGAAATTTTTTCACTTACTCAAATTGCAACTGTGTCTTTAAGTTGGATAAATAATACTTGTAATAGAACCAAGTTTCCCTTTTCGTTCAAGCATTGTAGCTTGTATTTTAAGAATCAACCGTTGGAAGTAATATTTACTTTGAAAGATGTTATACTTGTCAGTCTCTCATCTATTGCTATATTTGATGGTGGTAGTCTTCATGAAAACTATGGCATTCATATGAAAATTGTACTTTTAATTACTTTACGTACTGGATGGTCAAGCATATACTCAATTGATGTTTGTAACTTTGAAACTTTCATAGATTTTCTTAGAATGTGTAAGAAATAGCTTCACTTCTGATTCAAGACTTGTAAAGGTATAACTTTAAATGGTAGGTGAATTCTTTACATTAATTACACTTCTCATGTCCTGGAAATAAGTTGATATTGTATTTTCCAAGATTCTCATTTTGATGAAGTTGTTATTTTGATCTTGACACTTGACTGTAACCATGAATATACTTGATATTCAAGACAATGTTTTTGTTGATTTACAAACCTTGAAGATGTATCCTAAACCACATTCACAATACTCATATAATATTCAACAAGATTTTTTTACATCCAAGTGCATAAATAAAGGAATGAAAACTCGAGAGTCTACCTCTACATCAATCTTTCAAGATTCTTCACTCCAAAAAAATGTTTCACACCTTCAAGCCAAGCATAATCCAAATTGTGATCTCTAACAAGCTCCCAATTCCAAAAGTGCAAGAGAGGAAATAAAAAAGTCACCCAAAATCCTTCAAATTGAATCAATAAATAGAAATGGGGTGTGACGATGATGATGTGGCTCCATGTAGGATGACACTTCATCATTCCTCCATTCCAACACACAAGTTAAACACCATGCCCAAGATAATAAATAAATATGTATGACTTATGACATTCCCACATGACACTCCTATTGGTGGTCGAATTAGGCTCACCCCATTTGCTAATAAAATCCCTCATTTTATGGCATCCGTAACACTTGTTGCGTCTCCCCGTGTTGCTTCCTAAAGGCTCTGTCTTCCATTTGGTTTCCATGATTGGTTCCTCCTAGGTCAAGGTCACTTAAAACCCTTAATTTCTTGATTTGTTGCTCTATCCATCTGAAGGTGTCTATCAATTGGGTGTTAAACTCGAGTTGTTCTTTCCTTCCCATTTTCTATAGTCATGTGTTGTTGTCCCTGCCATTTTGTCCCATGTAATTAAAGAAATCTGAATAGATATAGCTCGTGGGGGTAATGTGTGAACCTTGTAACATTTCCAAATGCTTTGTCCTTAAAGAAAATTTCATCTCCTAGCTCAAATAGTGGTTTCCCAGCATTTTTACGGCTTGATGGGTGTGTTTCTCCTGTCAAATTTTAAATTTCTGCATCAGTGGAGACATGGCCCTTTTTGGTTGGACACGGCTCAATGGGGCACTCTAAAACTTTGTGGAAAGTCTTAATCTGAAGCTTGTCCATGTGGAGGAACATTTATCATTTGAAGACTCACCTTTTTATTTGGCCTTGGAGTTACGCCGGCAGGACACGTGGAGTATTCTGCTACCTCACCCGGACTTAGAGAAAATTTTCATGAAATTGATATAGTTTTGGTGGGCTGTGGACACATGGTTGGTTGACACTCATTTGAATATTTGTCTCAAGGTCCCACCTTAACAATTACGACAGAGAGGACATGTGGAGGTTTCCGCACTCTCTTTGGGACTTCAACTTTTAAAAGAAATTTTCTAAGGTTTAGGACATGTAGGAACACACGCTCATTCAAGGTCTCCGCTTTTGGGACAATCGTGAAGTTGCACAATGAAGGCATGTGGAGATTTCTTCTAGGTTTTCCTTCCTTTGAGTTTTTAGCAACTTCCTAAGGGGCCCGAGACATGTGGAGTGACAACGCATATTTGGGGACCGACCTTTGAGTTTTGTTTTGAAGAAGTGCCAAAAGGACAATTTGAGGATTTTTCCCACTCTACTTTTTTCTTATAATTTTTAATGTCCAGAGAAGACCATCTCGACCTTTGACATATCAAAATTTCCACTTTGGACTATCAATGTTTTTAGTAGGCTTTTCCGAGAATGGGACAAGTGGTGAACCCACGCTCATTCAGGGTCTCTACTTTTTGGGACCATCTCAAGATGTGCCACCGAGACACATGGTGCTTTGAAAATTCAAGAGGCGGGAGGTAAGATGTCGGGGAAACTTGGATTTTTTTCCCTTGTTGTTTAAAAGACTAAAATTATCAAAATGACCCGCAAGATCGATAGAGAATAGTCAAAATTTGGTCTAGTCAATGGTGGAGGTGTGAAATATCGGGGAAATTTGGAAAATTTTCCCTTGTGGAGAAAGGTGTTAAAAGTGTAAAAGGAAGTGTAGTTCTTCTAGGACCCACATCGAAACTAATAGTGGAAGGGTGATGTTACAGGTAAAACTTGGAAAATTTTCTTGTTTCCAAAAAGAGGTGAAATATTAGAATTTAGCAGCATTTCATTTGGGACACATGTCAAACCCATTTTTCAAAGGTAGAGGGGCAGAGAAAATTGAGAAATATTGCATTTTTTCCAAAAGGTGTAAAAAGTGAAAAGGAACCCCTAGGTCCGTCTTAACTCAGATCTCCCATGTGGATGGTTGAAATTCAAAAGAAAGATCAACGGTAATTGTGTGTCTATATCTTTTTCCCCATTCTTCTCCAAATCTCCGGGATGTGTGTTCCTATGGTTTTTTTATCATTTCTCTGAGTCTCCCGCATGTTAAATGAAGAGGAGCATTAATCGATATCTTGGTTTGGTGGGAAAAAATCTAAAACATATTTTTCCATTAAGTTGTACTTTAACTATTGGCCTTAATCTGATTTCCCACTTTTTCCTTCCTTAGCACATAAAGAACCAGATTTGATAGAATGGAGGAGGAGGTAGTTGACGTGCGGGATGAAGAATGACTTACTAGGTGAAGAATTTAATTCTAGAAATATTTTAAGAGATTTTCCTCTGCACACCCGACATTTTTTTTGCAGATCTGATTCTGCGAGTCACAACAAACAAAGGTTCTTTGAATGTTTTTGGTTTTGGGGAAAATTTGGTTGTAAATGAAATTGTTATAAATTGCATGAATTTGTCATGTAAATGATTGAAAGGTTGGAGCATTAGAGGTCGAGAGCTAATTCCTAAGAGAAAAGTTTTGACAGAGCCCATCTTTTCTAAGAGACCATCTAAGGAACTTGTTTATTTATTTTATGTTAAATTTGATCATGTAAAGATGGTTACGAGTATACAACCATTGATAAGCTATGAGAATATTTGTGTTAAAACCGTGATGCTGCTCATCCTTCTAAGGGAGAATCAATTCGGGTACTAACACCATTCTGTCATTGTTGTTGGGGATGTTGTGATTGCAATTCATGCTCAGACCCTGGTAAACATTTCTTATATGCTCTAAGTGCTAGTACATTGTTTCAAACATCATCCTATGTTCAGGCCTGTAAGAAGTGTTCAAATTTACAAGTGTTATGTGTAATATTTCCAATGTCTATAGTTATTTCACTAGGTTTCATTGATAAATTTGGGAAAAGGGAGGTCAGATATTTCCATTTCCAGTTTCTAGTGTTTATAGACATTTGACAGATCATATTTTAGTGCATTTGCACAACTAAGGTGAAAATCCTTAGTGGAGACTCCATGTTGATATGATTTTTTAAAGTACTAGTGTCTTAACCTCTGTCCAAGGTGAGATTTGTTACTAAACTTTGCAAAGATCGAAGGAAGAAGGTCTTTCTTCATTAGGGATCCTACTAATACATTATTTCCAGAGATAGGAAAGAAAAAATTAGAAGGAAGAAGATCCCATAGAGTTATTGGAGATTAACAGGGAAGAAAAGAGGTCTCTGTTGATGAAGGTAATCAACCCATCATTGAATATTTCCATTCAAGTGATTCTAAATCAGGTAGTCTTTTGATGGAATTAAATTCTCCATCTAGAGAGGTGCCTTCATTTGAATTTAAAAAGTTTGGTTCTCATTATGCTCCTATGTTTTCCACAGTCGATAAGGTTTTCCAAGAGACAAAGGCTTTAGGGGATATCCATTTTGGAAGTTATACTCCTATGTTTCTAAGACCCCTTGTCCCTTATTAGTTTGATTCTCCTCCAAGGTCACCTCCTCAAAACAAAATGGCCCATCCCCCACCCAGACCCCGATATGTTGTAAATACTTTTGGGCCTTTAAATTTTAGAGCGATGGCTAGTTATTTAAATGCGCCTCCCTAAGATGTAAGAAATAGAATACCAAAATTCCAAAGAAATAATGCGATAACCGATGATCGGCATCTAAAGCTCTTTATGAACATGATGGAAGAATTTAAGATTGAACTTTAAGATCTATATATCAAATTGTTTATCAATACTTTGGACAAAAATGCCGTGGACTCGACAAAGCTTTGCCAGATAATTCCATTGATTCCTTGAATGAGATGAATAATGCATTTAGATTGCGGTATGGTGATGGTGAACACATCCTAGGTTTCTTCTGTCATAATTTGAGAATATAAAAAAGAATGCTAATGAGTTAGTGCATGACATCAACACTATATTAAATAAGACATTGAGGAGATTATTTGTAAGTTTAAGGCCATGTGATGAATCTTTTCTTATAAAGTATTCTAATGCATTTGGTAAGAAAGTTGATTACTACTTGAGGGACAAAAACCCTACCAATCTGAGATAGGAATTTACTATGGCTCTACAAATTGAGAACAACATCAAAGAAATTGGGAAACCTCCTAAGAGGGAAGGTGTGAAGCTGGTTACTCGGAAATACCTCAAGCAAGTAAGGTTGCTGATTTGGAGGAGGTTATTAAAACTCGGTAGGTTTTATAAAAGAAATATCATACAAATTATCATGGGTAGAGAAAGTAATTGGGTAGAGTTCACAAGGTCAGCATAAGCAATAAGGCCAAGATAGATTTACCAATAATCCTATAAATGAGCAGAGATCGATGACAGAGGTAAGGGACCCATGGGATATGCAAATAGACATCCCCAAGATAGGGAAAAATGAATTGTGGCTGATCCTCTAGCTGTCGAGTTGTTGAAGAAACAAATGTAATTGATTGGTGTGACAGTGTTTTCATACCCCATGCTCCATGTGAAGTAGATAAGCAAGAAGAATAAGGCGATGATGATAACACGAGATGATGATGCATGCATGATGGAATGCTCTACGAGTTCACAAAATGATGATGATAACACGATGATGATGCATGCATGATGGAATGCTCTATAAGCCCACAAAGAAGGAGCAAATTCAACTAAGGTAATAAGTGTTATAACTACTACTAATTTTTTGGATTGCATTGACCGGTACCTCTTCTTCCTCCCCTCACGCTTTGGAAATAGATACTGTACAATCTTTTGAATTTCCCAATAATTAATTTGAATATTTAAGATCTTTAATGATAAAGAAGTATGATGGAGGAATCCCATCTGAGGAGGATAGGCAGATATTGATGAACATTGTTATTTCTCAAGAGAAGCATTATAATACTAGGAGTAGAGTAGTCAAAGAAGTAGTGCCTCAAGAAAATCCTAAAGCTCCATTTCTTTAAAATATTCTTAAAGAGATTCCTAAGAATATACACCCTCCAAAGGCCTTGCTTTCCTAAACAAGATTCATGCTTCTCCTCATGCTCAAACTATCAAAAACCCCATGTTGTTTGATGAGTCTGTCAATCTCCCTTTTAATGTTGCCTTGCCAAAATCTTCTCCATCTGACATTTACCAAGTTTTGAGTCAATTAACAGTTAGTGTTCCAATTTTTGAGTTTCTTAGGATTCCTGAGCACAAGAAGAGGACATTGGAGTATTTTTTATTGAAAGAAGAGAAGAGTATGTCAGGTAGAAATGTAAACATTGTGGAGACTCCTCCCATAATTGAAGAAATAAAAGCACCACCAGCATCAGAAGAGCTAGATGAACCACCTGAGGTTTATTTGGGAACATCCCTAGTAGATTATGAGCTAAATGTGGATCATTTCTTCACCACTCTGATCATTAAGGATAGATAGTTGCACAACTGTATATTTGATTTGTGGGCATCATTCAATGTTATGACTTTAGAAGTTATGAATGAATTGAATATCAAGGTAGCAACAGCATATGGGAAGTGCACTACCATGGATTTTAGAGAGGTGCTAGTGGTGGGATGTGTGAAAGGTCTAGTGGTACAACTTGCATACTATCCAGGAAGGAACTTGAGGCTTGATGTAGCTATTATTGACTTCCTAGCCAAGTGGGGTATGTTGTTGTCTAGAAAATGTGATGCAAGTGTTGGTGGGAGTGTTCAAATGGATATGTCTTATGCCACTGTCCCAATTGATAGAAAAAATTGTCAAGTTTTATAGGGAAAAGAAGATGTTGCACCTCATTGAAGACCCCAACAATGCATCTTATGAAGTGTTGTACACAAGTGTTGATATTGATAACTTTATTGGGTTTGCTTTGATGGGAAAGAGAAAAAATGGATCAATGTAATTATCTTGAATAAGTAGGTTCTCCATGGAATCTGTTGTTTGATGGAGATCGCTCCAAATTTGGATATGGCACTAGTGTAGTTATGATTTCCCAAGCTTGGAAGAGTTTGTTTTTATTTCAAACTTAACTTTGAGTGTACCAAAACATTACTAAGTATGAAGCATTATTGTTAGGTTTAGTAATTGCATGGAAATACTATGTTAAAGACATCATTGTTAAGGGAGATTCAAAAATAATTGTTAAACAAATTAGAAAACTATATGCTACAAAAATCAAAGAATGAAACAGTACAAGCATTGAATCGGGGACTTGATTGAGATGTTTGATTCATTAAACATTGTGCATCATGATAGGAAGTTCAATGTTATGGCGCGACATGCTTGTTGTGTTGGGATATCGGTTTGATAATTATGTAATATCCCCATATTACGAATATGATGTTGAAGTGCTAACAAGGCCATTCGTCCCTGACAACATTAAACATTGGAAAATTTGTGATGATGATGCTTAGGTTAAAATACTTTTGCGAACAAAGGGAGTTTTTTTATCGGTGTATTGACTGGGAGCCAATGGTATGTTCACAGAGGGTAAAGAGACTTTGTTTGGTAAGGATATCATTCAACTAAAAACTAATACCATCCCTAGAGGATTGGTTGCTCTTGAATCAAACTTTGATCATGTTGATTGCATTATTAACAGACATATAGAAGCCTCAAGGTATATTGAAGAGCATGACCTAGGTATAAAGGAGAAACCAAGGAAGATCCGGTTGGGAAGTAATTTGAACAAGGAGGAGAAACATTCCTAGGTCCATTTGTTGAAGAAGTATCAGGATTGCTTGGCTTGGTCTTATTTAGAGTTGAAGGCATATAAAGAGGATATGTTTTAGCATGAAATTCCTTTGGATCCTAATGCAAAACCATTCAGATAAAAGTAGAGGCCGATTAATCCACTCCTCTCTATGAAGATGCAAGATGAGTTTAAAAAGATAAGAGATGGAGGGATCATTCATCCAACAAGGTATTATTTTTGGGTTGTAAACTTAGTGCCGATTAGAAAAAAGAATGGTGATATCAGGTTGTACATGGATTTTAGAAATCTAAACAAAGCATCAATGAAGGATAATTATCCTTTACCAAACATGGATGACATTGTATAATTAATGACTTGTTATGAGCTACTTTGTGCTTTAGATGGTTTCTCTGGGTATAACCAGGTAGCTGTGAAGCAATTAGAGAGAATCAAAACTACTTTGACTACTCCATGGGGTACCTATGTGTATGTGAGGATGTCGTTTTGCTGAGGAATCTTGGAGCTACTTTTTAGAGAGAAATGAATGTAAGCATTCTCGGGATATATAAATGACTTGATTGATGTGTATCAAGATGATGTGATAGTTTTCTCTAGGAAGAGAAGTGATCACATGCAACATTTAGAAAATATGTTGATAAGAAGCGGAGAGTGTGTCATTTCACTCAATCCAAAGAAGTGCCATTTTGGAGTGCAAAAGGCCAAGTTGCTTGGTCACATTGTATCAAAGGATGGTGTCATAATTGATCCCGAGATGGTGGAGGCCATCAGCAAGGTTAAAATTCTAAGAACCAAGAAAGGAATTTAGTCCTTCTTTGGGTAGATAAATTTTATTAGAAGATTCATATCAAACTTTAATGAGTTGACCATTTCAATTACTTTCATGCTAAAGAAGGACCAAGTAAATAATTGGGAAGAGGATGCCATTCAGATTTCAATGGGATCAAGGAAGAATTAAAGCATGCCCCTCTTTTGGTAGCTCCAGTTATAAGAGGCATTTTCAAATATTCTCTTTTGCTTTGGAGAGCACTATTGCGTATCTCTTGCTAGAGAAGGATGATGAGGGGATGAGAGGACTATAGATTTTTTTAGTAAGGCATTGCGAAGGGGCTGAGCTGAAATACACTATTATGGAGAAACATGTGGGTGGAGGCAATCCCCACCAAGAGGGTAACACACCAAATTTTCATGGACTTCATGCTGAACCATACCATCTACAAGTTTGGAGGGCCAGTTAAAATTGTTGTTGACAATGCTATGAGCTTCAGAACTAAAGATTTGGTGGTAATCTGTAAAGAATATGGGATCAATCTGACATATGCCTCCAACTACAACCCCCAAGGAAATGGACAAGCAGAGTACAAATTTTTTTTTTATTAAAAATGATTAGGAGAACCTTGGATCTGAACAAAAGGAAATGGGGTGAGAAGATGAAGTTCGTTGTTTGGCTTGACAAAATTATTGTTAAAAGAGCCACCGGAAAAGTCCATTTGAACTAGTATATGGCACTCAAGCTCTGCTGCCCCTCGATATGAAATTTTCCTCATATCAGTTCATTCAACAACTGGAAGATCAAGAAGTTAGTCCATATGAGGCTTGTATTTACCAAATTGTCAAACTTAATGAAGAATGGAGGGTATCTCACCAAGGGCATGTGAGGTTCAAAGAAAAATTGAAGAAATTATTTGATAAGAAGGTCAATCCAAGAGGTTTCAACATTGGAGATATTGTGTTGTTGTGGGATAGTAGAAATGAAGACAAGGGAAAGCATGGTAAATTTGATGCACTATGGATGAGTGCTTACTCAATTGACATTCATAGTTGTGAACATACCTTCTTCTTGAAAGATTTGGATGGTGAGTTGCTCGAATTACCTATTAATGACGAGGCACTTGAAATATTTCCTAGATTGATTCCCTGAATCATGGTGAGCATCATTTGTATAGTGTAAAGTTTGTTGGTTCCTTTTTATCTTTTGTGTTTTGCTCGTTTTGGTCCTCAGTAACTGGTTTTGCTAGTTCCTTGGTTTATTTTTAAGACATGGTTCTGGTTTCAATCTTTGCGAAGTGACTCCTTTTCCTAAATGGATGTTTTTGGCACTTGGTCTATTATTTGGTTCTTGTGGCACTCACAGAGAGTTCCCATCCCGATTCAAAGCCAATGTTGGTGCGCGAATTAGGCTCGTCCTATTTACCCTTAAAATCCCTCAGTTTGCGGCCTTTGTAACATTTTTTTATCCCCCGTGTTAGTACCTAAAGGCTTTGTCTTCCTTTTAGTTGTCATGATTGGTTCCTCCTTGTTCAAAGGTGACTTAAAATCCTGAATTTGTTGATTTGTTCCTCTGTCCATATGAAGGTGTCTGTCAATTGGGTGTAAAACTCAGATCTGTTCCTTCCTTTGCATTTTCCATAGTCATGTGTTGTTGTCCCTACCATTTTTCTACCGAGGTACTTGAAGAAATGTGAATAGATATATCTCGTGGGGGTAATGTGTGAACTTTGCAACCTTTCCAAATTCTCTATCCTTAAAGAAAATTTCATCTCTGAGATCAAACAATGGTTTCCCTGCATTTTTACGGCTTGATGGGTGTATTTATCTGTCAAATTTTAAATCTCTACATTAGAGGAAATGTGGCCCTTTTTGGTTAGACACGGCTTGGGCAGGGCACTCTAAAACTTTGTGGAATGTCTTAACCTGAAACTTGTCCATGTGGAGGAACGACACTCATTTGAAGACTCGCCCTTTTTTTTTCCTTGGAGATGCGCCGGGAGGACATGTTGAGGATTCTTTACCTCACCCGGACATAGAGAAAATTTTCATGCAACTGATATAGTTTTGGTAGGCTAGAGACACGTGGTGGGATAACACTCATTTGAATATATTTCTCGGGTCCCACCTCATCAATTATGCTAAAGGGATAGGTGGAGGTTTCCACTGGCTCTATTGGGGAATTAAGCATTTTAAAGAAATTATCTAAGGTTCAGGACAAGTGGCGAACCCATGCTCATTCAAGGTATCCACTTTTGGGACCATATTGAAGTTACGCCATGAAGGCACTTGGAGGTTTCCACTGGGTTTTCCTTTCTTAGACTTTTTAGCAACTTCCTAAGGGGCCTGAGACACATGGTGTGAAGGTGCATGTTTGTGGACCGGCCTTTGAGTTTTGTTTTGAAGAAGCACCAGGAGGACACTTAGAGGCTTTCGCTCACTCTACTTTTTACTTAGACTTTTTGACAACTAGAGAAGATCATCTCAGACCTTGGAAACATGGCACTTTCCACTGGACTCTCAATATTTTTAGTAGGATTTTCCGGACTAGGACACGTGGTGACCCCGCGCTCATTCAGGGTCTCTACTTTTTGGGATCATCTCAAGATGCTTCATTGAGAAGCATGGCGGTTTGAAAAGGCAAGAGGTGGGGAGTTGAGCCATCGAGGGTAACTTGGATTTTTTTCACCTTGTTGTTTAAAACACTAAAATTATCAAAATATCCCGTAATCCTGATAGAGAATAGTCAAAAATTTCTCCAGTCAATGGCGGAGGTGTGGACTTTTTGGGGAAATTTGGAAATTTTTTTGTTTGTGGAGAAAGGAGTTAAAGTGTAAAAGGAAGTGTGGTTCCTCTAGGACCCACATCAGAAACTAAAAGCAGAAGGGTAGAGCTATGGAGAAAACTTGGAAAAAATTTCCTTTTCCAAAAATGAGGTGAAATAGAAGAATTTAGCTACGTTTCCTTTAGAACCCACATTGGGACATGTGTCAGGCCCATTTCTCAAAGGCAGAAGGGTGGAGCAAATTGAGAAATTTTGAATTTTTCCCCAAACATGTTAAAAGAAAAAAGGAACCCCCAGGCCCATCTTAACTTAGATCTCCCATATGGGTGATCCAAATTCAAAAGAAAGATCAATAGCTACTGTGCATCTGTATCTGATTTTCTACCATTTTTCTTCAAAGCTCATGGGGATGTGTATTCCTATGGTTTTTTTTATCATTTCTTGGATTCTCTTACATGCTAAATGAAGAGGAACATTAAGTTGATATCTTGGTTTGGTGGGAAAAAATCTTAAAATTTATTTTTCCATTAAGATGTACTCTAACTATTGGCCTTGATTTAATTTCCCAGTTCTTCCTTCCTTGGCATGCATATAACAAATTTGACAAAATGGAGGAGGAAGTAGTTGTCACACAGGATGAAGAATGACTTACCAGGTGAAGAATTGAATGCTGGAAATATTTGGAGAGATTTTCCCTCTGCACACTTGACAACTTTTCTACAGATCTGATTCTAGGAGTCACAACATGCAAAGGTGCTTTGAATGTTTCTAGTTTTGGGGGGAAAAAAAATTGTAATTGAAAATGTTATAAATTGCATAAATTTTTCATGCAAATGGTTGGAAGGTTGGAGTGTTAGAGATTGGTAGCTAATTCCTAAGAGAAAAATTTTGACAGAGCCCATGTTTTCTGAGAGACTATCTGAGGAATCTGTTTATTTATTTTGTGTTAAATTTGATCATTTCAAGGTGGTTGTGAGTGTATAGCCATTGACAAGCTTTGGGACTATTTTGGAAAATTTCCCCTCTTGATAAATTTAATCAAATTTGAGTAAATCATGTCAATTTGGAGAAAAGTTGTGTCTACTTTATTTTTGAATGTTTGTAAATAGTTTTAATTGTTCTCATTGCAATCTTACATTGAAATATCTATGAATCACACAATATCTTAGCTTTGTGATAGTTTGGTGGCACTCTGAATTTCATTTATTAGAAGAACTTTCATTTGGTAGTGAAATAAACAAGTTTAAAATCACCGTACTCCTAGTTTGATGATTGAGATTGTTTTTTAGCCTTTGAGGGTATCTTAGGCGTGATAAAACAGAGGTTGATAGTGTTTAATTAATTTTCTCAATCCAGCCTTCATTTTAGATCCTTAAAGTTTGTGTGAAAACGTGTTAATCTGGGCCTCCACTTTGAAATCTCACCATTCGGTTAAAGGGACATTTTAGTTGTTTTGAAGCATCCTGTTGATTAAGCCTTCCATTTTGTAAAATTTCTCAAAGATCTAGCAAGTCACAATCAACTCTACCTCACCTCCCATAAAAATTCATTTAAAAACAACTAATCATACCCATACTACCCCTATTTTTCCTGTGTGTGCACAAATGCATATTTTTGTTACCAAAACATGCGATAATCAGTTTTCATTTTCTTTAGTAGCTTGAACCTTTTTTATAAAATATCTCTATTATCTAGGGTGACAACTTGTGAGAGTTAGGTTTTGTTGTATTGATCATGTTTTATTCAAGGTCTTCTTAATAACTCTGCAATGAAGGACATCTCCATCTCCTCTACAAACAACAAAGTTATAAAAGGGTCCACTCACCCTGGTTGAAAGGCACAACCATAAAGTAGTGAGGATAGATCAAATCCTCTCAAGGGTGCTACCCATTTCTCCACATTTGAGTGACAAAGAGCAAGCTGCATTTTCCTCCCCGGCTACAAAATGATAGACAATGTGCTCTTCTTTCTTCTAAGCTTCCTATCAAAAAGGTGATGTTTTTCACCCTTCTGAGGGAGAATCAATTTGGGTACCAACAACTCTAACTTGCACACCATGCCTATCAAGGACAAATTAATTGTGGTAAGTAGAAAAGTGCAATTATTTTCACTTTTTATTCTCCAAAATGCATAAATAAGCCTAAAAAAACTCCCCATACCATAGGTATGGTTATTGGATGAATTAAGAAGGCATGGGAAAAACTTATCTTATCCCACAACGCTCTAAAAAACCCTCCCAAGTCAAAATCTGAATTTTGAAGTTGGGAAATAGTAATCAACACAAAATACAACACACATCTAACTTATATCCACAAGATTTCAAGGACAATATACCCTTAAGTTTTTGCATCCTTATTTTAGTTAACAAATTAAATTGGATTAGGTATTTAAGACACATTAATAATTGCTAATAAAGTGAGTAAAATTTCCTAATAATTAAATACATATAACAAAAAATAAAACACAGAAAAAATTAAAATAAGGGAAAACATTACACCCCATGGAAAACACACTAACTAGGCATGCAATAACACAACCTAAACATTAGACACAAGTTTTCAAATTTGGCCATGTTGCAAAACACCCAACATTATTTTGTGGTTGGTCCCCTATCCCCTTTCGATGTATGATATAATATCCCTGCAAACACAAACAAAATACCTCTCTAGCCTCATGGATGCATCAACAACATCAAGAAATAATATATACATACAAATAAATAATCGTCATCCAAAATTAAGTAATTCTATCATCTATCAACATATCAAATAATTTGATTCTAACATCCATGAGATTATAATTCTACTCAGAACATCCAGAGTATAACGTGTCAGTATAAAATCCAAATAATGCAAATTAACATATATTAAACTGTCTACCAGTGTCATCTAGTGTATCATAATCAAAATGTGAATCACAACATATCAAGAGTCCAAATATCTACATAGTCTATCATCTATTGCTCAAAATATAATAATTAAAATGTCTAAGTATCAATCCAACAATAATATTATCAAAATGAAAATAGTGTTGAAGAGGAGTGGAAACTACAAAAATTTAAAATCTGAACTCTCAACTAAATGGATACTTAAATTAATTTCGGATAAATTTCTTGTTGTCGAGCTCTAAGTTTGTACTGTGGAGTTCATATTTATTTCTATGTTTCACTTGGATTTGTCGTATTTCTCATTTTACTTATACATGGGTTTTCGTCATGAGCTCAAGCTTTACCCCACGAGTTGGGTGTCTCCTAGTACTTTATCTTAAATAATTTTAATCTATGTATTCTTTCGTTACTTTTCCCTTCTGCCTTTGATTGAGACATTGAGGCTCAACCTGTATAGTTTATGTGTGCTTTTTCTTTTTGTGATTAGCTCGGCATCTTACCTTAACCCGACCATAACTCCAATTTTCATTTGTTCTTTTTCCGTTGGCCTTCACAAAATTCCCATCTCGATTGTACTAATACATCTTGGCGAGTCATGAGTTTTGTGCGATATCTCTGTGTTAGTTCAAATTTATTCTCACCTCTGAGTTATCTCAGAGCTGCACCTAACTTGGCCATAATGCTTTATACCTGAGGTCATTGTTTTAAACTGGCTAGATGTTCTCATTCACCTAGGGGCTCGTGCTATTTCTGGGCTTGCTTTTAGCTCTGTTTTCCTAGCACCCGAGTCAATTTCACCAACTCACATGTTCTCCACATCCAGCTTGCCGGGTGTCTCAGTTTACTTTCCCAACTCACTTTGCATATTTTCCTTAGTTGGCATCTCAAACTTTGCAAACTTGATGAGGTCACCGTCATGTGCCCATATAGCTTGCCAAACTCAGCATAGCTCAGTGTACGAGTTCTCATGTTTATTTCGATCTCCTGTCATTAGCTTGCTGGTCTGTAGTATTGAACTGACTATTGTTGGATGTGTTGAAAAGCTTAGCTTCTCTGTTTATCCCACGAGCTGGGCATTTGCTAATGATTAACTTGCTTCGGTATTACTTCCTCTGAGTTGGAAATCCATTAATTTGTATAGTTCGGTCGTGTGCCATGCTTCTTACTGACTGAGATGTGCATTGTGCCTGTTTTTTCTTGTCATTGCATGTTAACTTTGTACTATGCAGTGAACTCGTGTTTAACCTGTATGGTAATGTAAACATTATCTTGCATTCCTATACCTTGAATCATATTGAATTTCATCATAGCAAATTTGCAAATCTAAAATGTATTCTTGTTGTTCGATTTTAATGGGATTTTGTAAAGATTGGGATTTCACGACAAACATACTCAAATTTATTGCATTTTTATTGTAGCTATTTCCTTCTTATCATACTTTAGATTTTCATGTATACATATTTACATCTGAAAAAGGTTGTATCTTTTATTGATTTTACACTCTGCGAGTTGTGATCGTATCTTGTTTCTTATACTGTAACTCAATATACTAAACTTATTTTTTGAAAAAATGCCTCATCCCTTACATATATTTGACTAGGACGGTATGATAAAACACAGTTCCAATCTTCTCTTATATCTTGAAACTCTGCATCGTCGTAACTGTATGGACACTTTATCAACTCTGTATGTTAGGAAAATGTATCTCATATTGTTTGAACATTTTGCAGAACAACTTGTGAATTACATCTAACATCCATTTGCTACCCGGAAAATAAAAACTCATTTCATTATGTGTACTTCAATTATGATGCACTTGAGGTCCTTGTCATAAAGTTTGGTGCTGTAGAAAATATGAAGCAATTTTTGCTAAACACAATACTTCCATCCTTTCTCACATAGCTGCAGATTATCCTTCATTTACTATAATTGAAATTCATTTCGAGGCATATCCTTGTTTGAGGGTTGATTTATTCTTGTAAAATTTAAATTTCTTTTTCAATCTGAAATTTTGTATCGGAGAACATATTAATGAAATGTTATGTTGAAAATTAGAATCAAGTGCAAGGTTTTGTTTTCATTTTGAGGTTTAAAATCTTATATCTGAAAGTTTCCGCTTTCATGGAGACTTTTCAACATCTCGATTTGGACTTTATGTATGAAATTTTGACAATTACTTGTATACCTTAAATGAATTTTGTTCTACATTCCTCTTGTATGGCTGTAGATTTCCAATTATTTTAAATTTAATGAGTCATTGCAAATTTGTGATGATATGTTCTTTTCTTTCTGCAATATTGAATGTATGCATATTTAATGATGCACTATTTTTAGCAAGAACTTGACAAGGTCATAAGTTGTGCTTTGAGTGTATGTTTGAGTCTATTTTTGTTAAAACACTTGTTTTAATGACACGAACACATTGGTCAACCCGTCTTTACAGCAGGAGCACCTTTCAGCACATTTTCGTGCCTGAAATCCACCATTTGAATGCTGAAAATTAGGATCTAAGTTGAAATTCAGTTTTTTCCTATTTTAGGGCATTAGTAATTTTTAGTCTCTTGAATTCATACTAAGTTAGAAAGTTGGCAATTTCTCTAATTTAGGTATGTAAAATATGTGTGGCAATTTTTGTGCGAGTACAAATAAGCATGTGAACTTACTAAGAATAGCACTAGTAAATTCCACCACCTACAGTAGATTTAGTCAAACTTAGTTAGAGTTTGCTTTGCAACTTGAGTTGGGATTTGTTTTCCTCTTTATAAAGCATTCTAATTCATGATTCAATAACAAAGAAGAAGATTAATTTTCTTTTAGTTCAATATATTTGCGTGTATTGAGTTTGTGTTTAAGTTGGCTACATTATCTAGTATCGAGAGAAATTTCGAGTCTTGGTGAAGAAAAATAATAATGGAAGGAAGAGGAATAGGAATATGAAGAGGGAGTGGAATTGCTCAGATGAATAGAAATAGGCAAGATCTACAGAGGCAAGTTGTTTCACTTGTTGCAACTATAGTCCAGAGAGAAATCAAGGTAGAAATGACATAAATGAAGATGAAGTTTTTGAAAACGAAGAAGCATAAGGATCGCCTTTAGATTTTGAAGGATGCTTTAAGCATTAGAAGGAAAGAATTATGGTATAAGAGTTGATGTTTCAGACTATAGAGGTAGCCTAAAACTAGAGTAGGTGATTGACTTGTTCACTACCATGGAGAATGTTTTCAAGAGGAAGGCTATGTTAGACGAAAAGAAGGTAAAATTTACATGCACGAAATTAAAATTTCACGCTATATTATGGTGGGATCATCTACAATAGGAGAAATAAAGGATTACAATGTGGAGTAAGATAGAGAAAAATCTAAAATAAATTTTTCTCCATGTGGATTATGCACAAACCTTTTTCAAGAGTTTTTAGAATCTCAAACAGAGCTTACAAACCATGCGAGAATACATAGATGAGTTTTACAAGTTGTCCATTTGTATAGAGCATGAAGAAAATGAGGAACCAATGGTGTAAGGTATGTAAATGGATTAAAATTTTCTATTCAAGATGAGCTAGCCATGCACATGATCAAGAGCATGGAGGATGCCTATCAAATAGGTTTAAAGGCTGAAATATAGCTAAGCCATAAAAATTTTACGATATCATCTGGGATGAAGAAAGGGGCCTCATCCTCCTATTGAGGATGAGCTGGTCTTAGCCAAGGTAGAGGAGAACAAGCTCATGGATTTGAAAAACAAGAGATACAAGACAAGATCTCCCAAATCATGAAAGAGGTAGATGATTACCTAGGGGCGAGAGGATTTATTGGCGGTAGAGGATGGGATGTTCCACGTAGAGATTTTTTTCCTATAGATGTGGTGAAGAGTGGCATAGAGAATTTCAATGCCCAATTATTATACACATGATAAGAGGCAATGACACCCTTTAAGAGTAAATATTGTTGAAGATGATTAACAAGAAGATGATCGGGACCTAGAAATCCAACTAGATGTGGGATAAAATATGATGATAAAAAGGACAATAATTTCTACATGAAAGGTGATGAAGTAGAATGCATGGCTATGTCAAAATATTTTCATAACAAGATGCACTTCAGAGGAAAGGTATGTAATATTATTATTGTTGGTGGTATTTGTGAGAACATGGTTTCAAAAGAGATGGTTGAAAAATATTACCCGCATTGTGAGAGGAATCATAACCCTTAAGGTATTGCATGGTTTTAGAAGGGTAATGAAGTTATCATTGATAAGATATGTTAAATAAATATTTCTATTTGAAAAATTTATAAGGATGATATTTGGTGTGATGTTATTCATATGGATGCATGTCATATGCTATTAGGTAAGTCATGAAAATTTGATAGAAAAATTATTTATGATGGGGGAAGAATACATATATTTATTTAAAGGATGGAAAAAAATGTTTTTCTACCTCTTAAGGAAGAAGGAAAGGATCAAAATATGTTTTCTGCAAATTAATTTGTGAAGGAGGTAAAGGTAGCTGGTTTTTGTTATGTGTTGTTGAAAAATAAGGATGAACTTATAGTTACACAAATACAAGTAGAAGCAGAAGAATTAATTGAACAATTTTCTTATATTATTCCCGATGAGCTATTAGATGAGTTACCACCAAAAGAAATATCCAGTGCAATATTGATTTGATGCTAGGGTCTTCACTCCCAAATCAAGTGGCATATAGGATGATCTCAAAATTACATGTAGAGTTGACTAAGGAAGAGACAAAGCCGGAGAAAGGGTGTAGTAAGGGATAACATGAGTTTGTGTTAAACTCCATCTTTATTAACTCCAAAGAAATATGGAACATGGAGAATGTATGCGGATAGTAGAATAATCAACAAAATTACAATCAAGTATAGGTTCGCAATAACTCGCCTTGATGATGTGATGGATGTGCTTGTTGGATATAAATATTTCACCAATATTGATCTTCGAAGTGGTTACCATCATATTCAGATCAGATAAGGAGATGAGTGGAAAATAACATTCAAGACAGGGGATGGATTATATGAGTGGTTGGTGATTCCATTCCGGTTATCTAATACTCCTAGCACTTTTATGAGGTTGATGAACATTGTTTTGTGTAAGTAAAAAGCTAAGTTTTTTGTGGTTTATTTTGATGATATCTTGATTTTCATTAAAAATAAAGAAGAACATTTGAGGCATCCAAGGGTGATATATGAAGTGTTAACGAAAGAGAATCTCTATGCAAATTTGAATAAGTTTGCATTTTTACAATAGATTTTGCTATTTTTTGGTTTTAGTATTTCTGCATATGGGTTGCGGATGGACTTACAAAAGATAATGACAATTATTGAATGGCCTACTCCACAGAGTATAATAGAGGTATGAAGCTTTCATGGTTTAGCTAAATTTAATAGAAAGTTTATTAAAAATTATTCCATTATTGTAGCAGACCTATAACAAATTTCACAAAGGGAAGGGATTTTTGTGGACAAAGGCAGCTGAGGATAGCTTTCAATTCTTGAATAAAATGGGGATAGAAGCACATATTTTGGCAAAAAAAAATTGATAATGTTTTCAATGTTGATTGTGACACCTCACATGTGGGTATTGGTGTTTTATTAAGTAAAAGGAGGGAATACAATAGCTTTCTTTAGTGAGAAATTGAGTGAGGTAAGAAATAACTACTCTACTTATGATGTGGAATTTTATACAATAGTACATGCACTAAGGCATTGGATGCATTACTTAGTACCTAAGGACTTTATGTTATTTATAGACCACATAGCCCTGAAGTATGTGAATATAAAAACTATGTTGAATAGTAAGCATCCAAAGTGGGTATACTTTTTTCAAGGTTATACTTTTCCTCTAAAGCATAAATCAAGAAAACTGAACCAAGTTGCAGATGCATTGAGTAGGAATGGGACTCTATTTACAACTATGGAGAATGAGGTGGTTGGTTCTGAAGCAATAAAGGATTTGTATTTTTTTTATTATGACATAAAGGGTATTTTTTAAAGTTTAAGTAGACCATTGTTAGGCAATGCAGAAATTTCTAGAACAAGTACCTTTTGTTGGATGGCTATTTGTTTAAGGGATGAAAAGTTTGTATTCCAGTTGGGTCTATCGTAGAGATAATATAGTGAAATATATGTAGAGCGAAGGATTAGCTGGACACGTTTTTATAAATAAGACGCTAGCCTTGGTAGTAGACAAATAATATTGGCCAAATCAAAAAAGAGATGTTGTAAGATATGTGGAGAGGTGTCAAATTTTCCAAGTCTCGAAAGGCCATACACATAATATAGTGTTGTATATGCCATTTCTTGTTCCCAAAGGACCATGGAGAGATTTGCGTATGGATTTTGTTTTGGGATTACCAAAAAAAAAACAAGGTAATGACTTAATTTTTTTGGTTTTGATAGGTATTCAAAGATGGCTCATTTTATTACGTGTAAGAAAACTAGTGATGCAACAGGAGTAGTAGATTTGTTTTTCGGAGTAGTTGTTTTCTTGCGTGGTGTTCTAAAAACCATTACATAAAATAGGGACATTTGTTTCTTAAGTAATTTCTTGAGGATATTATGGAATAAGTTTGGAACTACACTACAGTTTAGAAAATCCTATCATCTGCAGAGTGATGGGAAAACATAGGTGGTAAATAGGAGTTTGGGAAACCGGTTAACATGCATAGTTGAGGAAAAAGTAAAAAAATGGGAATTAACATTACCACAAGCTGAGTTTTCTTATAATAGCTCCATAAATAGATCCAGAAGAAATTCCACATTTTATATTGTAGATTGTAGTAATAAAATAGGGGTGTTAGATTTTTTTAGATGCCAATTGATGGTAGATTCAGTGATGATTCAAAAGTAGTTTTTGAACATATACAACAATCGTAGGAAGAAGTGCGAAAGAATTTATAAACTAATAATGCTCAATATAAGGAAATAGATGATGTGCACAAAAGAAGGAAAGTGTTTATAATGGGTGATTTGGCTATGCTATACCTTAAGAAGGAGAGGTTTTCAAAAGGAATTTAGAACAAGCTAAAGAACAAAAACATTGGTCCCTACAAAATTGAAGAAGATAAATGATAATGCTTGTGAGGTAGAATTTCCATGAAATTTTGATATCTCTCTACTATTTAATGTTTTAAACTTATATTATTTTCATGGGGATAGTGAAGAATGGGAATTTATTGAAGAAGTAGTAAATTGGAGGCAGCATGTTGTTGCTAAAAATAAAGAAGTGATTCATATTTTGGACAAAAAAATAATGACCACGTGACATGGACATTACAAAAAATATTTTGTAAACTGGAAAGGAATCGCATAAGAGGACAAAACACTAGTCATACAAAGGAGATTAAGAAGCTAGATAAAGATAAATGGAATGAATTTGAAGAAGACAACTTGCAAGAGTTGTGTTTCATTCAAGGAGGGGAGAATGTTGCACTATTTTTAGGACTAAATTGGAAAGGTCATAACTTGTGCTTTGGGTGTCCATTTGAGTCTATTTTTTTAAATCACTTATTTCAATAAGATAAATGCACCGTCAACCCACCTTGCATGTTAAAGCACATTTAAGAACATTTTCGGCATGAAATCTACCATCTAAAGACCGAAAAATTAGGATCTAAGTTATAATTTGGTTTTTTATTATTTTAGGGAATTAGTAATTTTAGTATCTTAAATGCAGAGTAGGTTAGATATTTTTAATTCCTATAACTTAGGAATGTAGAAGACGTGTGGAAATTTCTATGCCCTTACGAATAAGCATGTGAACTTACTAAGAATAACAGTTCTACTAAACTTCTAAAAATAGTAAATTTCACCACTAGAGTAGATTCAATCAAAGTTAGTTAGAGTTTTCTTGGAAAATCGAGTTTGGAGTTGTTTTCCTATTTATGAAATATAGTAGTTCATGATCCAATAAAGAAGAAGATGATTTATTTTCTTTGAGTGCAAGATATTTGTAATGTATTGATTTTTTTGTTAAAGTTCACTCCTTTAGCTGGTATTAGACTAAGTTCAATTCTTGGTGAAGGAAAAAAATGGCAAGAAGAGGAAGATGAAGAAGGGAAGTAATTGAAAAAATGAATAGAAACATGCATGATATGTAGAGAAAAGTTGTTGCACTTGCTGCAAATATATCCCAAAGAGGAAATCAAGGTGGATATGACACATATGAAGATGATGTTTGTGAAGAGGAGGAAGTACAAGGAGCACCCTTAGCTTTTGAAGAAAGGATTCTTGGAGCATTAGAAGGAAAGAATGATGGGATAAGAGTTGATGTTTCAAAATATGGAGGTATCCTAAATCCAGAGGAATTGATCAACTGGTTAACTAACATGGTAAAACATTATGAGTGGAAGGCTATGTCAGAGGAAAAGAATTTAAAATTTTCATGCAAAAAATTAAAATCTCATGTTATTTTATGGTGGGATCATCTACAAAAGGAGTGATCAAGAAAGTGGAAAGAAAAGATTAAGACCTGGAGTAAGATGGAGAACAAGCTAAGAGACAAATTTCTCCCTATGGATTATGTAAAAAAACCTTTTCAGAAGGTTTTAAAGTCTTGAGACAGAACTTATAAACCATGCAAGAATACATGGTTGTGTTTTACAAGTTATCCATTTTTGTAGAGCATGAAGAAATTGAGGAAAAAATGGTTGTAAGGTATTTAAATGGATTAAAATTTTCTATTCAAGATGAGGTAATAATGCAAAGGATCAAGAGCATGGTGGATGCCTATCAACTAGCTTTAAAGGCCAAAGAAAGAAAAACATGTCAAAGTTTTAGGACATCACCTAGGATGCATAGGGGGTCTCATCCTCCTTTCAAGGTTGAGCTCGTTTAATCCAAGGTAGAGGAGAACAACCTCATGGAGTGGAAAAATAATATGACACAAGATAAAATCTACCAAATCAGCAAAGATGTAGATGATTTCATAGGCAAAGGATATGTTATTGGTAGAGGATGGGAGGCTCCACGAAGACCATTTTTGTGCTACAGATGTGGTGAAGAGGGGAATCGAACATTTTAATTCACACATTATTATACACATGACAAGAGGAAACGAAACCCTCTGAGAATAAATCTTCTTGAAGTTGATCAAGAAGAAGACAATCAAAACGTAGATATTCAACCAAACATGGGAAAAACTCTAATGATCAAAAGGACATTGATTTCTCCAACAGAGGAGATCAAGTGGAATGCATGGATATGTACATATATTTTTGAAACAAGATGCAATTCAAGAGGAAAGGTATGTAATGTTATTATTGATGGTGGTAGTTGTGAGAACATAGTTTCCAATAAAATGGTTGAGAAATTAGGCTCGCATTGTGAGAATAATCCTAACCCTAACCCTATTACATTGTTAAAGAAGGTAATGAAGTTACTATTGATAAGAGATGTTTAAAAATAAATTCTATTGGGAAAATTTATAAGGATTACATTTGGTGTGATGTTATTCTAATGGATGCATGTCACAGGCTACTAGGAAAACCATGGAAATTTGATAAAATATGTATTCATGATGGGGTGAAGACTACATATATTTTTTTATAAGGATGGCACAAAAAAATCTACCTCTTAAGGAAGAAGGAAATGCTGAAAATATGTTTTCTACAAAAGAATTTTTGAAAGAGGAAAAGGAAACTAGGTTTTGTTATGTGTTGGTCGCGAATAAGGATGAACTCCGCAAGTACACAAACACCAATAGAAACATCAAAATTAATACAAGAATTTTCTATTGTTATTCCCGATGAGCTACCGATTGGTTACCACCCAAAAGAGATATCCAAAACCATATTTATTTTATCATAGGGGATTCACCCCCAAATCAAGAGGCTTATAGAATGAACCCGATATTGCATACAAAGTTGAATAAGCAATTGAAAAGATCATGTGAAAGAGTTTAGTAAGGGACAACATGAGTTCATGTGAAACTCTAGCTTTATTAACTCCAAAGAAAAATGGAACATGTGGAATGTGTGTGGATAGAAGAATAATCGACAAAATTACAATAAAGTATAGGTTCCCAATACCTTTCCGTGATAATATGATGGATGTGCTTGTTGGATCTATTGGTGCTCATTTTGATCTTGTCTTGTTTGTTCAAATATGTCTCAGTCCGCATGGTTTGAATTTTTTTCTCCCTATATTGATGCGTGAAAGCTCCTTCCTTCATTTCGTTGCCATAATCAGTCCCCGTCGTTTGGTCGAGGATCACATTAAATCCAAATATTGTTTTTCATTTCTCTTTCCATGAGGAAGAATTTGTAATTTGGGCATGAATTCAGGTTTTCTCCTTCCTTCTGTTTTTCCACAATCATGTTTCCTTGTTAAGTTTTGTCCCAACATCCATGGAAACATAGTCCTTTCAGATTGGATGTGGCTCGACGGGGCTTTTTGGTAAAATTTGTCACTTCTGTCACATTTGTAAAAATTGCCAAATTATCCCTAACATCTGATTGGTTATTCAACAAGTATGGAGCGGTAGGGAAAAAGTCTTACTTTGACCCCGAAGATGGACACATGGCAGTTTTTCAAGACAAAGGCGAGAACGCGGGTCAAGAGAACATTTTCAAGGATTTTTCCTTTTTGTGAAAAAGGAGCAAAGTTATATATTGATCCGCAACCCTACAAGGGACAAAGTGATGTCACATGTTTGAGTCAACATTTGAAAAGTCAAATCGGGAGGGTGGAGCACCTGGGAGAAATTTGGAACTTTTTGCTTTATTATGAAAAAGGGATAAAGTATAAAAGTGAAGTGTGGCCCCGCCAGGAAACAAGTGAATTTTGCATTAAAATTTCCAAGAAGGGAAGCAGGTCGCCAGAGGAAAATTGGAATTTTTTCCTTTTCGTTAAAAAGGGTAAAATTGCATAAATGAGCCGTGACTCAAAACACCCGTGATTAAGCAACTTGCCAAGCCCATATTTCAGAGGTGGAGGGGAGGAAAATTATAAAAATTGCACATTTTCTCTAAAAGTTATAAAATGAAAAAGGCACCCCGGTCTTGTTTCGGCTCTAATATTCCACGTGGATGGATCTAATTTAAAGTTGTGAAAGGGAAGAATTAACGGTTATGGTGCAATGCATTTGGTTTTCCCACCATTAATGTTTGAAGACTTTAGGGGATGTAAATACGCATTGTGTTTCATGCTGAATCTAAATGATTTCTTGTCATTTCTATCATCAAAGTGCAATTGAAGTGTTGTGGAGTTTGAATTTTTGAATCTAAGGAAGTGCAAGAGTTGATATTTTGAAACAGAGTTTCTTGAGAACCTGCAGAAAATGAATTGCTAGATCCAAAAGAGAAAATTACAAAGGAAAAATGAGGAGAAGGAAGCTATAGGCACAAAGGATGAAAACGTGTTGCACAGAGAGGAGATGTCTTGATTCCCAGTTATAAAAATGATGGAAATATCTGAAATGATTCACCTTTTGAACACCTGGAAACTTTTTGTTGTAAATCTATTAAACATCACTTTCTTGAAATCAGGATCAAATATGTAACAAAAAAAGGTTCCTCGAATATTATTTGTTTGGGGGGAAAGCTTTAATGTAAGTGAGTGCTATAAAGAACATGAATTAGTCATGAAAAAGGTTGAGGGATGAATTCTTATGAGAATATTTGAGAAATCCCATCTTCCTGAGAGATCATGTGAGAAACCTGTTAATCTCTTAAGTTTTAGATTTGATCATGTCAAGTTGGTTGCAAGTATATAGCCATTGACAAGCTTTGAGATTATTCAAGAAACCTTCCCCTGCTAATGAATCTAATCAACTTTGAATTAATATGTGTTAATCTTGGGCAAATTAATGTTTGCTTTATTTCAGAATGTCTGCAAATAGTATTTCTTGTTCCTATTACAATCTTATATCACAATCTCTCTGAATTACACAAGATCTCATCCCCTTGATTGTTTATCTACATTTGTAATTTCATGATGAGAAGAGCCTTCATCTGGTAATGAAATAAACAATTTAAAATCACTTTACTCTCATTTTTTGATAGAGGTTGTTTGTAAGTCTTTGAATGTATCTTAGAAGTGATGAACCAAAGATTGATAATTTTTAATTTAGCCTTTTAACTCGGAGCCTTAGTGTTAAATTCTTGGAGATTGTGTGAAACCATGCAAATCTAGGACTTCATTGATGCACACCTTCTCGTTGAAGGAATATTTTAGCTATTCTAAACATTATGTCATTTAGTTTTCCAATCAATGTGAAGACTATCAAAGATCTAGCAAAATAAAGTTTATTCTGAAACAATGAATCCTACCCGAACTACCCTGTTTTGCATGTGTTAGTATCCAAATTCATTCTCCTTTTCAAGTCGAGCAGCATTACAAATTTGACATGGATCTTAGAGGTTGATAGATCAGAGTGTGTGTCATCTTGTAGCTGGGGATGAGATCTAATTAACTCTTTGTTACTCAGATTTATGGAGAGATGGATAACACCTTTAAAAGGATTTGACCTTTCCTCACTACTTAAGGTCCTCGCCTCTCTTTAACCAGGTGAGAGGACCCTTAATATAACCTATATTTGATGAAGGAGATGGAGATATTCTTCTTTTACACAAATTCTATGAAGAGAAGCTCGATAAAATAAGGTCAATGCTCTATGATTTAGATCTTAAGAGTTTTCACTTCTAAACGATGGAGATATTTTGAAGAGAAGGCTAAGGATACTGAAGACATTAAAAAATCTTGATTTTTCTGCATATTTTTACAAGTAGATTTTGTTCCTTTATTTATTCACAGGAAAACAGCGTAGTTAAGGGTGGATAAATGGTTTTTAAATGATTTTTGTGGGAGATGAAATAGGATAAAGTTGATTATACTAGATCTTTGGAGGGACTTCACAATAATGAACAACTTCACAACAGAAAGCTTCAGAACAGTCAAGATGTTCCTTCAACCAAAAGGTGTGCTTCAATGGAGGCCCAGATCATCACATTTTCACATAATATTTTAGACTCCAACATGAAGGCTCGAATTGGAAGACTCAATTAAACAATAAATTTTATGATTAGTCATGCCTAAGGTACACCTGAAGACTTACGGACAATCTTTATCAACAAATGACAATGAATTGATTCTAAATTTGTTTATCTCATCTAAAATCAAGGTTCTTGAAATGAAATTAAAAATACCATTAGACTTCCACAGGGATGAGATCCTATGTGATTTCACAAAAATTCAATGTAAGATTGTAATAGGAATGAAAGAAACTATTTGCAAACATTCTAAAAATAAAGCAGACACAAAATTGCTAGAGATTAGACACAAATTAATTCCAAAATTCATTAGATTTATCAGCAGGGGAAAGCTTCAACATAAATCTCAATTCTTGTGAATGGCTATACATCTGCAACCAAATTGACAAGATAGAAAATTTAATACAGAAGAAAATAACAAGTAATATCAACTTTGGTCTCATGGGTAGACGACTTTCTCTAATTTTTCTCAAGAATTCAAAATATGACCCTTTACAAGAGTATTTTCATTACATTTATACATTTTTTCTCACTCACTTTTCTCCCCAAAAGAGCAGAATATTTGAGGGACCTTCTCTTGTTATCAATTTGTTTCAGAAAATGACATTTAACAAATTCAGATCCAAAATCTACCAGGTTGACCAATTGTCAACTGATCGATCATGTTTCTTGGGCCCTCGATAATGACTAGGATGCCATGCCACAACTTTTTAGGAGACCCTTTAAACATTTTGATTCTATCCTGTGAGAAATCCTAATTTTAATCATTTTTCGAAGCTTCTACATAGTTGACTTGACAAGTTAACCCTTTTTGCTCTCGAGCCAACACCTTTTGCACCTGCACTTTTAACATTTCATCCTTTTTCCCTCCTTTTCCTCTGCAATTCTACCCTGTGTCCATCTCCTCTAGTAATTACCATTTTTTTCGATTGCCTAAGTAATTCCCTCTTCAAAATATAAACCTCAACAGTCCTTGGACTCGACAATTTAAGTTTTGAATCCATTCAATGACACCTTACCGACATATACGACAAAGAATTTTATAAAATAACGATGAAAAATAGTGTGTATTTGTGCTTTCAAGAGACTTGGAGAAAAATTGGTGTAAAATTGCTGAAATGCACAACAACCATTGATCTTACCCCTTTTCCACTTTATATCATAGTTGTTCACATGTTTCATTGGCGCAATCCGCAAAGGAGAATCACAAAGGTAAGTCTCAAACAAGTGGGATCCTTCCACGTACCTTGGGCCTAAGAAAAAACCTATTAGCCTTCAAAAGTCTCAGTGAAAGAAGTATCCAGTGGGAGCCTCCTCGTGTCTTAATGGAAAATTTTGAGATAGTCCCCAAAAGTAGAGACCCTAAACAAGCACGTGCTCAACACGTGTCTCAATCTGGAAGAGTTTGTTAAAAATTTTAAGGTTCAGCCAAATGTGACATGTGTCTAAGATCTGAGATAGTCTCCTTCATCCATTGAAAAGTGCAAGCAAAAAGGTAGAGTGAGCGAAAGCCTCCACGTGTATTTATGGTGCAACTTCAAGATGGTCCCCAAGAGCGGGGACCCTTAATGAGTGCAGGCTCAGCACATTTCCCAATCCTTAGAAAATCATTTTGAAAAGTTTAAGTCCCTAGCAGAGCACACAAAATCCCCTACATGTCTCCCTATCACAATTGTTAAGGTGGTACCCTGAGGCAGATCCTCAAATGAGCGCCAACCCTCCACGAGTCCCCTCGGTGTAACTCCAAGGCCAAACCAAAAGGTGAATTTTGAAATGAGCATCGTTCTTGTAGGTGGACATGTTTTGGGTTGAAGTGAGCCTTAGAGTTTTAAAGTGCCCCACCAAGCCACATCCAACCAAAAAGGGCCACATTTACAATGATGTTGAGATGTAAATTTGATAGGGAAAACTCAACCGTCAAACCCTAAAAATGCAGGAAAACCACCATTCGAGTCCGGAGATGAATTTTTCGTCAAGGACAGAGAATTTGGAAATGTTACAAGGCTCAAATATGATCTTATAAGCTATATCCAATCATGTTTCCATAGGTATTTGGGACAAAAATAGTAGGGACAACAAAATGTGACTGTGGAGAACAGAAAGAAAGGAACAACCTAAGTTTTACGCCCAATTTACAGACTCCTTCAGATGGACATAGAAATGAAAAATAAATTATGGAACTTTAATTGATCCTCCACCAAGGAAGGGACTGATCATGGCAACCGAATGGAGGATAGAGTCTTTAAGTGCCAACACGGAGACATAAAACATGGTAGAGGCTACAAACTGAGGAAATTCAATGACAAATGAGGCAAGACTAATTTGAGCACCAACATCAGCTCGAATCGGGATGGGCACTGCCTATGAGTTCCAAAAGAATAAATAGTAAACCAAGTGCCAAAAACATGCCATTGGGTAATTGAGTCAAAGGATAAGCTAGCGAACATAACAACCACAACCATCCTCCAAAAAAATGAACCAAGAAACCAAAAAGCCAAGTCACTAAGGACCTAAAATGAACAAAACATGAAAGCAAACGATAACAAAGGACTATACATTGTACAAATGGATTATACCTTGATTATGAGAAATCAATCAAGGAAATGCTTCAAATGCCTTCCATTAATAGGAAATTCAAGTAGTTCCCTGTCTATGTCTTTTAGGAAGAAGGTATTTTCACCAATTCAAATATCAATTGAATAAGGTCTCATCCATAATGCATAAAATTTACCATTCTTGCCCTTATCTTCATCCCTATTATCCCATAAAAGCACAAGATCCCCAATTTTGAAAGCTCTTGGTGTCAATTTTTTGTCAAATAGCTTCTTCATCTTTTCTCTAAACTTCACATGCTGCTAATGGGATGTCCTTCTTTCTTCATCCAACTCAATAACTGGTTGATTCGAGCATCATATTCGCTAACTTCTTGGTCTTCAATCTATCAACACAATGAAATGAAGACAACTATAAATGGAGGGGAAGCAAAGCTTGAGTTCCATATACCAATTAAAATGGGCTTTTACTATTAGCTTTTTTGACGTGATTATATCAGCCCAAATAACAAACTTCAGTTTCTCACCCCACTTCCTTTTCTTCAGCTCCAAGGTTCTTCTAATGATATTCAACAATTTTTTATTACTGGACTCAACTTGTCCATATCCTTGGGGATTATAGTTAGAAGCATATGTCAAATTGATCCCAGACTCTTTTCTCATTACCACCAAAGGTTTGGCTCTGAAACTCATGGCATTACCAAAAAAATTTTAGCTGGAACTCCTAATCTGCATATGATTTGATTCATCATGAATTCCATGATAACTTGGTGTGTTTCCTTCTTGGTGGGGATTTCTTCCACCCACTTAGTGAAATAATCAATGGCTACAAGAATTCATTTATGACCAACACCGTAAGGATAAAAACATTCTGCTATGAAATCCATTCCCCATTGTCTAAATGGGGCTTCAACTGAAATAGGCTGTAAAGGAAGGGAGAAAGAAGCTTTCATTCTTCCAGAAAAACACTAGAAACTTTCACATTTCCTCACCAATAGAGTTGTATCCTTAAAGAGAGTTGGCCGCCAATAACTAGCCCTCAAGATTTTATGTGTTGTAACTCTTCCAACAAAATGTCCCCCACAAACCTCTCCATGGAGATCAACAATTATTTTGGGGGCCTCATTTTCAGTAATGCATCTCAAGAGCACTCCCTCGGGGTTCTTCCAAGCTAACCCAAAATCAGTAATGACATAATTTTGAGAGGATAACTTAAGATATCTTTTATGATTTTTACTCAAATATTCAGGGCAGCATAGATGTCTGAGATAAAATATTATATCTTTGTACCATTCAGAACTTACCAAATTTTCAAGGACATCCACCCTTTCTCCTTCTACTTCATTCACCTCAATAGTTTGCAGGTTGCTCTCAGCCATACTTCTAGGCCCAAACCTCTTACCAATTTCATGGTTTGGATATCTATGTCATACTTCTACAACTTGTTCACCCACCTCGCATATTTTTCTTGAGACCTCCGTATATAATAAGATGTCTTTCACCATAGTGTGGGAAACATAAGCAAAAACTTTAGAACTTAAGATGTAGGGTTTGAAAACCTTTGTTGATTTCACCAAGGCAAATGATTGTTTCGCATGATGGTGTAATTCAACTTAGATCTCTACAATTCCTTATCAAAAATGAAATTGGTCTCTAAATCCCTTCATCATCCTTTTGTAACAAAATAGATGCAATGGTGTTTTCTGAAGCAAAAGAAAACACTTGAAAATTCTTCACCTTATTTGGGGCTGCCAAAATAGGGGCATGCTTTAGTGCTTCTTTGATCCCATTGAAAGCTTGAATGGAAGCTTCTTCCCATTTTATAACCTAGTCTTTCTTTAGCATACTAGTAATAGGGATGGTCAGCTCAACAAACTTAGACACAAATCTTTTGATAAAGTTTATTTTTCCAAAGAAGGATTAAATTCCCTTCTTAGTTCTTGGGATTGGAACCTTGCTGATGGCTTCCACTCTTTTTGATCTATCATTACCCCCTCTTTTGATACAATGTGACCAATAAAATTTTCCTTTTGCACTCCAAAGTGGCACTTCTTGGGATTCAATGATATGCCATACTCTCTACACCTTATCAACATTTTCTCCAAGTGTTGCTAATGATCATTTCTATTTATGGAAAACACAAGTTAAATCATCTTGATAAACAACAATGAAATCTTTGATATAACCAACAAATGCTACATCCATTTCTCTTTGTAAAGTTTTTCTAGCAGTTCATTAATCTAAAAGGCATCCTACCATAGACATAAGTTTCCCAAGGAGTAGTAAAGGGAGTCTTTATTTTTCCGACTCCTTCACAAAAACTTGATTATAGCCAGAGAAACCATCTAGAGTAGATAACAATTCAAAACTTGTTACTAATTGTAGCATATTCTTCATGTTTGGAAAAGGGTATTTATCTTTCAATGATGCTATATTCAGATTTCTCAAGTCTACACATAGCCTTATGTCACCATTCTTTAAACTAATAGGCACTAGGTTTGTAACCCAAGATGATTACCTCGTGGGCTGAATGATCCCTCTATCCCTCAACTTCTTCAACTCTTCTTTCATTTTCAAATAAAGAAGTGAATTGATGGGCCTATGTTTCTTCCTGAAAGGCTTGCCATTAGATTCAAGAGGAATCTCATGTTGGAACAAATATTCCCTTTATGCCTTCAACTCAGAGTAATACCAAGCTAGGAAATCTTTATATTTTTTTCAGCAATTGAATATAGGATTTATTCTCTTCCTTGCTAAGGTTTCTTCCTAACCAGATTTTACGTGGATTTTCCTTTGTACCTAGGTCACCCTCTTTGACATCTCTTGAAACAAACAAATTTCTTTTAATAATGCAATAAATATTATCAAAGTTTGACTCAAGAGCCACCAAATCTTTGGGAATCATGTTTATCTTCAAATGGATGATGTCTTTGCCAAATAATGTTTCCTTTCCTTCTATAACACAGGCCATTGGTTCCCAATCTATATTCTAGTGAGAAAATCACCTTGGCTCTATAGAAATAGTTTCACCTAGGCGTCTTCATCAAACACTTTCCAATTTTTAACTTTATCATGGATAAATTTCCTTATTAGTACTTCAACATCATACTCACAAAATGGAGACATTGTACAATTCCTAAATCTAGATCCTAGCACAGCTAACTTGTCTGCAACAACATTAAACTTTCTATCATGGTACACAATATTAAAAGAGTCAAACATTTCAATCAGATCTCAAACCGCATACTTGTATTGTTTCATTCTCTGATTTTTAGAAGCATATAGTTTCCTAATTTGTTTTCCAATCAATTTTGAATCCCCTTTGACAATGACATCCTTTATACCATATTTCCATGCAATTATTAGGCCTAGTAACAATGCTTCATACTCAAAGAATGTTTTTAGTGCATTCAAAGTTAAGTTTGATAAAAAAGGAAAAACCTTCTTGGCTTGGGGATATCAGAACAATGCCAACACCATTAACTTGGAACAGGTTCCATCAAATAACAAGGTCCAAAGTAAACCCACTTGTTCAAGACACTTGCACTAATTAATATTGTGCTCCTTTCCATCAGCAAACCCCACAAAGTTATCTACATCCACATCAACATATGACACTTCATAAGAAGCATTATTTGGATCTTCAATGAGGTGAAACATTTTCTTGTTTCCATATAGATTTATAAGGCTGCCTTTAATTGGAATGGTGGCAAATGGACATATCCATCCGAACACTTCCACCAACACTTTCAGCCCACTTTCTTAATAACATCATACCCCATTTAGCGAGGCAATCAACAATGACAACATTATGTTTCAGGTACTTACCTGGATAAGCTATAAGTTATACGACCAAACCATTCACACACCCTACAACTGGGACTTCTCTAGTATCCATTGTAGTAAACTTTCCATAAGTTGTTGTCACTTTAATGTTTAATTCATTCATGACTTCTAGTGGCATAACATTGCAGGATGATCCAGATTCAAACATATAATTATGTAAAGAACTTTGTCTTTAATAATCAATGTTGTAAAAATGGATCAACATTTAACTAAGACTCAACCAAAGATGTCCCAAAATAGACTTTAGGTGGTTCACCTATCGCCTCTAATGCTGGTGGTTTTCCTAGGTCTACAATGGTTGAAGGATGAGTGTTTAAATTATTTATATTTCTACCTTGGGCACTCCTATCTCGCCCCAATCCCAAATAGTCAAAATAGATTTTCTTATGCTCTGAAGCCTAAGTAGTTCCACAATTGGGACAAAAATATTGACCTAACTCAAGACTTGGGCAATGTCATAGGGAATGTACTTAGGAAAAGCAAAATTTGGAGAAAGGTTGACAAAGTCATCAGATGGTACAAGGTTTTTAACATTTTGGGCATGGGTGAGCACACTAATTATACTTGAGACAGTAGGGCCTTTGCTAGTGTATCTTTCTTTCGAGTCTCTTTTGGGACATTGGTGAGAACTAAGGTCTTTATTTTGGCTTGAGGTTCTTCCCCTTTCACAAATTTACTTCTCGTGTTATACTACTTTTCTTCGACCACAAAAAAATTCATTACCAGTTTTCTATCCTCTTCTGATGGGATTCCTCCATCGTACTTCTTAATCATTAGATCTCTTAAGTACTCAAAATCATTATTAGGAAGTTCAAATGCTTGTAACATATCTATTTCTAAAGCATGAGAGGGAGGAAGAAGAGATACCCATTAATGCAGTCCCTAAAACTTGTAGTAGTTCTTGCACTTATTACCTTAATTGAACCTGTTCCTTGCTACGATCTTGTAGAGTAGTCCACCATGAATGCATCATCAACATAAGTGTTGTCATCATCATCAGGTTCTTCAATTTTCTGATCTACTTCACATGGTAGGTGTGGTAAGAAGCGTGTATCACACCAATCCATTTGATTTGTCTCTTTAACAACATCAACTCTAGCATTTAGAGGATCAGGCACAACTCTATTCTCCCTAGCTTGGGGTTGTCTAGCTCCCATGTGTCCTTTACCTCTGTCATCAAACCTTTGATAATTTCTAGTATGATTCACGCAAGTCTATCTTATCCTTGTTGCCTATGCTGACCCTAATGAACTTGTCCAATTCCTTCTTCTTCCCTAGCTAGCTTGTAAGAGATTTCTTTGATAGCTCTAGCCAAAGTCATTACAACTTCCTCAAGATCCACAGCCTTACTTGACTGAGGCTTCTCAGGATTGATCAGTTTAAAACCCTCCCTCTTAGGAGGTTTTCCAACTACTTTGATGTTGTTCTCAATTTGAAGAGCTATAGTAAAGGCCTTCCTCAAAGTCCCAGGGTTCTTATCCCTCAAATAGTAAGAAACTTTCTTATTAAATGCATCTGAATACTTTATGAGGCATGATTCATCACATGGCCTCAAATTAACAGCAAAGCGATCTTATCAATGTTTTGTTAAATCTAGTGTTAAAATCATGGAATAATTTATTAGGATTCTTTTTATATTTTCAAACTATGATAAAAGAAACCTAGGGTCCATTTTATCATCGTAATTCATTCTAAAGGATTTCTTCATCTCTATCCAGAGTCAATGGAATTATCTCGGAAGAGATTTATACCAGCTTCCTTGCATCCTCTTATAGAGTATGAATAAATAATTTAATGTATACATCTTCAAGCTCTATTTCAAAATCCTCCATCATATTGACAAAGAGTTTTAATTGTTGATCACCAAATACCACACATTATTTCCTTAAAAATTAGGCAATATGTTTCTTACATCATGTGGCACAACATTTGGATAGCTAGCCATACCTCTAAAATTGATGGGACCAAACGTGTTAATGAAAATGGAAGTCTAGTTGGAGGTGAGCCATATTATTCGAGGAGGTGATCTTACAGAGAAACAAAATGATGAGGAGTGTGGGGTATTTTGGTACAGGGATACAATTTTCAAAATGACTTGCCCTCTAAAGGCTTTGTCTCTTGGAAAACTCTATTAGATTTTGAAAATATAGGGGTAGATCGAGAAGTAAATGTTTCAAATACAGATGATGTACCCTCTCCTAATGGAGAATTTAATTCAAAAAGAGGATACCTAATTCAAAAGCACTTGAGGAAGTGCTGCAATCTTCAATCACAAGCTAATCATTTTCACCAATTGAGATCCCTTTTCTTGATGCTCGATCTCCAATAGCCTTCCAAAGTCTTCTACCTTGTGAAATTGACTTTCCTAGCTGTTGAAACAACCTTCTACTAGGATCCTTAGTGAATAAATATCTCCTTCCTTCCACTTTGTAGATATTAGTGAAAAATATTACTTGATATATGTTAAGACAATCGTATTTATACAGAATTTAAACAACACAAAGTTGCCACTAAGGATTCTCACCTTAGTTTGTACAAATGAACTATGAAACACAAATCAAATGTTTTTAATACCAGATTCATGTAAAACTTACAAGATCTGCTCTTCTTTTACCCAAATTTATCAATGATGATACAAATCTTAGTGCAATAACTGTATAAGTAGGAAATATTGCACTTAGAACTCAAAAATTTGAATTTTTTTACAGATCTAAACAAATAATGACATTTCAGCAATGTATTGAACTTAAAAATATGTAAAAAGCATTACTAGGGTCTCAGTACGCACACACCTTTATTTAAATACTTCAAAGAGTCCCCAGAAATGGCACCACGAGTGTTGGTATCCAAATTCATTCTCCTTTTCAAGCCAAATAGCAACACAAAGTCGATGGGGAGCTTAGAGGTTGATAGATTAGAGTGTGTGTCATCTTGTAGAGCAGGATGAAATTGAACTAACCCTTTTATGTAGATTTGTGGAGAGATGGATAACACTAGTAAGAGTATTTGACTGTCCTCACTACTTTAGGTCGTGCCTCTTTAAACAGGTGAGAGGACCCTTAATGTAACCTTTGTTTGATGAAAGAGATGGATATATCCTTCCTTTGCACAAATTTAATGAAGAGAACCTTGGGAAAATGTGATCAAAGCTCCATGATTTAACTCTTAAGAGTTGTCACATCTAAACGATGGAGATACTTTCAACACAAGGCTAAGGTTACTAAAGACATTTAGAAATCTTGATTTCTCTGCATATTTTATTCCTTTGTTGATACACAGGAAAAAATTGGGGTAGTTCAGGGTGGATCAATGGTTTTTAAATGATTTTGGTGGGAGATGAAGTAGGATTAAGTTGATTATACTAGATATTTGGAGGGACTTCACAATAATGAACAACTTCATAATGGAAATCTTCAGAACAATCAAGATGTTCGTTCAACTAGAAGGTGTCCTTCAATGAAGGCCTAGATCATCACGTTTTCACATAATATTTGAGACTCCAACACAAAGGTTTGAATTGGAAGACTCAATTAAACACTAAATTTTTTGATTAGTCATGCCTAAGGTACACCCAAAGACTTACGTACAATCGCTTTATCAACAAATGACAAGAAAATTGATTTTAAATTTTTTATCTCATCCAAGATGAAGGTTCTTCTTGAAATGAAATTGCAAATACCATTAGACTATCACAGGGATGAGATCCTATGTGATTTCACAAAATAATTATTGTAAGATTGCAATAGGAATGAAAGAAACTATTTGCAGACATTCTGAAAATAAACAAGACACAAAATTGGTACAGGTTAAACACAAATTAATTCCAAAATTTCTTAGATTCATCAGCATGGGAAAGCTTTTGGAGAAATATCGCTGCTTTTCAATTGCTATACATCTACAACCAACATGACACGATAGAAAATCTAACACAAAAGAAAATAACAGTAGTCTTGGCTTTGGTCTCTCAGGAAGATGACTTTCTCAAAAAAATTATCAAGAATTTAAACTTTGACCCTTTGCAAGAATATTCTCATTATATTTATAGATTTTTTCTCACTCAATTTTCTCCCCAAAATAGAAGAATATTCTATGGACATTTTCTTGTTACCAATTTGTTTCAGATAACAACATTTAACAAATTCAAATATGAAATCTGCTAGGTAGACCATTTGTGAACTTATCATATTTCTTGGGCCCTCGACTAATGACTAGGATGCCATACCACAAATTTTTGGGAGTCCCTTTAATAATTCTAATTTTTCATGTGAGAAATCCCCTTTTTAATCATTTTTTAGAGCCTCTACATAGTTGGACTTGACAGGTCATCTATTTTTGCTCTCGAGGAAACACGTTTTTTACCTTTTGTGCCTACACTTTCAACATTTCATCCTTTTTCCCTCCTTTTCCTCTATACTTCTACCCCGCATCCATCTCCTCTTGTAATTCCCTCTTCAAATTATTGACCTCAAGATCCTTAGAATCACAATTTAAGTTTTGAATCTATTGAATGGCACCTTACCGACAGAGATGACAAATAATTTCATCAAAGAACGATGAAAAACGATGCATATCTGAGTATCTAAGAGTCTTGGAGAAAAAATGGTAGAAAAATAGGTGAAATGCACAACGAACCATTGATCATGTCCCTTTTCAACTTTATATCATAGTCTTCCATTTGTTTCATTAATGAAACTGCAAAGGAGAAGAATAGAGGAAAGTCTCAAACAAGCACGAGCCTTCCACATACCCCATGGCCCAAAAAAAAAAAAAAATTGGGCCTTCAAAAAGTCTCAATGAAAAAAGGAGCCGATGGGAGCCTCCACATGTCTCAATGGCACATTTTGAGATGGTCCCAAAATGTAGAGACCCGAATCAAGCACGGGCTCAACACGTGTCTCATTCTAGAAGAGTCTATTAAACATTTGAAGCTTCAAAGAGAATGCGTCATGTGTCTAAGGTCTAGGACAGTCTCCTTCACCGTTGAAAAGTCCAATCGAAAAGGAAGATTGAGTGGAATCCTATACATATCTTTATGGTGCAACTTCAAGATGGTCCTCAAAAGTAGAGACCCTGAACGAGTGTAGGCTCACCACGTGTCCGAGGCCTTAGAAAATTTCTTTGAAAAGTTTAATTCCCAAAGAAAGCGGCGGAAGCCTCCACATGTCTCCCTATCACAATTTTCAAGGTGGGACCCTGAGACATATCCTTAAATGAGCACCCACCCTCCATATGTCTATGACCACCAAAATTGTACCATCTATATGAAAAAAATTTCTAATTCCGGGAAAGGCAATGGAATCCTCCACGTGTCCCCCCGACACAACTCTAAGGCCAAACCAAAAGGTGAATTTTCAAATGAGTGTCGTTCCTCCACGTGAATACATTTTGGCTTGAAGCGATCCTTATAGTTTTAAAGTGCCCCACTGGGTAGCATCCAACCAAAAAGGGCCACGGTTACACTTATGCAGAGATGTAAATTTGATGGGGAAAACTCACCCATCAAACCATAAAAATGCAGAAAAACTACCATTCGAGCCCAGAGATGAATTTTTCGTCAAGGACGTAGAATTTGGAAATGTTACAAGGCTCAAATATGATCTTTCGAGCTACATCCAATCATGTTTCCATAGGTATTTGGGACAAAAATAGCATGGACAACAAAATGTGACTGTGGAAAATGGAAAGAAAGGAATAACCCGAGTTTTATGCCTAATTTACAGACTACTTCAGATGGATAGAGAAATTAAAAAAAAAATTAGACCTTTAAGTGATCCGTAACCAAGGAATGGACTAATCATGGCACCAAATGGAGGATAGAGTCTTCAAGCACCAACACAGGGAGACAGAAAACATGACTGAGGTCGTAAACTGAGGAAGTTCAATGAAAAAAGGGGTGAGACTAATTTGAACACCAACACCCCGTATGTCCACAAATGAATAAATTCTACTACCAAAATATGCAGAAGCAATTAGGATTCCATAATGTCTTTAGTAACATTAACCTTGTTTAGAAAATATCGTCATTCTTTAGAAGTGATAACTCGTGACACGTAAATTGTGGTGCATTGATCATATTTTCTCAAGGTTTCCTTTAAAATTTTAGCAAAGAAGGATATATTAATTCTCCTTCCCCAACAAAGGTTACAAAAAGGGTCCTCTTACCCTGGTTGAAAGGCACAACCTAATGTAGTGAGGATAGATCAAATCCTTTTGAATGTGTTATCCATTTCTCCAACATTTGAGTGACAAAGAGCCATGAATCACCTCCCTGTCTACAAAAAAACATACATGATGATTTATCTGTCTCTAGAATTCTTGTTAAATTTGTGATGATGCTCAGCTTTCAAGGGAGAATCAATTTGGATACCAACACCATTTTAGCACCATTTCTAGGGATTATTTGAACTCTGAGACTTATTTTTGTAGTAACAACACTAGATTAGTGTCATTTTCAGGGATTATTTGAACTCTGGGAATAATTTGTGTGGCAACATCACCAAGATTGGTGGCATTTTTGGGGATTATTTGAACATAAGGACCTATTTGTTTAGTAAAAACACCATATTGGCATCATTGCTAGGGACTTATTAGCATTGTCAGGGATTAGTTGAACTCTGAGACTTATTTGTGTGGAAACAACACCATATTGCTGTCATTTTTGGGAATTATTTGAACTCTGGGACTTATTTGTGTGGAAACAACAACATATTGGCATCATTTCCGGGATTATTTGCACTCCAGACCTATTTGTGCGAAAACAACATTAGATTAGCGTGGTTTCCTGGGACATGAAGGTGTGTGCAAAGTTTGAAAACCATCAACAACATATATAGACCCTGGAAAATGCTTGTTATAAATTTTAAAGTGCAAATACATTGTTGAAATGTCATCATGTTACCAAATTTGTAAGAATCGAGAAAAGTTACAAGTTTTGCATGTAATATTTCAAGTTTTTGCACTAAATTCATATCATTAGTGATAAATACTAGTAAGGAAGGTCAGATCTACTAAGCTTTGTAGGAATTATGTGTTGATAGATATTTGACAATTCATTTAAGTGCATTTGCACAAATAAGGTGAAAATCCTTAGTGGTGACTTTGTGTTGATTTAAATTTCGATAAATACCAATGCCTTAGCCTCGTATTAATTGAAATCTATCACTAATCTTTTGAAAGTTGAAGGAAGAATATCTTTCTTCACTAACGACCCTATAAGAAATTTGTTTCCAAACTGGAAAAGAAGAATTTAGAAAGAAAAAGAGTCTAGAAAATAGTCGGTGATCAAGTATCAAGAAAAGAGTTATCCATTATAGAAAATGATCAACCTCAAGCGGTTGAGGGTTAACATTCTTCTTCAAGTGATTCTAAATCAGGTAATCTAGATATAGAATTGAGTTCTCCAACTAGATAGGGGCCTTCATTTATGTTTGATAAGTTTTATTCTTAGTCTATCCCCGTATTTTCCAAAGTTGATAAGTTATTCCATGAAATAGAGTGTTTAAATGACATTCATTTTGAAAATTATAATTTTGTGTTCCAAAAAACCCTTGTCCCTCATCATTTTATATTCCCCGCAATATCACCTCTTCAAAACGATATGGCCTAGCCTCCACCTGACTCGCTTTTTTGTGAATACTTTTGGTGCTATAGATTTTAGAGGTATGGTTGGATATCCAAATGTAGTGCCATAAGATTTTAGATAAAGACTACCTAAATTTCAAGGAAATAATGCTATCACTGGCGATCAACATTTAAAACCTTTTGTCAATATGATGGAGAACTTTGAGATTGAATTTGAGGATGTGTGTATAAAATTGTTTATTCATACTCTTGAGGAGGATGCATGTGACTGGTATAAATATTTACCAAACAACTCAATATACTCATGGATAGAAATGAAAACTGATTTTAGACCACAATATGGGCATAAGATAGGTCACATGTTTCTTTTGTCATAATTTTAAAATATTAAGAAGAATCCTAATGAATTTTTTTCATGAATTCAATATTCGGTTCAATAAGACCCTGAATAGTATACCCAGTAATCTTGAGGCCAAACGATGTTTCCTATCCGATAAAATATTGTGATGATTTTGTGGAAGAAGCCAATGAAATCGAGTGGTGTGACAAATTTTTCTTGCCACATGCCACATGTGATGAAGTCAAATAAGTTGAGGAAGTTTATGATGACACTGATTATGATGTGTGCATGATGGGGTGCTCTACAAGCTCATGGCAAGGAGAAACTTCGATTGAATTAATTAGTGCTAGAACTGCTGTAGATTTTTGGGATTACATTCACTAGGTGTTACCCCTTCCTCCCTCTCATACTTTTGAAATAGATAATTACTTGAAATAGTTAAGGGAATTAATGATTAAAAAGTATGATGGCGGAATCCCTTCTGAGGAGGATAGGTAGTTGTTATTGAATGTTGTGGTTTCCCAAGAAAAAGAATATAACACTAGGAGTAAAGTTGTCAAAGGGAAGGGCCTCAAGCCAAACCAAAAACTCCAGTTCTCACCAATATCCCTAAAGAAACTCCTAAAAAAGATACATCTAGAAAAGGCCTTGTTTCCTGAAACAAAACTAGTATCCATGCCCATGCTCAGACCATGAAAAATCCCTTGCTGTTAGATGAGTTTGGCAATCTTCCTGCAAATGTTTCCTTTCCCAAATACGTGCCTTGTGACATTTCCCAAGTCTTGTGTCATATCAAGATTTTAGCTCCATTTTTTCAGCTTCCTAGGATTCCTAAGCACAAGAAAAGGCCTTTGAGTTTGGGATTGAAAGAAAAAAATATTACCCAAGGTAGAAATTTAAACAAAGTAGAGGTTCCTCCTATCATTGAATAATTAGAAAAACCACAAAAATTAGAGGAATTGGGTGAACCACTTAAGGTTTATTTGGGAACTTCTCTGTTGAATCTCAACCGAATGTGGATCCATTTTTTACCGCTTTGATGATTAAGGATAGGTTGCTACATAACTACATGTTTGATTCAGAGCCTCATGTAATGTAATGCCTCTTAAGGTCATGAATGGGTTGAATCTCAAAGTAACAATAGCTTATGGGAAATGTACTTCCATGGATTTAAAAGAGGTGCAAGTAGTTAGATGTGTCAAAGGTTTAGTTGTGCAATTGACAACATATTCAAGGATGTACTTAACTTTGAATGTAGTAATTGTGGATTGTCCTACTAAATGGGGGATGTTATTATACAAAAAGTTGAAGCTAGGGTTGGTGGAAGTGTGCAAATGGACATGTCTTATGCCACCATACCTATTGAGGGAATCCTTGTGAATTTATATGGTGAAAATAAAATTTTATATCTCATTGAGGACCCCAATGATGCTTCTTATGAAGTATTACAAACAGACATTGATGTTTATAACTTAGTGAGCTATGTTGTTTTCGAGGAGTATGAAATCGATCAATGTAGATATCCAAAAAAGATTCATTTTCCTAGGACTTTGATGTTTGATGTATCCTTGAGAGATGTTGTAAAACTTGACATAGGCACAAAGGATAAGCCTAAAAAAATGTGTTCAGATAGCAACTTGGATGGAGAAGAGAAACACTAATATGACTAGTTGTTAAAGATGTATCAGAACTACTTAGCATACTCATATCCAGAATCGAAGGTACTTGAAAATTTTCCTTGATTTTTTTCTCTAAATCAGGGTGCACATCATTGTACAGTGTACAACCTTTTGTTTTTTTCTACTTTCTTTTTTTTGTTTCAATGTTTCCTGGTCCCTGGTGACCATTTTTTGTTGGTTTCTCATTTGGTCTTGGGGGATTTGGTTATTATCATTTAGCTCTACAATCTTGTTCTTTAACTCCATTTCCCAATGGATTTTTGGCACATGGTCTACTCTTTTTTCTTACACCAATCACAGGAGTGCCCATCCTCGAGTCAAAGCCGATATTAGTGCTCATTTTGATCTCACCCCGTTTGTTCAAATATATCTCAATCCACATGGTTTGAAGTTTTCTATGTGTCCCTATATTGATGCGGGAAATATCCTTCCTTCATTTGGTTTTTATGATTAGTCCTTTCATTTGGTCGGGGATCACATTAAATGTAAATATTGTTCTCTGTTTCTCTTTCCATAAGGAAGAATTTCTAATTTGGGTGTCAATTTGGGTTTTCCCATTACTTTTGTTTTTCCACAGTCTTGTTTCCATACAAATTTTTATCCCAACATCCGTGGAAACATGGTCCTTTCTTATTGGATGCAGCCTAATGGGTCTTTTTGGTGAAATTTTTCGCTTTTGTCACATTTGTAAAACTTACCAAAATGGCCCCATGGCCCCAATAGCATATGATTGGTTATTGAGCAAGTATGGAGCAGCAGGGAAAAATTCTTACTTTGACCCCAAATATGGACACGTGGTAGTTTTTCAAGACAACGGGTGAAGGCGGTTCGGTTGAACCTTTTGAATATTATTGCCTTTTTGTAAAAAGGAGAAAATTTCTACATTGATTCGCAACCCCACAGAGGACAGAGTGATCTCACATGTTTGAGTCAGCATTTGAAAATTCAAATCGTGGGGTGGAGAGCCAGGAGAAATTTGGAAATATTTTCTTTATTATGAAAAAGGGATAAAGTATAAAATCAAGCATGGCCCCATTAGAAACAAATGAAGTCGGTGTTGAAAATTCAAAGGCAAGGAAGCGGGTCGTTAGAGGAAAATTGGAAACTTTTCCTTTTTGTTAAAAAGGGTAAAATTGAAGAAATGAGTCATGACTCCATACAAGGCCCAAATTAACCCACGTGTCGAGCCCATATTTAGAAGGTGGCGGGGGGGTAAAATGTAAAAATTGTACATTTCCTCCAAAATTCATAAATCACAAAAGACACCCACAGCTCATTTCGGCTCTAATATTCCACATGGATGACTCTAATTTAATGTTGTGAAAGGGAATAATCAATGGTTATAACGCGATGCATCTAGTTTTTCCACCATTAACATTCCATGACTTTAGGGGATGCAAATACGCATCATATTTCATGGTGAATATGCATGATTTCTTGTCATTTATATCAGAAAAGTATAATTGAAGTGTTGTGGAGTTCAAAATTGTGAATCTGAGGAAGTGAAAGAGTTTATATTTTTTAAAAGAGTTGCTCGGCACCTGTAGAAAATGAATTGCCAGATCCAACAGAGAAAATTACAAAGGAAAGAATGAGGAGAAGGAAGTTATAGGTGCAAAGGATGAAAAATGTGTTTCCAGAGGAGATGACTGGATGCCCTAGTTAAAACAATGATGGAAATATCTGAAATGATTCACCTTTTGAACACCTAGAAATTTTTGTTGTAAATTTGTTAAACATCACTTTCTTGAAATCATGATCAAATATGTAACAAACAAAGGTTCCTCGAATATTATTTGTTTGGGGGAATCTTTAATGTAAATGAGTGCTATAAAGGGCATGAATTAGTCATGCAAAAGGTTGGGGGTTGAATTCTTATGAGAAAATTTGAGAAAGCCCATCTTCCTGAGAGACCATCTGAGAAACTTGTTAATCTCTTATGTTTTAGATTTTATCATGTCAAGTTGGTTGCAAGTGTACATCCATTAACAATCTCTGAAATTTTTCAAGATACCTTCCACTCCTGATGAATCTAATCAACTTTGAATTAATCTATGTTAATCTTAGGAAAATTTATGTTTGCTTTATTTCAAAATGTCTGCAAATAGTATTTCCTATTCCTATTACAATATTTTATTATAATCTCTTTGAATCACACAATATCTCATCCCTTGATGGTTTAGTGGCATTTGTAATTTCATTATGACAAGAGCCTTCATCCTGGTAATTAAATAAACAATTTAAAATAAATTTACTCTCATTTATTGACATAGGTTATGTGTAAGTCTTTGAGTGTATCTTAGACGTGATGAACCGAGATTGATAATTTTTAATTGAGCCTTTTAACTTGAGCCTTCACATTAAATTATTGGAGATTGTGTGAAACTGCAAAATCTGGTCCTGCTTTGATGCACACCTTCTCGGTTAAAGGAATAGTTTAGCTATTTTGAAGCATTCTATCATTTAGTTTTCCAATTGTTGTGAAGGTTCTCAAAGATCTGGAAAATCAATTTTATCTTGCTTAATCTCCCAATAAAAATTATTCAAAAATAATGAATCCTACTTGAACTACCCATGTTTTCCCTATATGTCCACAAATGAATAAATTCTACTACCAAAATATGCAAAAGCAATCAGGATTCCATAATGTCTTTAGTAACCTTAACCTTGTTTAGAAAATATCACCATTCTTTAGAAGTGACAACTCGTGAGAGTTAAATTGTGATGCATTGATCATATTTTCTCAAGGTTTCCTTTCAAATTTGTGTAAAGAAGGATATATTCATCCTTCTTCACCAACAGAGGTTACAAAATGGGTCCTCTCACCCTAGTTGAAAGGCACAACCCAAAGTAGAGAGGATAGATAAAATCCTTTTGAAGGTGCTATCCATTTCTCCAACATCTAAGTGATAAAGAACTAGTTGAATTACCTCCCAAGCTACAAAATGACATGCATGATGATTTATCTATCTCTCGGCTTCTTGTTAAATTGGTGATGATGCTCGATTCCAAGAGAGAATACAGTGGATACCAATAGGATCTAAATATTTCACCAAGATTGATCTTCAAAGTGGTTACCATCAGATTTGGATCAGAAAAGGAGATGCGTGGAAAACAACATTCAAGATAGGGGATGGATTATATGAGTGGTTGGTAATACCACTCAGGTTATCTAATGCACCTAGCACCTTTATGAGGTTGATGAACACTGTGTTGCGGGATTGTAATGGTATGTTTTTGTTGTTTATTTTTATGATATATTTATTTTTATTAAAACTAAAGAAGAACATTTGAGGCATCCGAGGGTTATATTTGACATGTTAAGGAAAGATAATATCTCTTAAAATTTGAAGAAGTGCACATTTATGCAAGAGAGATTTGTATTTTTGTGTTTTATTATTTCAGCAAATGGGGTACACATGGATTTAGGAAAAGATAAGTGCAATTATTGGATGGCCTACTCCATGGAGTATAATATAGGTATGAAGATTTCATGGTTTAACAACATTTTACAATAATTTTATTATAAAATTTAGAAGTATTGTAACACCTATAATAGATTTCTCAAATCTAAGGAAGTTTTTTTGGCGAAAGACAACTGAGGCTGAGGATAGCTTTCATTTCGTGAAAGAAGAAGGTGACAAAAGCATCTATTTTCATATCTATTTTGATTTTTCTAGTTCTTATATTAAGGTTATTGTTGAAAGGTTAAGTAGAGCATTGTTAGGGGATGCAAGATATATCTAGGATGAGTATCTTTTGCAAGATGGATATCTATTCAAGGGATGAAAACTATGTATTCCAGTTGGGTCTATGAGAGATAATATAGTGAAAGAGTTATAGACTGGATGATTGGCTGGGTAGTTTGGTAAGGATAAGATGATATAGCCTTGGTAGCAGAGAAATAGTAATAGCCAAATATGAAAAGAGATGTGGTAAGATATGTGGAGAGGTGTCAAATTTTCCAAGTCTCAAAAGGCCATGCATAAAATATAGGGTTGTATATGCCATTGTATGTTCCCAAAGGGCCGTGGATAGATTTGAGTACTAATTTTGTTTTGGGATTACCAAAAACACAATGAGGTAATGACTTAATTTTTGTGGTTGTTTATAAGTTTTCTAAAATGGTTCATTTTATTTTCTACAAGAAAACTAGTGATGTGACAGGAGTAGAAGATTTGTTTTTTAGAGAAGTTGTTTTCTTGCATGGAGTTCTAAAAACCATTACTTCAAATAGGTACACAAAGTTCTTAAGTAATTTTTGGTGCACTTTATGGAAGAATTTTTGAGCTAAACTACATTTCATAAATGCTTATCATTCTCACACCGATGGCCAAACAAAGGTGGTAAATAGGAGTATGGAAAACCTATTAAGGTGCATAGTTGGGGAAAATCCAAAATAAAGGGATCTAGCATTACGAAAAGATGAGTTTATTTATAATAGCTCCATAAATATATCTACAGGAAATTCCCCATTTTATATGGTGTATGGGAGTAATCCAATAGAAATTTTAGATTTGGTGCAACTACCAATGGATGGAAAATTTAGTGATGATGTACAAGTATTTTATGAACATATACAATAATTGCATGAAGAAGTGCAGAAGATGTTGATTACTAGTAATGATCATTATAAAGAAATAGAAAATGTGCACGTAAGGAGGAAATTATTTACAATGGGTGAGCTTGTTATGGTATACCTTTGGAAGGAAATGTTTCCAAAAGAAACCTATAAGAAGCTGAATTACAAAAATATTGGTCCTAGTAAAATCGTGAAGAAGATAGATGATAATGATTTGAAGTAGAATTACCAGGAAATTTTGATATCTCTCTAGTGTTTAACGTTTCATACTTAGTTAAATTTCATGGGGATAGTGAAGAAAGAGATTTTATTGAAGAATTACTAGATTGGAGGCAACAGGTTCAGGTGAAAATGAAAGAAGAAGTGGAACATATTTTGGCCCAAAAACAATCACCACGCGATATGGATAATGCATCAAATATTTGGTACATTGGAAAGGATTGGAATAAGAGGACAACACATGGGTCAGAGAGTGGGAGATTAAGAAGATGGAAAAGATAAATGTCCTAAATTTGAAGAAGACGACTTACAAGAGCTACATTTTTTTCACGCATCATTTTTTTCACGCATGGGAGAATGATGTAGTATTTTTAGCAGGAACTTGAAAAGGTCATAACTTGTGCTTCGGGTGTCCGTTTGAGCCCATTTTTTAAAGCACTTTTTTGACAAGATGAACACATCTTTGTATAACCTTTTGTGCTAGTTAGAGCACGTTTTGCACATTTTAGGGTGCAAAATCTGCCATTTTATGGTTGAAAATTAGGATCTAATTTTTAGTTTGCTTTTTTCCTATTTTAGGGCATGATTAATTTTTAGTCTCTTCCATGCATAGTAGGTTAGAAAGTTATAAATTACTCAAATTTAGGAATATAGGATACTCATGGAAATTTCTGCCCCGTATGAATAAACATGGAACTTACTATGAATAACAAGTTCTAGTAAACTATTAAAAATAGTAAATTCCGCCACCTAGAGTAGATTTAGTTAAAGTTAGTAAGATTTTTCTTGAAAACTCAAGTCGGGAGTTGTTTTCCTATTTATGAAGAATTGTAATTCATGATTCAATAACTAAGAATAAGATTTATTTTCTTCGAGTTCGAGATACTTGCAATGTATTGATTTTTTTTAAAGTTGGCTATATTATTTAAAGTTGGAAATATAATTAGGTAAGTACCTAGAGCTATAACATCCATCTTTTTATTATTTTAGCTACTCGAAATTGCTTGATAAATACCATTGAGTAATATCTTGTAAAGCAAAAGAACACACATACATGCAATGACAAGTTCTTCCTTACATTTTCAGCTTTATGTTTTCATGCATTCCTTTCTTTCAGTCATATCCCATGGCTTGTGTGGGATCTATGTACCTCTAACTAACCATTAAGAACACATGTAATAACACCTGATGTAACTATAATTTCCTTTAACACATCAAATCCATAGCTTATCCTATTCTTTCAACATGTTATTTCGATGTGTGTTTCCATTCACGTGTCCATCTAGGCCCTTGAATAGTCTTCCATGGTTGATGTGTGGTCTTAGTTAAGAGGATATTTTGTAATGACATCATTTATGAGACATTGCATCCTGGAACAACACTTTAAGTTGTGGGTTTACCTTCATGCCATCCCTTAATATGTCAAAACTATGTAACTAGGAAATTTTTTTATACCCCCTCCCAATGATGAAAAAAATGGTCAACATCAACCACAATACCTACATATATTTTTATTTTTTGGAAAAAATATGGTGATTTTTCAAATTTGAATTCATTTCCCATTTGATATCGGTCAATTAGACCTACACATAACCTTGTTATAAAATAATAAATTTCATGTATTCTAATAACCTCGTATGATTAACTATATCTATTCATGGAATATTTCTCATCCTTCAATGATAATTTTATCGGATATTTTTTATTCTTTTTCTATCTAATTTTTGTACAAGTTTGTATTTTTATATCCCTCTATGTAAATTTTAAATGATGAAGATCTTAACATTAATAAATTTTGGCTTTTTTTTAGTTAGTACATATAATGGATATTATGTTCAATCTATTGATCACCTAAAATCCTAAATATTATTTAAATATGGAAAATTTGAAATAATATTTCCTAATATTTTCCAAATTACCCAAATTTTTAACAATGTATTTGTTTTCTTCAATCAATAGAACTCGAACTCGATATAGACAATAATTCCGAATAACACCCGAAAAAATGAAAAGATATCATTGATTTTAATTTAATTATGGAAGTGTAAAAATTTTTACAAGACATTGTAAATGGCATTTAGTGTTTCATTTTTATTTATTAACTATTAAAGATGTTTTATGGATATGCAATTCGTATATTCGAATGATTTTATGAATACATCTTTTAGCTTAATGACAACCATGAAATGTTGAGAAAGATGAAATATTTTAGATGTGTAATTTTCACATTAGTTAAGCATTCATACTAAAATTTAAAGGTTTTCTTCTTTTTATATTGTAAAAAACACAACATAAAATATCTTTATTTGGTAACCTACAAACATGATACCTCCTAACCTTCAAAATAAGTATACATGAATATAAAATAAATAACCATCCAATATATACCTAAATGAAAATGATATAAAATTAAAATGGAGATGTTAAGGAATATTTTATTAAATCTAATCTATAATATGGTTTTTTAACAATAGAATGGAATATATTTAAGAAAATAGTGTTATTTTATATAAGTAAAATTGATTGCATTAAAGATGAACATTTAGTGGAGAAGGAATTTTTATTTATTTATTGGTAGTTGTTGACAATTTTTACACTTGTGCAAAAATGGGCAACTCAAAAATTTGTTATGATGGATAGAATTGGTGAAGTAGACCTAACCTAGGGAGTTTCTTTAAGACAATAATGTTATTATTTAATTAATTAACGATTACATGAAATATGTAGCTATGTGTCTGTATTACAAAACAAAACGTATCACATAGTCTGCAATTTCATGACTATCTTTGGCAAAAGAACACAAATCCCCAAAGGATAGATGTGTTTTCTTATTGGAGACATTAAATTGTAGAATAGGTGAAGTGTTAAGTTTTGGAGCAGTAATCATAATTGTAGATTGCATAAAATAGAGTTCATTAGTGGATGTTATAGGTATTCTTTAATGTTTGTTCCTTCATGATTAACACATTGAATTATATTATTGAGTTTTGTAGTTTGTCATACAATCCATACATATGCGAAATGTAGTAAGACATACACAACTCAATTTCGGAATTCAACATTTTATTCAAAAGGAATTTAAAATGTTCCCACACAAGCCATGGGATGTAACTGAAAATAAAGTACAACTACTGAAATAAGAGGTACATATGCATGAAAGAGAAAATAGAGGAGTATGAATGAACCCATCATTGCCTTGGGGTTTCTTCTTCGGTTGATGCATCTCCATCTCCAACTTTCTTCCCTCTTCATCACGCTGCTTAAGGAACTGTACTTGAAAATAGAAAAGAAAAATATCTTAGTTTATGAGCTCAAGGTTAATCCATATTCCTATACTATCCAAATTCATGCAAATGGATCTCTTAACAATAGGAGATATAAATTACATGAATATTAAAGGAACAACTGATCAAATTACTTTTTTGTAACAATGTACATGATTTACTCACTCAGAAAAAAAAGAGAGAAGAAAAGAAAAACCATGGACATAAGAGAGGCAAAAATCCTAAATATTTTCTAACTATTTTCTTAAGTGTGTAGGTACAGTTGTATTCGGGACGAAATAAATCATGTTTTACAATCCTAATCAGATAAACATTACATAGTTCAATGAATTTTATCCTATGGTACATGAAGAAGATAATTCATAATTACATATTGGTATGAAGGAAGAATGCAACTCAAAGTTCAACAACTTTTCTAGAAATAGAAGAAGTTACAGTGCAGATCAGAGGAGAGACTTAGAGATAAAATTACATGTTTCAGATTATAACTGAAGTAGAAAAATCAGAATATAAATGATGAAGCTAACTGGAAGGATAAGATTACAGCTGAAACATAATAAAGAAAGAAATATGGGAAAATGTTTACAGGGGCTTCGCCATATAAAATTGATATTTTAAATTTTCCAACATGCATACTAAAGTTGTAATGAAGATCAAATACAATATTTAAGAAGAAAAGAAATGGAACTACAACATCTCAACAAAATTTCAATGTTCAACATGCAGGAATAGTGAACAAAAAAGTCCAGAAATAACATATCTTTCCCAATTTCTCAAATAAGAAGTAAATGATTAACCTCTATAGTTTTCAGTTTTCATAATATAATTTTCAAAGTCATTTTATAACTGAAAATGAAGAAGGATGTCCATTACAGAGTTACAAGAAAGCTAAATAGTGAGGAATCAAGAAATCAAGCTCATAATTTTACAAAGTGTAGCCATCCTAGAGTATTGTTTTCATAAATAAAGCAAGTATCAAGTGAACATACTGCTACAATATAGCTTCAAAGATAGATTTAAATGCATTTTTTACGTATGATGCAGAAAAGATTGCCACAATTTAGTAGAATAGTATGTGTTGGACTCATTAATTCATAGTTTCGTAAATGAAGGGAAAAATTTTGTACTAAAGGTATACCATATTCAAGACATTCAAGGACCAAGTTCAGATATCTTTAGAAATTTCTAGTAGAGTAATTACAATGTCCTTGATACAACATAATTTCTAGTTGAGGAAGTAAATATGAACATAGAAGAGAAATGAAAGTAAAGGAAACTATCAAAGTGAAACCACTGTTCCAGTTCTGAAGGATGAGTGAAAGAAAACTTCATATCAGAATAGAGCTCCAGATAAGAGTTACAAAATGAGATCCGTCAGTTACTTACAGAAAATAGGGAACATGAGATTCAATCTACTGCAAAAGCATGAGAACCAAAGGACACCTTAAAAACATGAGGTTGCATAACTACAAGAAGCTGCATGTAAACCAAAGATCCTAATTCTACATGTAAGGAGGTAGGAGTTTTCTAACTCAAAAATATAAAAAAGTAGAAATAGTCTAGATTCAAAGGGGGCTCTTTATGAATATAGTAGTAAGTAGAAATATCTTGAAATATTACTTAAAATACAAACTCAATTGTAGAATCAAAAGAATAAAGGTGTTCAAATACCCACATCACTAAACATTTGGATGTGGAAAGTTTCAAGCAAATAGGAATACCCATTTAGTATTCAAAACACAAAATCAAATGGAAAATATTGAATAAAAAATGCATGCACATCCAAGTTGAAGAAATATTCAAATATTTCAGAGATTATCATTTCCGTTAAAATTAGTTTCAGGTTACATTATCTGAGGAAGAAAAGCATAGAGCATGGCCTTAATCGAGGAACCTCATTAAAGGGGTATCAAGGATCGAATAAGAAATAAGAACTCATTGTTTGAATTGGATTTGAGAAAACTTTTGAAGGATGATCAAGTTTAGAGCTAAAAAAATGAAGACCCAGAACAAGTTTTAACTCAAAGTCTCCAAGGGAACCAAGAGATGACAAATAAATTACAAAGAAAGAATGAAGTATCAGTATATTGAAGTCAAAGTGGCAATGAAAAAATAATTGTGATGCTTAGAAGTTAAAACTTACCATCCCTTCCTCAAAAATGATATTAAATAACACGTAACCGAGCTCAACTAACGATAAAAATGGTGGAATCTTCTCAAGTGATTGTACAAAAATCTAAAAGTAGTGGCAAAAAAAAAAGCACAATGCTCTAAACTTCACCAAAACCTTCTATGCTAAAGCCCGAAGTCTCCATTAATGGAGAAGAAGCATGGATTTACGCACAAAACTCTGAAGTAGAGGCCAAATAGCAAACCCAAAAATGACAAGAGAACCATTTTGCAGAGAATATGAGCTCAAAGATGATAATAATGGTGAGAATCGACCGAATCTTGTTCAGAAAGATCTAAAATAGATCAATCTCATTTCCCAGATCTAAGGAAACAAAGAGCTCAGAAAATAAAAGGATAAAAGTGCCAAGTTTCTGCACTCGCAAAGCTTCACCATTTCAGAAAACCATTACACAGATAGAGGGAAACAAGCTCAACAGAGATCAACAATGGCGTCAAGCAAAATTTTTCTAGGGCTTCACCCACAAGCTAGATGCAAAGTGAAAAAATGAATGGATTTCAAGTTTATTTAACTCACCCACCTTAACCGTGGCTTAACCTAACTCACCCAGAATTAGTAATAAAAGGCTAAAAATCAACAAGTACATAGATCAATGCTCAAGAATTAATCACCAACTTTCGAAGAAAAATGCTATGGTTAGATGTCACCTACGCTATTTAATTTCTAGATTAGAAGGTCAAAGCACAATGTTGTGTTCCACTTCGTGTCCCAAAAACGTGAGTGAGAGGTTGGATAGGATCAAATCATCACATGAACACCCCTTTCACATGAACCCCCTTTGCCTGAACTACCACACAGCCAAAGAAAGTGGTTCACGTGAATGAGGGTTCGCACAAACACCTCTTCACGTGAACCCCTTTGGGTTCAAATAATTTTGGGAAAAGAGTTATATATAGATATTTATATAGTTTTGGGTGTTAGATTTAGGGTTTAGGGGGCTTCGGTGAAGGGGGTTCACACGAACCCTCCTTCACATGAACCCCCCTATGTGGCACCTATGTGGCACATTTTGGCGCCAAATTCATTTAGAGGATAATTTTATGCCAAAATGTGCCACTTAGGTGCCACATAATTAGGGTTACCAAATGAATAAAATTACAAATTTTTAACACAAAATATAGAATTTTATTAGCTTTCTAAAAATATAATTTTTATTTTTTAAATATTTGTTTTACTATTTATTTTTTATATTTTCTAACATATGGTATTCTAGGACAATCAATTGTAAACAATAAACCTAATTTGAAAAATAGCAAAATATATCAATTTTTTTGAAAAAAAAAAATTACTATTTGTTGAAGTCTTCCTCTTACATGTGAAAAAAATTCAATTTTGATAGAAATCTTAAAAGTTATTGGTATAAACATTTGTACACCATTTATTTGAAAATATGTTTACTAAATAATTAATTTAAAAAAATTAAGTAAAAAAAAATGAAAATTTGACAAAGACCTCAAAATTCAAATCTTGAACATATATGTAAAATTTCATGGTGAAAAAATAAATTTTCATTTAAAAAAACCACCCGGGATAGTCATTCTTCTTTTATAACATAAGAAACAATGTATGAATAAAATTCAGAAAAAGACCATATTTTTGCATTTAAAAAAATTGCATGTATTCTACACTCTAAACACAAAATTTTGTTTGTTTATGGAATTTCATGAATGTGTACGGTTTTATGGCTATTACCTTTATAAAATAAATGAAACCGAGAACTCATTTTTATAAAGGTACAAAACATACCAAAAAGTGGGACATTTTCTTGTGCTTTTACGTAACCGAGGGTTAGAAAATCAATGACACTAACTCGAGATCAACGGCCGAGAATAATGTACACATCTTCCGTACCTCAATAAATGCAAAGAGGATTGATGGTTAATAGAAACCCAAAAGTACAGGATCAATGGCTTCAATGCCTAAGCATTTAAAACAAGTGTTAATACACTTTTAAAAATTTCAAGCCATCACATGATCTCATGTAGGATCAATGGCGAGGGGGAATCCTTGAGAAATCAACATGGTCAAATCACAGTGGCCAAGGTATTAAATACAAAGTGCCACCGTGGAGGGTGAAGGGGTGAGTCATCGTTGAGAGGGGGCTAGCCCCACAATTAAAACAAAATTATCATTGCTTTTACATTTTAAGGTCTATGATATATGTGTCCCAAATAATCAAAGGTGGTCAATTAAAGGTTGATAACAATGATCACCGAAAAGGTAAATTCTAAACCTTAGTCCACTCAAAAATAAAATCCGACAAGTTTTGCAATACAATGATAATCTAAAAGTGGCCGAGCATTATAGTGTACCATGTGTTATACAAAGGGTGGCCGAATAGTATTATTTGCATTGACCTTATCTAAGGTCCGAACTATATGATATGCCATCTAAACCAAAATCAAAAGGGGAGAAAACAAATGATTATAACCAATGATCAAGGAGAAAATGATAGGTAAGTGGTGGAGTATAACCAAAGAATATTTACCTTAACATTTACAAAAGATACCTCATACCCTTAAGTGGTCAACTGCAAAGGTGGTCCCCACTAGTGGGAAGGTTGGAGATGATTCACAATGTGTTATCCATGTGAACACAAGAAGACAGAACAAGTGTTAGCATCAGAAACAAAAGTGGTCCCCATCAAGATAGATGTTTGAGTGAATTATTTTTACAAAGTATTGCAAATAATGTAATTGATTTTTCTCACACACAGGGAGATAAATTTTGCATGTGCATCCAAGGAGGAAAGTGGATCATAATTATAGATGTCACATCGACACAAAAGGAAATTTTTTCAAGCACTAAGAAGGAGACTTGCTCATGAAGAAAAAATTATTATTAGTAAATTATTCACCCATTCTTTTCTTAAAAATAGAACAGTCAACTGTAGTTTGACTGAGATGTAACCCAAGGCTATTAATGCCTCTTTGTATTAACTTAATTTTTTTCCCTTTATTTATTAATAAATAAAGGATAAAAATAGGATGCATGGGTGAGTACAATTTTAGTCTATTTTTAGGAAGGGTGGGGGGATAATGTTTTGCTATATATTGTGTCCTTGGATACAAGAGTGCTTGAACCAATTTTCTACCGCTTTTACCCTCCTACGAATGTGAATTGTTTTCTACTTTTCTAATTATTTGTAGTCTTGTGTATGCTCAATTAATATTGTGAATGTTGAATTACCTGATTAATCATCTTACCCTGTTTTAAATTTCAGTAATTTCGCATGATATTAATGTGTGTGTTCAACTTAGTAGTGTTATTGTGATTTTTCCTTCACTACATCAAAGTGTTTTCCCTTAATAATCTATAGAAATCCATTGGCTTGTATACCAAGAGTTCATTCCTATATCAGCTGTGCATGTACTCAGTCAAATACCTCATACATGTTTGGTGTATCAGCTCAGTATTAAAATCCTTTTACAGTCTTCTTTTACCCTCAAACCCTAGAAAATAAATATAGGATACATCAATAAGGAATGAACCTCAAACCGAGACTCGCCTCAAAATAGGTATACCCACAAACCTGAGGTGTTTCTGTTGTATCTACGAAATACATAGATAAATATTTTGCAAGCTTAGAACACCTACATCCATCTCTCTACATGGTGAAATTTCGAGAGATAACATTTTTTGGCATGCCCGGTGGGACAATGAATCGAGATCTACATGCAAGTTAGAGAAAACAGAAGTTACTTTTGGGAAAACAAGCTACAACAATATATTCTAAGATTTAAATATCTATTTGGTGACTCTGTAAAAATGATATCAGACTAGTATTGCAGTATGTTCCATGCCTAAAGTGACTACAAGATCATTGGTAAGAGGAAATCCTTATGATTTTATTTCTTTACCTTTGAATTCCGTGATAAGGAGAAGAGTTGGTAATACTTTTCCTTATAATAGACCTAGATTTGGTAATCCTCCTCCCAATCTTCCTTCACCATGTGTCAATATTTTCATGTAGATCCCATTTTTTCAAATGGCTATTGAACCACCTAGGAATTTTGTGACCTTTACTAATGGCAGTCTATTTTTAATCCCATTTTATCATGAAATCCCTAATGCAGCCATGAAAATTTTTCCATCATTCACTGGTGAAGATCAGGTTACACCTACAGAGCATATTAAAGATGTTGCAACCTTATGTGCAATTCATAATATCACTCATGAAGATGTAGCTTTGATACTTTTTTCTACATCCCTTAAAGGCCTTGCAATGGTATAGAAATTTAGAGATTCGATGCATAATAACTTGGGATAATTTAGGTGGTAAATTACTCAAACAATTTCAAGATAATTCAAATCATTTATCTTTCATAGAACAACTATCTACCATTAAAAGAGCTCCCATGAATTTATGTCTAGTTTCAACATTTGTTTTGCCAAAACTTAGGAAAGAATCCCATCAACTATCAAGCCTCAAGATGATCATGGTTTTATTTATTATCTTATAGTATTAAACAGTGATATTTCAACTATGATTCAGTTTATGGGAGGAGAGAATCTCCCAACAGCCTATGATATCACCATCCGAGCTGAAAATAGTCTTATTCAAGCCGACAAGTTAGATCCTAGGCCTTCAATGTTTTTTTGGTAGATTTAGATCCTATCCCACAACCTATCACAATTATAGAACCCATTGTTGCACCCCCATTAGATGACATTTTTAAATCTTTGTAGACTATGGGGAATAATTTGACTTCAATTGAGAATAGGCTTGCATTACCTAGAAAGCGTTACTTAGGTTCCTTATTAGAAAACCATACAAAATAGGTAGACTTATTAGTAAAATCAAAATTATAGGTAGTCTTATCAGCAAAAGTAGTTTGACCCAAAGGCTCCTAGTTCATCTAACACTTTAGTTCCAGTTAATATGGCTACATAAGAGTGGTTTCAACCTTGTAATCAACCTCATTCAGTCATTTGGTTGCCCAAATGCTTTTTTGAACATAAGTCTTGTTGCACAACCTCAATCTGAGACATTGTTCATGCCTCAAATGGAGGGTGGGAAACAAGATACTCAGGTTCAAAAGGTACCTAAGTAGAACTTAGTTAGTTTTAGTGAGGATGATTTCATTGCAGTTACTATTATGGCTCAAGAAAAAGTTACAAAAAGTAAAAAACAAAAAAATAGGCCTGTTTTACCACTATCACAGATAAAACAACAACTACATGGCCAAAACCAGCTAACAATACTGCTTTAACTAAAAAAAATCAAGTGTGTGAGCTGGTAAAGAGTGGCAAAAAAGCTACAGCCTGATCCAAGAAGGTTATTTATACCTCAGATATCAAAAGTAGTTGAAGAGGAATCAATTTTCACTAAAGCCTATGCTAAAATACTAGAATTTGTCTCTAAATTGGTGCTTCTTTTAACATTGTTGATGTAATGAAAAATCATAATGTTAACATCTCAATGTAGAACACTTTGATCATTGCAGGACAACAAGATTTACTTTGTCATGAACTAGCTAAGTCAGCATTTTTCTTGAAACAACAGATGTAAAAGGAAGTTCAAAAAATAGACATGGTCTTTGGAACAATGGAACAAGACCACATCAAAGAGGTTAAATGGATGGTTCAGAAAGTATTAAATGCTCATGACATCAAGAATCCACCACCATTTTATCTATCATTGATTATTAGAGAACATCTTGTTCATAACTATATGGTGGACAACAATGCAAGTAGCATAATTATGCCAAAAGCAATTGTAGAAAAATTGGGTCTGTAGTATGAACCTACATAAACATGGAACTTTAACCAATATAGTTAGTGTCATTAGAAATCTAGAGGTAAGATTGCATGATTTCCCAAATGTTTCCATTCTGCAAGATATTACTATTGTAGATTTACCTCCTTACTTTGCTATATGTTTATCAAGAGATTTCACAAAGAAAAATAGGAGGCTATCTCTCTTCAAATTGGTCTTTCTTATTTTTCACTACACGTTATGGGACCAAGGTTACTATCAATTCATAACTATTTGTTATATTTCACATTGAGCCTCATGCTTCTAATGCATTAGCTAATTATGTAGCCTTAGACCAGTCTGATTTTGATAATATAGCTCATGTTTCAGCATTGGATGGTGTTTCTAACCTATTTATGGATGAAAAGACACATGAAGAACATGTTCATGATCCTTTTAAAGAATTTGAAGAACATATGTTTGGTGTGTATTGCTTGCATGAAGAAAACACACCAATTCCCTTGCTGTCCAAAATAGAAAATGCAAGCAGAAGGGATTTGGAAGCTTCATTTTGATGGAGCTAAGAACAAGAAAGGACAAGGAGAAAGTTTGATGCTCACTTCCCCAACAAATGAAAGCTATTTTTCAGCTTTGAGTCTCCAATTTTCATGCACTTATAATGTGACTAATACAAAGCATTAACTCATGGCTTACTTTGGGCCAGAAAAAGAGGTATTAGCATGCTACATATGTTTGGTGATTCTGAGTTGGTTATTAGTGAAGTAAGAAAATTCAAAGTTTGTGAGAATCCATTAATGAAGTCTTACAGACATATAGTTTCAGACTTAATGGAATATTTTAAAGCTATTAATATCCAGTCCATTCCTAGAACAGAAAAATAAGCATGCAAATAGACTTGCAGCAATTGGTGCTAGTTTTGAAGTGCTGGAATAGATTAAAAATAGTAAGATTCAGCCTCATATAAAGCTGATTGTCAAGCCTTCTATACCTGATAATGATTTGAATTGGCAGGTTTTTGAAAATGATGAGAAAATCTACAGGTTTTTGTAGCAAGAAGCTGAATTTTCTATAGTAAATCAAGATAAATTACAACACTTATATGGTGACCATATTGTTCAATTAAAGATGAATAAACTACCTCGAGGATTGGTCACATTAGAAGACATCTTTAGCACTGATGACCAGTTAAGGAAAGACAAAACTAAGATGTCAACATACACTGATAACTATGAAGAGATCACAGTTGATGAAGGTAAAAATTTGTTTCGAAAGGTATGTTCTTTAGCTGAAAAGCATTCATTTATCAATCTTTGCAAGGAATTTAAAGATGTTTTTGCTTGGAAATACCAAGACTTGAAAGGGTTTGATCCCAGTTTAGTACAACATACTATTGAATTATAACTAAATTTCAAGCCAATTAGGTAAAAACAAAGGCCTATAAATCTCAAAATAGATCCTCTAATGAGGAAAGAATTATCTAATTTTATCGAATCAACTATTATATTTCCGCTTAAGCATTAAAATTGGGTAGTTAATCTTGTTCCTGTCAGTAAAAAAATGGAGAAATCAGATTGTGTGTAGATTTCAGAGATCTTAATAAAGCTTCATTAAAAGATCATTACCCACTTCCAAATATGGATCAGATTTTAAGAATAGTTTCTGGTTCAAATAGACTATCTCTTCTAAACAATGCTTATTGTGGAGACAATCAGATTTAGTCTGAGAAGAAGATAGTTACAAAAAAATTTAACCACCAAGTGGGGTACTTATGCTTACAAAAGAATTCCTTTTGGCCTTTCAAATGTTGGTGCAATGTTTCAACGTGCAATGGAAATGGATTTTCATATTTTGTTAAATAAATGCATCCTTGTTTATTTAGATGATGTTACTGTATTTTCAAAAAATTCAGATGAGCATCTAATATACCTAAGGTAGACTTTTTAGTTATGTAGATAGTTTGGAATGTCATTGACTCCCAAAAAGTCTATATTTTTTGTTCATCAAGGCAAGTTACTTGGTCATATTGTTTCTAAATGAGGTTCAACTATTGATCCTTTTAGAATTGAAGCCATATCACAGCTATCATTACCTCATCATAAGAAGGCATTACAGAGTTTTCTTGGAAAAATCAACTTTGTTAGAAGATTTGTTCCATATTTTGCAACATTGGTTAAACCATTGATAACTATGTTAAAGAAAGAGAAAAATTTCTCTTGGACTAGTGAAGGGAGAGAAGGGTTTGAAGCAATTAAGGCAGCCATCTCTCAAGATCTTACTCTTGTAAATCCAAATTTTGATAAAGATTTTACAATGTATGCACTTGCAAGAGCTGAAATAATATCAACCATATTAACTCAGCTTAATGATGAAAATTTTGAACACCAAATTACTTTCTTTTGATAGAGCTTGCACGATTACGAAACAAGGTACACATTTCTTGAAAAACAAGTAATTTCAATAGTCAGAGAGAGAAAGAATTTTAAGTACATGCTTTCAAACAACAAAATCCATGTTCTTGTTTCTCATCCAAGTGTGAAATCTTTCTTGTTAAATAAACAATTGAATGAGAAAAGAACAGGATGGATAATGAAGGTCATGGAGTATGATGTTGAAATCGAGTTGCGAAGATAGTTCGAGGTAAAGGTTTTTGTGTAGTGCCCACTTCCCTTCGACACCTTTTGATATTGATCCTGATACTGTTGACTATATTATGGGTATTATTATAGTTTTAATTTAGTATGATGTTAGATGTTAGAGCATAGATTATTGTTGACTTGATTCTTATATGATGCATGATGATTATTAGAGACATTTTATATATTGATGTTGATATACTATTTGACATGGTTATATTATAGATGTTGTTCGACATGTGATATTTGGATATTTTGAGTAGACCTAGAAAATGAAAATTATTTGATGATGATATAGTTGTTGATAAAATTACAAATGATATTGTTGTTTTCCATGATGTTGTTGTGATTCATATATATATATATATATATTGATTTTCGAATTATATTTATATTCATTTTGGATGTCTGATGTGGCCACGAGGCTGAAGGAGGTATTTGTATTTTGCATGTTAAAAATATCACAACAAACATTGGGGATTGGAGACCAACCACTTTGGAATTCTAGATGAATTCAACAAGGTCACCATGGCAACTTGTATTTGTTTGTGTGTGTTTGATTGTGTTAGGGATTCCCATGGGGGATCACCTTTAAATGTGACCAAGGGACTTTGTGTATTTCTTTTATTTGGTTCCTTTGTTTAAGTTAGTATGTGTTTTAAAAGTGATGTGTTTCCCCTTTCTATTTAATTAAATAAATTGTGGTAAAGTATTGTGAGTAATCATATTGTTAAAATTAAGTAATCAAATTGGGTCATAAGAAAGTAATTATTAGGGTTGTTGGCTCTTGTTTTAAATGTTGTAGTAATGTTGTAGTAATGTGTAAGAGATATGTAAGTTGATTTTGGAGTATGAAACACTCCACCCTGTTTGAAATTCGAATTTTCCTTGGAGGCTGATTTTGGAGGCTTGTGGGACAAGTTAAACTTGCCCCACACCTCTTAAATTTATATACCAACTTTACCTATGGTTTGAGAGTTAAACTTAGACTTTCACTATGCATTTTTAAAATCAAGTTATAGGTTTTAATTACACTTTCTACATGTTTTAAATTTTAGTCCTTATGGGGTGTGGGATTGATTTGAGTGTGTAAGTAAAATTATCATATTATTCACCTACTTATTTATTATGCCTTTGAGATTTAAGTTGACTTATGAGGTGGAGTTGAGGATGTTTGAAGTGGCTTCCTACATGGATCCACCTCATCCTCTTCTCTTCCCTCTCCTATAAATTCAAATTCCTTAGCTTTTTTTTAGGTTACTTCAACTTACATTGCTCATTTTGGGGTGACTTCTCTTGGTTTTGAGAGCTCTTTCTTTTGGAGAAGATTGGAGATTGTTGCATACTTGTAGATTGTTGATCTCTTGGACTATTTTGCATTGGAAAGCTTTTTATTTTGCAACCTTGGAACAAACTCCATCATGGAGAGGTAAGAGCTTAGCTCTTGAAATGATCTCCTTTATTTTTATGCATATGTGAATGGTTGAATGTTTGAATGTGTTGTTTTATTTGTTGGCTGGTTGGGTAGATGGCCTAGGAATGGTGTAGGAGAAGACTATGGGGTATTCTTGTGGGAGGCATAAGTGTGGAGGGAGTTGGGATTTGGGTTCCACCTTGTAAAAATAAATATCTTGCATTTCTTTACTCGTTATGGGGTGCCATAAGAGGTTGGGGAGGCATAAGAAATTGTGAGGAATAAGGGGTACTTGGGGGAGGCATAAGGGTATGTCAGGGACTTGAAATGATATATTTTGGTGGTTTGTTCTCAGGTGGTGATACCCATTTCCCCTTTGGGAGGCATAAGTAGCATCCCCTATAGTTTCTTACTCCTTTGGCTTGCTTGATGAAGCCTGAGTATTGTTTGTGTTTTTATCTTGTGGTTGCTAAAACTATTGTTTTATTTTGGAATGTGTTTTAAATATGAAAATTTCATGTGAAAGATTGCCAATGTGTTGTGGAAGCTTGTTGTTGCCAGGAGTTGAGTTGCATTTCTTATTGCAATGTGGTTGGGGTCGGGGGATAATAAAGAAGGATAGCTTCTCCTTTTCATTTAATGTCTTGGTTGGGTGGAGAGCATTTCCTTTCCCCCTGTTTTGGTGTGATCAAATGTGAAAATGATGGCAATTCATACTATTGTTTTGGAGCTGAGAAAGAAGACAATTTTGACAGTCCCTTGTGAGATTTCTATTTGTAAAACCATTTCCCACTTCAAGTGGATGAAAATGTAATATGTTTTGTGTTGAAGAGTTACTATGTTTTGGAAGTGAAATCCCATTTGAATGTGGAAGGACATACTCTATAATTTTATTCTGTGAGAAGGAAAGAAAGACTTGTATTCTGTCTTTTGAAATGAAATGGAAAAGAAAGTTGTAAAAGAATCATCCAAGTCAATAGAAGTTATTTTGTTTTGTTAAAATGATATTGTCTTCATTGGAAATCTATGTTTGCAATGCATTATGAAATCTCTACAAAAAAAAAAAAGAGAGAAGAAATACGTATGAGGGAATGTTATATCACTTTGCTCTTTTGAAATGCATCCTTGTTCTCAAGATTTGGTTGAAGGAAGATGAGATATGAAGTAAAATAGCATGGAATGAATTAATATTTTAAAGTTGGTAAATGTAAATGTATCAATTCGTATTAGAAGTTGTAGAGCTCTGTTAGATAATTTTCAAACTAGTAAATTTTAAATTAAAAATGTTTAGAACGACCCTGCTACCTTAGAAAATGAAATGAAACAATTAAATTGAAGTTGCATGAGCAAAACGACTCTAATGAGACCTTAACACTTAAGAAATTATTATAGAATATTTCAAATTGGGCAAAGGCAAAATTGCAGACATCTCTTTGTACAAAAATTCATATTTTGGAATTGAAAATACATCAAACAAATTAATCCTCACAATCCAAACTAAATTTACTAAAGTGAAATCTGTCATGCATTTTTGGCATGTTGAGAAGGAATTAATTGTGAATTTTAACAAAGTTTTGTAAGTTAAAAATACCAGTTCTAAAGTTTAGTGACAAAAAAATGTTTTCTCATAATCGACCCTTAAAACTTTATCCAAAATAAATTTTTAAGGTTTTTGTAAAAAGGACGTCAAGATCTTTACATAAAGTCCTCGTTTTCCAAAGACCACATTACCTATAAAATTTTATGGCCTCCTGATGTTTTTACTTCATTTGGATTCAAAAATAATCCAAGTTTGAACAAGGGAAAAGTTTCTCCCCGCACCCTCCTCCCTCACCCGAGAAAATAAGTTTCTTCCTATGCACTCCTTTTGTACATGAGAGAACATATTTCTTCGAATGCCCTCCTTTTGCACTTGGGAGAAAAATTTTATTCTTGCACCCTCCTTCCGCACCCGAGAGGAAATTCTTCCTACACCCACCTTCCGCGCCTAGAAAAAAGTTTCTTCCCGCGGCCGCCTTCTACACCGCGAAGAAATTTTACCTGCACCACACAAAAAGATAATCTATGCTAGGGATAAATTTCACTCTCTTAGTTTTTTGTAAGGTGGTTTTATAATTTTTGTAATGGACTCTAAAAAATTTTGTTGTGAACACTTAAAAAAGAATTATTCCATAATTTGTTTTTCTAATTAAACCTAGGTTATTCTTGCGTCTCAAGGGGAAGATTTTATGGGGTGCTACAATTGGTATCACAACTCAAGTTACAGCTTGAGATCCTTTTGGAAAAAGGCCTAATCTATCCTAGTGTATCCCCTTGGGGTGCATTGGTGATTTTTGTAAAGAAGATGGACAGATCCTTGCAGTTGTGTATTTATTACTCGCTAATGAACAAGGTAATGATAAAGAATAGTTATCCCCTTCCAAGCATATGTTATTTGTTTGATCAGATGAATGGAGCCACAGTTTTCTCTAAGATTGATCTTAAGTTAGGCTACCATTAGTTGAGGATTACAAAGGTGGATATTCATAAGACTGCTTTTTGTACGAGATATGGGCACTATGAGTTCACAGTGGTGCCTTTTGGTTTGACGAATGCCCCCACAATATTTATGAGTTTGATGAATGGGGTATTTAGGAATTTCTTAGATCGCTTCATGCTCATATTCCTAGATGAAATTTTGATTTACTCACATACGCATGAAGAGGATGAGGGCACCTTTACCGGGTTCTTCAAAGTGTCTTTGTGAGCAGCACTTTTACAGAACTTGAAGAAGTGTGCATTCTTTCAGATAGAGGTACAATATTTGGGTCACATCATTTCTGGGAAAGGTATCACAGTCGATCCTTCTAATATTAGATCTGATATGGATTGGTAAGCACCCACTACTATATGACATATGTGTGAAACTTCATGTGGTTAGAAATTTATTATAGAAGGTTTGTTTAGGACTTCTCTTAGATTGTGCACCCCATTACTTCCCTTTAGTGGAAAGGGAAGAAGTTTTTTGGTTAGATAGATGCAAGTAGGCCTTTAGGATCTTGAAGGAGTGCCTCATGACAGCACCCATTCTCACGCTTTTGGATCCACAGTTTGATTTTGTCGTATGCACGGATGCTTCTTTGGCGGGACTTGGAGGTGTATTGATGCGGTAGGTAGAGTGGTGGCCTTTGAGTCTTAAAAACTCAAATATTATGAGTTCAATTATCTAACTCATGATCTTAATCATGTGAAAGTGGTTCACGCCTTGGTTTGATGGAGACACTTTCTTCTTGGGCGATATTCACACTCAAGGCAGTCACTTGAGTCTTCGCCACCTCTTCACGCAACCCAATCTAAATGCTCGTCGGTGGAATTGGATGGATTTTCTTTGTGATTATGACATGGAGATAGAACATGTGAAGGGGAAGGAGAATGTGGCTGTAGATGCTCTAAATAGATGTAGATATGTGCTTATGGTCACTTCAAAGGTGGGAACAGATTTGTGAAGAAGGATTCTACAACAACTTCATTTTGATAGCTTCTACATTGTAGCTACAGAGAGATCGAGTCCCAGAGACCCCTTGAAGGGAAGTTTAATGGTTTCTCATTAGAGGTATATGGACTTCTTAGGCATAGAAGTCAAATTTATGTTCCCGTGAGATGGAGGCTTGAGGCAGGGAGATCTTGATAGAGGCACATCATGCACCCTATTCAGCCATCCTGGGTGAAGAAGATGCACGCTACCTTGAGACAGTTGTATCATTGGAGAGGAATTCATAGAGACATGGCTCAATTTGTGTCACACTGTTTAGAGTTCTAGAAAGTGAAGGCCAAGCATCAACATCCAGCTGACCTTCTCTTTCCTCATACTATACCGAAGTTGAAGTGGAGCACCATTTCCACGGACTTCATTGTTGGGCTACCGATGTCGAGATATCACCATGACACCATCATTCTCACAGTGGATAAATTGACAAAAGTGGTGTAATTTTCTTTAGTGAAGACCACTAATAAAGCTAATGTAGTGGCATGGGTTTATCTAGATGAGATCTTCAGGTTACACAGGATTCTATAGAAGATCATTTGTGACCACGATCCCTTTTATACTTCCCATTTTCAGACTACTATGCAGCATGCCCTTGTGATGAGGATCAATTTCAGCACAACATATCACCCCAAGACAGATGGACAGATTGAGCGGGTGAATCATATTTTAGAGGATATGCTCAGGATGTATGTTATGGATCATCAGTCGAGATGGGAGGAGTACCTATACTTGGTGGAGTTTTCCTACAATAATATTTTTAGAGTTATATAGGCATGGCTCCTTTTCAGGTTTTGTATGGTAGAGAGTGCAGACACCTCTTAGCTGGTAGAGGTTAGAGTATAGGGTTTCTCTTGGACCAGCTTTATTACAGGACATGGAACAACATGTGGTTTTGATCAAACAGAGACTGCAAGAGGCACTAGGACAGGAGAAGAAGTATGTAGATCAACATAGGATTGACCATAGTTTTGATGTGGGCATGAAGGTGTTCCTTCGTTTCAGACCACATAAGAGTCCTATCCGTTATGGAAAAGGTTCTAAGTTAGCTCCTAGATTTGTTGGTCCTTTTGATATCTTGGAGCGTATCAGCCCTTTAGCCTACCATCTAGCATTTCTACCTAGCTTGTCTCATGTACATGATGTGTTTCATGTTTCAGTGCTTAGGAGATACATTGTTGATCCTTCTCATGTGCTGGATTGGACCTCATTACAGGTGCAAGATCAGGGGTAGGTGATGGTGGAGCCCATTCACATTATAGATCGTAGGACCCTGGGCCTTCGAGGCAGAGATATTGATTAGGTGCGAGTGCAGTGGGACATATATGATGAGACTGCAGCTACTTGGGAGGATGCTACATTGTTACGAGTTCAGTTTCCACATTTGTTCCAATGACTTCTAGGAGGAAGTTGAGTCTAAGGGGAGGGGGATGTAGTGCCCACTTCCCTTCAACACCTTTTGATATTGATCATGATACTACTAACTATATTATGGGCATTATTATAGTTTTAATTTAGTATGATGTTAGATGTTAGAGAATAGATTATTGTTGACTTGATTCTTATATGATGCATGATGATTATTAGAGACATTTTATATATTGATGTTGATATACTGTTTGACCGGGTTATATTATAGATGTTGTTCGGACATGTGATATTTGGATATTTGAGTAGACCTAGAAAATGAAAATTATTTGATGATGATATAGTTGTTGATAAAATTACAAAATATATTCTTGTTGTTGTTTTCCATGATGTTGTTATGATTAATATATATATATATATATATGCTTTTGGAATTATATTTATATTCATTTTGAATGTCTAATATGGCCACGAGGCCAAAGGAGGTATTTTTATTTTTCAGGTTAAAAATATCACAACAAACATCGGGGATTGGAGAACAACCACTTTGGAATACTAGATGAATTCAATAAGGTCACCATGACAACTTGTATTTATTTGAGTGTGTTTTATTGTGTTAGGGATTCCCATGGGGGTTACCTTTAAATGTGACCAAGGGACTTTGTGTGTTTCTTTTATTTGGTTCCTTTGTTTAGGTTAGTATGTGTTTTAAAACTAATGTGTTTCCCCTTTGTATTTAATTAAATAAATTGTGCTAAAGTATTGTGAGTAATCAAATTGGGTCATAAGAAAGTAATTATTAGGTTTGTTGGCTCTTATTTTAAATGTTGTAGTAATGTGTAAGAGATATGTAAGTTGATTTTTGTAGTATGAAACATTCCACCCTATTTGAAATTCGAATTTTTCCTTGGAGGCTGATTTTGGAGGCTTGTCGGAAAAGTTAAACTTGCCCCACACCTCTTAAATTTATATACCAACCTTACCTATGGTTGGAGAGTTAAATTTAGAGTTTTATTATGAATTTTTGTAAATCAAGTTGTATGTTTTAATTACACTTTCTTCATGTTTTAAATTTCAGTCCTTATGGGGTGTGGGCTTGATTTGAGTGTGTAAGTAAAACTGTCATATTATTCACCTACTTATTTATTATGCCTTGGAGATTGAAGTTGACTTATGAGGTGGAGTTGAGGATGTGTGAAGTGGCATCCTACATGGATCCACCTCATCCTCTTCTCTTCCCTCTCCTATAAATTCAAATTCCTTATCTTGTTTTTGGGTTACTTCAAGTTACATTGCTCATTTTGGGGCGAATTCTATTTGTTTTGAGAGCTATTGCTTTTAGAAAACATGGGAGATTTTTGCATACTTGTAGATTGTTGATTTCTTGGAATTTTTGCATTGGGAAGCTTGTTGTTTTTCAACCTTGGAACAAAATCCATCATGGAGAGGTAAGATCTTAGCTCTTAGAAATTCTCTCCTTTCTTTTTATGCATATATGAATGGTTGAATGTTTGAATGTGTTATTTTGTTTGTTTGTTGGTTGGGTAGATGGCCTAAGAATGGTGTAGGAGAAGACTATGGGGTATTCTTGTGGGAGAAATAAGTATTTTAGGGAGGCATAAGTGTGGAGGGAGTTGGGATTTGGGTTCCACCTTGTAAAAAGAAATAGCTTGGATTTCTTTACTCGTTATGGGGTGCCATAAGAGGTTGGGGAGGCATAAGAAATTGTGAGGAATAAGGGGTACTTGGGGAGGCATAAGGGTATGTCAGGGACTTGAAATGATATATTTTTGCAGTTTTTTCTTAGGTGGTGATACCCATTTCCCCTTTGGGAGGCATAAGCAACATCCCCCATAGTTTCTTGCTCCTTTGGCTTGCTTGATGAAGCCTGAGTATTGTTTGTGTTTTTATCTTGTGGTTGCTAAAACTACTATTTTGTTTTGGATTGTGTTTTAAATATGAAAATTACATGTGAAAGATTTCCTTTGTGTTGTGGAATCATGTTATTGCCATGAGTTGAGTCGCATTTCTTATTGCAATGTGGTTGGGGGATGGGGCCAATGAATAAGGATGGATTCTCCTTTTCATTGGATGTCTTGGTTGGGTGGAGAGCATTGCCTTTCCCCCTGTTCTATTGTGATCAAATGGGAGAATGATGGAAATTCATACTGCTGTTTTGGAGCTGAGAAAGAAGATAGTTTTAACAGTCCCTTGTGATATTTCTATTTGTAAAACCATTTCCCACTTCAAGTGGATGACAATGTAATATGTTTTGTGCTGAAGAGTTACTATGTTTTGGAAGTGAAATCCCATTTGAATGTGGAAGGACATACTCTATAATTTTATTCTGTGGAAGGAAAAGAAAGACTTGTATTCTATCTTTTGAAATGAAATGGAAAAGAAACTTGTAAAAGAATCATCCAAGTCAATAGAAGTTTTTTTTTTTTATAAAATGATATTGTCTTCATTGGAAATCTATTTTTGCAATGCATTATGAAATCTCTAAAAAAATAGAGAGAAGAAATACGTATGAGGGACTGTTATATAACTTTTCTCTTTTGAAATGCATCCTTGTTCTCAAGCTTTGGTTGAAGGAAGATGAGATATGAAGTAAACTAACATGGAATGAATTAATATTTTAAAGTTGGTAAATGTAAATGTATCAATTTGTATTAGAAGTTGTAGAGCTCTGTTAGATAATTTTCAAACTAGTAAATTTTAAATCAAAAATTTTCAGAATGACCTTGCTACCTTATAAAATGAAATGAAACAATTAAATTGAAGTTGCATGATCAAAACGACTCTAATTAGACCTTAACACTTAAGAAATTATTATAGAATCTTTCAAATTGGGAAAAGGCAAAATTGCAAACATCTTGTTGTACAAAAATTGGTATTTTGGAATTGCAAATCCATCAAACAAATTAACCCTCACAATCCAAAATAACTTTAGCAAAGCAAAATCCATCATGCCTTTTTTGCATGTTGAGAAGGAATTAATGGCGAATTTGAACAAAGTTGTGTAAGTGAAAAATACCAGCTTCTCTTTAGTGATAGAAAAACATTTACTTAAAATTGTCCCTTAAAAATTTATCCAAATAAGTTTTTAAGGTTGTTTTCAAATAGGACGTCGAGATCTTTCCATAAAGTCCTCATTTTCCAAATACTGAGTTCCCTATTAAAAGTTATGGCCTCTTGAAGTTTTTACTTCATTTGGCTTCAAAATAATCTAAGTTTGAAAAAGGGAAAGTTTCTTCCCATGCCCTCCTCCTGCGCCAAAGATAAAAAGTTTCTTCCCATGCCCTCCTTCCGCACTGGGAAACAAAGTTTCTTCCCGTGCCCTCCTTCCGTGCTCAAGAGAACATTCTTCCTGTGCCTGCCTTCTGTGCCCGGAAAGAAGTTTCTTCCTGCACCTGTCTTCTATGCCTGGGAGAAATTTCTACCTACACCCCACAAAAATATAATCTAACTATGCTTGGGATAACTTTCACTCTCTTAGTGTTTTGTAAGGTGATTTGATAATTGTTGTAATGGACTCTAGAAATTTTTGTTGTGAACACTTTACAAATTATTTTTGTTGTTCTTGGGTCTCAAGGGGGAGATTTTTAGGGTGCTACATTTTGTGAACATCTACTTGCATATATTGAAAAATAGCAAGCTGTAGATATAGAAGATTCAAAATAGCATGCTGAAATTATGTATCAGCAATCAGACGTATTGGTGCAGCCAAAAAATCAGCAACCTGAACTTGTTCAAGAAGTTCAGAATCAAGATGGATGACTGATTTAGTTAACTATCTACAACATGGCATGTATTTGTAAGGTATGGACAAGAATAAACAAAGGTATTTCAAATTACAAGTTGTACCCTATGTTTTTATTGATGGTGTGTTGTTCAAAAAAGATATAAATGGAATCTTGTTGCGATGTGTTGACTATGATAAAATTCAATAATTATTATCAGAATTCCATGAAGGACTTGCTAGGAGGTAATTTTTAACATGTACCACAACCTTAAAACTTATGAAAGTTGGTTACTCTTGGCCCAACATATTCAAGGAATGGTTTGAATATATAAAAAGTGAAAGAAATGTGCTTTCTTTGTTGGAAAAGAGCGTTTAGCTTCACTACCCTAGCAGCTTGTTTTAGTTGATCATCCTTTTATGTAGTGGTGTATTGACTTTATTTTCATGATTAACCCACATTCATCACAAGGACACAAGTGGATTTTAATCACTGAGAATACTTTAATGCTTTGGACTAAAGCAATAGCCTTGAAAGATGCTAATAAAACTTCAATACTATCTTTTTATGAAGGTATATTTTATAGATTTGTTGTTCCAAAGAACTATCATTTCAGATAATGCTTTAGCATTTCTTGGTGCAAAGGTAACATATTGGACTGTCAACCATATAATTTAATTAATTCCATCACCTAATTATTACCCATAAGGTAATGGGTTAGCTGAAATTACTAACAAGAATCTTTTAAAGATCATCAAAACAACACTAAAAAATAACCAGAGATTGGCATCTAATGTTGAATTCAATACTTTGGGATGATAGAGTGACTCCTAAAAGATCAGTTGGTAATTCACCATACAAGCTTGTTTACAGAAGAGAAGCAAGAATGTCTATTTCAGCTAAATTACCCAAATTAGATTTGCTGCATCAAATGGAGCTACTTAAGAATGAACCATTACAGGTTCGTTATGTAGAATTAATGGAATTACAAGAGATAAGACATCAATCCCATGTAAATATGGAAAAAAATGAAACAAATGAATAAAGCATTTGATAAGAAATCCAAATTCACTATCTTCAATGAAGGAGACATTGTGTTAAAGTGGGATGCGGATCGTGTAAAGCCAGGAAGACACACGAAATTTGATATAATTTGGAGTGGTCCTTACATGATTTCAGCTTGCAAAGAACATAATGATTTTCAGCTTTCGAGGTTGAATGGAGAGGAACTTCCCATTCATGTGAATGGTATGTTTCTCACACATTGTTATTGAAAATCTTACAATGACTATTTAGAGTAGGATTTCCCTTCAATAAGTGCAGTTCTTACACATTGTAATGTTTTTCAATTCAATAAAGTTTATTCATGCACGTGATCTAGTTTACCGATATTTCCCAATTTTAGTTCATTTGGGAAGGGTTGGACCTTCGAAAGGTAGATTTTAGTTTCATTCTTTAGACTTCATTCCCAATGGACAAGAGCAAGGAACTGGTTTTCAAGCTAGTAGGCAACTTTCCCCAGGATCGCCATAAATATTGACAATTTTTGCACTTTTGCAAAAAGGGCAACTCAAAACTTTGTTATGATGGATAACATTAGTGAAGTAGACCTAAGCTAGAGGATTTTCTTTCAGACAATATTTTTATTGTTGAATTTATTAACAATTACATGAAATCTAAAGCTATGTGTGCTGTTATAAAATGTAATGATCACATAGTCGAATTCATGACTATCTTGAGCAAAAGAACACAAATCCTAGAAGGACATATGTGTTTTCTTGTTGGATACATTGATTTGCAGAATAGGTAGAATGTTAAATTTTGGAGCATCAATCATAATTATAGATTGCAAAAATCATAGTTCATTAGTGGATGTTATAGGTATGCTTTAATGTTTGTTCCTTCATGATTAAGACATTCAATTATGTTATTGAGTTGTTTATTTTGTCATACAATCGATACAAAAGGCAGAAATGTAAAAAATAAATACACAACTCAATTTCAGAATTCAACGTTTTATTTATAAGGAATTTAAAATGTTCCCACACAAGTCGTGGGATGTAACTGAAAGTAAAGTATAACTACTAAAATAAGAGGTACATATGAATGAAAGATAAAATAGAGGAGTATGAATTAACCCATCATTGGCTTGGGGCCTCTTCTTCGGTTGATGCATCTCCATTTCCGGCTTTATTCCCTCTTCATCTTGATGCTTAAGACACTTTGTACACTGAAAACAAAAATGAGAAAACTGTCGGTTTATGAGCTCAAGGTAAATCCATATACCTATACTATCCAAATTCATGTAGATGGACCTATTAACAATAGGAGATATAAATTACATGAAGATCAAAGGAACATATGATAAAAGTACTTTCTATAACAACATACATGATTTACTCACTCGTAAAAAAAAAGGAAGAAATGAAAACCATGGACATAAGAGAGGCCTTAAAGCCTAAATATTTTCTAACTATTTTCTTAAATGTGTAGGTACAGGTTGCAGTCAAAAAGAAATAAATCATGTTTTACAGTCCTCATTGTAGATAAATATTGTAGAGTTCAATGACTTTTATCCTATGGTACATGAAGCAGATAAGTCATAAGCACATACTTGTAAGAAGGACCAATGCAACTCAAATTTCAGCAAGTATTCTAGAAATAGAAGAAGTTACAATACAGATCAGAGGAGAGACTTACAGATAAAAGTACATGTTTTAGATTACAACTAAAGTAGAAAAATTAGAAGATAAAGGTTGAAGCTAACTGGAAGGATAAGATTACAGATGAAATAAAATAAAGAAAGAAATTTGGGAAAATTTTGACAGGGCTTCACCATGTAAAATTGATATTTTAAATTTTCCAGCATGCATACTAAAGTTGTAATGAAGATCAAATACAGTATTTAAGCAGAAAAGAAATGGAACTACAACATCTCAACAAAATTTCAATGTTCAACATGCAGGAATAGTGAACAAAAAAGTCCAGAAATAACATATCTTGCCCAATTTCTCAAATAAGAAGTAAATGATTAACTTCTACAGTTTTCAGTTTTCAGAATCAAATTTTCAAAGTCATTTTATAACTGAAAATGAAGAAGGATGTCCATTACAAAGTTACAGAAAGCCAAATAGTGAGGAATCAAGAAATCAAGCTCATAATTTTACAAAGTGCAGCCATCCTAGAGTAATGTTTTTAGAAATAAAGCAAGTATCAAGTGAACATACTGCTACAGTATAGCTTCAAAGCTAGGTTTAGATGCATGTTTTTACAGATGCAGTAAAATATTGCAACACTTCAGTAGAATAGTATGTATTGGATTCATTAATTCATAGTTTCCTAAATGAAGGGGAAAATTTTGTACTAAATCTATACCCTATTCAAGACATTCATAGACCAAGTTGAGATATCTTTAGAAACTGCTAGTAGAGTAATCAAAGTGTCCTTGATATAATGGAATTTCTAGTTGAGGAATTAAATCTGAACATAGAAGAGAAAGGAAAGGGAAGGCAACCATCAAAGTGAAACCACTATTCCAGTTTTGAAGGATGAGTTAAAGAAAACTTCATATCATAATAGAGCTCCAGATAAGAGGAGTTGTAAAATGAGATCTTTCAATTACTTACAGAAAATAGGGAACAATAGATTCAATTTACTGTAAAAGCATGAGAACCAAAGGGCACCTTAAAAACATGAGGTTGCAGAACTACAAGAAGCTACATGCAAACCAAGCTCCTAATTCTACATGTAAGGAGGAAGGGAGTTCTCATAACTCATAAATATCAACAAAATTATAAACATTCTAGATTCAAAGTGCATTATTTATGAATACAGGAGCAAGTAGACATATCTTGAAATATTACTCAGAATACAAACTTGATTAAAGAATAAAAAGAATGAAGGAGTTTGAATACCCACATCAATAAACATTTGGATCTGGGAAGTTTGGAGCAAATAGGAATACCCAGTTAGTATTCAGAACACAAAATCAAATTGAAAATATTGAATCAAAAATACATGCACATCCGAGGTTAATAAATATTAAAATATTTTAGATATTATCATTTCCATTAAAATCAGCCAGGTTACAAAGATTCGAGGAAGCAAAATCACAAAGCCTGGCTTTAATCGAAGAACCCATTAAATGGGTATCAAGAATCAGAATAAGAAATAAGAACTCACCATTTGAATTGGAGTTGAGAAAACCCTCGAAGGATGATCAAGATCGAGCCAAAAAATGAGGACCCAAAACAAGTTTTAACTCAAACTCTCCAAGGGAACCAAGAGATGACAAATAAATTGTAAAGAAAGAAGTATCAGTATATTGAAGTCAAAGTAGCAATGATGAAGAATTTGTGATCCTTAGAAGTTAAAACTTACCATCCCTTCCTCAAATCATGATGCTAAATAACACATAACCGAGCTGAATGAAGGGTAAAAATGGAGGAATCTCTAGAAGTCCTTGTACAAAACTCCAAAAATAGTAGCCAAAAATGAAGCACAACACCTCCAAACTTCACAAAAACCTTCTATGGTGAATCCTGAAGCCTCCACTAATGGAGAAGAACCATGGATTTATGCAAAAAAATTATGAATTAGAGGCAAATTAGCAAACCCAAAAAACAAGAGAACTATTTTGTAGAGAATCCAAGCTCGAAGATGATAATAACAATGAGAATAGACCAAATCTAGCTAAGAAAGCTCTAAAACATATCAAGTTCATTACTCGATCTAAGGAAACAAAGAGCTTAGAAAACAAAGTATAAAAGTGCCAAGTTTCCATACTTACAAAGCTTCACTATTTCAAAAAACCATTACACAAATAGAGGCAAATGAGCTTGACAAAGATCAAGAATGATGTTGAGAAAAAAATTTTTTGACAGGGCTTCACCCGCAAGCCAGATGCAAAGTGAAAAAATGAATGGAGTTCGAGTTTATTTAACTCACCCACCTTAACCATGGCTTAACCTAACTCACCCGGAGTTAGTAATCAAATGCTCAAAATTGACAAGTACACAGATCAATGCTCAAGAATTCATCACCAACTTTTGAAGCAAACCACTACGGTTATATGTCACCTACCCCATTTAATTGCCAAGTTAAAAACCCTAACCAAGGGTTAGAAAATCAATGGAAGTAACTCAGAGATCAATGACCGAGAAAAATGCACACATCTTCCAATGACCCCAATAAATGCCAAGAGGATCGACAGTTAACAAAAACCCAAAAGCAGAGGATCAAGATGAGAGGGCCCAAGCCTTTAAAACAAGTGTTAATACACTTTAAATAGATCGCAATCCATCACATGCTCCCACGTAAGATCAATGGCAAGGGAGAATCCTTGAGAAATCAATGGTCATGGCCAAATCACAGTGGCCAATGTATTAAATACAAAGTGCCAGCGTGGAGGGTGAAGGGGTGAGTCATTGTTGAGAGGACGTCAGCCCCACGATTAAAACAAAATTATCACTGCTTTGACCTTTTAAGGTCTATGATATATGTGTCCCAAATAATCAAAGGTGTCTGATTAAAGGCTGACAATAATGATCACCGAAAAGGTAAATTCTAAACCTTACTCCACTAAAAAAAACAAAAGCTGACAAGTTTTACAATACAATGATAATTTAAAAGTGGCTAAGCATTATAATGTACCATGTGTTATACAAACGGTGGCCAAATAGGATTATTTGCATTTACCTTATGTAATGTCTGAACTATATGATACACCATCTAAACCAAAATTAAAAGGGGAGAAAAAAATGACTATAACTAATGATCGAGGATAAAGTGATAGGTAAGTGGTGGAGTATAACCAAATAATATTTACCTTAACATTTACAAAAGATACCTTGTACCCTTAAGTGGTTAACTATAATGGTGGTGCCCACTAGTGGGAAGGTTGGAGATGATTCACAATGTGTTATCCATGTGAACACAAGAAAATAGAACAAGTTTCAGCATCAGAAACAAAAGTGGTCCCCATCAAGATAGATGTTTGACCGAATTATTTTTACAAATTGTTGCAAATAATGTAATTTCTTTTTCTCACACACAGGGAGATAACTTTTTCATGTGCATGTAAGAAGGAAAGTGGATCAGAAATACAGATGTCACATCAGGCACAAAAGGACAAATTTTCATGCACCAAGAAGGATACTTTCTCATCAAGAAGATTTAATATTAGCAAATTATTCACCCATTCTTTTCTTAAAAATAGAATAGTCAACTACAATTTAACTGAGATGTAACCCAAGGATATTAATGCCTCTTTGTATTAATTTCCTTATTTTTTCCTTTATTTATTAATAGATAAAGGATAAAAATAGGATACATAAAGTAGTACAATTTTAGTCTATTGTTAGGAAGGGTGGGGGATAATTTTTTTCTATATATTGTGTGTCTTGGAAAAGAAAAGAGGAGGAATGTTAGATACCAGAATGTTGAAGTAGTTTTATACCATTTTTTCCCTCTGAATGTGAATTATTTTGTTCCTTTCCAATTATTTGTAGTCTTGTGTCTGCTCAATTAATCTTGTGAATGTTGAATTCCCTGATTAATCATCTTACATTGTTGCAAATTTTAGTAATTTATGCATGATATTAATGTGTATGTTTAACTTAGCAATATTGTTGTGATTTTTCCCTCAATACATCAAAGTGTTTTCCCTTAATAATATGAAGAAATCCATTGGCTCGTGTACCAAGAATTCATTCCTATATCAGTTGTGCATGTACTCATTCAAAGACCTCATACAATTTTGTTGTATCACCTCAATTTCAAAATCCTTTCACAGTCATCTTTTACCCTCAAACCCCAAATAATTAGTTTAGGATACATCAATAAGGAAACAACCTTGATACCAAAGACTCTCCTCAAAATAGGTATACCCACATACCTGAGTTGTTTCCATTGTATCTACGAAAGAGAGAGATAAAATTTTGCAAGCTTAGAACACATCCAACCATCTCTCTACAAGGTACACTTTTGAGAGATAAAAGTAGCTAAAGTTTGTAAACAGATTTGAGGAGAAATAATGAGTATTGCATGAAAATAAGGTTTTCTAGGGGAATTCATATGGAGGGGTAAGATTCAAACCACATTCTAACTTCTCCTGTCAACAATTAGCAAGGAAGTATAAAAGATGCAAATGTTCCTTGGAGAAATGTGTCTTAATTTGAAGGGATTGAATTCCATGTGTCTTCAAATGTTTTCATCACTAGATTAAATTATAAATCTCTAGGTTGAAATTTTTCCCTCTCAAAATTTATATTTTCTTCATAAACTATATTTGGTTTATAGTCACAATTTTTTTATTAAATAAGAAAACTCATTAACATCCAAATTATACACCTCCACATTCTATCATCAAAGAGGTGAAGGGAATTTAATCATCAACATGTTCTTCTTATAATATAATTAAATATCTACCTCCCTCGAATCTACCTAACAACCATGGATAACAATCATTAGAGTATTTGAATTACCAAATGTAAATGAAATCTTCATTCCTACTCCTACCTAAAAAAAAATTTCACTATCACAACTAAAAATATAAATATAATTCATTTATGATTATGCTTTGATGGATACCCATACCCTGTCCTTAACCTCTAATTTTGACACATACTAAGCTTATGCAGCTTGACTTTACTCCCAGTAAATCGCATTGTATGCACATATCCATCCCATTGTTTTATTTACTATGATGGGATCTTAAATATTTGATAGAATATGAATAATAAACATCATATTTCATTCCACCAATTTATAGACTATTTAATTTTTGTGGGTAAATTACGTTTTTGTCCCCTATGAAAGGGCATTACACAATGAAATAACATATACAAGCCATTCATAATGGATCTTAAAATTATAATGCCACCTCATGTTGTTTTTGTACACATTTATACATACCCTGTGCCAATTAGGTAACTCATTAAGAAGATGCTTCTATAGATAGTGACTAATTTTCCAAAAAAAGTTACCAACTCATATTTTTACACCCATTCATAGGCATGGGGTAAGCTTCAACCAGGAGGCCACAATCTTGTGTGTTGTTTGTTTCCCACTAATAGATCGCTAACTATTTGACAAAATACCAAAAGGGAGCACATTCTGGATTTGATGTCAACACATATTTGTAAACATTGCATGTTTTTAATGGGTTTATTAATTTTTGGATTAATAATTGGGGAAAGGGATGGACAACATAAAATGGTTCCTATGATTGGAACCCTCTTTCCTAGACAACTCAAAATGGTCCAAGGGAGACCAAAATATGTTAATTGATATTCAAGAACTGGAATTTATGACCTGCAACAAATAAATAGCCAAAACGCAAAAAAAAACATAAAAATGTCAATAAATCATTGTCTACTTTTGGTAACTATTTCAACATCTACCCATAACAATTCAATCTTTACATATGTCATCAACAAATATCAATTTAGCTGGCTTCTATTCAGCATTTCATAGATTATGTTGTGCAAAATTTCTTTCTAGAATCCTCATATTAATGTTCAAATTTCACTTATATCCAAATGACTTAAAACAATGTGTTTGTACTAGTATAGTTACGTATAATACAAGTTTCCATAAACTTAGAATTTAAATAGTTTCTTTCCTTTGTATAATAGCTAAAATGATTCTAAGCTAGGGTTATCCATATCCTTTGTCACCCTTCTATGACGTCAACTATGAAGCAAAGTAACATCATTTATTTCGATCATCTTTGAATCCCATACTAGTTTAATGCTTCCCAATAGCCCTGTTACTTTTGGTATTGCAATGGAAAACAACATATGATTATATTGAGCTACCACTTCAATAAGTAAATAATTCCATAAAATTTTCTGATTTGAAATCCTCTTGGCTCACGTAGATTGTCAAAACCTCATATTTACACTCCTCTAAGTGAAAAAAAAACCATAGATAATAATTTACATAGAAAATTCAAGGTCAAGTACTACCTGCATTTTCCTACCACAAATCCTCAATGCCTTCATTTATTACTCATTTACAAAGGAATATCATAATTAATATGAGATTCTATCAATTTACATATGGATATATTTGCTAACAAGATTCACCGTAATCAATTTATCTTCATCCATACCCATTTACTCAATATTTGAGTTAGAAATCACTTGCACTAGCTACGAACCAATATTGGTTACTTATATGTTTGATAGAATCCCTACATGAATAGAGTTGGTTAACGGGATTGAGACATTAAAAAATTACGGGATTTTCCAAAGGAATCTGACTCATATTTCCCTTCCAATATACAAGAAAACCCAATACCTACTCTCTTAGCTATGCATACATTAATAAAAATCAATTTCAATGCATTCTACAATGTGAAACTCCAAGAAAAATAGTAACTAACAACAAATTTTATGCCTGAAACTTGATTTACATTACCCAATTGTAATTTCTTTACCACATCCAACATTGCATTGAATCCTACATAATATAAATATGGAGAAGTTCATTACGCATACCGATTGGTAATGTACTTATGAAAAACCTATTAATGATTTTAAATTATTTATGAGTTTGTTATCCAGAAAGAATTCAAGTATGGATGCTTGAAAAACTTTGATGCTGATATGCAAAATAGTCCCACCTTAAAATATAGAAATGTTATTCAGGATTTAGATAACTCCCACATGTTTACTTTTCTACTACAACTAGTCATAAAGTTCTTAATGCCACTTTAAAATATATGTTGACTTTTACTACGTGAATTTTCATGATCATTTGATGTCTGCAGCTTCAAACACAAACCATTTAGTTGTTTTAATCTATGCCTCTAATACATTGTTTACCCACCTCTATGCATGCATTTCCAACATGATGGCCACATTCAACGCCATAACAGACCACATTGGAATAGATTGTACCCACATACAACTACTATCTGAATGTGTACAAGAACAATACATGGAAGGAACACCTGTAGACACCGATGCAATTGCTTTACCTCTCAAGCAAAGTAATTATATACATGTTTTCTATGTATCAAACAAAGAAAAATCATGACGTGTTTAGATGTTTTTCCCATATATTTGTTGGGAGTTAGCATTACACATGGCTTGTTCTTAAATTACCAACTTAAGTTGATCCTTGACAATCGCTAGCTATAAGAACATCTCTTTAATTTTTCAAGGTATAATTGATTACGAAACAACAACTTAATTAATTGAGAAAGATTATTTTAAAACAAAACAAAAAACAAAAAAGGATTTTTTTACTATAGGCATTACCCGTAATAAATTAATTGATATTATAAAGCATTCTAATGACACATACTAAAATTCCAAAATGAAATTAGTTTGCAACTCACGACATAATCTTGCTCCTCTCGGAGTGACCACTAGTAAAGTAAGTATTTTCATTATTACGCTAGATGCGTGGGTACCACTCGCATGAGTAACTCAAGCATGTTGACAATGTATAAAAGCTAAAAGGAACAATAACTAGATCATACCAAGCCAAGAACACAGATGCTAATCAAACATCATGATCAATAAGATGAAAGCAATTCATGAGAATAACTTTACATAAACCTTTGCAAACAAATGAGCAAGTAGTATCATATATTATTATGGAACTCAATGAAATACAATGAGAATGGGCCTTCCTTGTATAGAAAAGGAATAAAAATATAAGAACCAGTCAAGGTCATAGATCAATCCATAAATCTTGGAAAGAACTAGTCATGAAAGAACTAGTTAAGTCCATAGATTTATGAGAGAACTAGACATCAAAGATCTAGTCAATACCATAGATCAAGGAAAGAACTATACCTAATAACTAGATAATATAACCTAATATCTAAATAAATAAAAAGAAATATCCACACACATAAGTGGGTGAGGATAAATACAATAAAGTTAAATAAATTACCTAGGTGTGTTGGTGCTCAAAATAGTCTCACCCCATTTGTGCCTTTGAAAACTTACTTGATTTACGGCCTCTGTCATTTTCTCCTTCCCCGTGTTGTTCCTGGTTGATCCTTGTGGCCATTTTTAATTGGTTCCTGGGTTGTAAATCTCTTAGGGGTCTGTATTTTGAGTCTCATGTGCTCTGTTCAATTAAAAACTCAGTTTCCCCCATGTTTTCTATTCTCCACGGTCGGATTCATCTTCCCTGTCTTTTCTACCCTAAGTACTTGAAGAAGAATGAATTGATGTGTCCCTAAGGAACGTATTTGAGCCTTGTAACATTCCTAAACTTTTTTTCCTCGAAGAAAATTTCATTCCCTGGCTCAAATAATCATTTTTCTATTTTTTATGGTTTGATGGGCATTTCTCTCGGTCAAATTTACATCCTAGCATCAGCAGGGGATGTGGCATCTTTTGGTTGGATGCAACTTAGTTAGATACTTAGAAAAATTCATAAAAATCCTCAACTCAAAATGTTTCTACGTGGAGGCATGGTGCTCATTTGAATATCTACTTTTGGGTTTTTCCTTTAAGTAGCGTTGGGAGGACACGTGCAAGCTTCTGGTGCTTAGCCTAGACTTAGAAAAATTCTTATGCAGTTGGAGTAGTTCGGTAGAATGGGACACATGGAAAGATTGTGCTCATTTAGGGTCTCTGCTTTGGACACCATCTTGAATTTGTGCCATGGAGATATGTGGTAGTTTGAAAAGTAAAAGAGGCAGGCCATCGAAGGAAACTTGGATTTTTTGCCCCTTAAGGATTAAAATTTCAAAATGGCCCGCAAGCCCAATGAAGGAAAAAGGTCAATGTTTTTCCCTAGTCAATGGTAGAGGTGCGGGCTCTCAGGGGAAATTTGGAAAAATTTCCTTTTGGGAAAAAGGGGTCAAAAGTAAAAAAGAAGCACGGGTCTGCTTAAATCATATTGGGACATGTGTCAGGCTCGTTCCCAAGGGCGGAGCTACGGGGAAAATTTGGAAAAATTTCCTTTTCTAAAAAGAGAGTAAAATGGTAGAATTTGAGCATGGTTCCACTCCAATCATATTTGGACATGTGTTAAGATCATTTTCTAAGGGTGGAGGTGCGAGGAAAAATGGAATTTTTTTCCATTTTTTCAAAAGGTTGTAAAAAGTCAAAGGAAGCCCCCGAGTCTGTTCTAGAGTTTGAATCTGCCACATGGATAGCTCAAATTCAAAGTAAATATCAACAACTATTGTGAGTCTAAATCTGATTTTTCCCCCTTTTTCCTAAAACACATTTGGAAGTGCGAGTCTCCATGATTTCTTGGTCTTTTCTACACGCCAAGAAGAGAAGGAAGTTAATGTTGATATTTGAAGTTTGGTGGGAAGATCTGGAGGATGTATTTTGCCATTAAAATGGTCTAACTTTCGTGCCCGATCGGATGTTCTGTTTTTCCTCTCTTGAGCACGTAAGGGGCTAGATTTGACAGATTATGGGCATAAGTGGTTGGAAACTTAAAGGAAGAGTAATATACTAGATCAAGGAGTTGAATGCGGGAGGCATTCGATGAAATCTACCCCCTCGAGCACCTGGAGACTTCTTGCAAATTTTATTATGAGAATCACAAAAGAATCATGGCCAACACTAGTGTATTTAACATTTTTTGTCTTTTGGGGAGAGGGGACTCTATTGTAAATGCTATAAATGGAAAAAAATTGTGTAAATGGTTAGGAGTTGGAGTGTGAGGGGTCTGGACTGATTTTTCTAATCGAAATCTTGATAGAGCCCATCCCTTTTGAGAAACCATTCAAGAAGCTTGTATATCTCTTTTGTATTAAAATTTGATCATGTCAAGGTGGTTGCAAGTGTATAGCCATTGAAAATCTCTAAGACTATTCTGGAAAATTTCCCCTACTGATAGATTTAATTGAATTTGAGTTATTTCCATATTGTTTTGAGCAAAATGTTATGATTTTACTTTTGAATGTATCCAAATAGTTTTTATTATTTCTGTTGCAATCTTGTGTTGAAATTTGATTCATCACACGGGCCTCAATCCTTATGATAGTTTAGTGGCATCTGCAATTCCATTTCTCAGAAGATTTTTCATTTTGGATTGGAATAAACGATTTAAAATCACTTTTCTCTCATCTGTTGATAGAGATTGTCTATAAGCCTTTGGGTGTACCTTAGGCATGATTTGGCTTAGACCTTGATGCTTTGTTGGGTTTTCTAACTCGAGCCTTCATGATAGAATCTAAGAGATCGTGTGAAAGTTGGGCCTCCATTTAATCATATATTCTAGTTGAAGAAACATTTTAGCTATTATGTTGGTCTGACTTTCCATTTTGTAAGGTTCCTCAAGGATCTAGTGAATCTAGTTTCACCCTACCCCACCTCCCACAAAAATTTCATTCAAAAACAACTAATCTTACCCATCCTACCCTTTTTTGTCATGTGTGTATGCCAATGCACAATCCTCATCACCTAAACATGCAGAAGAAACAGGGTCTCAAATGTCTCTAGTAACCTTTCCTTGTTGTGAAGATATCTCAATGATCTTGAAGTGACAACTTTTGAGAGTCAGATCTGGTGTGTTGATCATATTTTCCTCGAGGTATTCTCTACAAAATTTATGCAAAACAAAGGTACCTATATCTCCTTTCAAAATAATAGAGGTTACAAAATATGTTATCTTACCTTGTTGAAAGGCACAACCTAAAATAGTTAGGATAAGATCATATCCTTTTAAGGTGCTACCCATCTCTCCACAAACCCAAGTAATAAAGGGATGGCCAGATCTCCTCTCTGGCTACAAAACAACATATATTTATGATCTGGCTGCCTCTAAGCTCCATGTTGAATCAGTTTTGCTTCTTGGCTTGAAAAGGAGAACAAATTTAGGTACCAACACTTGTGGCATCGCTACCGGGATATTGTGATTGCAGTTCATTTTCAAACCCTGGTAAAACATTTCTTGTATGCTCCAAGTGCCATGTGCAATTCTTTCAATGTTCACACCTAATGCACTAGCTTTCATTTGATGCATCTGGGTAAAGAAAGGTTAGAATATTTTCATTTCCAGTTCCTAGCATTGACAAACATTTGACAGATCATATTTAGTGCATTTGCACAACTAAGGTGGAAATCCTTAGTGGTGACTCCCTATTGATCTGATTCTTAATAAGTACCAGTGTCTTAAAACTCTGTCATAGTCAGATTTGTTACTAATATTTTCCAAGCTGGAAGGAAGAAGTTCTTTATTTGCTAGGGATCCTGTTAGGACATTGTTTCTAGAGCTAGGAAGAGAAAAATAAAAACTAAAAAAGCTTGGAGAGGTTTTGGGGATCAATGAGACAGGAGAGGGATCTCCATTGATGAAATTGATCGGCCTATCATTGAAGACTGTCATTCAAGTGATTCTGAATTAGGTAGCCTCTTTGTGGAATTGAACTCTCTAGCTAGAGAGGGGCCTTCATTTGATTTTGAAAGGTTTGCTTCACACTCTGCACCTGTCTTCTCTGAGGTTGATAGATATTTCCAAGAGACAAGGCCTTTGGGAGACTTCCATTTTGAAAATTATACTCCTGTGTTCCAAGGACCTTCAGCCCCTCATCAATTTGTCACCCCTCTAGGGTCACCTCCTCAAAGAAACATGGCCCAGCCTCCACCTAGACCCCCTTTTGTTGTAAAAACTTTTGGACCTATAATTTTTTTGGGAATGGCTAGATATCCAAAAGTAGTGCCTCAAGATGTATGGAAAAAAAGACAGTTTCGGGAAGTAATGTTATTATCTGAAGATCAACATCTAACGCTTTTTATCAATATGATGGAATAATTTGAGATTGAACATGAAGGTTTATATATCAAGATATTTATCCATACCTTGGAAGGGGATGTGACGACTCGTATAAATCATTTCCAGATAACTCTATTGACTCTTGGACTGAGATGAGAAATGCATTTAGATTGTAATATGGTGATAAAAATGACCCTAGGTTTCTTTTGATAGAATTTTAAAACATCAAAAATAATCCTAATGAGTCATTACATGATTTCAACATAAGGTTTAATAAGACCTTGAGAAGATTTCATGTTTGATCAAATATACTTGATGCATTTGATAAAAAGGTTGCATATTATTTAAGAGACAAAACCCCAAAATTTAAGGTAGGCCTTCACCATGGCTTTGCAAATAGAGAACAATATCAAGGCAATTGGGAAGCCTCCAAAGAGGGAAGGTGTAAAGTCTGGTTAACCCAAAAAACCTCAGACAAGCAAGGTTGTTGATTTAGAAGAAGTTGTGAAAACTTTGGCAGGGGTTGTCAAAGATATTTCCTACAAGCTAGCCTAGGATGAGAAAGGAATTAGGTAGAGCTCACAAGGTCAACATAAGCAGCAAGGCCAAGATAGGTTCACAAATCACCAAAGATCTGATGACAGAGGCAAGGGACCTATTGGATTTGGAAATAGACAGCCCCAAGGTAGAGAAAATAGAATGGTGCCTGATCCTTTGGCTGCTAGAGTTGCTATGGTGGAGGAGACAGATGTCATTGATTGGTGTGACAAATGTTTCATGCCTCATGCTCCTTGTGAAGAAGATCAAAAAGAAGAAGAAGAACCTGATGATAATGATAATGATGTCTACATGATGGGTTGTTCCACCAGCTCACAACAAGGGGAAACCTCAACTGAGGTGATAAGTGCTAGAACTACTACCACCTTTTGGGACTGCATTCATAGGGTACCTATTCTTCCTCCCTATCATACTTTAGAAGTAGATAATGTACAAGCTTTTTAATTTCCCAATAATGACTTTGAATATTTAAGGGATTTAATGATAAAAAAGTATGATGGAGGAATCCCATCTGAGGAAGATAGAAAGTTGTTGATGAATGTTGTTATGGCCCAAGAGAAGGAATATAACACAAGAAGTAAGGTTGTCAAAGGAGCAGGACCTCAAGTCAAGCCTAAAGCTCCCTTACTTTCAAACATTCCTAAAGAGGCCCCCAAGAAAGATACATTTGTCAAAAGCCCTGCAGTTCCAAACAAGAATCATACTCCTCCCCATGCCCAAATTGTCAAGAATCTTGTGCCATCTAATGAGTGTGTTGGCTTTCCTTCCAATACTACCTTTTAAAGAATGTCCCATATGATATTTCCCAAGTGTTGAGTCAAATCAAAGTCTCTGTCCCAATTGTTGAGTTTCTTAGGATTCCTGAGCACAAAAGGAGAGCATTTGAATACTTGGGGTTGAAAGAAGAGAAGACTTCCCTATGCAGAAATATAAATATTATGGAGACTCCTCCAATTATTGAAGAACTAGAAGCACCACTAGCATTAGAAGAGCTAGATGAACCACCTGAGGTCTATTTGGGAACATCCTTGGTGGAATCTCAGATGAATGTGGATCCATTCTTCACCACTCTGGTTATCAAAGACAGGTTGCTCCATAACTGTATGTTTGACTCAGGGCCATCATGGAATGGCATGCCTATGGAAGTGATGAATGAAATAAATATTAAGGTAACAGTAGCATATGGGAAGTGCATTGCCATGGACTCTAGAGAAGTGCCAGTGGTAGGATGTGTGAATATTTTGGTGGTGCAACTTTTATCATACCCAGGTAAAAATTTAACACTTGATGTTGTCATAGTTGATTGCACAACCAAGTGTTGGTAGGAGTGTCCAAATGGATATGTCCTATGCTACCATTCCAATTGAGGGTAGCATTTTTAGGTTGTATGGAGAAAGAAAATGTTGCATCTTATTGAGGATCCCAACAATGCTTCCTATGAGGTATTGTACACAAATGTGGATGCAAACAACTTTGTGGGATTTGTTGATGGAAGGGAGCACAAGATTGAAGAATGCAAATGCCTTGAACAAGTGGGTTCTCCTTGGACCCTGTTGTTTGATGGAGCTTGCTCTAGGTTTGGGAATGGTGTTGGTGCTATTTTGCTTTCTCCAAGCCAGGAAAGATTTGTTTTCTCCTTCAAGCTAAACTTTGAATGCACTAAAAACATTACTGAGTATGAGGCATTGTTGCTAGGTTTAATAATTGCTTGGAAATATGGTGTTAAGGACATTATTGTCAAAGGAGATTTAGAGTTAGTTGTCAAACAAGTCAGAAGACTATATGCTACAAGGAATCAGTGAATGAAATAGTATAAACATGCAGTTTGGGATCTTATTGAGATGTTTGACTCCTTCAACATTGTGCATCATGATAGGAAATTTAATGACTTGGTTGACAAGCTTGCAATGTTGGGGTCTTGGTTTGACAATTGCACAATGTCCCCATATTGTGAATATGAGGTTGAGGTTTTGACAAGACCTTCTGTTCCTGACAATATCAAGCATTGGTAGGTTTTTGATGATGATGCTCAAATCAGAAGATTCTTGCAAAACAAGGGAGAATTTGTTGATCAAAGTATTGATTGGGAGCCAATGGTATGTGCAACAGAAGGAAAGGAGACCTTGTTTGGCAAGGGTATCATCCAGCTGAAGACCAACACTATTCCTAGAGGGCTAGTGGCTCTTGAATCCAATTTTGATAATGTTGATCACATTGTTAATAGATGTATGGCAGCCTCAAGGGATATTGAGGAGCATGATCTTGGTATAGAGGAGAAGCCAAGGAAAATTTGGTTAGGTAGTAATCTCAGCAAGGAGGAGAAACAGTCATACATCCAATTGTTGAAAAAATACCAAGATTGCATGGCTTGGACCTACTCGAACTAAAGGCATACAGAGAGGACCTTTTTCAGCATGAGATCCCCTTAGAATCTAATGCAAGACCATTCAGGAAGAAGCAGAGGCCAATCAATCCACTTCTATCTCTTAAAATGCAAGAGGAACTGAAGAAACTAAGAGATGGAGGGATTATCTAGCCCACAAGATATTCCTCTTGGGTGGAAAACCTAGTACCAGTCAGAAAGAAAAATGGTGACATCAGGTTGTGTGTGGACTTTAGGAATCTGAACAAAGCTTCAATGAAGGACAACTATCCTTTACCAAACATGGAGCACATGCTATAGTTAGTGACTGGTTCTGAGTTTCTTTCCACCTTGGATGGCTTCTCTGGTTATAACCAAGTTGTGGTGAAGGAATTAGAAAGGATCAAGACAACCTTCACTACTCCTTGGGGGACCTATGTTTATGTCAAGATGCCCTTTGGTCTAATGAATGCTGGAGCTACCTTTCAAAGAGCAATGGATGTTGCTTTTTTTGGTTACATCAATGAATTTATTGCAGTCTATCAAGATGATGTAACTATATTTTATAGATAGAGAAGTGATCACCTGCTGCACTTGGAGAAGATGCTGATAAGATGTAGAGAATATGGCATCTCACTCAATCCAAAGAAATACTATTTTGGAGTGTAGAAGGAAATTTCTTTTGGTCACATAGTGTCATAAGAAGGAGTGATGATTGATCTAGAAAGAGTAGAAGCCATCAACAAGGTCCCAATCCCAAAGACTAAGAATGGAATTCAGTCATTTTTTAGGAAAATAAATTTCATTAGAAGATTCATATCAAATTTTGCTTGAGTGACCATTCCAATTACTTCCATGCTTTGAAGAAAGACCGGGTCATTGTTGTCCACTCAAAATTTCCCGCTCTGATAAGAGTAAAATTTTCAAAATTTTGAGTTGAAGAGTTCTTCTCTGAAGTGCCTAAGTCGTGAAGTTGAAAAAATTTGTGTTTTGGGTCTTTTTGTGTGATTTTCGGGCCTGTCGGAACTTTTTGTCCCATCTGTCCCAAGTACGAAAGTGCATTCTGTTCCCCGATCGGCCGAAGTCCCCGAAGCTGTCTCATTTTCGGGCCCGTCGGAAGGTTTTGTCCCAAGTGTCCCTAAACGTTTTGTGCGAACTGTTCCAATTTCGGCCGAATCATCCTTCCCGCGTACTTCGCACTTTCCTGTCCTAAATGACCCAAAGTTAAAAGTGCGAGCTTTCCCATTTTCGGCCGAAACTCCCGAGTCGCGTACTTCAGAGCTCTTTGTCCCAAATCGAAAAATGCAAACTGTTCCAATTTCGGCCGATTTGCCCGAACCGCGTCCTTCGCGCGTTTTAGCCCCAAATGTCCCATTCTCAAAAATGCGCCCTGTTTCATTTTCGGCCGAGCCGGTCAAGTCGCGTACTTCCAGAACTTTTTGTCCCGAATGTCCCAAGTCCAAATGGGCCCTTTGTTCCAATTTCGGCCGAAACACCCGAATCGCGTACTTCGCACATTTTCGTCCCATTTGTTCCAAATGCATTTGTGCGTCTTCTCCCTGTTTCGCCCGAACCGGCCGAGCCGCGTGTTTCGCGCATTCGCGTCTCACCTGTCCCAAGCGTACCAAGTGTCATTCACACTTAGCTTCTCCCGCTCATTCCGAATATGATGCTTTTTCAAATTAGTGGTTGTGTATTCAATGCGCATTAAATTCATTCCGCTCCTCAAACGGCTATATAACGAGCATTCCCCTTTGCATTTTTCGCATTGCTTCCATGCTATCTTTTGCTCGAACCCTTGCAATTTGAAAACCTGCGCAATATCCCTTCCCTTTGCAAATTCCTTCCAGAGTCTAGGTCGCAGCTCCGAATCTATCAATATGAAGATCAAGTTTCAGGGACAGGAGCAAATTTCTCCACTTGAGTCTGCCGTTAGCAATATCGGAGACAGTGAAGCTCGTCATCTCGACTTCGGTGATTTTTGGTCAAGAATGACAGATGCAAACCCTACGCCAATGGCACAGATGATTAATGATAGCGGTTTAGCTTTCGCCGGAGGATTCCCTATCTCAGTGCAGTGTGCTGATACTGTACTTTCATGCGGAGCTCACTTCGACCCCGCTACGAGCGAATTGACAAATGTACACGGGGAGCTCATTGCCAAGCTGGACGCTGCCGCCATTGGAGCTGCTCTGAGGATTCCGGAGATGGACAATGCTATAGTCGTCTCTCGGGATCAAGCACAGGCCATGTTCGACCAAGACAGTGATAAATATAAAGCTCGAGTGGCGAAGTCTTGGTTGAAGAACCCTAAGAAAGGTCCTTCTCGTCTGACCAAAACCCTCTTCCGGGCAGATTTCAATGAAGAACTGTCAGACTTCATAATCCTGCTGGCTCGGGTTATGGGTTTGCCCTCCACCAATGAATTTCATTTCTGGATGTGCCCGCTCATCAGCATGGTGTGCGAGGGAACACAAAATATCAACTGGGCAGAGATCATCAGTATGAATTTGGCTGAGCAGCTATCTAACGTTCAGCAGACAAAGAAGTTCTTCATGACTTCATATCGATGTATACCCTAGCAGCATCCAGGCAGTGGTTTGGTTTCTCCTATGTAGATGCACACAAAGATGATCCAGTGTATGCCTACTGCCCGCAGTTCACCCTAGAGACCAGCAATCGGAATTTCAGAAGGGTCAATGATGCTTTCACCATGTACGTGGTCAGATTGCTCGAAGGTGATACTGCTAGAAGGTTTTCAGATGAAGCCATGAACCTGATATCGCAGTATGGAGCCTATTTCATTCAATTCAGGAAATTTTCCTATATCAGGCTTGCTGGCTATGAGAGCACCCCTCTGCGGCTCCCCATGTTCTGCAACGACAAAATGGCCCTGATTGAAATATGCAGGCAACTAGACAAGTTGCACAGAACTTGCAGAGACAAGAAGATTTCTGGCTTGCACTTTCCCATCTCTCTGGGAAACTATACATGCAAAACAGCTCTAGATGCTCAGAACATAGAAAGAGCCCTGGTCCCTATCACTGTTCATTTTTTCAAGCCAAGAACCTGCTTTGACTTGAAGAGATTTATCGAGCAGAACCTCAAGATAATCTATCATCATAGGGCAGATACAGAAGACTACTGGGCTGACTGTGCAGATGATTTTGAAGCCAGAAGAAGGCATTGTGGCAGGTTCTCCCTGCAATTGATCCAAGAACTCAGTCTGTACCAAGTTCCTGAAGGTCTCCAGGATGACAATTCCGAGCTATACTCTTATGAGTATGAAAATGTGATTAAGCACACCCCTCTGGAGGACCTGGATTGGAACAGGAAAGAGAGAGATGATCTGGCTGAGATTCTTGCTCCAGTCTTGATCAGGACTAGGGTCTGGTTCAGTAAGAAGATCCGAGAATTCAAGAGGCACTCAGGAGAATCCAGCTCCAAAGATGATTCGACACCCATAAGGGAGGCATCGGTTCCAGAGTCTGGAACACCAGTAAAAACCCCTTCTACCTCAACAACTCAGGGACCTGTGGAATCTACTCCTTCTCCATCTACCCAGGTATACAAGAAGAAACTCAAAGAGGTAAAGAAGGAGCCTGCAGAGAATGATCCTCCAAGAAAACAGGCAGAGTTGCCTATAGGGCCAGAGAACATCATCGTTCTCAGTGAAAGTGAAGACAGTGAGATGCCAACTCCTGCAAGTGTTCCTGAAGATCCAACAGATAAAGATAAGGAGGTCCAGAGCACTGAACTTCCGGGTGCTACTGATTCTTCTACCGCCATTACCTCCAGTGTTCTACCCACATCTCAGCTTGAGTCAACAGCTGCACAGACCTTGAGTGTCATGAGCTCCCTGTCTCTTGGTCCCCTTGCTTCTCCTGCAGATTCTTCTTCCTCTTTTGCTTGGGTGCAACCTCTGGTTGACAAAAGGAAGAGGAAATCCTCCTCTCAAAGCTTGGGACCAAATTTTGATGCTGTAGCAGCCTTGTTGGGCACCACTCCTTCTCGTGCCAAGAAAGCCAGAACTACTTCCAGGATTGTGTCTGATGCTCAAGGTCAGCAGTTCTTGGAGATTGCCAAACCTACAGTGGATAAGTCAGAATCAGACTTGCTGACATCTGACTTGGAGCTTTCAAGGATCCCTATGGGAGAGTCTACTCCTGAAGGTGAGATTCATAACCTCCAGGAAACAGTCACAAGGGTCATTGGAAGGGTAGAGAAAGGGCAGCAGACGATTGAGCAGCTAGAAGAACAAGCCCAAGTTCTCACGAGTTTTATCAAGTCACTTTTGTCTAAGGACAAAGTTTTGGACCCTACCCCCTTGACTGCTCTACCACCTCCTGTAATTCTAAGCCAAGATGAAGTACAAAGTATTAAAGATATGCACAAGTATTGCATACTATGGCGAGCTATTGAAGCCATGGTGGATGACATGCTTGTTGCTGGGCTAAACTTCATCGATGAAGCTTTTAAGCTGCATGGAAAGGTAGATAATTTGCAACAGAGGCTGTCCTCTACTATTGGGGTAATGGATAAAGAGCTTAAGCTCTGGAGTAGTTGCATCGTAGACCTTCGCCTCATGGGCCAGACAGATGAGAACATCTTACTGGCGAACAAGATTTTCGATGATGCTAAGGACAATCTGTCAAGATCTTGGGTCTATAACGTGGAGTGGAAAATCAAAGTCCTGGAGGAAGGCATAGGAGAAATGAAGAATAGGTGGCGTAGAAGGGAGAAGCTTTCAAGACTTTGGCAAATTGCTGCGTTCAAAGATATGCATTGTCATCTTCGGATGAAAACTCGGCATTCCCTTGTCCTTGCAAAATCAAAGCTCGATTGAGCTTTTGTCAAAGATAATCTTTTCAAGGAAGACTCCATCTCTAAGGACAAGATAAAGGAAATTTTTTCTCTTGATGCCCATTGAAGAAGCAAACAAAGACTATCATACTCACGTCGAGTTTGATAAAGAGATGGAGAAATGTCTGGGATTTTGGACTCAGTCTGCAACCAACACGTCAGTCCCTCGTGGCAGAGATATAGCTGAGTCATTGAAGAAGTTCGGCGGTGGATTACGAAGACAGTGGGTCCCTCCCGTGGCATTTGGTCCACTGTCTCCTTCTCCTTCCTTTCCTCTTCTTTCCTTTCTTTTCGTATTCTTTGTAATTAGTTAAGGTATTGCAATTGGTGGTACTTAACTATTCTTTAGTTAAAAGAAATGGTTACGAAGAGTAACTGACTTGTAATCTATATAATGGCCTTTCCACGCCATTTTCAAAGGAGGAAGAACTTGGATATTTGCTGAAAGTGTAAATAGATCTTAAAGAAATCAATACAAAAGGGCTTTCCGTTCTTTGTCTATCTGATTCTTGTTGTCTCTGTGTTTTCCTTTAATATTGTGAAGATCATTTTGTTCCTAACTCGTTTAGTCTCTCTGATTGCATACTGTTCAGTTTTGCAAGTACAGTGATCTTGTACAACCAAGAAGGAACTTTGTGTCCTTGATTAACAAATCTGAAGAAGGTTATTTATGGAACTTTGTGTCTTTAAATTTAATCCCATTCAGCTAATGCAAATGATCTTGTCTTAAATCCTTTGAAGCTTCGCATACACGAAGAATTATTCTGCTATCTATAATTCTGAATGTTGCTATTCTGCTCATCTTCTTATTCCCCTTCCTCAGTCCTGGCGTAACTGATGATACTTGTGGAAAACACTTTCGTAATATCCAAGTTTGACCATAAAATAATGTTCTGTGTATTTGTAAATAAGTTCGTTTCAGAATAAGGGAACCTCTCCCATTAAAGAGGAGGGACTTTTTGTCCCCTGACTGTTGCTCTTCTAAAAAGTCCTATTTGACGACCAACAGTTTTTGGCGACTCCGCTGGGGAAAATCGCATTCCAGTACTGCAAATTTTTTCGATCATCCTTTGATCTGGCGACTCCGCGTTTCACTCGAGGGAGAAGGACCCTTGGTATTGAAGATTCTCAGTTTCAGCTTTTGGAGCAACAGGGTTTTCCTTTCCCTTCAAATAGAAGAACTCGTTCGACGAGCACTCCGCCTGTTCAAGATAGAAGTCCTACGGGTGGTATTCCTTCAGAGCCTGCTAGTCCCAATCTACGAGCTTTGATCCTTGCTGGTGTTAAAGTTCCCCTCCAAGCCGTATTTCCAAGAATGGCGGCACAATTGCCATGGGGTCAACGTGTCGGGCCCCTGGCTCTTGCGCAGCCTTTGCATGAGTTACCTAGAGGTAACCGAAAGAACTTCCCAAAATTTAAAGGAGATGGCAAAGTACACCCTGATGAACATATTGCAGCCTTCATAGTTGCATGTGGAGTTTTGGGGGTTGAGCATGAAGACGTCTCAGTAAGACTGTTCGTTGAGACGTTACAGGATAATGCTGCTGACTGGTTCTATCACCTTCCGGCTGGTGCCATCACCGACTGGACTACCATGAGAACTCAGTTCGAAAGCCGTTTCAAGCCGGCAGAAGATGTGCATGCCCTGCTTGCCCAGATTTCTCAGATAAAGAAAGATCCATCAGAACCCATGAGAGAATTTGTGGCTCGGTTCAACAGATTGATCAACAAGATTCCTGTAAATACTCGACCGGTTGATCAAATTCAAAAATGTTTCTTTTTGAATGCCCAAACGCCTAAAGTCAGTTATGCCCTAAGAAGGGCTAATCTTGGAACGCTAATTCTGGATCAAGAACTGGCTGTTAGTGTCGAGGATGACCTGATCATGTCAGGGAAGTTGAGAAGAGATCCTCCTAAATCTAAATCTGCTGCTTCTTCCTCTTCCACCTCTGGACCCAATACTGATCCATTAGTCCAGAAACTTGCAAATGATCTAGTGGCTATAAAGAAACAATTAGCCCAGCATGCACCATATGCAGACGTTCCGAGAAGAAATTTTCAACCCAGAAACCGTTTGCCAGCTCCCCACACAAGACTGGCACTTGAAGGACCTCCTGTCAAAGTTCCGGTGAATGCAACTTGTGAGGTTGAAGAGCCAGAAGATGATAATGAAGCTTGTGAGGAGTTCCTGGAGGAATTCGATGATGAGGCAGAAGAACTCGAAGGATCTCGAGTCAATTTCTTTACCACTGAAGGCATTGATGATGGAGATAACTATGATGAAGTGGTAGCAGATATGAACAGTGAATCATTTGCTGTCATGACTCGAGAACAGACGAGGCAGAAGGAGAAAGTAACACAGCCCACGAAGAAATCTAAGGAGCAACCAGCAACTATTCCTGTAATTGCCAGAAGAGGATCTCCTATCCCTACCTCATCTGCACCAAAGGTAAGTACTGTCAATCCTGCTACCAAAGTTGCTTCTTCTTCTTTTTCTCCTAAGGTTGATAAGCCTAGAATTTCAAATGATGATGGCCCATCCACCTCTGGATCCTTTGACATTGTGGATCACCTAAAAAGGACCAAGGTTCAAATTTCAGAAGCTGAATACTACCAAACCCATCCCAAAGCTTTTGCCAAGATGATCCAATTTGTAAATTCCCATTCCAAGACCACCTCTAAAGGCCTTTTGCCCACTCCTCCTTCTATACCACAACCTAGTCTGGTAGCTGCTGTCACCTCGCCTGGTGACAAAATCAAGCCCTTTTATGTAACACTTCTTATAGCGGGCCATAGGCTCAGTAACTGTGTCATAGATTCCGGAGCCTCAGATAACGTAATGCCTGCTAAAGTAGCCCATGCTTTAGGCTTGACCCTTACTCGTACTTATGGATCTTGCTACTCCATGGAAAGTAAGGAAGTACCTTTGGTTGGAAGGATTAAAGATGCACAAGTGGCTTTTGCTGCTTTACCTGAAAAGAAAGTCTTGGCCACCATCCTAGTAGCAGACATTCCTCCTTCTTACGGAATGTTGCTAAGTCGGAACTTCTGTAAAGATGTGGGTGGGGAGATTCAAATGGATTGGTCACACGCCCTCATACCTGTCAATGGACAAATGAAGAAGTTACTCCCTGAGAAACAGTCTGAGTATATTGTGCAGAAAACAGATGATCCTAAGGCACAAATACTCTATGAAGACATAGGTCATGGTAATTACATGATTCTGTCCCCTGATGAAATCCAACCCTCCAAAGTATCACCCAAAGATCCCAATGGTGTTTGGATTTTGGAATTTGATGGAAGTTGTTCCTCGGCTGGTTCTGGAGCTGGTGTTCTGCTAATATCACCTGAAGGCTGCCTACACCCTTTTTCGTTCAAGTTGCAGTTCGAAAACACTAACAATACAGCAGAGTATGAGGCTCTCCTTCTTGGACTGCAAGTAGCCAAAGAACGAGGTGTAAAAAATCTTCTGGCTCGTGGTGATGCAGAGCTGATTGTGAAACAAGTCAGAAGCATTTTTCAGGTAAAAAATGGGAGGCTGAAGCATTACCGGAATCAGGTTTGGGATTCAATTGAATTCCTTGATGCCTTCTCTATTGAAGCAATACCCAGAGAAAAGAACAGCAGGGCTGATTCACTGGCTGTCTCAGGGTCATTATTGATTCCCCATCCTGAATTCTCTCAGGACAAGTTCACTATTGAAATGGTCCACCGGCCTAGTGTTCCTGACAATACTAATAACTGGCAAGTTTTCAACGATGACCAGCATCTGCTTTCCTTCCTGGAACTCAAGGGGAATTTCGAACAACTATATTTTGAGGGAAGTGACAACCTGCCTCGTGAGAGTGTGTCCTCTGATCAAGCTGTTACCCAAGGAGAAGAAACAGATCAGGAAGGGTGCATTAAACTCAAAGGAAACAAGATTCCCAAAGGTTTGGTGAGTTTGGAGGAGTTGTTTGACAAACATGACAGATATGTAAAATCTAAAGCTTCTACTGGACCTCAGCAATCAGCTGAGTATGATAAGATTGATATAGGGAGTTCTACTGATCCCAAGCTGGTAAATATTGGGAAATGTTGCACAACCGATGAGAGGAGAAGAGCAATTGATCTTCTAAGGAAGTATAAGGATGTTCTTGCATATTCTTATGAAGATCTAAAAGCCTTCAAGCCAAAAGAAATGCAACACTCTATCCCTCTCAAACCAGGAATCAAGCCTTTCAAGCAGAAACAAAGGCAGTATAATCCAAAAATAGCCGACACCATCTTTCAGGAGATCCAGAAATTGTTGAAGGCTAAAATCATTTTTCCCATTCACCATTCAACATGGATTGCAAACATTGTGCCTGTCAGGAAGAAGAATGGTGAGATCCGCATCTGTGTTGATTTCAGAAACCTGAATCAGGCCTCTCTGAAAGATAACTACCCTCTGCCTATGATGGATCAGATTTTGCAAGCAGTAACAGGATCCGAGATGTTATCTATGCTTGATGGATTCTCGGGATACAATCAGGTAGAGGTTGATACTGCAGATCAACACAAGACAGCCTTCACCACTCCTTGGGGTACCTTTGCCTACAAGAGAATGCCTTTTGGGCTGATTAATCTTTGGTGCCACTTTCCAGAGAGCTATGGATCTGGCTTTTGGAAGCTTGAAAGGGAAATGTATAGTCATATACCTTGATGACCTGACAGTGTTCTCAAAGACAAGAGCGGATCACTTTGACCACCTGGAAACAGTCCTGCAGAGATGCCGAGAGCATGGGATTTCTTTGAATCCTAAAATGCATCTTCGTGTTACGCATGAAAGCTATTAGGGCACATTGTCTCCAAGGATGGCATCAAGATTGATCCTGAACGAGTTCAAGCCATCCAGCAAATTCCTCTCCCAACCAGTAAAAAAGGCGTGCATTCCTTTTTCGGTAAGATCAATTTCTTAAGAAGATTCATCCCTGATTTTGCTGAATTAACTTTGAACATCTCTCAGATGATGAAAGGAAAGCAAGCGTTTGGTTGGTCTTCTGAAGGAAAGGAATCCTTTGAGGGTATCAAGAAAGCCATTGCTAAAACTCCAGTTTTGGCCTGTCCTGACTTCAGCAAAGATTTCATCATCTATTGCTATGCTACAGATAACACCCTGGCTGCCGTCTTAACCCAAGAAGACTCTGATGGACATGAGCTACCAATTGCCTTCATGAGCTATATCCTGAAGAATCATGAGCTGAAATACACCATGATGGAGAAGCATGCTTTTGCAGTAGTCAAAGCTGTCAAGCAGTTCCGTTTCTATATCCTCAACTCTCACTCTATGGTGCTGGTTCCAGATACGACTGTTAAGTCAATTCTTACACAGCAAGAATTTGGGTCCAAGAGAGGAAACTGGGTGGCTAAAGTCCAGGAGTATGACATTGATATCAAACCAACCAAGCTGGTTCGTGGAAAGGGTCTTTGTGAGCTCATCGCTGAAGGAGCCAAACATGAGTTGCTGGAGGAGAAAGCTGACATTCCTACTGTTCTATTCCTTAGTTCAGTCGATGAATGGTATTCTGACATTGCCCATTTTCTCACCTATGGGGAATGCCCCTCTCATTTAACTACCAAGGAAAAGAGGACTGTTAAATTGAGATCAGCGCAATATGTACTGTGGGAAAATGCCTTGTTCAAGCGTGGTTTAGATGGGAGATTTCTGAAGTGTGTGGACAAGGAGCAGCAGAGAAAGTTGCTCTCAGCTTTCCATGATCAGGCATGTGGAGGGCACTATTCATCAACAGTCACAGCTCACAAGATACTCCGGGGAGGATATTACTGGCCTTCCTTGTTCAGAGATGCATCCAAGTGGGTGGATAAATGCGAGGCCTGTCAAACCTTTGTGGGAAGACCCAAACTGGCCGCTTTGCCTCTCAAGCCAGTTGTGATTGAGGAACCATTTCAACAGTGGGGTCTAGACTTCATTGGTACACTGAATCCTGCCTCTAGTGCTGGCCACACGCATGTGCTAACTGCCACTGACTACTTCACCAAATGGGTGGAAGCTATTCCAGTCAAGAGCACTACTTCTGAAGTGGTATGCAACTTCATCAAAGAGAACATCTTGGTTAGGT